>JAAXCT010000254.1:0-600000 GCA_012490785.1 Eragrostis nindensis | reverse complement strand
GACAAGAACAGCAGGCCATGGATCCCACCAGTGATCTGAAACCATGACCATCACCGCCAATAAGCCGATGAAAAACAGCAGATACACCACAAAGAAAACATCCTGCGACATAAAAGCGCAAAATATTATTTAGTAGATATAACAAATATTGTTCTAGTTCTTATGAGCAAACTATAATGAGCAAGTAGAATTACTTATATAGAGTACAAAATGAGCCTGCAGCCATCAAGTAATTTAGTAGCACGATAATACCATAGCATAGTATTGAGATCAGCAATGAATCGTTTAGAGTTCGTGTTCAAGAAGAAAAACATAGTGTTCATAATAACTGCTGATTAAGAAAGGCAGAAATTGAAGGGCTTTGTGCAAAAACTTGAGCGGTCATTATCTGACCTTTACTGCTATAAAAAGTAAATATGCCAAAAACAGTACATAGTCAAATTGACCAGCACTAATTGAAACTGACAATGATTGTTGCCCTGATTTTCATGGACCTGAAGTAGGAAAACGAGTTCTAAGTTTGTTGGGTCGTAGTACAAAATTTCAGAACAAAACTCTGCTATGTAAAAACAACGATATAAATTGTTCTCTGCGTCTAGCATGATCTACTGTCAAAACTGCAATAGTACAGGACCCTCTAAATAGTGTTCTCTGCCCTAATTAAGGGCTACCGGCGGTAGCAGTTGATCAACTCATGATCAAAAAGCGGCTGCAACTGGCAGAAACATGAAGACAGCAGATGAAGAAACAGAATAAAGGGGGACATGACCGACAGCAATAATAGATAGAGCCCGGAGCAGAATCGTAGAAAAGAAGGGAGATCGATCGAATAGCTAGCCTGCCTCACCAGTGAGGCCCTGATGGAACGGGCCATCTCAGGGTTCACGACGGCGGCCACCTCGTGCGCCGCCGCCGTTTGAGACCTGGCGGTGCCTGTCTCAAGGTCTGCCGGAGGATTGGGATTAGCCCTCGAGTTCGTCGACATCGTCTCCGTCTCAGTACAGAAAGAAGAAGAGCTGGATCTCGGCTCAATGGGGAACGAGAGTAAGGAAGCGACGATAACCAATCAATAATGTACCCTATAGCTAGATAGCTTCACAGGATCCGTAATATATAGGTGCAAGATCAGAACGTACAATTAATCGTATCTGGAAAAATCTCTTTTTACATTGGCGCACATAAATACAACTTTATGTTTATCACAAGGTTTGTAAAAGGGGACTCCATGCCAACTGTTCCATGTTTCTTCTTTTAGTTTTCTTTTTGTGTCCATCATTATCAAAATTAATGCACTTCTATTTATGTTTACGATTTTATGTTCGCCAGAATCTCTAGAAAACTTACCTTTTTTGGAATATTCAATGTTTCATGGTAGATTGTTGAAACGTGTCCAACTGTTCAAGAAAAATTACTGGAGTAAATTCTATAAAACTAGTACAAAGCTTGGTGATGCTCCAGCAATCGAATCAATATCATTCTTTTAGGTATGTGACAGCGATACAAAGGCATATATATCTCAACGGCAGCTTAACATCGCAAATATTGGATTGCATGCACCCCGCTGCAACAAAATACGACAACAGACAGAAACAAAGAGCAACGCCAACTCAAACATTGCAGATTCATTATGTGAGTAAACGTCCATAAGCATAAATAGCAAGCACAGTAATCCCTCAGGGTGACTTCCACATGATTACAAGGACCAAAGCATACAGCTCTCAGAATGAGTGAGTTTTAGTAGTAACCAACGATCACCATACACCAACTTATTTGTTCTCATGCAACTAATACCACAGAGATAAATTAGTGTTCCAAGTTAGCACATTAATGCCCGCCTTGATAGGTTAAGCAATTACCAACAAACTAGGAACTCAAACGATATCATTTTGTTGGTTCTCCTCAATGGGTGGCTGCTCTTGGTTCGGGGGTACAACATGATTGTTGTTGTTCTGGTTGGGAATGTTCTCAACCTGAGGTTGGTGCACGGCCTGCTGACGGCAGCACCCACAACAACAACCAATTGCATTCCTGAGACACTGTCGCACAATAAACTAAATCAGTTAGAAAGTTCTGATCCAGTCAGCCCCATAATAGATTGCAAACATGAAGGATACTAAAGAACTTGCTAACTGAATTACTAGGGACACGAACTGAACTAGGGAAATGAAAGAGCAAAAGATTTCTTTATCATACAATAAACTAAATCAGTTAGAAAGTTCTGATCCAGGCAACCCCATAATAAATTGCAAACATAAACTTAATGAGGGTACTAAAGAACTTTCTAACTGATTTATTGAGACGAAAGAGCAGAAGATTTCTTTACCTGAGGATACTCGAACAGGCAGCCCCATAACAGAATAAGGAGAACATTCAGCGCAATAGTAACTCCCAGAACAGGTTTCCATGACGCTTCAGACATGCAAACGGTCATGAGTCCTCCAATGTTAAGCACATACAAGAACTCAATGAGGCAGAGAGTTGCTACGCCGCCAAGTGCATGACGACCTAGCTCCGCTAATTTGACCAGCCCACTGACATAAACCGTAAAGGGATAGACGGCAAATGGAATGCCAACAATTGCTACCTTCACCCAAGGTATGAGGCTAAAACCAAGTAACTTGGGACTTTCCTTCCCAGGGATGCAAACTGATCCTTCTTTACCCCATGCTAAAAGAAAAGTTGCACTAAAGATGTTCAGTGTAAGCAATCCCATGACCGCGGCATCAGCAGATTTTGATAGAAATCCAATAAACGCCTACATATGAAAATTACAAGTAAGTATTCATTCATCGGCAATACATGATTGTGAAAAGAGGAGGAACGTACTGGAGTTTTCAAAACTTTTGAATTACTAGTTAAACTATATATATATGGCATATTCAAGGGTAGCAAATAGCAATCACAGATCCGTAAAATGAATTAAAAAGCCAACATGGAAAAACAAATGTAGACTGTCTTTAGCAAGAGAATCACCAATTCATGTTCAAACAAAGTACCTACACACTAGATGGGATTCAGTTGGCCCAAAATCAGTTCAAGACATTCCATCATTTTTTCTGTTAGTAGCAAATTCAGTTCAAGTAACATATAGCTAACAAGAATTAAATAGGCAATTACCTGATCATTCAGAGCCTGCGCGTTGTTGGGATACAATGGAGCTTGTAGGGCCTGCAGGAACAGAAGAAGAACAAACAAATAAGCCTGGGTGAGCTGCATTAATCACTGCTACTCAACTTGAGGGACAAAATTGGAAACGGTTCTGTGCACGGGTACCACTAAGTAATCAAGACATCAATGTTAGTATGGAAGCTGCATGCGCCAAACTTCAGTTCAGTTCCCCACCCCACCCCCCCCCCCCCCCCCCCCCCCCCCCCCCCCCCCCCAACAGACCAAGAGCTTTCCTCTTTATGCAGGAAGGCAAGCACCTGATCAGCCCGCAAAATCTCAACCCTAGAATGCAAAGCTCCTTGAGCCCATAAATGAACTGCCGAGTTCATTGAAGGTGTGATTGGTTTGGCCAGGCTGCACACTAGAACCAGGCCATGCATATCCAGGCTCTATGCATACAGATACGCGTGATTGGTTTGCTTTGCTTCATTTTGGCGGATTAGTTCAGATGTTGATTGGTTGGCCGGGTTGGAAGCTTGCATGCATGGGTGAATGCTAGGTTCGTGTAATTCGAAGGCTGCATTCAGTTGGGTTTGATCACAGTTTCTCATTTTCGTGAGGTTACTACTGCTTTCACCATTTGCTCCCTACAACTGAATATAGACAGCACACAAATGAGTTATTTCTGAAACTAAAGCAGAATTTTCTGGGCATAAATAACCATCGCTATGCAGAAGAATTTCATTCGTAAGGAAAACGAATATTTGAATCAAAATAATGCCAAGACATTCCAATTTTCCCGTGTTTTCCTCCTAAAACTAAGCAGAACAAGTAATGTGCAACAAGCAGACCAATGTATCAAATATAACAGGAAAGTGAAAACACTGAAAGTTGCAATGGAATCGCACAAGATAGCCGAATGATAGTTCTAATGCATAATATATATATAAATATATATAATATTCAGTAAGCTGATCGATCCAAAGTCCACCACATAATGGACTGACCTGGACTTTACACAACAGATTAATAGTTTGTAAAGATGAAGGGGCACTCTTGCCGCACCTCACTGACCCGTAAGCTAACGTCAGACTAGTAGTTTGTAAAGATGAAGGGGGCACTCTTGCCGCACCTCAGACCCATAAGATAACATCAGACTAGTAGTTTTACATGAACTGGACTACATGAGGAAAACAATAAAAAAAAAGCTCTTAGATATCAGCTAACACACCCAAGTTCTCCGACGGATGATCCACTCTGCTATGCCATAAGTCCACCAGCAGTTTAGAATTAGTTTCAGTAACAATATGCACCAAGTTCAGGTTTGAAGCAAGTTGGATTCCTTTCCTACACGCCTCAGCTTCAGAGTGTAGAGTCCACCAGCAGTTTAGAATCAGTTTCAGTAACAATATGCACCAAGTTCAGGTTTGAAGCAAGTTGGATTCCTTCCCTACACGCCTCAGCTTCAGAGTGTAGAGTCCACCAGCAGTTTAGAATCAGTTTCAGTAACAATATGCACCAAGTTCAGGTTGCAAGCAAGTCGGATTCCATCCCTACACACCTCAGCTTCAGAGTGTAGAGGGGAAGCTGCTCTCTGTAGCCATCTAGCTAAGGCAGCCATGAGGCGACCACATGATCATGCACTACAACTCCCATGGCCCCGGATTTGTCAGCCCCCAAAAATGCTCCATCAGTATCGAAAGAGATGATACCTGGAGGCGGTGGACTCCATCGTTGTTCCTATTGCCGATTTGTTATCATTTGTTGCCAGAAACATGAACCAAGTGAGCTGTTGTATCAAGCGCCTATTCAATAGTTTGCGGATGGTTATTACTGCTTTTCCATGTCTTTCGATCATTCCGCGAACACCACAAAGACCACATCCACACAAGATTATGCAAGCATCCTACTTCAGTTCAGTTGGTGTCGTTCCAAAAAAATGAAACTTCAGACGCGCGAGCAGGCAGCAAAGCATCGCCGCCGCAAACAAAAAGCGCCGAAATCAGGTCAGCCCCCTTTCTCCCGACGCTCGCGGAAGCTACGCCTACGCGGCGAGACCTATTCGGAGGAAACGGTCCTCGCTTCCCCCGCTCGCCCTGCAAGTGCGCAATCCACCCGATCCGATAAACCCCGCTAAACCCCGCAATCAATCCGCCATCGATTTCTTCGGAGATTAGGGCGAGGAAGGCGGCGGAGAGCCGTTACCTCCTGTGCGGCGGCGTCTCCAGCCGCGCCGGGGATGACGGGGTGGGCCATCGGCGTCCGCCGGGTCTTGCTCGCCCGTGTCCGGCGCCGGAGTGAGAGTGCCCGAGGAGGAGGAGCGAGACGGCGGTGCAGAGTTGGTTTCGGCCGCCTATTGTAGGTTAGGGCCGGGAGTCGTGGGCCGGAAATAGTAGGTTTGGGCCGGGAGACGTGGGCCGGAATGATTTGGGTGCAGTATTCTCAATATGTTTATATATTTTTGCTAATTTTGATAATAGTTTCACATGTTTCGAAGCAAAAATTTTGAACGGCTTTAGTTCTTGGTTTGTAAGTGTATTATGATTGTAACGTTCATGCCATATTTCTCATAGTTCTAGTCTTCTAGAAGTGAAATATCATTGATCCATACTGTAATTTTGTAATATTTTAATGAAACAAATTATTTAGGAAAAGAGCAAGACTTTTGATTTGGGGAATGAATTATTTAGGGAGTCGGATTAATAAGTTCTATTTTTTAGACAAACGAAGAAGTTGTACTGTTGGATAAAATATTTAAGAGGCTGGAACAAAACATTTTATTTGTTGACCAAAATATTTAGGTAGCTGGAACAAATTATTCATGCAGTTGGAACAAATAAGTTGTACTAGTGGAACAGGGATTGGACCAACATTTGATTTGTTAGATAAAATATTTACATAGCAGGAAGAAATAAGCAACATCACTGGAAGAATTTATTTAGGATGTTCAGACACCATTGCCTAATTGATCAGTCACCCATCCGATGGCCTACTTCTCCTACGCCAGCAGCTTGGCACTAAGATCTTCTTTGTCACTTGACCGCTTGGTGGCATAGATCTTGATGTACAATTCCTTCGTCTTGGGTATCAGACAGGCGTTCCCACCCGTCGCGAGTGACAAGATGAGAAGACAGACCCACAAATCCCACCCGTTGTCGGAGATCTTCACCATGTACGCCATAATGCCGATGAAGAACAGCACGTAAACCACGAAGAAAACATCCTGCAAGCGCGCGAAAGAGGGTCATTAGTTAGAACTTAGCACGAGAGGAGAAGAAGAGAAAGATCATCATCATAGTAAACGTACGATGATGCGTTTGACGAAATTGGCCTTGTCAGCGTCGATGACGACCACCACTTCCTTCTCGCCGGCCTCGGCATCGACGGGAGGCCCGTTAGAGACGAGTTCGTCGACATCTTGGAGACCGTCGCCTGCTGTCTCCGGCGGCTTTGCGGCAACGGATTATATATTGGAGCTTTGCGCATCACTGCGCGGGAGGATCGGAGGACAATCAGCGGGCCGTGTTGGATACGAACTCGAGTTCAACCAGTCTGTCGAGTCAATATCGGCCTGTCCATGCCTGCCCAAACCAAACCGTTTCAGGACTACCATCTTCTCAAATTATGTAGGGAGTTCTCCTCCCAAACAAAAAAAAATATGTAGGGAGTGTTTTGATTTTTTTTTGTATGTTTCAAAATATCAAATTTCATAAGTTGTTGGAGGCCAAGGTTTCAAGATTTTTACTCGGTCTTGTCCAAAATATCATACTATGTTTTAGCCGGAAGGAGTAACAGAAACTCCCTACATAACTTTTTTCGCAAAAAAAAAAACAAGAAACTCCCTACATAACTGACTCAGCTCTGTGTGCAGTCGTTCCGACTCCAATGCCAGAGAATTGTGAACGGCAGCATTCAAGCAATCTCTAGCAGACTAGCACCGCCGTTTGTCATCCACGCACAAACACGACGGTCCACTGTTGTTCCTTGTCGTCTGCTTAAACCGAGTCAGGCAAGATCATAGCTGCACATGACAATTCGACCTTGATGCGAGTTCTGAAGAAATATTCTGATGTGCGGATGCAGGACCAAGCAACCGTATGCATTTGCAAATCCATGTCGGGGTCGGCGCCCATGTATTGACAGTCTTGAAATGCAAACTCGGACCAAGATCCTGATTGCAATGAAATATGAATGCATCATCAATCTTGTTCTGAAACTTACGCAGCTAACTAAATTATAAAAACAAACGACCATATAACGTTGCTTCAACGAAAGGCATAGATATTGCCCAGTGTCGGAAAAATACCCAACAAATAATATTCAGAGTGCATATAGCCACTGAAATATATAGCAAGATGATCCAGTGGAGTTCAACAACACTGCATAGTAGGACGAGGAACAAACATGCCAATGACAACTTTACAAATAAGCCATGTTCAGACTAACTACATGGTGCACAAGCTACATGTCTAACAAACTACTGCCATGGCATGTACTGTACTGCACACAAACTAACTATGTGTACGGTGCCCATTGGCTTATAGTACTATACGGTGCCCATTGGATTATTTGTCTGATGCCAGTAGTTTGGTACTAAGATGGCAGCCACATCTCATTGACCCTTTGTTGGCAAGGACATGTAAAAGACCTTTCCTCAGTATGGATATCAGCCAGAAGGTAAGTGCCATCAAGGGCAACTCCAGAAGAGCATTCAGCCACAGATCCCGGAAGCTGTTGTTGGTGGTCTTGGCCACATACACAAACGTGCCAGCGAAAACTATCACATAGAACACGAAGATGACATCCTGCAGAGCAGAGACAAGCAGCACGAGCAAGAGGGTTAGTTTAGACAGACCAAATACGGTGCTACCAATTAAAACGAGCACAAAACGTATGTGAAACTTAAGGTAGCAGAGATCAAAACTCATATATACTACACTCACCAAAAGACATGCACATAATTCAATCGAATGATTTAGTGAGCATAGTACTGGGTATACCAATCAGCCGAAAAATTGGAGGACCGAGGTTGTTAACTTGTTTTAATCAGGTTCAACAACATTATTTAGCTGACATGTACATATTTGCGCATAAAACACAGCTCTTGTTCATGTCAGGTAAGTGAACCAACTATAACATCGTTACAGGCAACGAAGACTAGTAAAGAAGTCTTAACAAACCAGAAAGAGAGTCCGCTGGATCTAGCAGTAGGGAGGACAAGACGAGATACGGGATAAGATTACCACGACGCGGTTGACAATCATTGCCTTGAAAGCGTCCACCTTCTCCTCCTCCTTCTCCGGCTCTTTCAATCCCGTCTCCACATCAGAAGGAGGGCCGCCGGAGACAGCCAGCGGCGAGGTCGACGACATCTTGCTCCGGAGACAAGGCAGGAGCGAATAGCAAAGAAAGCGGTTTTCCCGTGCTTTTGTTAAACAGTGTAGTAGGCCGTGTTGGATGTGGACTGGAATTCGACCTCCTTCCTGATGGGCTGAGAAACTATCTCAAACTAAGTTGATGTAGGCCTAGTCCAGCCCATCGTTTCAGAACTAGTCCACAGCTGTCGTCAGAAAAAAAAAAAACAGCCGTAACTTTGTAGTCATGATAATATTCAGTTTGGATATAGTCACACTCCCTGTAACTCAATCGATACAAAGATCACCCAAAAAACTGGATTAGGCACTTACTCTGAATCGATATTCCATAATAAAAGAAATTACATGATGCCTATTTAGAACACCAACGACAATAAATAAGCCTAGCTCATTATAGAGGTGAGCTAACTACGCTTTGCTAGCTCGTCGTTACGAATCGAAAGAAAGCTTCTAACAAGTGAAGTCTTGACGTGCGGTTATCAACAGTAAAACAGGAGCATAGAGGAGCAAAAACAACAGCACAAGCCATATAAGCAACGACAATAAATAAGCCTAGCTCATTATAGAGACAAGGCACATCTGAGTACACACCTCACAATATCAACCCACACTCATCCGGTGCCTGCCCAACTTATCAACCGGGCACACAAGACTGAATGACCAGGGGCCATCCACCATGCATATCGCCAGTCCATAGTCACTAGTCCACTACTACTACCAGGGCACCAAACTGCACATACTAATTAAACACCACCACTTATTCACTCACAATTAGGCTTATTTCTCAGATGGAAGTAGTTTGGCAGTCAGATCGCAGTCACTTCCCGATGGCTGCTTAGTGGCATAGAGCTGTATATACACTTTCTTCATCTTGGGTGTCAGATAAAGTGTTCCGATAAGGATAGGGGATATGAAAAGAACTCCCGGCCACGGATCCCACCAGTTGTCGGAGACCATGACCATCCCTGCCAAGATACCAATGGAAAACAGCAGGTAGACCACAAAGAAAATGTCCTGCAACCAGCAAGCATAAAAGATTAGCGGGGAAAAAAAATTCTACACTTGCTCCTGTGAGCAGAGAAAAAGGAACAATTACTGATGTATGTTGTGGACACATTCTTCAGGAAACGTTATCAGCGCAGGAACAAGAAGGGCGAACAGATTAGTGGCTAGATTCGGTTTAAGATATTTTGTTAGTTAGTGGGATAGCCTCTGTTAGTTGGCAGAATAATAGGCACCAATTGTTAGGTGCAGTTTGTTAGCAGTAGCCGCCAACTACTAATAGATGGCGTTGGGAATTTTGTAAGGTTAAGCAGAGATAGACCTAGAACTCAGAGCCTCTGCGGAGGGCGAGTAGGTATCTCTCCCTGCTGTAATTCGATTATCTCTCATTCATCAATCCAGTTCAGTTCAATCTATAACAGATGTATGTGGAGATATGTTGCATGGAATTCAAAATGAACAGTGCAACATGAAGCACGACATTATCGTTATCAATAAGATGGGGAAACAGTTTCGAATGTCAACATAATAAGCGCCATTTTATATTTCTAGCAAGCTTAAGTTGAGGGATTTAATAACTCAAACAAGTATCAGCAAAAAGAAACGGCACAAACATCTTTAGCTAAATCCCAAAGATTAAAAACCGAGAGGCCACAAAAGCACACCAGAACTGTTTAGTTGCACTAAAGCCAAGAGGCTGTGTATTAGTCATGATCTTTAACATTTACAAATTAGGATGCAGAGATCAGTTCTAGCAAGTGAATTAGCACTACCCAATGCTGACCCATCAGCACAAAACTGACGTTTAACAGAAGTTTTTTTTTAATATTATCAAATGAAATCCAACCAGGTTCCTTCCATGTGTATAGATAACAGGTACAAAATATGTTATAGTTGTGCATAAACATGATAGCTGTTAGTGTTAGGTCATTGCATCATCATCCACAACCAAATAAACTAGAAACAGAGGTAACTGTACCATCATCCATGATGTACAATAATTAGCAAACAGCCAATTCCCAATTTGTTGGATTCGAACATTAGCATGTAGCAATTTACAAAAGGGCAGCAATGCATCAGAAATAATTTAAAATTATCAACAGAATAAGGGCCACTCCGTATCTCTAGTAGACTCATGTTGAGATATCTAATAACTCAAACAATCGTGTGCGTGGGTGTGTGTTGGTGTGAGTATGTGGAGTGAGTGAATGTGCGCGCACATGAACAGATACTGCAATTGTACCCAGTTTGAGAGGTTAAAAAAAAACTATCAGAAAAAAGATGCAAATGGTGATAACATCAGGATGCAATTATTAGACGCACAGGTTCTGACAGAAACTTAGAGTATAGTGTCTGAAACGGCACAAACATCTTCAGCTGAGGCCCAAATAATAAACACAGAGAGCGTGCAAAAGTCCCGTGGAACGCAATCGTTACAAAAACAGGTTCTAACAGTTACTTTGGGTATATTGTCCAAAACGGTACAAACATTTTTAGCTAAAGGCCAAGGATTACAGTATGTAAAAACCGACAAGGCACAATGATCCACTGTGACTGTTTATTGCACTTAAGCCATTTAGTTGTAGATTGATCATCGCCTTAACGTTTACAAAATAGGATGCACCGATCAGTATCCACTATCAGCAAGTGATGTGCTCAGCCATCAAGTATCACGCAATGCTGACCCATCTATTTTTTTCTCTCCCTAATTGTGATATTCAACCAGATTACTTTCATGTCATCATGTGAAAGATAACAGCTACAAATTGTATTATAGTAGTGAGAAAACATGATAGTTGTTACTTTGCTAGGACGGGGTCATTGTATCATCATCCATCAACTAAAATAAACTAGAAACCGGGGTCATTGTATCATCATCCACGAACTACAGAAACTAACAAACAGCAAATAAAATTCCACTGATATTCAGTACCAATATTACTTGTTGGAGCCCAATCCCAATTTGAAGGAACCGAACATTAGCATTTAGCAATTTATAAGAAAGGTAAGCCATGCTGCATCACAATTCGCAGTTAGTAAATCCACCGAAGGCAAGGCATTATTAAGCATTTTACAACAATAATAAAATAAAATGGAGAAGGGAGGTGCAGCAGCCTCACCAGCAAGCGCCTGATCAGATTGGCCTTGCGCGTGTCCACGACGGCCATCTCCTCCTCCGCCACCGC
The DNA here is from genome assembly GCA_012490785.1 of Eragrostis nindensis. Classification (NCBI taxonomy): domain Eukaryota; kingdom Viridiplantae; phylum Streptophyta; class Magnoliopsida; order Poales; family Poaceae; genus Eragrostis; species Eragrostis nindensis. Next base: position 588,329 of record JAAXCT010000254.1, on the reverse strand, counting down.
CGCGGCTTTCACCCCGGCGAGTCTTTTCTCGAGATCAACCGGGTCGGAATCGGCCCTTGAGTTCGCCGCCATCTCTCTCACCACACCACTTGGTACAGGGGAGGCCAAGAGGGCTTGCGACTGGAATCGACGGGAAGCAGGAGAGCTTCTGTTGGGATGAGGATCCTCGGGCGGCCGGGCTGCCCGTTCGACCGGCGGCGGGGCTAGGGTTCTAAACCCTAGCGTCGTGAGAAGGAGAGGAGAGCGAGTGATTTTTTTTTTTTTTTTTTTTTAAGCATCGAGCGAGTGATTTTGCTGTGGAAGTTGTTGGAGTTTGGGTTTGGAATTCGGACTATGGGGGCCCATTTTAGGGAGTAGGGAGATTGGAATAGGGCCCAGCCCAAATAAGCCCGCGAGGTCTGTATCTGTTTGGAATTCTGATCAGTTTTACACTTTTACTGCAGAAGATCAGTTTTCGAAATGAGAAAATTCCTTATTTGGCCTTAGTAAATTTGCTGGTTTCTTCTTTAGCCTTTTCTCAAAAAAAAATTTCTATATGACCCAAAACTCCAATTTCATTCCTTTCTTGGCCCTCCCGTGAGTTTCAAGGTTAAATGAGGGGTGAAATGACCTTTATACCCCTGAAATGAATTAAAATATAAAATTCAATTTTGGAAGTATTTATTTGTTCCAAAATTCGTTAACCTGCGATTGGTTTATAACACCTTAACCTGCTTTGAACCCTCTGATTAGATTTTTTTTTTTTGCGAGGTGAACCCTCTGATTAGATAATAACAACGTCATGACGCGCGCACGACACGAGCAGCAGAAAAATGCATGGTACAGCGGAAGATATTTTGGGGCACTTAATATTTTGTCAGCTTAGATATCCACCTTAAAGAGTCGCAACTCGCAAGTCCATGTGAAGATGATGCATAAAAAGGAAGACAGAGTGACCAGCCCCATCACAGATGTATCGGTTGCTGTCTTCAGGAAACAATGGTTGCCTGCGGCCCTGCGCACAAAAACAAATCACTTTGTTTTAGATAATAGGGGAAAAAATGAGTCCCGGCCATGATCTCCCATTAAGGGGGCTATAGCGCACATTACATCACACCGCAGCTTATACGTCTGTCATCACACCATATAGTTTAAACAACTAAAAAGAAACATCAACATTTTTTTATTGAAATTTATTGAGCAACAATCTTTTGCTATATGTTCATCTATAGTTGGCGAAGAGCTACATCACCGTAGTCTCTAGCGTACGGCATGCCTCCGTCATGAAGTTGTTGTCCTCACACTTTTGAAGTTGCGACCACGTCGCAGCCAGTGCGTGCTCTCACAAAATCAAATCATAGATATTCAGTTTGGTGTTAAAAGGAATGAGTAATTTTGAACCGCAAAAAAATAGTCATCATGTAGGCTAATTCCTGTAGTGATTTACATGGCTATCAATTTTGCAAAGGATGATTCAGGTAAAAAACTTTAGTTTGGAAACTAAGCTTCTAGTTATTCTTTGGCAAACATTTCCTAAGGTACTATATGCATATATGCATGTTTATTTGATATCAAGATGGGAGCGAGGTGTTGTAGACCGAGGCACAACCCATATGGTTCGTCATTTGGCAAGTAAAAATGTTCACAAGCACCTCATTGTTTCTGTAACAAGTCCTACTAGCTACTGAGTATTGTAATATTAGAAAAAGTATAATTACATATGAGTATATGAACACTCTCGATGAACTGGGTGCCCAAGGCGATTGAGAGAAGAGAAGAGGAAGAATAAAAGCAATGAGGCGTGTGGGATGATCTGCGCTGCAATTTGGCCTGGGAGAAAGAATTTGGGGGATAATGAGAGGAAGTTGTTAGGGGAAGGTCTATCTTTTGGTTAATTATTTTCGGTCCTCCTGCTTAGCAAGTACACTCTCTTTGCTCTGCTAGATAGGTAGCTTTAGAGGTGTCCAGGGTTCGGTCCTTGCTACTCTCTCCTTTTATTTCCTTCTTTTTGCTATTTCCCCCTTCCTGTCCACATATCTCTTTCTTCTATTTTTTTTGTTTCTTTTTTATTATTCTATTTTTTATAAAAGTAAACATATCAAAAGGAGACTATGGTTACCCCTCTTCCTCTAGTACTCCCTCCATTTCAAAATAAGCGTCATTTTAGCCTCGGACATGAGAATTAAGAAGAGATGAAAAAATAGAGAGCGCGAAAAAGACAATTAGCAGTGAAGCAGGAGATAGATAAAGAGAAACCTGCATCGAAAAGTGAGAATGACATTTATTTTTGGAAAAACTGGATGGTGCTACAATAACACTTGCAACAGAGACTAGTATCACCGAGCACAGTTCCAAAGTTGACTACTTAGCTTCCTAGTTCCAACATAAAGATTTGGTAACGCTTCCTCACGCTGGTCCTGCTAGGGGTGTAAATAGGGGCCCTTTAGGGTAGTTCAACCAAATAAATTAAAATTTCAAAATGAGAGCTCATTTTAAAAAATTTAATTCATTTAGTTGAACTAAAGAGGGTCGATGGTGACTCTAAGGGTCACCAATTAATTTTCACCCCTAGTCCCTGCCTTACGATGAGGTGCCGCCCGGAACAATGGTGGCACACATGACTCTGTGTGGGGGTGCTCAAGGAGGAGTTGCGGCCACGATGATGAAGGAGCGCCACCCTACTCCATATTTTGAACCCATAGGCGGTTGGAAGAGCCTCATCACATAATCCTCTAGAGCCATGTTGGGAGGCGTTAGGCGCTAGGCGGGCGTTGACAGCGCCTAGGCGTTTTTCTATGCGTTACAAATCTACATATTCCATACAACAAATAAAGCTAAAAGTAAAAAATAAAGAATGAATCATGAGATGGGCTGCCATATAATGGCCCATTCAGCCCTCCGATGGATGCTCTCCCGACTTGATCCTCTCGTGCGGCTTTCTTCTTCCCACCTCATCTTCTCCCGACTATGCCATAAGGAGCGGCGGCGACGAAAAAGGGGTGGTAGTGACCGACGGAGAAGAAGCGACGACGCCCGACAGTTAGATCTTCCTCTTAAGACCCCATTTCCCTTCTCTCCCGGCGGTCTTTCACTCTTCCTCTTCTCCCGGATCTCGGCGTTGATCGCCTAGGCGCCGTTGACTGCTTAGGGAGCGCCTACCCCCTAGACGAGGAGGAAGGCCACCGCCTAGCGTTTAGGCGTGCCTAGACACCGCCTTTTATTTCGTGGATGTAGAGCACGGACCATTCCACAGTGCGTCCGGAGCTGACACTCTTTCGGCTTGGGCGGGAAAGACTTCAAAGCTTCTGTTTGACCCGCGCCAGCCCAAAAAGCTAAACACAAGAGCCTAGGATGCACTGAGCAGGAACAAGAGAGCGCTGGAGCCTGGGAGGATGCCGCTCTTGGTAAGGGAGGACGACGGAGCCTACCGCGCGCGTGCTGGAGGATGCCCAAGAGGCCCAGGTGCAGCTACGCGGCGGCGAACGTGCGGCTCGCACAGCTCTCTCCTCCTCACCGGCAGCGGCGACACCGACAACGCCGACGACAACGAGGAGGAAGAGCAGGAGAAGAAGATCGAGGGCGGTGGAGCCGGGGGATCCGTGGGCGGGAGAGGAAGGCGCCTACGACAGCACGGAGATGCCCAAGAAGTTAAGTGCGAGTACGACGGACCCGTTGCGCTTGCAGTCGCCCGTCCTCAGGCTCAGCAGAGTCGACTACGGCTGAGACGCCAGGGAGATCGGCGTGTCACGTGTGCCTGCGCGGCAAGATGATCAACAACAAGTACAGGCGGGAGCTCAAAGCGGAGGCGGCCGCCCGTGCGATGCAGGAGGGCGGGCCTCTGACAGTTTAGCAAAGTGCCGTGCATTAGGATCTGTTTGGATGCTAATTAGAAGGACTAAACATAAACTTATTGCATAATTCTTGGCTAATTTGTGAGTAGAATCTAAGATTCTAATTAGGATCATTAGATTTTACTAAAAAATTAGTCAAGAAAACCGCAACTAGTTCATGTTTAGTCTTCTTAATTGGCATCCAAACTTTAGCACGTTTGTTTTTTCCTTTTGCGTGCGTGTTTCTCCTTACATGTATGCATGTTAAACAAGTTTTGTTTTGCAATAACACTAGTAATGAACGGGCATTTAGCTAGTGCATATATACAGATGCGAACGGAATATGGATTCATCACACAGCACCTTCTCAAGACCTTACGTGCGCACTAAATGATCAAAAGACGACGGCTGTTGATCCAACTAGTGGCATAATCATATGAACAACAGACATATCCAGTTTGGATATAGCAATTGATAACAGAGATATCCAGTGTTGATCCAACTAATGGCATAAACATACGGACTAACGATATCAATTGATAATAAAGAGAGCAAAATAACTGGGTTTGCTCTAAATCGATATTCCATGAGAAAAGATAAAGGAAATTTCCACCATCCTGTTTAGCATACATGAATGACCGGCTTTACAACATCAAGCACATACAATTTAACAAGCACTAATTTGAAAGTTTGAAAAGGAAAGAAAAACTTTCTACCTGGTTAACTCTTGCCATACATGCGGTCACAAACAGTACAGCAGCACAGAAGAGAAGAATGGAACAGCACAAACCATATTAGCAATGACAATAAATATGCTTATTAGCTCCTTAAGTCATGATAGAGGAAAGGCACGTCTGAGTACACCCTACAATACAGCGCAACCATAAACCTTGAGCCCACAAGACTGAAGAAGTCCATATAGTCACTAGTCCACTACTACTACTAGCAGGGCACCAAACTGCACATACTAACTAAACAATACCACTTATTCACTCAGCGACAGGCTTATTTCTCAGAAGGCAGTAGTTTGGTAGTCAGATCGCAGTCACTTCCCAACGGCCACTTAGTGGCATAGAGCTGAATATACACGTTCTTCATCTTGGGTGTCAGATAAAGTGTTCCGATAAGGATAGGGGATATGATAAGAACACCCGGCCACGGATCCCACCAGTTGTCTGAAACCATGACCATCCCTGCCAAGATACCTACAGAAAACAGCAGGTAGACCACAAAGAAAATGTCCTGCAAGCAGCAAGTGCAAAAGATTAACAGGGAAAAAATATTCTACAATAGCTCTTGTGAGCAGAAAAAAGGAACAATTATTGATGCGTGCGGAGGTATGCTGTATGGAATTCAAAATGAGCAGTGCCGCATGAAGCAGCAAGCAGGGACACCACATTATCGATTACATGGGGAAACGGTTTCACATGTCAACATAACAAGGGCCATTCTATATTTCTAGTAGACTCCAGTTGAGGGATCAAACAACACCAACAACTATCAGCAAAAAGAAAGGGCACAAACATCTTCCACAACGAAAATAAAGTAGAAACAGAGGCAATTGTTGGAGCGCACTCTAATCAGCAAATAGCAACGAAATTCCGCTACAATTCGGTACCGATACTACTAGTTAGAGCGCACTCTCAATTTGTTGGATTCAAATTTCAAACACCAGCATTTAGCAATTTACGAAAGGGCAGCAATGCGGCATCACAAATAATTAAAAAAAAGGCAACAGAATAAAGGCCACTCCGTATTCTAGTAGACTCAAGTTGAGAGGTCTAATAACTCAAACAACTATCAGCAGAAAGAAACACATTGGGAGAATATTGGAATGCACTTGTCATAAGCGCAGGTTCTTATAGTAACTTAGAGTATAGTGTCCGAAATGGCACAAATATCTTCAGCTGTAGCCCAAAGAATAAACACAGATAGGGAACAAAAGTCACCTGGAATGCACTTGTTACAAACAAACACAGGTTCTAAAAGTAATTTTGGGTATATTGTCCAAAACGGCACAAACATCTTTAGCTAAAGGCCAAAGATTATAATATGTAAACACTGATAGGGAACAAATATCCACTGTGGCTGTTTATTGCACTTAAGCCATTTCGTTGTGTATTGATCATCACACTAACGTTTACAGATTAGAATGCACAGATCTGTATCCAGCAAGTGATGTTCTCAGCCATCAAAGCCATCAGCAGTTCAGCAAAAAATTGATGTTCAATGGACTCGCTTTTTCTGAAGTTAAACCATATTCCTTTCATGTCATCATGTGAATAGATAACAGGTACAAAATGTATTGCAGTGTGTAAACATGATAATTGTTAGGTGTCATTGTATCATCATCTATCCACGAACTAAAGAAATTAGCAAACAGCAAATAAATTCCACTGAAACAGTTACTTGTTGGATCCGAACATTAGCATTTAGCAATTTACCAAAGGGCAGCATCACAATTCGCAGTTCGTAAATCCACCGAGGGCAAGGCATTATTAAGCATTTTAATATAATAAGATAAAATGGAGAAGAAACGCGTGGCAGCCTCACCAGCAAGCGCCTGATCAGATTGGCCTTCCGCGTGTCCACGACGGCAACCTCCTCCGCGGCTCTTTTCTCGAGATCAACCAGGTCGGAATCGGCCCTCGACTCCGTTGACATCTCTCTCACCCCACCACCTGGTACGAAGAAGGAAAAGAGGGATTGCGACGGGGATCGATGACGGAGCAGGAGAGATTCTGCGGGGAATGGAGGGGATCCTAAACCCTAGCGTCGTGAGAAGAAGGATTTGCAGGAACCACTTTGATGGATGGAGAGGAGAGCGAACTTGCTGTGGGATTGGACTTTGGGCTTGGAATTGAGACTCTGGGGGCCCGTTTGAAAGGGATTGGGATAGGATCCAGTCCAGGTGAGCCCGTAAGCAGTACGGCTTGCTCATGTCGGATTTTCATTTCAGTGTTTCTTAATTCACCCTTTCTGTTGTTCAGCGGACGAATTGTATTGTAAGCTTTCTAACAAATATCCATCTATCACAGTAAGTAACTCTGTGCTGTGTAAAACGGTGATATGGAGCAGAATTCTTCAGCACCCCACTTTCCAGGGATGCACACATATCTTTGTCTAAAAAAAGGATGTATAGAATTGTTCAGCACACGAATTTTTGAAATATACTCGTACCATGTCCTATCTGACAAATGGCACTGTGAAAGGAAATACGTATAGCGATCAGATCCCATACTCGGATCAAATACTGAGACACATTAACAGGCATATGCATGGTGGCACGGGAAATCCATTGCATCTCACTAGTGCGTACTATTTTCAGTAAAAGGACAGCAACGAACGTTCATTCATTTCGCAAGTAGATGTGCACAAGCACCAACACCTCGATTCATTCAACAAGTAAATGTTCAGAGGCACAATGCAGATAAACTTTGTATGAATGCTTCTTTAAGGCTAGTCCCAATGGTGAGTTTCACTTTGTTGTTTCCAAAGCTGCCACATAAGCAACAAGGCATTTGTTTGAACAATGAAACACCTCTTACAATGTATGATTTCATTTTTGTTGTTTCCTAGAAACACATACAAGACACAAGTTGTGTTGGAAATAGTGTACATATGGTTTCATCTAGATGAAAGCACTCTCTTCTCTTTCCTTATTAATTCTTTGCCACATCATCTAAAATAGTGACATGTCACCTTAATTAATGAGAATGAAACTCCTATTGGGAGTAGCCTAACATGTCAGAGTGGACGGCATAATATCAACAATAGTGTAGCGTATTAACACCCTCGGGCAAAAGGCGACCATGCCCAGGCAGAGCTGCAAAGAGACGTTCGTCGTACTGTTATAACAACAAATGTACAGGCACGGGCTCGTTAATTCCTGACAAGTCTAAGCAGCTTGATTCAACAGTAGGACCTCTTGATCAACTCAGAACAGAAAAGAGCGTCTACCCTACTGACAATAACGATTCATCCTCATCACCAACAGCTACCAGTATGACTACATTAGCAATCCTTTGATCTGATTGAGAATTCGCTTAGCCCCTTACCGATTCCCGTCAACAGCAGCAGTCTTGTGACGGAAGCACGTCGACCAGATGAAACTCCTCAGCCACTGTTGAGGACATAAAAAATAAAAATCTGTCAGGAAAGTACCCCCATCCCCAATACAACTAAAATAAAGGACATCAAAGGGGAACCATTGTCTCACTTTTGGGTATTTGAAGGTGAGGCCCCATGTCAGAACCATTAGAACAATCAACGAGACAGGCGCAATCAACCACCACAGCGATCCAGTCACGCAGACCGTCATCACACCCCCAAGAGCAATGGCAGCAATGAACTCAAGAAGGCAGAGAGTAGCCACAGCACCCAAGGCATGATCATCCTTTTTTGCTGCTTGGACCATCCCACTTACGTAAAGCTTGGAAGTTGGAAGACCTATCTGTTTATATAATTCATATCAGTTTAAGCAATGTGCCCTTGTGCTCAACGGACTACTATTTGCTGCAAGAGGAAGTCCATAACACCATGAATCAGAATCGGACCTGATATTCCAAAATACATGCCTGAGGGAGGACATAAATCCTTATTCAACTTAGATACAGTATAAAAGATAGGGAATGAGAGATGTTTCGGAATTGGCCATGATACTTGGGGGATTAAGTCAGCTCCTCTCAAAATCAATTCCGTACACTTTCTTCGGTTTGTGCTGACCTAGATGACCCAAGTGTGCGAAATGGGACGTTTGGAAGATACTTTGGGTGTGCTGAGTTACAGAAATGGAATTGTTTAATGCAGTTTTAAGAGGATGCACACCTTACTGCTGCGACTAATTTCATGTGGAATATAAATGGATTTGTACTACCAGATCCATGTAGAGGTGGTTGAGCTTTTTCAGGAATCATTCATGCTAGGATGGCAGATACGTGGAAAGCAAAAATGTCAGTGAAGAGAAAACTATGGATGCCGCCAAAGATTCAGTTGGTGGGCAGTTAAAAAGGAGACATTGACCAGGAGGTGAGAAATGTAATTGTGCAATGAGATTAAAACTGCAGAAGACATTGTTCTGTAGATGCCCATTTGGCAGTTTTCTTGCAGTATATGTTTTAGTGATCTGCAAGTTGAATTTATATGGGCAAACAAATGACTAAATGAAAAGCGGAAACATGGTTAATCATTGAACATGATGACCATCTCCATCTTCTGAACGCTATTACATAGAGTACATTTTAAAGTGACAAAATATAAATTGTTTGGACGCAAATATGTAAAAAACAAAAACTACCTGCTCACTCAAGGGATGGTAAAAACAGGCAGGCAACCAAGCTTTTCTTTGCCCATCTAACAACTGCAACAAAAAACAAAGGCGCTGATTAAAGACACTCATATATGAACATCACTCACAGAAAGAAAACATACACAAAGATTAGTAAGACACAATGGGGGCATCCAGGTCCAGGACTAGAGACACATTGACCTTTGATTTTTTTTTCCATTGCTGCCTATATTTCCCCAAACAACCTATCATCCTACCCATGACATGACCAGATCAGAAAACCAGGTGTATGTCAGGCATGTGACGACAAGATTCATAAGACGATAACGTGGATGCACTTGCTGCATTGACGAGCCTGTCACTGTGTCAACAAGCGCATCATTGAGCAGCTATCAGCATTCTCTAATTTGCAAAAGGATGGAAACAACTGATGCAGTTAAATAAGACTTCTGATAAGCTATGGTACCAGGAGAGGAGTATAGTTCACAACAACATTCACATTTGTATTGCTGTACTGTTACCTGGCCAGGCCATGAGAACGTTAATGGGACACTACTGTGTTGGAAGTTTTACTAGGGATAGGCATGCAAAGCAGTTGCAGTTACACAATGACTGCCACTTACGGAATTATCTAGCTGCAGTGTACGAGTTTTGACCAACATTTCAAACTGGATGTCTAAACAAGCACCACCATTCCCATTAGTTAGCCATGTGCAAGGACTGATATCATGTCACTGCCCAGAATAGGGATCACGCATCACGAGTACAAAACTAGAAATAAACAATCAACGTGCACAGATATCGTCACCCAATTAACGGATAAAAAAAAGACCGCCATCAGTGCGCGTCCACATCTTGATTTGTCCCCATCGCTGTGCCTCTTAGTTCCCGACCAACCAAATTAACATCCAGAAAAAAGGGGGCAAAAATCCCCAACAAAACCTAGCCAATCATGCTACACACGCGCGGGGGTATGCCATGATCTTCCCTGAACCCCTGACCAGACCAGATCACTCCACTGCACTGGCGAACGGGACGAACTCCGCAGCGCGGTGAAATCGCTTCCCCTCGCTTCTCTTCATCCCGCCCAAATCCGTCGCCGGGCAAGGGGAAACAACCCACACCATCCGAGAAGAAGACAAACCCCACCATTTCGCGAGGAAGCAAAGACGCGATGAATCCGTGCTAGAGATTGGAGCGAAGGAAGAGAGGGAGTGGGGAAGGGGGTTGCTTAGTTACCGGGTCCCCCTGTCCAGAGGTGGCGGCGGTGGCTGAGGCGTTGCCGGAGGAGAGGATCTTGCCAGCGGCGGGTACGATCTCCGTCGTCATCGTCGCCGGAGACGCCGCGGCGACGAGCAGAGACGAACCGAGACGAGACGACGAAGGAGGAGGCTGCGGTGTGGGTCCAGGCGGCCCAGGGTTTAAGCCAGCGAGGTGCCGGCTGAACAGTGTGCCACGTTGGCGTTGAAGCGGTCCACTGTGTCATCGAGCATTTCACTATTTCAGGACTCCACGACGGCAGTAGGCCCGTTAACCGCTGGCCGGGCGACATGGCCCACCGCGTGTAGAGCCTAAATCGAGCTATTAAATTTAACTAAACTCCTGATTCAAAAAAAAAAAAAAAACTAAACTCCTATCTTGCTTCCTCAATATATATAAAAAAAAAACTCTTGCAGTAGTCATTTTGTTCCTTGTTTACAAAATCGGGTAGACTGAATGCCCAACTCTCGAAATTGCTTTATTTTCCAACTTGGATAATTTCAGGAGCGATTTTATCCTTTATGAGTCACACACGTCAGATGACATGTCATCTTTTCTACATCCTTTTCTTTGCCTAGCTTTGCTCCGGCAGGCTAGAGCAAAATGGAACAACCTCTCCATTGGAGCAATTTTTAGATGTACTGTCGGCTAAAAGTCTCCTTGTGGTTCTGAAGCCTGCCAAATAGCCCTAACAAGTGTCATCTCAAGCGCAAAATGACATTGTTTGTTGATAATCGTGAAGCATTTCACGAACAACTCACTTGACCGACTTTATTTCGGAAAAGGTTTTGGTCTACTTGATTGATATATGAGTCGTCAACCGAATGAGTTTAGCCTCTTGTCGTAAAGAAATGTAACAAATAAATGAGCCAAACCTATAAAAATACTCTTGCCGATCTGTGCAGCATAAACCATTAAAACCGATGATATGGAGCAGAATTATTTGACACATGACTTTCCAAAATACACACATAGCATGCGACATCTGAGAAATGGCACTGGGACTGGAAGAATATATACAGCTATTTGCTCCCCTCCTGAGCATATATGCATATGGTTGCTTAAGAAATGCATTGCATCTCACTGAACGGTGCGTACTGAAATAAAATAAACAGACGGAGACAAGTAAATGTTCTCATGCACACTGCAGAAGAACTTTGCATGAATGCTTCTTTAACATGTCCTAGTGGTGCCCTGATCCAAAAGATAGTATGATTACAGAGTAGCATATTAACACGCTCGGGCGATAGGCTGTCCAGGGAGAGCTATCAACAGACGTTCGTCGTAATGTCGAAACAACAAATCTACAGGCACGGTCTCCATTAATTCCTGATAAGTCTAAGCAGCTTGATTCAACAGTAGGACCGCTTGATTGACTCAGAACATAAAAGAGCGTCAAGTCTACTCATGATAACGATTCACCCTCATCATCAACAGCTACCGGTATGACTACATGACATCGGTAATCCTTGACCTTGACCTGATTGAGAATTCGCTTCACACATTACTGTTTGTTCACAACAACAGCCACCGTTCCATTATCATCGTCGGCTGCATGAGCTGATGCATCAATCTCTTCTTGACGGAAGCACGTCGACCAGATGAAACTCCTCAGCCACTGTTGAGGACATGAAATTAAAATCTGTCAGAAAAGCACCCCCACCTAAAACGAAATAAAAGAAAAGGGAACAATGTCTCACGTTTGGGTACTTGAAGGTGAAAGCCCATGTCAGCATCGTTAGAACAACCATCAAGACAGCCACAATCAACCACCACTGCGATCCAGTCATGCAGACCATCATCCCACTCCCAATAGCAATGGCAGCAATGAACTCAATCAAGCAGAGAGTAGACACAGCTCCCAGGCCATGTTCATCCGTTTCTGCTGCTTGGACCAGCCCACTCACATACAGTGTGGTAGGGAAAATAGCAAAAGGAAGTGCGGCAAAAAGAATCTGTACCCAGCTCGGCTCAGTGAGCTCTGGGGTATCCACGAGTTTTGGAATGCAAGCAGTGCCAGGCCTTCCCCAAGCTAACAGGAACGTTGCACAGAGACCACTGAGAGTAACCAGCCCCATCACAGATGCATCAGCAGCTTTTAACAGAAAACCAATGGTTGCCTGCACGTCAAATCAAATAACAGTAAACACAAAACACTAATTTCATATATCTTTACTCGAAAGATTAACTACAAACGAAGCTATACTGATAATGTTTGAAAAAGGGGGACAATATCATTAATCTCAAGTCCTTGCTGAACTGGTTTTGAGGAAATGCCTTATCCGAAAACTAACATAAATCTGAGAATTTTGTTCATGATTATGGGAGAAAGGAGTAGAATTTATACTGCAAATACTTTCAGAAGTCATCCAGGCTCATTTCTACGGTTCGTATTGGTGGTTATCAATTGGCGCAGAATCATCCCATTTTAAAAAAATTTGGAGATTAAAAGGAACGCATGGAAGTTCGAAGACCTATACATTATCTTCAGAAGACAAGCTAATTCCTATCAGTTACTCCCTCCGTTCAGTTTTATTAGACGTTGGTTAGCTACTTAGCTCAAAATTGAACAAAATGAGCGAGGGGAGTACTGTTCAAGCAACGTGCCCTTGTACTTATGGACTATATTTGCTGCAAAAGGAAGTCCTTTGCAGCATGATCAGAGCAAACTTGATATTCAGAAATACAAACCTAAGTGAGATTTTTTAAGAGTTCCAATTATCAGAGGTTCTCAACATGGAATTCACTGAAAGAAATTAAATCCACGTTCAGCTTAGATGCAGTATACAAGATAGGGAATGGTCAATCTTTCATAATCTGCCATGATACATGGGATTAAGTCAGCTCCTCTCAGATAAGTTTTTGTACACTTTCCGCAGTTTGGAAGATCCTTTGGGTATGCTGAGTTGCAGGAATGGAACCGTTTAATGCAGTTTTTAAAGGATGCACAACTTGCAGCCGTGAAATCTCAAATGAAAAATAAATGGATCTGTACTACCAGATCCATGTAGAGGTGGTTGAGCTTTTTCAGGAATCATTCATGCTAGGATGGCAAACATGGGAAAAACAAAAGCGCCAGTGAAGAGTAAACTACATTTGCAGCCAAAGATTCAGTAGGTGGGCAATTCAAAGGGAGAAATTCACCAGGAGGTGAGAAGTGATTGTGCAATGAGATTAAAACCGCAGAGGACATTGTTCTATAGATGTCATTTGGCAGTTTTGTTGTGGGTAGATGTTTAGGTGATCTGCATATGGAATTTCAATGTGCAAACAAATGGCTCAACAAAAAACTGGGCAAACAAATGCCTAAATGAAAAATGGAAATATGGTTAATCGTTGCAAATGAGGACCATCTCCATCTTCTGAGTGCTGTTACATAGAGTACATTTTAAAGTGACAAAATATGAACTGTTGGGTTGCAATTTTGTAGAAAAGAACTACCTGCTCACTCAAGGGATGGTAACCACAGGCAGGCAACCACCAAGCTTAATTTGCACTTCACCCTTGGGCTTAGGTAAGAACTGCAACAAAAAACAGAGGCAATGATTAAAGGTGCACCCGTATATGCTACTAATAGATAGATTGATATAAGCAGACAGGTCAAAGTGCATTTGGCACATTAAACACTTCAACTTCGATTAACAATCAAGCTATTTAGGGCCTGTTTGATTGGTTACCACGGATTGCCACAGCTAAGCTTAAGTGCAAGCTGACTGACTTTGCAGTAAAATGAAGATGTTTGTTACCTGCCACAAGTTTGGCAACTATGTTTGGTTTACTACCAAATTTGGCTATAGGTACCTCATTATATGAAGAGGTGACCTTACCACTCCAGTTGTATGTAACAGCAAAAAACAAAGTTACCATGTTCGTTAATAATGTTTCATCCAAACCAGAAAAAGAAAAAACAAAGGTTATCGTACTGAAAAGCAATGGGGTATCCCTAACAGCCCATGTAGCCCATCAACTAGGACAATCAGGTATCTCTAAGGCATGTGATGACTAGGGGCAAGAAAACGACATGGACACAGCTGTTGCATTGAGGAGCCTGCATCATCGGGCAGCTATCAGGATTCTATAATTCGTAAAATGGCGGAAACTGTGCAGTTACATAAGACTTCTGATAAGCTATGGTACCAGGAGAGGAGTATAGTTCACAATGACATTCGTATAATTCGTAAAATGGCGGAAACTGTGCAGTTACATAAGACTTCTGATAAGCTATGGTACCAGGAGAGGAGTATAGTTCACAATGACATTCGTATTGCTGTAGTGTTACCTGACCAAGCCATGACAATGATCAACGAGACACTACTGTGTTGGAAGTTTTACTCGGGATAGGCATGTAAAGCAGTTGCAGATACACGATGGCTGCTAGTGCTACTAACTTACAGAAAGCTGCCGTGTACAAGTTTTCACCAACATTGCAGACTCAATGCCTGACTGAACAACGCCAGGACAATTATGGAAACCATTACCCCTAATTAGCCATGTGCAAGGACTGATAACATTGCCCAGAATAGGCATCACGCATCACGAATACAAAATTGGAAATAAACTATTAACGTGCACAGAAATCGTCACCCAATTAACGGATAAAAAATATCACCATCAGTGCGCGTCCACATCTTCCATGGTTTGATTTGCCCCCATCGCTGCCTCTCAATCCCCGACCAAATTTTCATCCAGAAAAAAAGGGGGCAAAAATCCCCAATAAAAACTAACCAATCATGCTACCCACCCCATGGGCCATGGTATGGCCTACCCGGAGCCCCTGAACAGACCAGAGCGTTGCCCCAGCGGAACGGGACGAACTCCGTAGCATGGTGAAATGCTCCGCCGTGCAAGGGGAAACAACCCACCCCATCCGAGAAGGCGGCAAAAACCCCACCATTTCCAGAGGAACCAAATCCGCCATGAACCAGTGCTAGAGATTGGCAGGAAGGGAGGGAGAGAGTGGGGAAAGGGTAGTTGCTTAGTTACCGGCTCCTTGTCTCCTTCGTCGGCGGGGGGCGCGTCATTGGTGGCAGCGGGGGACGTATCGTCAACGGGGGGGATAGGCGGCAGAGCAGAGGCGTTGGCGGCGGAGCGGTCCGTACCGTCGTTGGAGCTGCTCCCCGCAGAGTTCGTCATCGTCGCCGGAGACGCCGCGGCGACGAGCAGAGACGAACCGAGACGAGACGACGAAGACGGAGGCTGCCGTGTGGGTCCGGGCGGCCCAGGGTTTAAGCCAGCCAGGTGCCAGCAGCTGATCAGTGTGCCACGTCGGCATTGAAACGGTCCACAGTCCGATCGCGTTTCAGGCCTCCACGACGGGTGTGGGCCCATTAATTGCCGGCCAATTGGAGCCCATATTGGACCCCCTCTGTACATCAGGTGCCACTTTGAAAATAGACATCGCGCCCACAGTGTGAAGTACGTAAATTCAAAGGAAGAGAAAACATAACAGTGAAATGATTATTTTTGAGACACCAAAACTGTACGTTTCTACTATCTTCCACATTACCGCCAACTAAAATTCTAAGTAACTTCATCTGAATCAATCATCATTAGTCAATCGAAAAAATCTACTCACTCACTCATCAAGATGTGCCCGTCGTCATATGAGCACGCAAAGTCGTGAGGACTCGGGATTCGACGTCGACGTCTCACAAGTTTAAAACAAGATCATAAACTGGTAAACATGCTCATCGGGTTCTGACCCAAGTCATTTGTTGGCACCTTATATTTCTTTCTTTCTTTCTTTTTTGTTCGAGAGAGAAGTTGGCATCTGATCTTACCATCCACCCTGCGAATTGCAAGAAGAAAAGGCGATGAATCCTCTTCCTCTTCTCCGATCCCTGGCAATCCGCTTCCCCATCTCCATCGTCTCCATGTTCCATCGCTTGCTCTCCGCGGCTGGCTTGTCCTCCAACCACACGCCGCCCGGCGAATCGCCGCCGAAGCCGAGCGCGTCGTCGCCGCCGAGACGGTGCTCGCCGTCAAGGGGTACTCCCGGACCAAGGGGCTCGGCACATCGACTCCCACATCTTCCGCGTCGGCGGCTGCCGCTGGTCCATCCTCTATTACCCCGACGGCCGCGGCTCCAGCAACGCCGACTGGATCTCCGTCTTCCTGCGGCTGGACAAGTGCCCGGCCGGCACCGACGCCAAGGCGCGTCGTGTGTTGATCAAAGTGTTCGATCAAGTTGGGTCCTAGGTGCAGTGCGTGCGTGAGTTGGTTCCGCCGCTGCTGCGTTGTTTGATCAAGTCGTAGGTAGGGAGGTTGTTAGATGGAGTGGTGTGCGTGGCGCCGATCCGTGCCGGCATGCATATCCGCGTCGAGCAGAGGCTCACGGCATGGCTGCGCGGCTGGTCCTGCGCATCATGGCGCAAAGGCCGGCACGGAGGATCCCGCTTCGTGGTTCGTGGTTAGGATGCCGCTTCTCGGGGTTCGCTTGGGACCAGCATTGCCATTGGAAACTGGGATCAGATGGATTGTAAGAGTTTAGAGGTTAGTGATTCATCATCAAATCAAAATTGATAAAAAAGAGAGAGCACGACAGGGCACGGTTTCCGTTAAAAATTAGGCATGCATGCATCGACCAAGCATGCACCTGCAAACAGCAATGCATTTTCAGCATCTGCATCTGCGTGCAACACAGTTACACAGCTTCATATATGTCGTCACCTGAATTGGTGCATCGATTTCACGTACTGGATTAGGTCGTGTGGCAGGACCTGACGAGCTGGTAGGCGCTCCAACACGACTGGGCACCTCGTCTCCGGACGCAGAACGTGCCGCCGACCATCTCGACCTGTATCGCGAGCGAGCTGCAGGCACAGGTCTGTGTGACGTCTGTCCGTCTCTGACCGTGCGCGCGGCGCCGGGGATCTTGGTGATGATCCCGTAGGCGTCCACTCCCACATGGCTTTTCCGCCGGCCGGAAGCGGAGCGCCTGCGCCATTTCTGCAAACACGTCCGGCCGGGCCTCCTGGCGAGGAAGATGACTCCCGCGAGGTGACAAGTCTCGACCGCTGAGATGGAATCGAACGGTTTTTAGGCACCCAGGGTGGTCGCTATTCGAAATAGCGTCCACCCGGTCGTTATTCGAAATAGCGACTGCCACTGGGGTCGCTTTGAACGCCGGCTCTGCCTTGCGCCGCTGCTCGCCTGAGCGCCGCCGGCAATCCGGCTGTCCCACGCGTCCCACTGCCAACTCTGATCAGGCTCGTCTTCGCCCCAAATTCCTAGTTTCGAGCAAAGGTTGGTCGGAGTTTGAACGACGTTCCTCTGCTTCTCTAGCCGTGGCTCGCCGGAGCGCCGCCGCCGCCTACCAACCGTCCTCTTCCGAAGTCGTTGCTCCTTTTTGCGACAGTCAACAGCACCTGATTCCTTTGGCTCGTGGGCAAAACTGCAGCCGGCCGCTGGGCATGGCGCGCGCCAAAGCAGAACAACCGAAGGGCTGAAGCTGACGCGGCTGGGCGTGGCGGCTTGATCCCAGACTGTATATGGCGCGAACGCAAATGCATCACGCGGCGAAGCCGTGTCCCGGCCGATTGCGAGGCTGCCTGCCGACGTCGACCGAAGAACAGCAGCGTGGAATGGGACGGAAATGAATTTGGGGAGCACGCAGTGTTAGAGTAATCCTGACTTGGAGTTTGTTTCCGGTCAGTTTGGATATGTAGCGTGTGCGTACGTGATTAGATCGGCAGCTGCGTGTGTTGCAGAGCGATTAGCCAGAGGAGAATTAGTCTCCATGTTAGTTAGATGCATGGGTGTGTGTAGGCAGGTTAGCTGCTGGCGTTTGGCACAGGACGCGATGGCCATGGCTCGCGGCGAGCTCGGAGGAAGACCGGATCGTGCGGAGGAGGGAACGGCTCACGTACAAGGATGCCGGGTCTTGAGGAGATCGTGCGTGGCGTGCGCGCGAGGGTCGCAGGAGCAGTTAGGCAGCGTGTGTCTATAAAACGCATTGTACTTTGTCAGTTTCGGTTTGTGCCGAGGGAATACAGAGAAAAGAAACCGGCGTTCGTCGCCGGCGTGGCGTTTCGTCGCCCCGGCGGGCGTTCGGCGCCCGGCAAATCAGCGAGTCTCGTGTTCTTGTGATCGTGTGTCGATCCTCGTTCCAACAATTGGTATCAGAGCTAGGTCGATCTTCTTGGGCGTTATCTTGCTCGCCGGAGGAGTGCCGGCATTGGCGGCGTTCACCGGTAGCTGCGACGCGATGAAGCTCCGGGCCGTGTGTCGGCTCGTCGAGGTGCGCGGCGCAGCAGCTGCTTTGGTGAGGCGGAGGCTCGGCTCCGCGTCCGGGCGTGGAGCGATCAACGGCGTTGTGTCGCCGGAGATGAAGATCAACGGCGTGTGTCGCCAGCGAAGAAGGCTGCCGATCGCGTGCTGAGGCGATGCATGTGCGCTGCGTGGTTCGCGTCGAGTGTGGAGGCTGTAGCGGCGGCCGTGGTGGCAACAACGACGATGGGAGCAGTAGCATCTACTCCGGCAATGGCGAGAGCGCGGCAGTCTGGAGAAGAAGAAGGCTTCGGCGCTCGTGTGGAGATGGGCGTGCAGTGGTGGTCGCGTCCGGGAGGCCGTGGTGGCGGCTGTGGAGATGACAACGACGGGAGCTGCAGCAACTCCGGCGATGGCAAGTCAAGAGATTAGGGGGAGTTTGTTTGAGTAATCCTGACTTGGAGTTTGTTTCCGGTCAGTTTGGATATGTAGCGCGTGCGTACGTGATTAGATCGGCAGCTGCGTGTGTTGCAGAGCGATTAGCCAGAGGAGAATTAGTCTCCATGTTAGTTAGATGCATGGGTGTGTGTAGGCAGGTTAGCTGCTGGCGTTTGGCACAGGACGCGATGGCCATGGCTCGCGGCGAGTTCGGAGGAAGACCGGATCGTGCGGAGGAGGGAACGGCTCACGTACAAGGATGCCGGGTCTCGAGGAGATCGTGCGTGACGTGCGCGCGAGGGTCGCAGGAGCAGTTAGGCAGCGTGTGTCTATAAAACGCATTGTACTTTGTCAGTTTCGGTTTGTGCCGAGGGAATACAGAGAAGAGAAACCGGCGTTCGTCGCCGGCGGGACGTTTCGTCGCCCCGGCGGGCGTTCGGCGCCCGGCAAATCAGCGAGTCTCGTGTTCTTGTGATCGTGTGTCGATCCTCGATTCCAACACGCAGGACCACGGCGAGGAAGACGCGTGAACAGGGGACGAATTTGGAGACAAATTCAGATTCGTTTGACCCAGTAATTAACGCCGTTATTAATCGCTCTAATCTGCATGTCAGCGAGCGGGTGTGCATACTATGGGAGCTTGCCTTGGCAGCTAAGCTTGCGCCTTGCGAGCCCTGTAATTGCAGTGGCAAGAGACTCCTCTGCTGGCTTCATGCCGCGTTCCGGAGCATCATCGCTTCGCGGTCGTCTCATAAACTGTTCCTTCCTCTTCCACTACCTGCTCTCGAGCCGCATCCTGGTGGTAGCGCGGGAGGCAGGTCGAATGCCGCATTTCCACAAACAGCTCTGGGGCAACCGACGAGGAAGCGCCGTGGCTCATCTGGTCAGTCACCGGAGCGCCATAGCCTCCGGCATGCCGTCCCCTGCGCTCCTCTCTTTCACCTTTCAGGCCCCGTTTGGAACGCAGGAATTTCACAGGAATTTTACAGGAATTTCACAGGAAACAGTTCAATTCCCGCAGGAATGGAGATGGATTCCTCCATTCCAAACAGGGCCTCAACCTAGAATTCAAGCAGCGGCTCCCTCTTGCCGTCGATCAGCACGACCTCTCGCACCTTCCTTTGCCTCGTGCACAGATGGAGGTGAACTAGCTCAACTCTGAAAGAACTTTGCCTCGTGACACCAAACTCGGTAGCCGTGGCCTCTGACCCGTTGTTCAGTGTCAGTCTTGAATTTCTGAGCTCTGATTTATAAATAGCAGTAGAGTCGAATCAGTCAGTAAGTTCTACTAATTTCGATGGATTATAATTAGTTACAGTATCTTCTGAACGATGTAGCAGGCAGCTGGCCTCAGCAGAGGTTCCCATGCATAGCGAAATGATTCCGCCAAGGGATGCAAGCACGTCTGGTTTCTACATGTAGTAGAACACAGACATGACACACGGATGTTCCATGTGTGGATGAAAAAGCAGATCACTTAAAAATCCCAGCTTATTATAGTATTGATCACATATGCAGTATTGATTAACATTAGAAGTCGAAGCTAAAGAAACAATAAACCGGGAACAACAGAACAGAACAAACACACCACTCTAAATATTTCGTGGTTTCTGCTTGGAGTCGTCTTATATACGCACAATTAAGCACATCGAGTGAAGCTGCATCAGGTATATCATATGGCTAGACAGTGCAATCTGGTGAAGCTGAGTACATGAAAAATTACTTTTGAAATTTGAAACATGAAAACCAAATTGTGATTTCATTATAGAGGTAGGACAGGTCTGAGTACACTCCATAATATAGCTTAGCAACAAAATCACACACATCTGGTGCCTGCCCAATTTATCACAAGATTGAAGAAGTAGCTTGAGGCAGCCACCATGCATGCTACTAGTCCATACAGTCACTAATCTACTACTATCACTACCATGACACAAACGGCACATACGAACTTAAAGTGCCACTTGTTGGCTAACTCATTGGCTTATTTCTCAGATGCCAGTAGCTTGGTAGTAAGATCGGCCTCACTTTCCTGGTGGCCTCTTAGTGGCATAGAGCCGAACATACACGTCTTTCATCTTGGGTGTCAGATAAAGTGTCCCTATGAAGATAGGCAGCAGGATAAGAAAGCCTGGCCATGGATCCCACCAGTTGTCTGAAATCATGACCATCGCTGCCAAGACACCAACGCAAAACAGCAGATACACCACGAAGAAAATATCCTACAAGCACAAATATTAAGGTAAACTGTATTGAATTCAAATACGAATAGGGCTACATGTAGCAGAAAGCAGGGAAAAGATTTATTATATGGTGAAATTCAAATATCAATAGAACAAAGACCATTCTACAAATCTAGTAATTAATCTTAAGTTGAGGCATCAGACAGCGCAAACAACTATCATCAGAAAGAAACACAAGGTAAGAATATTGTCTAGAGCAGGTTCTGACTGTAACTTTGGAATACATTGTCCAAAAGAGCAGAAACATCTTTGGATAAAGCTCAAAGTCGTACCGTAGCCATTTTGTTGCCCGAAAGCAATTTAATCGTTTACTGATCACCAACTTACTTAATAAAATTTACAAAGTAGGATGCAGAGATTTGAACCTAGCACAGTGACATGCATGCAGCCCTCAACCTATATAATTTAAATATATACTATTTTGATCAATCAGCACAAATTGAGGTTCAACAGATCCTTTTTTTTTTTCCTAATTAAGTTCATTCAGGTTCCTTTCTTGTGAACAGATAATAACAGATTCAAAATACGTTTTGTGCACAGTAGTTGTCAGGTTATATAATTATCATCAGCCACGACGTAAATAGAGTAACAAAGTGCACACGGATTTTTGTTGAGATTCAGTCAGAAACAATACTAAGGTGTTGGATCGCACCCCAACTTTTTTTTTATCAGAGAAATATAAGAAAATGCTGCGACGCAGGATCACATTTCGCAGGTAGGAGCAGAGTCGCCAGATATCACAGATCAACAGCGCGACAGACGGTAGCGGATCCATCGAGAGCAAAGCATTATGAGAAGGAGAGCAAAAATCAAGGTAAGGGAACAAGAAACGGGTGTAGCTAGGGGAAAGGGGGAGGAGCAACGGCCTAACCAGCAAGCGCCTGATCCGATTAGCCTTCTGCTGGTTCAGGAAGGCTAGCTCTGCCTCCACCGCCGCCGCGAACGCCGCTCTAATTCTGGCGGGTCTTTTCTCGAGGTCCAACCGATCGTAATCGAGCCTCAACATCGTCGCCATATTTCCTCCGTACAGAAAGGGGAGAGACGCGTGGGTGCTGGTTGGTCGACGACGAGCAACGGCGCCGGAGGAAACAGAGCAGGAGCGGCGGCGCTTAGATGGTTCAGGAAACACTGGCATCGCGTGAAGAGGGAGAGATTGGAAATGGGCCCAGCCCAGGTGAGTTCATGTCGGATTTCCGTTAGGAGTGGACCAGATTCTGCGGCCCAAAGCACTTGCGGGCTTCAGCAGGGTGGATCCTATATGTAGGACGGGCTATGGTTAAGTTTTGATAGACCGTGTTTGAGATTCGTGCAACGGCTCAGATTCGCGCAGGTAGACAAGGAAGGGCTGAGGTGCCGCCACGTGTCAGCTTCTGGTTGGTGCGGGTGGGAGGGTGGGAGGAGGAGGAAAAAGAAACGGTTTTCAAACTTTAAACACATTTTTCTCCCAAACCGTAAGTTCGTTTTCGAATCCGTTTGAACCATCGTGTTGTTTAGAATTAATGCTACAAAATGAGATCTAATATGAATATTTTTTTAATTTTTTAAATTTTGAATTTTTTGTCAACATTTTGAATGTACTAAAACAACATTTTATTTGCACTGTGTCAACATTTTTTATATACTATGTCAACATTTTCGACAAAAATGTTGACTGATTTCTTAAAATGTTGAAATAGAAACTACAAAAATGTTGACTCTTCTGTTTTAAAATGTTGACGCTCGGTTTAAGCTGAGGTGCTCAGATTTGATGGGCTATTGGGCCGATCTATTTATGTTAACCATAGGATGCCCTCCATATAGGAGGCCCCTCTCAGCAGAAGAGCAACCCAAGTAAAGTACCCAACATTATCTCAAAAAAAAAAAAGTAAAGTACCCAACAGGCAACAGTTGCTGGATATAATATGCATTCACCTGACATGGTGCTTTTCTTTTTTCAGATAAAAGAAGCTAAGTATTCGCTGAAGCCCTCATTCGTGGCAGGCACACATTTTTCTTAGACAAAGAAGACGGAGCATTTATTAACATCCGTGGTGCGAAGCGCTGACGTACCACGAAGCAAAAGAAAATTAACATCAGCCTGCAACTTTGCTTCTGAATTGTTGTCCTGGACGTTTGAGGCATTTGCACGAACAAGTCGAGGTCGTACATGCCACAACGCGCTTTCATGGAAGACCGGCGAAGTAGTCGTCCTATACCTGCACGCCCCGGGCGTCTATAACACCGTGGACGGCGACCAAGTGGTCCGCCACAGGCGCCGTGCCGTGCGGACAACCTTCATGGACGTTGGAACGGTGTTGACGGTCCGACGGACAGTCGGTCGGTCCCTTGATTCCCCATACCCAACGCGCTTGCGCTCGTTCTGGTCTCTGTATGTTTGTTTACTCGTAGGCGATCAAGGCCAACAGAATCAGCCCAAGCACTGCACGGCTCATTTGCGGCGACGAACTGCGAGATTTGAGCTAGGTTGCTCTGCAGAATTTATTTCACCTGGAATAATGCATAGATCAATTCCACATTCTGGAAATTTTTCGAGGACACACTTTCTTGAGTTTGATGTGCATTCTCCAGGAGACACACTTTGCTTTGTTTTGATGCTTAAATGTATCATGACTCAAATGGCACCACAAGTTCTCAGCTCATACTAGCACAATATCTCAATCACTAACTACTAACCAGATCGAAGAAGGTTATTTGAAACGAAATATCTTTGTGATGGTGACCTTCTTCTTATTGCCATTGGTTTTGTCCTCGGCAAAGACTGTCAGGATACCATTGGCGTCAATGTCGAAGGTAACAGTGATCTTTGGAACGCCCATGGGTGCAGGAGGAATGCAGAACTCAAACTCGGCCAACAGGTTGTCGTCCCAAGGTCTGACGCTCTCACCCTCGTACACTTTAATACGGATACTAGGCTGGCCGTCAGCATAAGTAGATAGGACATGCTCCTTCCTGGTGGGAATAGAGGTGTTCCTTGGAACCACCACGGTCATGATCCCAAAACGCGTCTCCAAACCAAGAGAAAGAGGGGTAGCATCCACAACGATGATGCGATCGAGCTTCACGTTACTCCCTTCACTCAAGATGGCACCCTGAATCGCTGCTCCATATGCAACAGCCTCGTCAGGGTGGATGTTCTTGCAAAGTTTCTTCCCATCGAAGAAGTCTTGGAGAAGCTGCTGAACCCTTGGAATTCTAGGGTGTGTTTGGTTCTGGGACTAGAAGGGACGGGACGGAAGCATTCCATTTTTTAGGGATGGAACCGTTCCATTTTATGTTTAGTTGGAGGGATGGAACGGTTCCTGTTTTTTGTTTGATTGGAAGGATAGCTAGGGATGGAATGATCCCATTTCTTGTTTGATTGGGGGACCGGACTGGAACCAATGAATATGGTCACCTTCTCATTCATATGGTGAGGTTACCCATCGGTTACCCATCCACAACAGCATTTTGTTATAACGGTGCAGCTCAAAAATAATTTATACATCAATTGCCAATTATAGTGTGTAGATAATAATCAAACTTGACCTCATGCGCATGCATCTTTTTTCCCTTCATGCGACCATCTCTTGGAGAAAGAAAAATCACAGCAATAGATACTTGCACAGCTACAACTTTATGCAAAGAGATGAAATGTTGATCACCATAACATGTTCTTACACATAATAGCAGGTCCAAGTCTAAACCTTACACATAGTTAAGCCACTTTTCTTAGTTTAAGTGGTATAAGCAAAATGACAGTGAGAACCCAAAGTGCATTGTTTAGAGGTTACATCACTTATGTTTCCAATCAGCCATACAAGCTAAGTCATCTCTAGTTAAACTATAATGAAACATAGAAAAGAGCATGAGGCCAACTTTCATCCAGGAAATTTCTCGCTAATCCACTTGGCCATGAAATTCAGCTGGTACTCAAATGGCGCCTTGTAGAAAGCTCTACCAATATGTGGGTTTTCAACCAGATGGCAATAGTAATATGACTTGTGTGTGTCGTCAAAACCTGGAAGGTCTTGCACCTTTGTAATCAAGTCAGATGGCAAATCCATGTTTCCTGTAGCACACTTCTCTATAGCTTGTGCCAGCCTGTCACCACTTGATGTGAGTGCACCAATCAGTCCCTCTATGTCTTCGTTAATTTCTGGAAGCCTTGCTCTCTTGTTAGGTCTGGTTGCCGATGATGATGCCCCATTATCCTCATGAGTGGCTGTCTCAGCATTGCCATTGCCATCACCATCATTTTCAAGTTCAGTTTCTTCAGTGCCTAGAGTGCAACTAGAGTCTTTTGCAAACCTTCCAGTAGCCAAGATATTGCCAAAGATTGTAGCCATTTCAGCATAGTTCGCAAGTGGTTTGTTGAAAAAATCAGCATCAGATTTGTGATCCTAAAAATGATGATAGCAAGTAATGGTTATTATGAGAAGAGAAGATTGTGGCAGAAAATAATAGTTGCACGAATTAGTATGTGAAGACAGCAATATAAAAGGCAAATAACAGCTGCATATCTACCTTAATATAGTCATTGTAGTGCTCATTGTCAAGAGTGATAATGTAATTGTTCCATGTCTACCATCACATTTTGAGTGCAATAAGACTTCCTACCACGAAAGGCATGTTCCATGTCCTTAGGAACAGAGGCTCTTACATGTGTTCCATCAATGGCTCCAATACAATCCTATGTTATCAATAAAATATTAGGAACCATATGGGGTTATAGAACTAAATCTGAGAGGAGATAGGGCGGAGGTTCACACCTTAAAATAAGGATCCCATCGTGGGCTCCCTGCTATTTTGGTTGAAGTCTCCAATGATGGTGGTCTAATTAGTTCACCCCGCAGCTCACCAATAGCATGAAGTACCTTGTTGAAATACCGACTAACCGTTTCTCCAGATCTATCATAATTGGTGCCAACTAATCTATTCCTAAGATTATGCCCCACTGTGTTCAGGAACATAGCCACTTGTTGCTCAACACACATATGGACCGTATCTTCAAGCAAACCACGATCCCTAAATACCATACAAAAACGAAAGAACCGTGCTCTATTAAGTCTAAGCATGTTCATACAGGTTGTATCATTCTTCCAAACCCTTGTGTTCAAGTAGTCGATTTTAAGCCTATCTCTTTCTTCCATTGGCCCATAGGTAATTGGTTCTCTAATTTCACCCCTCTTCCTTTTTCTAGACTGAATAATCATAGCCATCATTGACAGCAACATATGTGCCGCAGCAGCAAAAATTACAACCTTGAGTCTTTGTTCCATCTACAATGTAAAACAGCACAAAAAACAATCATATTTGCATCCCACGGTCAAGCACTTGGTTAATGAAAGCTACGATTTTCGTTGATACTACTGCCATGTATTACAAGCACTAGATTAGAACATCGATACTACATGCATGTACGCCTGCAACATTGAAAATAAAAAAAAAGGATGCTCTGAAATCTTGAGAGGATAGGAACTAGCGTTCAATACCTTGGGGAACAGGGAGAATCACGGGCTTGCAAGCAGATCCGAGTCGAGTTGATGTCGATGCAGGCTGGAGATGCAGACACGAGCGGCGACAGAAGCGGATCGGGGTCGAACTGCAATACGCCGATTGTTCAGACGAGAGGGAGGGTCGCCCAGGGAAGTAGATGGAGGGGACGAGCAGGCAGGCAAGGGAGAAGGGCGGAGGGGTCGCCGGTGCCGCGTCGGCGCGGTCGCCGCCGCCGGATCTGGGCGTTGCTCCCGGTCCCCGGTCGTCTCGCTCGGCCTCAGATTATTTTTTCTTTTCCTTTGTCGAGAGGATGGAGGTGAGGCGGGGGGGGGGGGGGGGGGGGGGGGGGGTACGAGAAGATAGCGGTGACCAGAGGCATCACGCGCGCCTCACGCACGTCCTCAGCGAGGTGGGACGGAATGGTTCGGTCGTTTCAGCGTGAATCGCTTCGTCCCGCATATTGGGGGTATATTCCCTTTGGGATCGATCCATCCCGCGTCGGTCTCAGAATCAAACGCAGAAACGAGGGACCATTCCATCCCCGTTCCGTCCCCGTTCCCCGTTCCGTCCCCGTTCCTCACGATCCGAACTAGTTTTTAAAGATTGATGCAAACCACCGTTTACACAAAAACACTCATCCGAGCACGTGCGCTCGCGACGGAAGTCGCGTCGTTGTCTCGACGCGGTCGGGAAGGGAGGAAGAGAAGAAGCGGCAGCTCGCCGGAGAGGAGGAAGGAGGCCGTTAGGGTTCGGGGTTAGGGTTCGGGAGTTGGGGGTAGCCCTCCATGGCCGTCGGCTGTAGAGGAGGGGTCCGGGGGGCGGCGGCCGCGACCCGGCGGTGGGCGGCGGCGGCGGCGGTGCGGCGAGGCGGCGATGGCGCCGCCGGCCGCGGGTAGGTAGGAGGGCGGTGGACGGGGTAGGCGGCAGGGACGTCGTAGTTGGACGAGTTAGCGGTGGCGGCGGTCGAGGGCGGCGGATCCGGCGGCGGAGGCCGCCGGAGACGGGGGAGGAGGTCGGCGGCGGGGGAGCGGACGTCGTAGAATTTAGCGCCGGCGGTGGTCGTGGGCGGCAGATCCGGCGGCGGCAGCCGCCGGAGATGAAGGAGGCGGCCTGCAGCGGGGGCAGCTCGCCGGAGACGGAGCGGAGGAGAGGAGCGGGTGGAGCCGAACGAAGAAGAAGACCGCTTGTTGTTTACTGTCGGGGCGCCGCGCGCGCGGGGGGATTAGAGCCGCCCCGTTTACATCCGTTGAGGCGTTGACACAAGACGAGCTGCTATTGTCTTGAAATAGCAACCGACCTCATGAGTGATTAATGAGTGTGTAGTTGCGTTAATGTCAGGCTCCACTAGGCCACAACTTCTGGTTGGTTGAAGATAAAAACCCAAAGACAAATCCGAATGAGATAAAACTGAAAAAGTTACTCCCTCTATTATTTGGCATTCTAGCCATGTTTCTGGATGTCCAGGTTTATAGAATGTTCTATGAATCTGGATAAACATTATGTCCAGATTCATAGAATGTTTAATGAACCTGATACAGAGTGAGAATGCCAAGTATTCTAGGGACAGAGAGAGTAGTAGTTTTACTCTAGCAAAATTCGGAAAATTCATTATCTCACGGTTATGTCTCTGAAGCATAGAGTTATTTGGTAATTTTCAGTCATCTTCTGAAGAGTAGCTTTTTTTTTTTTGAAACTTTCTGAAGAGTAGCTAGTGTCACATAGTAGCACACAAGAGTCGGGCCTGCATCTTTACTCAATCGGCACAGATACCTGATATTGAAATCAAGAAGTGATCAAATACACCCCAGAAACCAAGAAAAAGTTTTCGGCACAGTTCATCAGTTTATTAAGATACGACCGGGTGACCAATAATTCAGCTCAGAAACTTATCGGATGCACAATCATAACCTCACAGAAACAAGTTATCCAATTTATGCAAGGATTTAGAGAGATGGACGATGCTGCAATACTTTATATCTTTGATCTCGCCCATCCTCGGCGTGAAATCGTCGATGTACCTGAAGAAGAACTGGGCAGCCCGCCGGCCGGTGAACTTGAGAAGAACCTCTTGCTATTAGACACATCCCAAACGGTCTTCCGGATCAATGAGGGCAGACGGCTTGTGCCACGTTTCAGCCAAGCCAGTTCCTTGGACAGCAAAGCTCTGCCATGGACGGCGGCTTCTGGCACGATGCCACCTGGTGGGATGCCGACCATTGGTTGGTCTGCGGGGGCCATGGCGCCAGCTGCGGTGCGAGGACAGGTGGTGACGGCATCGACCACGAAGGCGCCACGTACGGCATGGGCGTCGTCCACAGCGGCGAAGGAGGGGGAGAAGCATACTGCATGTTGTTCAACGTAACGTTGGTCTGCACATTGGCGGCGAAGCTCGCCAGCGTCACCTTCCTGTCTATGCCGTCCTGCACCCGGCGCAGCTCCTTGGCCATGTCCCCGGCGCCCACGTAGCGGCGCACCTTGTTGCTCCGCTGGCACTTCCTGACGAGCTCGAGGGCGCGCCCCAGGCTCGCCGCCAGTTCCCCCAGAGCGCCGCCCATGGCCGGGTCCGCGGCCATCGGCGTCGACTGGTGCAGGCGCGTCAGGACGGTGCTCACGCTGGCCACGCACGTGGCGATGTCCTCGCACTCCTTCTTGTTCTGCCGAACCGTCTGCACCGCCTCCGTGATCGCGAGCACCATTTCGACGATCTTCTCCACGCTGTAAAATACGACGCCCATCCGTTCCGCCGCCATGGGAGTAAGTAGGTAATCTGCACATCAAAAATGTTCGATCTTTAGTCCTCGCAGGGAAACAAACAAATAAAGCGATAAAGCAATAAGCATACTAACCTTGTTAGCTTGTGGATCTATTGTGTAGCCCCGGCCGCCACGAAGAATGGCTCATACGGTATGGTTTCTTATACTGGCTACAGCATGGTTGAGGCCACGACGCAACCGAGAGTAGTTGACCCAAGAATATGATAAAACAACTGACTGACAGAAACCTTCCAACAAGTAAACTTACTGCCCTCCTTACGTTGACATGAGACCAAGTCCTCTTGCCCTGAAAATGAATAAGGCCCGACGATGGCGACGGATGATGAGTTGTGCCCATGTGGGATCGATCGAGAAGAAAATGTCTTGTTCTACGGACTCAGAGTTGACCCTGCGACGCGCATTTCTCCAAGCAGCGCTGCCATAAGGCCGCGCGTCCGACGGCACTGCTGGTCAGCTAACAAGATTCCCGCTAGAAATTTGAACAGTGAAACACTGTCCCTCAAGGAGCGTTCCTGTGTGGCATTTCACCGAAGTTCCGAACACCTTCCTGGCGCTCCCCACCTTATGTGTGCGTAGGAAATGATGAGGACCCGCCGCGCCCGCTTTTCGCTTCAGCGACGAATGTTCGAGAGCTGTGCGTCGCTTGGTCAGCGAGTCGTCCGTAAACCCGACCACACCGGTGAAGATGACGACCGTGGCCGCGGCCCAGTCGAACGCGCTTCTGTGGTAGTTCCCGCCATTCCTTTTTTTTTCTTTTGAGAGAGAAAGTTCCTGCCATTCGTGACTCTCCCTGTTAGAACAGTAAATGGGCCTTGCATGATATAACTCGGCCCATCAGTCTCCAGCGCAAGTACATGGGCCAATCCGTTTTACTTTACCTGCATCTTCCCCAAGGGGTGGTCGCTGTTTGAATCAGCGACCACCCCGCCAGGAAGACAGAACCGTCTTCGCCGCGCCATGGCGCGCGTCGCCGGAGCTCCGCCGCATTCCGGCCGCTTCATGCTTCCCCGTGCGTCCTCCCTCACACCTCGACCAAGCAACTCGCAGCTTCACTCTACACAGAGGAACGTTCTACACACACGTACGGCTTCCGAGGTATTCTTTCCGCGGCCGTCTCGCCGTGACAATTCGAGCACCGAGCGTTCGTGGAGCGGCCGCCAAGCCAAGCCCTGCATGGATGTCGGCTTCCATGCGCTCCTTGCAGCATCACTTGCCTTCCTGTATATGTATACCAGTTTCTGAGTACCTGGTTTTCGTTGGCTCGTTGCCACACTATGTGTTCGGAGCACACGAGTGGTAATGCAATGGTCG
Source organism: Eragrostis nindensis (assembly GCA_012490785.1). Taxonomy (NCBI): domain Eukaryota; kingdom Viridiplantae; phylum Streptophyta; class Magnoliopsida; order Poales; family Poaceae; genus Eragrostis; species Eragrostis nindensis. Next base: position 557,524 of record JAAXCT010000254.1, on the reverse strand, counting down.
ATACACACAAGACTATAAGTTTTTACAAATAAACAACAACACACTCAAGGAAGGTTGGGATCTTTCCTTGAGGTTCATATTATTTTTATTTTTTGAAATAAACAATTTCTTATTTGGGCCGCCTTCTGGTAACAGATCTTCTTTGAAGATATTTATTGCAGACCATCGGGTGCTTCGTGAGCTTCATTAACCATGAAGACGTGACCTTCCGTGCCTTCCACCTCGCCCAGATTTGCTCCGACCGTGACCTCGCCGCCGCCGTCCGCGATGGTGATTTTTGTCTCACGGGTCTCTAGGGTGATCAGCAGTGGCGCATTAGGCGTTCTCTTCCTCGCAAGCCGGGATCAGTTCGCCAACCCTTCGTCACCCGGTGACACATCAAGCTAAGCCGCCCGACGGGATCCATGGAATTTGACAACTATATTTCCTTTTTCTCCTGGCATATCGCATAGTAACAACACCCTCTTGCCGGCGTTCTGCCTAGTATCTCTTTAGGCGGATTTGAAGAGTCGACTGCGAGCTCACGTTTATAGCTCCGACACCGATGAGTGGCGCTCCCATCGTTCTGGCTCCATGACCAATCCCCGTACCTTTCAATGCATGCCACTGAGCGTACCACTGGAAGTATCAAAAGGGCAAAGTGCTGCTCTTGCTGAACACGGGGTCGATGGAGTTCTTCCACGTCGCGCTCCCACCGATGCCAGAGTTGTACCAACTGCTGGTGTTATACATCGTCGGTGACACGAGGATGGCACCTGCTCTCTCATCTGTGTCGTGAGGATTCCACCTTATGACCATGACCTGCAGGTGTGGCTTTGCAATGAAGGTGCCATGTCACGGGGAAAGGAACTTGAGCGTACCAAATGGGTAATGCTTACATAAGTCTTTACCTCTTGAAACTGTGCCAGATCTGCGCGGTGAACGCTGGTGTCGTGTTGCTCTGCTTGGAGCGTAGCTCTAGACGCTACCACTACTTTTAGATAAAGGGAACTCTATTTCATCAAGCAAATGAAAACATCCCGATCTCTCTATTTTTCAATGGATTTAACCGTTCATTATTACAACGTTTAACTATGTGTAGACTCCGTCTACCCGATAGTGCACAAAATGAGACGCCAAGAAAATGAATAGAGCAAAGTAAACAGTTCATCTTTAACATAACCTATTACTAAACCTCCACCCATTTTTGGCGAAAATATCCATTGTGACCACCTCCAAAAGTCGGCATGCTTTCAACATGGAAGTTCTTCCATCCTCCTTTTGGAATAGTGACCACGTTCTCATCCAGTATGTGCCCCTGTAGATCACCTGCATAGGAGTTAGAATGGCTTTCTTCTCAAAAACAACATCATTCCTGCTCAACCAAATAGCCCAGCAAATTGAACTAATTCCCACTAACATTAGTAATCTTTCCTTAGGCCGGAACCTCCCAATCCAATTACCAAACATATTAGTAACACTAGTAGGCGGTTTTAACCCAAAAGAAAGTTCAATCAACCTCCAAATTAGTCTAGCAAAACTGCATTCAAAAAACAGATGTTGTATAGTTTCCAAATTACTACAAAAACAACACTTATGATTTCCGTGCCAGTTTCTCTTAGCTAGATTATCTTTGGTAAGTATAACTCCTTTATGCAAGAACCAAAGAAAAACCTTAATCTTCAGGGGGACCTTAATTTTCCATAAGTATCTATTGTTTGGGATAATACTTGTATCTAAAATTGCTTCATACATTGATTGAACCGTAAACTTGCCACTTTGAACTAGTGACCATCTAAAAGTGTCAGGTTCATCAACTAAATGAACATTTAGCAACTTATTTACTAGATTTTTCCCAAGCCAAGAGCTTATCCCCAACTAAAGCTCTCCTAAAAGAGACATTTAAAGGAATAGAACTCATAACAATAGATACTGTGTCATGTCTTTTTCTAACAATGTTATAAAGAATAGGAAATTCGTCCCTTAAAGTACCATTACCTAACCACTTGTCTTCTCAGAATCTAATTTGAGTGCCATCTTTTACAATAAAAGAACCATATTGTAAAAATTGTTCTTTGACACTCATTAGACCTGACCAAAACTGTGAGTCTCCAGGTTTTGATTGTACTTGGGTCAAAGTTTTGTTGTTCAAATACTTATTCCTTAACATTTGTTGCCACATGCCATCTTCATTTAATAATTTGTATAACCATTTACTTAATAGACACTTGTTTTGTACCTCAAGATCAAGAATTCCTAAGCCTCTTTGATCCTTTGGTCTGCAAATAATATCCCATCTTGCTAATCTGTACTTCTTCTTATGTTCATCACTTTGCCAAAAGAATCTCGATCTATAATAGTCAAGTTTCTTTAGCACCCCCTTTGGGATTTCAAAGAATGAACACATAAAGAGTGCCAAACTGCTTAAGACTGAATTTATAAGCACCAAGCGTCCACCATATGACAAGTGTTTCCCTTTCCAACTACTTAATTTCTTCTCAAACTTTTCTTCTATTACTTTCCAATCCTTGTTACTCAACTTTCTATGATGTATTGGTATTCCAAGATATCTGAATGGATAATCACCCATATCACACCCAAATAGTTGCGCATATTCGTGTTCATGATCCTTTGCATCCCCATAACAGAATAACTCACTCCTTATGAAAATTAATCTTTAAGCCCGATAACTGCTCGAATGCACATAAGAGTAGTTTCATATTTTTGGCTTGTTCAAGATTATGTTCCATAAAGAGTATAGTATCATCTGCATATTGTAAAATCGAGAGGCCATCATCAATCAAATTAGGCACAAGACCTTTGATTTGACCTTCATCTTTTGCTCTAGATATGAGAATGGCTAGCATATCCACCACTAGATTAAAAAGAATAGGAGATAAAGGATCACCTTGCCTTAACCCTTTTTTTGTTTGTTGTAAAAAAGACCATTTTACTTTATCATAGGCTTTCTCAAAGTCAAGTTTCAAAATGACACCATTCATCTTTTTCTTGTGTAATTCATGTATAGTTTCGTGTAAGATCACCACTCCTTCCATAATATTTCTCCCGGGAATAAATGCTGTTTGAGATGATCTAATTATATTTAATAGAAATATAATGCCGAGCCGATACAACGAAAAAATACATGATGACGTCACATCGGCCACAGTTAATAGAAATAAAATGCTGGGCCGATACAACACTTTGACATGGAAAAAGTGATAAGCTACCAGCTAAACACCCTGGCAGAACTGCTAAGCTAATAGAACTAACCAAATCGACATGCTACCAATTGTTTCATCTAGGACAAGTCAAACCAGATGAGGCAGTACAGGACTAGGTCAAACCATACCACGCGATCGGCAGCAATAGATCTAATCGGTTTTAGTTCGCCTAACAGTGACTCGAATAACCAGATCAAACAGGAAATCGACATCAGTAATTGGCTACAAGGTCACGGCTAGGACAAGTCAACCAACCGCAACAAAGAACTGGACTAGGTCTTAAACAATTCCAAGTAGTCGATGCAAGATGGCAATCCCTAGATTGATCTGAATTACCGGATAACTAGCAGTTACGCCAACTCGGATCATGGACAAGTCTACATAACGAAATTGGTGCACTTGCCTGACGAGATCCAGGTCTTGACCGGAGCCCCGAGAGCGCCGGGTGGTGACGAGGATGCCGTCGAAAAGGGTGGCGATGCGCCGAAGTTGTATATTGATTGATTGATTTTTTACCATGTGCGGCGTCCCTTTATATTTATAGGGACGGCCAAGCTTCGTCCTAAAGCATCCAAACCGACTACGTACAGATATAATCATGCTATAATCTAAACAAGTCGGTGTGCTACTTCCTAAACAGAACTATTTCTTTATTCGGCCAGACGTACAAGTGCTGGTGTTTCCATACAAGCATGCCCGTATATCTCTTTGTTGATTCCACGCCAATCTCGGTTGTTGCTTAGTGTATGCACTGGAGTCTTAATCGCCAATGGAAATAATATAATAATCCGGCCATGGTGCCAATCTCCTTCCATGATTCCGTTGCTTAGTCTTCCAGGCCAAACTTGCTCAAACTTCTTCACGTATAGCTTTCCTTCCAAGCTCGTAGGTATTCCGGCAACAAAGCACGTACTCCTTGGCTCATACGGAAAAGTCAGGCAGCTGTCTCCTCACGAACAAGTATGGATAGCAATGCGCCAGCAGCCCCTGTCCTTTGCCATGCCATACGATAAATTCTTCTCTGCAATCCAGCTCCGACATAATTTTCATAGCATAACGTATGCCAAATTTTAACTATAAACACGTGTCAAATTCCGGTGTCAACAGTGATCCTATTGACAGCCACTTTTGTGAAGATTTTAAAACTCACATTTAGTTGTCCTAAGCACCTTGCATTGTGCTACCAACTCGTAGGAGAACTACCAGTTACCAGTAGATATAGCATGAGTAAAAATAGAAGGAAATGAAGATACAATTAACACCTATGCTTTATATATATAGAAGTTAAAACTCCACACATAAGAGATGAACCGAGCAAGCTAGCTTATTAGCACACAAACAGTTTCCGGCAGCAGGAAAGCAGGCAAAGCGCACGACACAAGCAATTGAAGCACACGGGGACCACTCAGACGACGGAAAAAGCTTTAGATCGCGTCAGTTGCTTGGTCCTTGTTTTTTGCGCGCGGCGGGTCCAAGACATGTTAAGGTGCCGTTCGGATGCACCCTCTAAAGTGCCCTCTAAAGTTATACCCTCTAAAGTAAAAAAAATCTTACTATTTAGGGGTACTAAATAAAATTTAATTACAAAACCTTTCTGCAGATGGGCGTTATTTTTCGAGACGAATCTAGCGAGCCTAATTAATCAATATTTTGACACAGTGATGCTACAGTAACTATCGTCTAATCGCCGCTTAATTACCCTCATTACGTTCGTCTCGCGAAATAGAGGGGGGGGGGTCCTGGACTTAATTTTGTGATTTGACTTTGTTTAGTACACATAAATCGTGCCTGCATTATTGATGTGATAGCTACAGTACTTTAGAGCCCTCTAAAGTTTGCATCCGAACGGGGCCTAAAAGTGCGTCCCTGTCTCTGTCGCACCGTCGCTGGCTGGCGTTGCAGATGCAGCGGATCAGCTGGCGGCCCGAAGCAGTCGTCAGCCGTTGCCCGGGCGTGCTCCTCTTCCTGGTCGGCGCTGTCAATCATGGACGCCGGCGCCGGGGTGTCCGTATGCTCGACGTGTTGAGGCGATGGTGCAGCATGATCCACAGTACTGCTGCCAGGACGAGGACGCCTTGTGACCTTGACCTCTTCCACCATCAGGATCTCCGCGATGCCAATTTTTTCACTCAGGCAACACACGAGAGCCACTGCATTTATCCCTCTGCCGACCACCTCCAGCCGGTTTTTCCCATCCCCGCTCACCCCCATGGACTCCACCCCTGCAGCCACGAACGCCAGGCCATAAACCAACAAATCATCCGCTCGATCGTCTAACAGATCAGATGCAAGGACGGCGGGCAGGCCTAAAGTCTCGATTAACAGAAGAGGACACTTACGGATCATACTGGCGAGTAAACACATAGCTTTGGACCGGCTTCTGTCGCACGCCATGTTGATCTTGATCACAACCTTTTGCTGAAAAGAGTAAATAACACAGTTAATTTAGAGATGGGTGTGTCTCCTTCTCAGGTGACTGAGATTTGCTAGCGGTAAAATTTTCGGAGTGGTTCATACGCTAGACTTGATTGTAGACGTTCAAATTGGACTAGAATCCATTCTGGAGTACTTAAATTAGTAAATTACTCCTGGCACACAAAATCTACTCTCCTTAAGTTGGATAATTCACACTAGAACCTTGTGACCTTACTAATGTTAGATCCAATGTTGTGTACCATCCAATCCTACCTTTAAATTGAACCAGTGGTTACTATTGTAAAGGAAAAAAAAAGGAAAGAAAAAAATATCCAAGTAAGTGTATATATGGTGTACCTTCATGCCATTTCCATTGACATTTAACTCTGAAAATTGACACATAGTAGCCCCCAACTCGGGTGAAGTGGACTCTAATCCTGTTGTAGGGACAGTACACAGCTTTGGTTATGCAAAACGAGATATCACACCCTTCAGTCATAAATAGCGATGTTTAAAACATAGACATGGTCCTTATTAATTAATTAAGACATGTTTCAGATTACCAGAAATTACGATATTGTAAAAGGTTTTTTCAAGGAATTCAAAAACATTATTTCCATGTAACAAAATTGAATAATATAAATATAAATATTATTTGATTATCAGGGCCCTCTTACCTGAAAAAGGAGCATATGAAACCTCATTTCCAATTGCTTCCATAATTACCTCACTGTTCGCTCCAGATCTGCTAGTCATTCAGATAAAACTTTCATTTTTACATGAGTGAAAAGTTGAGCCATGAGACCTTTCAAGTTTCTCTGTGAGGTTAATTCGTTAACTTGCATAATAACTCGAATCAAAACAGATAAACAGGTGCATTTGGAAAATATTTTGAACAGACCCAAAGTAATGTTGATCATTTATATATATTATTTCTTGAATTGCTTATGCGGATGATAATCGCGATTAATCTGTGAGGTAATATGGGAATAGGAGCATAAACAACTCAATGTAAAAAAGCAATAATGGATCCCAATTACTTTAGAATTATTAACGAACAAGCTTTTTTCAAAAGTGAAAGCTAAAATGCCGTAAGTGACTGAATTCATAAGAACTCCTCTGTTGTCTATTTATTGACGTTAAGACAGAAAGATTGGTGCCAATTTGCACTAGTTCACCTGCCCTAACGTCAGCAAAATGAAAATGGAGGGAGTATTGGGGATTGCAAAGGTAACTTTCAAGTAATTTGTGTTGCCGCACGTGCACTGACTGACCTAGCATCACCAACGGTTGAATGACTCGTACACGAGATCTCCACCTCTCCTGCATCCTGGAACAGCAAATTTAATTCTGGGGTCTGAAGAAGAATCATAATCCACATGATCATGGCCGCGTATGATCCCTGGACCTTATGCAGCGATCTTTCGTCTACGCCTCCATCAAACAAAACAGAGTACTCCGTCGTGCCTACCTACCTACCCATGTTCCAGATGGAAGGAAAGGAAATCGTACCGGGAGCTGGGTGAGGAAAGGAAGAGCACCACCGGCGCATCGAATAGGATTTCTCAAAATAATGATGATATGCACAGAGTTGGCGAAGCCCCCCAGCGTCAGTTTTCGCAGTATATCCTCATGAACCCGACGCAACTTCTTGGCCATGTCCCCAGCCGTGAGGAACCGCCACACAGCGCTCGACTCCTGGCAGTCGGTGATGAGATTGAGAGCTTCGTCGAGGCTCTCAGCCAGATCTCCAGCGGGCCGCTCATCGCTGGGTGCCTCATCAGCTCCGTCTCCTCGTTGAGCAGCGCCAGGAGGGCGCGGACTCTGGTCACGGACCTCTCGATGTCTCGGCACTCCTTCTTGTTCTGGCGAACAGTCTCCACCGCCTTTTTGATAGCCAGCCCGATTTTGATAATCCTCTCCACGATGCCCAGCGGGAGATCGGCCATCTTGCCGCTGGAAACGTGGTGAAAGATAAACTTTTTGAGATCTGAGATCCCCCAAAAAACGACAACAAATTGAACAACAAGTAGAGCTTGCAGCAACCTTAGTTATCGGCCCGTCCCCTTTCTTCTCAATCGCCTCCCCTTACTGATTAACCTCCACCAAGCGAAATGGATCTATAACAAGATGAAAGCCTTAAACAGTAGACATAAGCCATCTTACTAGCCAGCTGCAAAGGCAAATAGTACTAAATGATACGACGCTAGCTAATACTAGTTATCTGAAACCCTGTACAAATGATGTGGAAGCCTGCGCACCACAGAACGTCGGCCACCGCGTTCAACGAAAATTCCTACGACTTTCGGCGGCTATCGCGTCAACTGAGACCAGTCACTTCACTATAGGACTTGAAAGCTGAGTGTTGACGTGTGCGATGAGAAGTGTGGAAGAAGATTCAGGGCGCGTTTCGGTGCATCCCCTTCTAAAGTTTAGACCTGTCACATCAAAAAGAATCTTACTATTTAAAAATATTTTTATTCATTTAATGACAAAACCTATGTCACGATCCCCCTTCTAAATTACGAGACGAATCTAATGAGCCTAATTAATCTATGTTTTGCTACAGTGGTGCTACAGTAACTAGTAAAAATGCACGTGCGCCACGCACGTGATCGAGAAAAATGCACTACTTGGCAAGATCTTTGTAGCTTAAATTGAAATTCTAATGCATCTTTAATGGAAGATAAAGATAAAGGGAGAAATTATGGTACTATTTATTTATACCAAAATACACATTTATCTAGTTGGAATGGAAACATGACATGAAATCTAGTGATCAAGAAAACATTGTACGTGTAATTTCAAGAGAAAGCACAATCTCATCTAAGGACCAACAAATGAAAGGAATGCTTTGACAACTTGTGGCAACCAAATATATTCATGACGTTATTACATCACCATTCAATCACTGATTCATCAACAAAACCATTTCATCATAATGTTTATATTTCCCTCCCACCAAAGTCTGCTTTTACTTCTCATTTATATTTAGAAATTTTCTAAATAAAACAGCTACGTATAAGGCTAAAACCTCAATCAATGCAAGCCATTTCTTATAATGTCCACCTTGAACATCTCTCTTTTAGGACTCCTACGCTTGAAGTGATGAGGTACCTGATTCAAACTACTACTCTTGCAGCATGTAGGAAATGCTCATGCATGGGCCATGGGTGTCTTCTTAGGACTTTGCATTTTTTCTGCCTCATCATCATCTTCGCCGCGCCTCTCATGTTAGAGTTACTCCTGGACCTCAAACGTTGGCACAAATATCCACGGCGGCTCATCACCCAAAATAGCCGGAGTAGGACATCGAAAGCTTCACCATGGCGGAAGGAGAGGCCATGAACCATTGACACTCCTCATCCTGCAAAAGTGCGAACACATCAATTGAAATTCACAACAAAACAAATCAGTGAGGAAATGAAAATCAATCAGTGAGGAAACGAAAATCAACGAGAACACCCATCACCTGCAATTGATTATTTTATGGAATAAAAAATCTGCGAACATATCGTAGGGAAGTGTATCCCTCTATTGGATTTGTCTCGTAGGTGAGCTGATTATGTGTTTTTTTTTGTAGGATAAAGAGGAGTTCAAACACATAATCAACAAAAATTTCTCTGTCAGAACAATTTGGGTCTTCCATGGCGATCACAAGCCACACAACAAAGCAATTTGGTAAAAGAACAAAGCAAGCTATAAGAAAAGTAGGAGATTGTTGACCTCCTCTTTATCCTACAAAAAAAAAACACATAATCAGCTCACCTACGAGACAAATCCAATAGAGGGATACACTTCCCTACGATATGTTAGTAGCAAACTGAACAGAGGAGAATGCACAACATGTCTTCTTTTACAAAAAAAAAATAGGAACATACAAGAGTAGCTGGTAGCATTCGATCCATAATTAAACAGAATCATAATATACTATTTGCAAAAAATGATAAAGCAATGCAGTAAAAGAAATTTCAGCTCCACAAAGCATGCATACAAACGTATTTAAACGAGCAAAGAAAACCAGACGGTAGTCATAAGACAAGCTTTTTGTCCAAGATATCTCAAGATAAGGTACGGCCATACACTTCTCAGTCCCCAACTACAAACAATTAAGTTTCCTCCATGAAATCTTACATAGCAACACATGTCGATCTTTCTCGTAAAGCGCAACACAGAAAAATGCTGAATTAAGCTGAACGTAACTAAAGCACACATCATTAGAAGCAGGTTGATTGTAATAAGAAACAAAAAGCACAATGAAAACTGAACGCGGGACTCAGCTGTGGGAGCCAGATCCTGCGTTTGGGGATGTGAATGACAGGAATTGGACATGGCATCCTCGCCCATGGCCGTAGCTAGCATTGAGCGTACAGAATACACCTGCCCAGCCAGATCATCAATCTAGTATGAAACGATTTCTCCCATATAACTGAAACAATGAAGATAGTAAACAATTTCTCCAATATGACCCAAGAAATTGTTTACTATCTTCATAGTTACAGTTATATTGAAGGAAATTCAAAAATTCCAAGGAAAACAAATTGAACTCCAGAATTGACAAAATGGTGAAAACAGAAAAGAATACTTTTTTGAGACTGAACTAAGAAAATAGACTGAACAACAGAAAATAATACTGAATTGTAAATATTTGATGGCTACTGAATATATTGTTAATGTTTAACAATTAGAGAAAAAAAAGTTAATGAAGATGACATGGTTGCACGATATCAAACGTTTCAGTCAACAAAATAGCCCTATCCTAAAAAGGAGGAAATTGCTTACACTGTTTATTACTAAATAAAAGTATTTTCTATTGATAGGAACACTGGCTAATAAACTATTTCTTTTATTGCTTGATGACATATGCTAGAAATGTTGGCTTTTTGCACTGCCACTTAGAAAATGAAAAAAAAGAGAGTACTTGACAAGACCACTAAAGCCAGATATAACTTAGAAAGAAAAATTAGCTAACCTCTTAAGGGTGGTCGATTCAAACATGCTGTAGAAGGTCAACTGAGCTCAACAAGATAACACATTAATATAGCTTTGCCATATGCTGCATCCAAGTGCAGAGTAAACAAATCCAAAATTCTTGTTCGATCTTCCTTCAAAGTTATTTGATTAATGGATCAACAATCATTTTCATCTGAAACAAAAACAGGATACATATCAACAAATCAGGGGAAAAAAATAGATTGCCAACGTACATGCACACATCTACGACCTGTAAAGTCAAATATTTTTTTTCTTTTCCCAGTAGATGGAATCACTTATACATGGAAATAATAAAATGCAGATGCAGGACATGGTAAATATTTTTATTCAAAGCATCAAGGCAACTAAACTGTAGACATAAACCTGCGGCATACACATTGCGACCTTGAGGACTGTCTCTGTGTAGCCGGTTGCATGATTCAGAAGTGAAAAATAGCATATGCAAGAATCCGAAGCATAGAACTATTCAGAAAATTAGGTGGGAAGCTATAATTCAGAAGTGGTGACTCTAATATCTCAGGAATAACTTTCACTATCATATGAGATTAAAGAATAGATCAATTATCATCTTTCCCACACTCTTAATCCAAAAGGTAAAATAAAGATTGACAACGCTCGCTTTCTTACAATCTTAATTGAGGAGATAATGGGAAACTAATTGGTTTGATAAGCCTTCTAAGATGGCTCTGTAATCTGCTCAAATTTCTTATTTTCTGATTCACATTCAGGACAAGGATCTAATTTGCTCACCATTTGTACTTTCTTCTCCCCTGTTCCTCAACTCTAATTAGTCCTGGTTGACTCGAACTGGAAACGATCCTTACTGATAATTATCGCTTCAAATGCAGGTTTACCAACCAAATCCATGTGAAAAAGTAGCAGATCTACCAACTAAACCACTAATCAAATCACGACCCAAACCCAAGGACAGGAGCATAATCGCGTATGGGAAAAATGAGCGGAACCAGCATTAAGGTACCTCGGGCATCGTCGACCTCGACGGCCGGCGGCGCGGACACGGCCCCATTGCCCGTCTCACCTTGCGATCGAGACGATGTTTTGCCGCGCGCTGATGCAATCGGTCCCGGACGCCACCGTCGTGCGCGGGAGCAGGTGGCGAGGCCAAGAAGGAACAGAGGGAATGAGTGAGTGTCGTACCTTCTAGGCGGCGAGGACGAGGGCGTGGCTCATGGCCTTAGGGAGATCGGGAAGGTGGAGCATCCCGAAGATGAGCTCGCCGGAGAGGATGCAGATCCGCGTGGAGCAGTCAAAAGCGAACCACGTGCTCGTCCTCGGCCTCATCGTGGCCTGGCTCTCCCTCTTCGCGTGCTTCTTCGCGGCCTTCCTCGCGTGCTTCTTCGCCGCGCCGCCCATCCTCCCGGCGCTGCGGCGTGCTCTCACCCTCAGACGCGCCCGCCGCCGCCGCCGTGGGTTCGCTCTCCACATGGTGAGGGTGAGGCCACGGATGGAGGTCGTCTTCATACTACTACTCGTCGGGATGGCGGCGGCGGAGGTCGTCCTCGGGGGCCATGTGGCATGTGCAGGTCGACCTCCCCCTCGCCCCAGGGTGCCGTGCGCCGGAGCAGCAAGCAGAGCTCCGACGCCCCAACAAGCACAGCTCCGGCGCCCGAGATTTCGGCGCCTGCCCGCGTCTGCAAGGTGGCGGCGGCGGAGGTGGGGATTGAGAGATGCGAGAGGAGAGCAGGTGAGGGTTCGGTGTTGGGTAGGGATAGACGAAAACCAGAGCGTGATTCACGGGCGGGATTGATCGGCGGGTACGATTAGGAAACGGTGAAAAAAAAACAGAAGAAAGACCGTAACGCTGAGGGAAAAAATAACGTCGTTCGCGTAAGAGGGGTGGGAGGCGTTACGCTCGGGACTGGATGGAATGATTCGGGGCGTTGGATTTCGGGCCCACGATATGGCAGGACGGTTCAGATGACAGGGTAGATAGGATGGCAGGGTAGAACTGATTTTCTTCAAAACTGGTTCTTTATTGGTTTAGATATCTTCTAATCATACCTTAATTACCCTCATTAGATTCGTCTCGCGAATTCGAGCGGAGTCCTGAAATTAGTTTTGTAATTCAATTTTATTTGTAATTACAATATTCGTTACAAAAACCTCTAAAGTTTAGACCCCATGCAACGAACACACCCTCAGTAGTCTGGTGAATAGCATGGTCTTACGTAGGGGGGTGTTGGTTTCTTTAACACTAAATTTAGGACTGTAGAATCTTATCATTTAAGGGTATTAAATAAAGTCTAATTATAAAATTAATTACAGAATCCCTGTGCTAATTCGCGAGACGAATCTAACGAGAGTAATTAAGACGTGATTAGACGATGGTTACTGTAGCATCACTGTAGCAAAATATGGATTAACTAGGCTCATTAGATACATCTCGTTAATTAGCACTCATCTGTCAAAAAAATTGTAATTAAACTTTATTTATTATTTTTAGAGTAAGATTCTCTTTGATGTGACAGGAATTAAATTAAGGAGTGGAGGAAACGAACACCCCCTTAATCAGTAAACGACGACGCATGCAGAAAGCGCGCCGTAGCGATGGTGAGCAGACGGTTAGGTAGACGTATAGGCCGGTAAGTCACCGTTGCGAGTAGCCAACTGTCCATTCAGCAGTACGGCCTCTGCCTTTTGAGGTCTGAAACATGGTGGCGCAGACTAATCCGGTACCGCACTGTGAACGAGTATTTTGGGGAAGCACGGCGCGCACAATCGTGGCGGCCTCCAGTTTATATATATAGTCAGATGTACAAGAGATATACATGGAAACATATCAGCCGGGGCTAAACTATCCTAACCAACCGGCAATTGTACAAGTATACACGTTAACACCCCCCGCAGTCACAGCGTGAGGCTCCTGAACGCAAAGACTGGACCAAAATTCTTGAAACAGCTGAACAGGAAGGCCTTTAGTCATGATGTCAGCAAATTGATGACTGGAGGGAACATGAAAGACACGGACCTCGCCCAAAGAAACCTTCTCGCGAACAAAGTGTATATCAATCTCAATGTGCTTCGTTCGGCGATGATGAACCGGGTTAGAGGCATGTAGACTGCACTAACGTTGTCACAATAAACAACGGTAGTACGCTGAAGGGACTGATGAAGTTCTTGCAATAACTATCGAAGCCAGCAACATTCCGCAAACTACATGTGCAACCGCCCTGTACTCAATCTCGGCACTGGAGCGAGAAACTGTGGTCTGTCGCTTAGAAGACCAAGAAACCAGGTTGTCACCAAGATAAACACAGTAACCAGAGGTGGAGCGACGAGAGTCAGGGCAGCCAGCCCAATCCGCATCAGAATAAGCAAGCAGAGAATTGCAAGAAGATGCAACTGAAATATGAAGACCCAAATCAAGAGACCCTTTAACGTACCGAAGGATCCGTTTGACGAAGTTCAGATGGGGCTCCCTGGGATCATGCATATACAAACATGCCTACTGACCTGTATAAGCAAGATCTGGACGAGTGAGTGTAAGGTACTGAAGCCCACTAGCGATGCTGTGGTAAGCAGTAGCGCGGAAATAGGTGGTCCATCAGTGGCAGAGAGCTTGGCCTTGACATCAACAGGTGTGGCGGTCGGGTGACAGTCGGTCATGCCTGCGCGCTGTAAGAGATCAAGGGCATATTGTCGCTGAGAAAGGAAAAGACCATCATCAGAGCGCCGAACATCAATGCCAAGAAGTGAAGAGCAACAAGATCTGTCATGGCGATTAGACCGCAGTCGCTGCTTAATAGACTGAAGTAGGGATGTCGATGAAGCCGTCAGAATAATGTCGTCCACATATAGCAGAATATACTCCGTGTCAGACCCATGATGCAGAACAAATAATGATGTATCTGAGGCTGAATAAACAAAACCCAAGGTGCGGATATGTGTGGCGAACTACTGGTACCACACACGAGGAGCCTGTTTAAGACCATAAATAGACTTCTGCAGAAGGCAAACATGATCTAGAAATTGTGAATCAACAAAACCTGCTGGCTGCTGACAATAGACCGTCTCATCAAGAGTGCCAGTAAGGAAAGCATTCTTGACATCGAGTTGGTGAATGGGCCAGTGACGAGAGACTGCAATGCTTAGAACAACTCAGATAGTAGCTGGCTTGACAATAAGGCTGAAAGTTTCATCAAAATCAATACCAGGCTGCTGAGAGTAACCACGCACAACCCAGCGAGCCTTATACCTTGCTAGAGAACCATCTGAATTGAACTCATGCTTGAAAATCCATTTAACAGTCACGATGTTGGTGCCAAAGGGTCGAGGAACAAGAATCCAGGTGCCATTATCAACCAGAGCGCGAAACTCCTCAGACATGGCCTGCTGCCATTGTGGAGAAGACAGGGCGACCTTGTAGCTTGCAGGGACAGGGACCACGGCGTTGTGAGTGGCCGAGAGATTTAGGCGCTCAATCGGTTTAAAAATTCCATGCTTGGTGCGAGTAACCATATGATGAGGCAGCTGCTGTTTTTTTTTGACCGAAGTCAGTAGGGGAAACACCAACCTATTTTTTTAACTTTTTTTTATTCCAGCCGGGTTATTCGCTCCCACGAGGAGTTGAACCCAGGTCTGCTAAATGCTACTCAGATGCTCTAACCACTAGGCTAGAGGCCCTTTCGCGAGGCAGCTGCTGTTGTTGGGGACGACGTGAGCGCGTAAAGCAGAGGATGCCGTTGGGGCCGCGTAGCGAGGAGCGGCAGAGGGTGCTGCGCGGGGCTCTGGCAACGCGGGAACGCCAGGGAACGCCTCACGAGGTGCGGCTGCAGGTGCCACGCGTGGCGTAGCAATGGAGCCGGACGCGCCTGCTGGGAAGCGCGCGGTGTAGAGGGGCCCGCCGGACCATATGTGGTCGGGGCGGGCGAGGGCATCGAGCCAGGCTAGTCACGCCTGGTGGGGAAGCTGCCGAACCGAGCACTGGTGGAGATGCCGGTTCGACGTGTTGCTGCATGCCAATACCTGCACAAGGAGGAGAAACTATCGATAACGGCAATGAGGTTAGATTATCGGCCGAGAGGAGAAAATCGAATTCCTCAGGAGGCACTTGTGTAGGAGTGGATGCGAAGGGAAAGGTTGATTCATCGAATACGACGTGTCGTGAGATTATGACGCGTCGTGTGGATGGATCAAAGCAACGGTACCCTTTGTGTTCGAGTGGATAACCAATAAACACGCAGGGCGCAGAACGGGGAGCAAATTTGTGAGTGCGGTGGATGCTGTGTTGGGGCAACATAGACAACCGAAGACCCGAAGGTTGCGAAGATCTGTGGGCAAGCCAAAAAGACGGGTGTATGGTGTCTCAAACCGTAGAGCTGCAGAAGGACGCCGGTTGAGAACGTAAGTGGCGGTTGCTAAAGCTTCAGCCCAGAAGCTAGGGGGCATATGCGCCTGAAAAAGCATGGTGCGAACAACATCATTAGTGGTACTAATAGCACGCTCTGCCTTACCGTTTTGCTGGGATGTATACGGGCAGGAGAGCCTTAGCAAAATGCCATGTTGTTGAAAGAAATCAACGTTAACAGTGTTGTCGAAAGGAACCAATCGTCATGTGAAATTGGTTGCGCATATAAGCAGCGAAAGCGAGAATTTTTTCATGCACATCGGATTTATTGCGAAGTGGAAAAATCCAGAAGTAATGCGAAAAATCATCAATCAAAATGAGATAGTATTTATAGCCTGAATTACTGATGACTGGAGACTGTAACACCCCGGCCCAGGGCTTAATAGGATTGATAGAATACTCATATCAACAAGTTGCAACTTCTTTTCTGGAAGCTCATCTCGAAAGAACTCCGAGGTTAAGCGTGCTTGGCCTGGAGCAATTTCAGGATGGGTGACCGACCGGGAAGTTTGTCCCGGGTGCGCATGAGTGAGGACAAAGTGCGCAGAAAAGACTTGTGTTGGTCTGGGAGGGCATTCTTGACATCCTAGAGAGCTGCCAGGCGTACGGGGTTCCGGCCTGTGGGGGCGGCGAGGGGGCGGGTCGGGACGTTACAATTGGTATCAGAGCCGACTCTCGCGGTTTAACGGGCGCGTATGCAGGACACACGGACGTGGCCAAGAGGGAACGTTCCTGGCCTGGGGTTGACCGACGAGGACGTCGGTCTTCTAAGGGGGTAAGAATGTAACACCCCGGCCCAGGGCTTAATAGGATTGATAGAATACTCATATCAACAAGTTGCAACTTCTTTTCTGGGAGCTCATCTCGAAAGAACTCCGAGGTTAAGCGTGCTTGGCCTGGAGCAATTTCGGGATGGGTGACCGACCGGGAAGTTTGTCCGGGTGCGCATGAGTGAGGACAAAGTGCGCAGAAAAGACTTGTGTTGGTCTGGGAGGGCATTCTTGACATCCTAGAGAGCTGCCAGGCGTACGGGGTTCCGGCCTGTGGGGGCGGCTGTAACGTCCCGCCCCGCTCCCTCGCCGTCCCCACAGGCCGGAACCGGTCCCGACCCGCCCTCTCGCCGCCCCCACAGGGTATTGTAACGTCCCGCCCCGCCCCCTCGCCGTCCCCACAGGCCGGAACCGGTCCCGACCCGCCCCCTCGCCGCCCCCACAGGCCGGAACCCCGTACGCCTGGCAGCTCTCTAGGATGTCAAGAATGCCCTCCCAGACCAACACAAGTCTTTTCTGCGCACTTTGTCCTCACTCATGCGCATCCGGGACAAACTTCCCGGTCGGTCACCCATCCTGAAATTTGCTCCAGGCCAAGCACGCTAAACCTCGGAGTTCTTTCGAGATGAGCTTCCGGAAAAGAAGTTGCAACTTGTTGATATGAGTATTCTATCAATCCTATTAAGCCATGGGCTGGGATGTTACATTCTTACCCCCTTAGAAGACCGACGTCCTCGTCGGTCAACCCCAGGCCAGGAACGTTCCCTCTTGGCCACGTCCGTGTGTCCTGCACACGCGCCCGTGAAACCGCGAGAGTCGGCTCTGATACCAATTGTAACGTCCCGCCCTGCCCCCTCGCCGTCCCCACAGGCCGGAACCGGTCCCGACCCGCCCCCTCGCCGCCCCCACAGGCCGGAACCCCGTACGCCTGGCAGCTCTCTAGGATGTCAAGAATGCCCTCCCAGACCAACACAAGTCTTGTCTGCGCACTTTGTCCTCACTCATGCGCACCCAGGACAAACTTCCCGGTCGGTCACCCATCCCGAAATTTGCTCCAGGCCAAGCACGCTAAACCTCGGAGTTCTTTCGAGATGAGCTTCCGGAAAAGAAGTTGCAACTTGTTGATATGAGTATTCTATCAATCCTATTAAGCCATGGGCTGAGATGTTACATTCTTACCCCCTTAGAAGACCGACGTCCTCGTCGGTCAACCCCAGGCCAGGAACGTTCCCTCTTGGCCACGTCCGTGTGTCCTGCACACGCGCCCGTGAAACCGCGAGAGTCGGCTCTGATACCAATTGTAACGTCCCGCCCTGCCCCCTCGCCGTCCCCACAGGCCGGAACCGGTCCCGACCCGCCCCCTCGCCGCCCCCACAGGCCGGAACCCCGTACTCCTGGCAGCTCTCTAGGATGTCAAGAATGCCCTCCCAGACCAACACAAGTCTTTTCTGCGCACTTTGTCCTCACTCATGCGCACCCAGGACAAACTTCCCGGTCGGTCACCCATCCCGAAATTTGCTCCAGGCCAAGCACGCTTAACCTCGGAGTTCTTTCGAGATGAGCTTCCGGAAAAGAAGTTGCAACTTGTTGATATGAGTATTCTATCAATCCTATTAAGCCCTGGGCTGGGATGTTACAGAGACGTCCAGAGATCACAATGAATCAACTGGAAGAGCATAGTGCTAACTGACCTTGACCTATCGAATGGAAGACGAGAATGCTTGCCAAGTTGACATGCATGACACAGTGAAGTACCGACATTATTACATGAAATAAGACTCGACTTAGAAAGAGAGTGCATGACATCACGACCTGGATGACCGAGGCGCTGGTACCAAACATCAAAAAACGCAGTGACAGACAGAAGAGCAATGGCGGCAGCAGTGGTGGCAGCATCAAAGGTGTATAGATCACCATCACTATTGCAGCGTAGAAGCACGGTCCTGGGGTGAAGATCCTTGATACAAAAATCAAATGGGTCAAATTCAATAGAGCAAGAATTTTCTCTAGAAAATTGGCGAACTGAAATTAGGTTCTTAATCAAGGCGGGCACAATAAGAACATTAGAAAGGCGAAAATGATAGGAAGGGGTAGGAAGATAAGCGGTGCCACTACGAGTAATGGGAACGGAAGAGCCATTACCAACAGTGACGTAAGTAGGATGAGGAAGTGGGGAGGAAGAATGATGAGTACCGTCATCGGAGGCCATGTGGTTGGAGGCACCGGAGTCCATGATCCAGCCAACTTGGGACGTAGTCTGCATGGCGTTAAGCGCTGCAATCAGAGAGGCCTGGTGCCACTGTGGAGGTGCTCTGGTGGCGGCGGTGTACTGTGGCTGCTGCTGTTGTTGAACGGAGTACTGTACAGGAGCCATTAGAGTGTACGCCTGGGCTGGCGCAGGTGCAGCACCAGGCCGCGGCCCAAGAACGCCCAGAGCACTGGATGGGCGGGGCTGACTGGGCCCGACAGGAGCCATGGCCTGCGGCGGGCCGAAGGGTGACATGCACACCCACGGCCTAGTGGGAGAGTAGCCCACAGGCGGCCTGGAGTTGTTGAAGGGGCCGCCTCCAGACGATGGGCCACCACCACCGCGGCCCTTGCCGTCGCGGCCGCGGCCTTTTCCTCCTGTGTTGCCAGCCCGGCCCGACGTAGGATTGGAAGAGTTGCGGGCCACGACGTCCGCGCATGCAGAGCCGCCAGGGCACCCCGACGAAGCAACGAGAGCCATGGCGGATCCATCGGTGGAAGACCTGATGGTTGGCTCGTTGAGTAGAAGCATGTCGCGGGTCTTGGCGAAGGAGGGCAGCGGGTCGAGGAAGGAGATAAACATGGCTGCTTGATGGAGGCGAGGGCTGAGGCCACGGAGGGCGTTGAGGACAAGCTCATCATCTTCAATCTTGAAGCCCACATCCTGCAGGGCGTCGGCGCAGACCTTGAGGCGATGGAGATACTCGATGACCGTGAGATCCCCTTGCACCATGGAGTGAAATTGGTTGCGAAGGTTGATCGCGCGTGCATGGCGATTGGCGTTGAAGAGGCCACCGATGCTTTGCCAGAGATCGCGCGCGTTTTGGCCGTCGGCGATGGCGGAGTCAATCAGATCCTCGGCGGCCGAGTTGTATAGCCAAGTTCGGACGCAGTCGTCGGCGAGGACCCAGACTGGATCCTGGGGGCGAGGTTCAGCAGCGGCGTCGAGATGCGCGGCAAGGCCGAATTTGCCGCACGCCGCTTGGAAGTAAGTCTTCCATTTCTTGAAGTTGGAAGCCTTGAAGCTTAACACCACGGGCACATGTGCTTTAATGGAGGACACATTGATCGCGGTGAGGAGATTGGGAGGTAGGACGGGGGCGACGTTAGAGACGGCGTCACTGGTGGTGGAAGAGGAGCTAGAGCTAGACGAGGAGGAGTTTGTGCTGCTCATGGTGAAGGGTAGACCGGCGGCGCAAGGGATGCAACGACGGCGGCGCTGGGGCTAGGAGTAGAGGAGCGGAAGCTAGGGTTTCAAGAAAGAAACTCGTCTTGATACCATGTGAACAAGTATTTTGGGGAAGCACGACGCGCACAATCGTGGCGGCCTCCAGTTTATATATATAGTCAGACGTACAAGAGATATACATGGAAACATATCAGCCGGGGCTAAACTATCCTAACCAACCGGCAATTGTACAAGTATACACGTTAACACGCACATTAAAGATCTAACGGCACATAGTATATATATAAACGACAAATTAACAGGGGTAAATTATGATACAACTGCACACTCTTACTTTGCACAAGTTAGAAATCCACAACGTAAGATTAACAAAACTAGCGTCGTCACGCCCAAACACTTGCTAGCAGCAACAAAGCACACAAAGCGCGGCAGTTCATCAAAGTAACAAAGGCCATAGAGTATGAACTTTTATCAGAGATTTTGCCTCAGCTGGCAAGAAGGTAAGAACTCAGCCACCATTCTTCCCAGGTTGTAAGCCACTTCGCAACCTCGTTGACAGCTTCCACAAAGAAAACAGAACGAAACCTCCAAATGAGATTATAGTTCTCTAAAACATGATGAAGTCGTATCCTGCTCCAGAAAAGAGAACGCGGATAGCGTATGAAGTGCAGGACCTCATTTAAATTCAGACTTTGATTGATACAGTACCCTCAGGTGCTCCCTAGCGCGGCATTTCCCCGAATACCTTTCCAGCGCTCCTTTCTCTCGGCAGCGGTGCCTGCAATGTCTCGAGTGCAACTCGCCTCAGCATGGATGCAGCAGCATGTCTGCTCATAGTCGGTAACCACCACGGCACCGGCGACGACGGCGAGGCTGGTGAGGCCTGTCAACGTGGGCAATAACAATCACCAGCGGGCCCAGACTTGGGCCTTACAAAAGTTGGATGGGTCTACCAGGATCGAGCCCAAGTAACTCAGTCACAAGAAGCTCAAAAAACACACGGTCGGCGTGGACCGGGGCCTCTCGACGGCAATTCCTATATATAGCGCGTGCTATGGGTAGCTTACCCATAGCGCGCTTTAAGATTCGTGCAAGGCTGAAACGAACGGCCCCGTGCGCTCAGGCGGGATAAGGAGAAAGGAGGCCGGAGGGACACGTGGCAGCTCTTGAGTGGATGCGCGGAGTTCGAGTTAGATTAAAAACTTCAAAACAATTTTTCTCTTCAACCGTAACATCGTTTTCAAATCTATTTGAACCATGATGACCCTTGCAATTAATACAACAAGACAAGATCCCACATGGATATGTTTTAAAAACTTTTGAAAATGAACAATTGTTCCTGTATGATAGAACAGTTGTTCTCCTTTGCTAGAACAAGTGTTCTCATCTGCTAGAACAATTGATCACTATTGCTGAAATAAATGTTTCAGGTGATAAAACAATTGTTCTCTTTTGTTGAAACACCTTTTATTTTTATTCAAAGTCAACCGAACGTGCGGACGGAAAAACTGAGCAGCGCCTCGTGCTGGACAGAAAGCTGAAGCTGCACCCGCCCGCGCCATGGAAAAATGAAGAGGTAACGGGCCGTACTGGGCCGCGCTGCATGTAGGCTACGGGCAGCTTGCGGTATAGATAGGAGGCCCGCCGCGCGAGCTACATAAGATAGCTCCGAACGATCTCTCAAAAAAAAAAAAAAAAAAAAAGATAGCTCCGAACGAGAGCAGTGTGTGTCTCTCGAAACGTCTCCCCTCGCTACAGTACAGAGATGGCGAATCGAGAGCTCCGCCGTTTGCGGCGACGTTTGACCGGCCTCCTCGCCTCCGTCGGCCATGGTGTCGGCGGAGGAGGGGAGTCCAGTCTTCGTCGTCCGCTCCTTTTAGCTTCTAGGTGTTTTTATCTAGGTAGCTAGTTTCTCCTCGGTCGTCAATGGCGGCTGGTAGGTTTGTTTTGTTTCCCGGTGGTTCGCAAGGCCGGCGACGCTGGCTCCTATCGAGGCTGCTGTTGCTGCTTGCGGGCGGGGCTCGCCGGTGAGGTGATTGGACGTGCTGGTTCCTGTCCGTGTCTGATCCACCTTGCTCGCGCCGGACCGTCGGTGAATATTTTCCGGGCGTGGCGGCGTGCGGCGGCGTCGTCGCGTTCTTGGAATAGTCTCTCCCGAGCTTCCCCGCCTTCATTGGCATCTTCTCTCCGGCGCTGGAGTTGGGCTCGTGGAGTTCCAATAAGGGAGATGGTCGGCGGATCTCACGGGGTTCGCCGCCAGTTTGGTCCTTGCACGCAATGGCGCAGCTGGCGGCTCCTTCTTTGGCGCTCGGCTTCGCGGACGGCGGTCGCTTGCTGTGGCTGGGCTAGACGGCGTCACGCCTGGTGGCCTGCTCCAGTGGAGGCTTCTCGGCGCTTCGCGGGGGAGCGCTCAAGCTCCGGGTTCTTCTTTTGTTCTTTTTAGTTGTTAGGGGCTTGTCTGTAAGTTGGTAGCTGCCTTCTGTAATTTTCCTTTTAGGACCTCTTCTTGGTACCTCTCATCGCGTGGAGACACAAAGGGAGTGCGACGTCTCTCGTCGCGCATCGGAGCTTGATGGTCGTGATGATTTTTTGATGGACGCGAATTGCTTGTGTTGGGTATAGATGTAGGGGTGTTCGTGTCCGTTGGGGTGCGTCGTCGTGGTTCGGCGTCTTTTACGTGTACGAACAGATATTACATTTATATTTAGTTTTGAGAGGTTAAAAAAAAAGATAGCTCCGAACGGGACAACACTGAAAAATTAGTAGTTTAACTACAGAAAACTTTGGCAAATGCGGAACGAGCAAGACCGTTCTATGCTTGCCTTTTCTTCGATCCCGGTGGATGCGCTGCCATGGTTAATCCATCAAGTGAATCGCAGCTTCACTGTGCACAGAGGAACGTTCAACACTACGTACGGCTTCCTAGGTAACAATTCTTTCCATAGCCGTATCGCCGTAACAATTCGAGCACCGACCGTTCGTGGCACGGCCGCCGAGCCAAGCCCTGCACCGCTGCACGGATGCCGGCTTCCATGCGCTCCCTGCAGCAACACTTGCCTTCCTGTATATGTATGCCAGTTTTTGAGGACCTGGTTTTCGTTGGCTCGTTGCCACGCTATGTGTTCGGAGCACACGAGTGGTAATGCAATGGTCGATACCCACAAGACTATAAGTTTTTACAAATAAACAACGACACACTCAAGGATGGTTGCGATCTTTCCTTGAGGCTGGTATTATTTTTTTTTTTGTTCAAATAAATTTTTCTTATTTGTGCCGCCTTTTGAATACTGGTAACAGATCTTCTTTGAAGATATTTAGTGCAGACCAGCGGGTGCTTCGTTAACCACGAAGGCGTGACCTTCCGTGCCTTCCACCGCACCCAGATCTGCTCCGACCGTGACCTCGCCGCCACCATCCACAAAAAATGTACTATTTTAACATTTTTCTTTATTGTTTCAACATTGTTCTATACAGCCAATTGTTCTAGCCTTCTTAATCAAATGTTCTAAAAAGAGAAACTAATTATTCTAGCAATTATAATCAATTGTTCTAGCCTTCTTAACCAAATGTTCCAAGAAGAGAAACTTAATGTTCCACCGAAAGAAATTGATTGTTCTAAAGAATGCTACGAGAAAGTTGCGCGTGAAACAAAAATGAAAAAAAAAACGTCCCTTAAAAAGGTAAAGTTGCTTGGTGAGCCGTATGTACACATGAAATTCCTTTTCGCTTGCGCCGTTGCACACACTATGAGTTTTTTTCTTTTTTTTTGATAGGCACACTAACTATGAGTTGGCAGGGTTGCGTCCACACTCTCGCTAGCGGGCCATAGTGGGACGCGCTACATGCATGCTTCGCATAGCACGCGGTATGCATAGGCGGCCCCGGCCATCGGGTGTTTCGTGAGCTTCGTTAACCATGAAGATGTGACCTTTCGTGCCTTCCGCCACGCCCAAGTCTGCTCCGTCTGTGACCTCGCCGCCGCCGTCCGCGACGACGATTTCTGGCTCACGGGTCTCTAGGGCGATCAGCAGTGGCGCGTTAGAGACTGTTGAGATCGCCTTCTCTTCCTTGCCAGCCTGGATCAGTTGCCGACCACACGTCTCCCGGCGACGCATCAACCTAAGGCGCCCAACAGGACCCAAGGAATTCGTCAACTATATTTCCTTTCATAGCTACTTTCTCCTGGTTTGTCGCAATAACGACACCCCCTTGCCGTCGTTCTGCCTAGTATCTCTTCAGGCGGATTTCAAGGGTGACTGCAAGCTCACGTTTACAGCTTCGACACCACTGAGTGGCGCTCCCATCATTATGGCTCCATGACCAATCCCCATACCCGTCAATGCTGCCGCTGGGCGTATCTACCAGAAGTATCATAAGGGCAAAGTGTTGCTTTTGCTGACACTGGGTTAGTGGAGTTCTCTCCCACATCACGCTCTGGTACCAGAGTTGTATTGACCGCGGGCGTTGTACGTCATAGGTGACACAGAGGAGGGCACCTGTTCTCTGTCATCTGTGTCGTGAGGGCTCCACCTGACGACCATGTCCTGCAGGTGTGGCTTCGCAATGAGGGTGCCATGTCATGGGAAAGGAACTTTAGCGTTTCAAATGGGTAATGCTTACATAAGTCTTTGCATCTTGAAAGTGTGCCAGGTGTACGCGATGAACGCTGGTGTCGTGATGCTCTGCTTGCATTGGAGCATAGCTCTAGACGCTACCGCTACTTGGCCTTTCGCCTTAAGAACCATATGTGTTTTTGGACATGTGTACCCATCGCATGTAGCCTCACCACAGGAATGTGTGCAACATTGGGTTACAGTCCGACGTCCCATAGGAAAACGTTTTGTAAACTATAGGATCAACGCTGAAGTTATTTGTAGTTGTACTAAACAGATGCATGGTGGTTC
Source organism: Eragrostis nindensis (assembly GCA_012490785.1). Lineage (NCBI taxonomy): Eukaryota > Viridiplantae > Streptophyta > Magnoliopsida > Poales > Poaceae > Eragrostis > Eragrostis nindensis. The sequence goes on along the minus strand of JAAXCT010000254.1, from coordinate 532,433 downwards.
TCACCACCATACACAAGTTTTATGGTATGAAACTATCATGGTTGATGGGATGTTAGCAGCGAGCGATCGACTCGATATCCCAACATATTCTAATGAGTTGGCAGTAAACTAGTATACCATGACTTAAAACGGAAAATAATGCTGAAGGGATTCATTGGTGAACCATGGATATCTTGATGTTGATCGATAACTACCTCAGCTTCTAATTATACTTCCTGAAATCAGTGCCTAGAGCTGAAGTTTTTTAGATGATGTGGACCCACGAGAAGCAAGCTTTATAGTAATAATGACACTTAGTGGGTTGCATGTATATAAATGATATAGATCTGCACTAAGGCTGCAAGTATGTAGCCAATCGTGAACCAGAATATTCAGAGTCGCAGTTTTGCTGCAAAATCTGCTGACCATGGAGCCCCAAATGCCGAACCACACGTTCCAAGGACCAAGGTGCAACAAAAACAGATCATCGTGGGATCTTAATTGTCACCAGAATTCTGAGGGTTGAAAGTGGTACACGCTTTTGCCAGTGCAACTCTCTGAATTCTGAAACTCTGGTCTGTTTTGGGGCCTTCGAAGTTCGAATGACCAAATGGTGCAGGCAGTTCAGAGTGTGCGGATTCTTCTTCCACTCTGAATCTCATGTATATTGAAACAGCGAACTTTGACACTCTGAAACAGTGCGATCGCGAGCCAGTTCGGCCAGCAGGCCGGGACCAAGTACAACCATATGATCGATCCAAACAATCTGTACCATATATATAATAGCAGTATCTTCTTCATAGGAAAAGAAATCACTGGGAGAGCTACAAATTCGTACTAGTAGATACAGTAGGTGAAAAACAGGGAAATATGAAGACACGCATCCGCGCCATGTATTAATTATTACAAGTTAGAAACTTAGAGCGTCTCCAATGGTAGAGCTAGCTAAGATGGAGTCTATGTTTAAGTCTCTCGTTATACTTAGAGACAAGCTCATAAGGAAGAACTAACTATTCTCTCTCTCTCTCTTTTTAATAAACAATTTTTGGAGCTAGTTTAGAGTCTATTTTTGTGGACACTCTCAACAACTAAAAGATGAACGAAACTAGCGTAGCGCCCAAACTGTTGGCAGCAGCACCAGAGCACACAAAGCGCACGGCAGTAGCAATTGATGGACACGGGCTCTGGGCCACGCAGACGACCAAGCTTCAGCTCGCGTTCGTTGCATCATCCGTGATGGCTTGCCGCAGGAAGGCGGACGCTCCGGTGGATTCTGGACATGTTGAAGGTTCTCCATCTGCGTCGCACCGGGGCTGCCGCCGCTGGCTGGCGTTGCAAGCGTCACGGAGAGGTCTTGGGCCTTTGCCTGGTCCTGGTGGGTGCAGGCCTGCTGCGGCAGGCTGGCCGCACAGACAATCCGCGCCGGGGCGTCCGTATGCTCATGCTCCGTGAGTAGAGGAGGCAACGGTGCTGGCCGAGCAGTACTTTTGTGAGGATGCTGCGAAATGAATCTAGAGAATTTAGCTGTAATAGCCCGGATAACACTACGCGGACACCTGGTGGAAGGCTCTTGCTTCTCCTTGACAGTCGGATCCAAGTCCTCCTCGGCGCTGCTGACCTGCATCAGCTGCGCGGGTGCCACCTTCCTTCGCAGCTTGCTGATCAGCTTGACGCAATCAACACCCTCTCCCACGACGATCACCTCGTCCCTCCTGTCGCCGCGGAGCCTAATCCACTCAACGCCGCCAACCCCAGCCGCCACCTTCATCGCCTTCACACGGCACTTGTCGGTTCTCATCTTCATCTTGATCACGAACCTGTGCTGCAGATAACAAGACAACAAAACAATGTCCACGTTAATATTCTTTCTTGTACATTAGGATTTGGATCCCATATGAAATGAATATCGTGCAAGGACACAAAATCCAAGGCCTCAAATTTTTACGCTGAGAGCTTTCTCCAAATCTCTCTCTACCCGCTCACTTGTATGAAGCCAAGAGACAGATTAAGGGAAAAGGAGGTCTCTATCTAGCAATCGCTTCTTGTGTTGGGACTTGGTCACTTGGGAGCAAAGCACAGGCCCATGACATGTATGGAAATTCCTTGATATAGCAAGAAAAATCAAATTAACATGGCCGATTTTACCTCTCAAACCAAGGCACCAATTAGTATGGTGACATGATAAACCCAAAAAAAATAATGGACGGAAATGCAGCCTTCCGCATGAAGGCCTCAGAATAAAATTAGCAAAACAAAGCTTTCGAGTACCTTGGAGACAATAGTATGGCTACTTCCTCCGTTGATGTTCTCCTCTGAAACCTGATGTGTGGTCACCGTCTCAGACAGACTAAACTCTGTTAACCCTGTTTGAAAACACCACGCTTAGTTTGGTCTATGCATGTAAACGTAAAACCAAAAAGAGTTGATGTTGCAGGGATACTCCATTCAGTCAAACATTATGACCTTGGAAATGATCCCTACTAAACATGCATTAAATTTCAAATAAAGAATACATGTGTTAGATGTAATCCATACTAAACATTCTGATCTTACAAATGATCCCTACTAAAGATGTGTCAGATATAATCCATGCATACTATATCCATACAATAATAGTAAAGATACATTTGTGGCAGTTAGAAATAGTAGCCAAAACACTTCACTTTAGTGGGTAAAGGGTCTTTTCATGTAGCGTGTATGATTGATTTTGCAGAGTCTACAAGGTATTCATGGTTACATATGAGCAACATGCTTCAGCTTGAGTTTGTTTAGATTACCTAATCAATCAATAATATTTTGTAATATGAACATCTTTTATGTTAACAACAGATCATGTAATATAGCTTTGATACAACTATTATATAAGTTTATATATATGATTAGTCAAAATTTTACATTGTTTGATTTGGCTCAGAGGTTTCAGGACAGAATATACCAGAAGATGCAAACCTTACTTGTTGAGGGAGCAGGCGCCTGGGTTCCTGTCACCGTTGTTATTATCTCATCTTCATATCTGCCCTTGCCATTCACAGGAAGAGATTTTTTTTTGGCATGAGTGAAAATTTCAAACAAGTTGTTTTGCAAGACACTCTATAAGGACTTTCTCATCCAACAATCCATCAAAATGTATGTTGCTTCCATGGCATAATTGTTTCATCAAATTTCTTATTTGGGTTATCACCATACATAATTCAACATGTATATGTCAATATTAGAGTATTGTGGCTTCGTTAGCTAAGGACATGGTCAAAACACCTCAACGGACGAACAAAATCATCCTAGCTCAGTATATATCCTATACGAACATACATCGGTACTTTTTAGTGGAGATATTTGTGCCACAGGTATCTGACCTAGCAACACTAGTAGTTGAATGGCTGCTATACATCTCCAGCTCCACTGCATCCTGAAATATATAACAGATTACTTCACATTGGATTGAACAAAACCAGGAACGAGTCGGAAACAGTCAAATATTATGAACTATAGTAAAATGATTGTGCTTGAATGCTTGATCTTGTGGTTTTCTTGATAATGATTATTCAATTTATCAGAATCTGATGATCATTATGTTTCTGAAGTGTTGGTTTACTAAATCCAGTCAAACCAGTTAGGCTAGGATATTTGTTTGAAAGATAATTTTGTTTAATTCCACAAGAAAGCTAAGCTGGTATAGCCAAATGAAATTTTAAAACAGCCCTTTTCACTCATAATTAACTGTGAGCTGACCTCCTTGAACATAAGTCCAAACATTTTATTCCAGTCTATGTGGTTAATAACTGAGACACAACTATTATAAGCCATAAAATTGTCAATTGGGTTTGTGTGTGTGTGTGTGTGTGTGTGTTGGTTGGGGGGGGGGGGGGGGGGGGGGGGTGTTCATGCGTGGTAGACAGCTGACTGAGTTTAGAACATATTAAGCCCATAATCGTACATGAGCTGGGTGATGCAGGGAAGGTTCAGACTCTAGGCTCATAATCTATTCTCCATCTGGTTGAATTACTCCAGCGAATCAAAACAGTTTAGGCCTTAATCACGCACGTGAAAGATGGTACATACCTGTGGCTGTGTGGGCAGAGGATGAGCACCATCATACCGAATAATGGTAGTTTTTGTCAAGTTAATTGTTATCTCCATCATAGACGCAGTGATGGCTAAGTTACCAACTTGCATTTTGCGTAGTATATCGTCATTCACCCGACGCAGCTTCTTGGCCATGTCCCTGGCTGTCACGAAACGGTGCATGCCGTTCCTCTTCTGAAAATCATTAACGATATTGAGTGCCTGACCGAGGCTCCTGTTGATGGGCTCCAGCGCGAAGTACATCGTCGGATGGATCATCCACTTCACCTCCTCCAGCCGTGACAGGATGGCACTGACTATGGCGACGAGCACTTGGAGCTCTTGACACTCTTCCTCATTCTGGCGAACCGTATCCAACGCCTCCTTGATCGCCATCCCGGTTCTGATTATATCCTTTGCAATTCCCAATGCAAGATCGGCCATCTTAACGCTGAACTGGTGAGCAATTAAAGACAGAAAAACCTCTCAGATGTTTATCCTCGCAAGTCATAACAATTGAAGAAATTACTAAACAAGCAAGCGAATGGGACATTGTTGAGGCGGTGCAGTTATCACCAGAGACCGATGACCGGTTCATCTGGAAATGGTCGGCGAATCAACAGTACTCATCATCATCATTGGCGTACAGGGCGTTTTTCCATGGACAAACAGAGCTGGCAGGTGGACGACAGCTATGGAAAACAAAAGCACCGCCAAAATGCAGGTTTTTCTTTTGGTTAGCTCTGCAAGGTCGCTCCTGGACTAATGATCGATTACAACGTCATGGGCTCCAGAATGGTGGACCGTGTACCCTCTGCTCCCAAGCTCCGGAGACAATTCATCACCTGCTGCTTGGTTGTGTTTATAGCCGTGAAGTGTGGTTCAAACTATTGCGACCGCTGAATCTGCAGCGACTGACACCTGACCCTAACGCCCAAATTGCGGATTTGTGGCTGACAGCGAGGAAGCTGGTGAGCAAGGACGCAAGGAAAGGATTCGACGCACTGGTCGTTCTGGGGACATGGGGAATTTGGAAAGAGAGAAATAGAAGAGTGTTTCAGCACAGCAGCATAAACATGGAAATGCTGGTCAGCACGATCAGAGACGAAGGAAAGGAGTGGTCGCTTGCCGGGAATAGGTGGCTGTCGGGGCTTCTACAGTACTAGTTGCGTTTTTTTGTTTCAAGTTACTCCTTTGTCCCATTCTTGTAATCTTTTATGTAACTGTCATGAAACCAAACAGCCCCTCAGGTTAGCCTGGGGGGTGGTGCGGTCGCTTTTTCTCCTCCTCTTAATGAAATAACGCGTCAAGGCGCGTTCTCAAAAAAAAAAAAAAAAACAAGCAAGCGAACCAAGGGCCGTCAGGTCTTATTTATTCACATAAGCCATAACAAAGAAGAATTATCAAAAAAATTATAGAGAGAAATATCTCTGATCTTATTGCAAGTCACAGCATTGGAAGAAATTACAAGCAAGAAATATAAGTCAGCGAGACCCCTCAGATCTTTTTATTTGTTTTTTCTGAATGAAATGGAGGGGCAAGTCTCTACAGATTATAATATATATTTATAGATCTTATTATTTGTTCTCCTATTTCATAACAATCAAACAATATTGTTTCGAAAGGAATAATCTAAGAAATGACTAAGCTGGCACATAATAAAGATTGAGAAGGTTCCACTAAAAAAAAAGGGAGCTGAGCAACCAAAGAAATTGCTAAGCAAATCAGCACTGGTCGACCTTAATTATTGGATCGTCTCCTTTCTTCAGGATCAACACTCCATCCTAGTCTCCACAAAGCAAAATATGGATTCGAAAGGCTGCAAAGACGAAGGATAGAATGCTAATATCTGAAGCCGTGGAAAGTTTGACCACCGTGTTAAACAAAAGTTCCAAAACAAGAAGGGGGTGGGGCTACGTTGTGCAGTCAAGTTCTTTGTTACACAGCAAATAAAATCAATGAAACGTAATTAAGTTTCGTCAATAGATTCTGCTTTAAAAGAAAGTGTATTATGTTGATCCTCTTGGAACCAGATATTGAGATGATGCAATATCTGTAACAGAAAGAAAAGTCTCTCAATCTTGAATGGAAAGAGTAAAATTGTAAACCACATGTACAAGGCATGGTGATATTGTAGTACTAGCATATAAGACAGAATTGACACCTAAAAAAAAACATAATCAACACCCAAAAAAATTCGACATGCTTTGCTCTGCTCTAAATCTTACTACTAGATATTCATCTCAAAAAAGAAATCTTACAAGATAAACAACAGCAATAGCACACAAAAAAAGTAGCAAGCAGGATCTAAGAAGCTAGCAGAATCCTGTTATTTCCATCGACTCCAAGAAGTAAAATTTCTGGACAACAAAAACAAAGCTAATAAATAGTTGAGGACCAGAGATCTGTGCGCACGGAGAAGTGGAGGCGCGGGGCTGGTCAGGTTGTTGCTGGTGGCGGTGGCCGTGCTGCTCTATCAGAGTTGGTGGTGTCTTCTGCCGACTGCCGGGTCACAAAGGAGGTGGTGGCCGCGGCCGGCAGCATATATGGTCATGGATATGAAGCTGAGGGCCTAGATTAACGGTTGATGGAAGCCGTTAGTTGTTGCCACGGACCAGCCGTTAGTTGTTGCAATACAAACAGTCAAGCAAAAGGTTTCCGAATCAACGGTGATAGCATACAAGGTTTGCATGACTATCTGGACAGCACAAAGGATGAAGGATAAGATGAAGCCGTGAAAGGTGGTGTGCTGACATCAAACTACCGCGTTGTTAAACCAAAAGTTAGGGGGAGTTGGTGGTGACTGGGTGGGTTGGTGGTGCCTTGTACAGGCAAGTTCCTCGCACAGAAAGTCTTATCACTAGATGTGAGACGCGCTCAAACAAAATCATGAGATCATCTCGGCTACTGCTAGCGACGTATACCACGAGTAACCCGGTTCGGAATTTCTCGGAAAGCCGCTGACGCAGCGCTCTCACCTTGGGCGTAGAACCATTTTTTATATTTTTTTTCCATTTTTTGGTCCACCTATGTGAGCTCAGCAAGCTTCCGGCCCACCCAGGTTTGGGCCTGGCCTTGCCACTACTGCTGCCATTTATTTATGAAAAAAAGTCTATTTTACCTCCCTCAACTTTTCATAGAGTTTGATTTTCCTCTCTCTATTACAAAACTAGGTAAGTTGACTCCCTCAACTCGTGAAATCAGATTTTTTTTTCCTCCCTAGCTGGTTTTACCTAGCGGTTTTGACCTAGTCAGTCAGCACGTGGGACCCACGTGTCAGTGACAAAAAATGCCCCCCAACATGTGGGACCCACTGTAAGTGACCCGGTTCGAAGAGCATCGCCGCCCGCTCGCCCGTGATCCCCGCCGTGCCGTAGCCGGTCAGGAGGAGGCCGTCTGCTACCGAATCTCCGCCTCGTGCCTGCCGAATCTCCGCCCCCGCTCCTGCCGAATCGGCGTCCCCGTCCACTGCCGAGTCTCCACCCCGTTCCTGTCGAATCGCGTTGCTTCGTCGCTAGGCGGGCGAGCTTGGCCATGCGTGAGCAATTGGAGCAGCAGCAGTGCGTGCAGGCAAGCAGCAGCATCACCGTGCAGTCGCGGGCAAGCAAGCAAGCAATTGGAGCAGCACGTCTAGACAAGCAAGCAATTGGAGCAAGCAGGTGCCAACAAATCGACGAAACGACATGGCCGGCAACAACCAAGGGGGAAGAAGCTTGGTGGTCTGGTGGAGGCGCACGAGCACGACGCAAGCTGCCGCATCAACGAGCGGCGCAGGTCTCGGCAGTTCGGTAGGTCGGAGGCATGGTTGGCGAGGCGGCTCTGACAGGGCCGGTCCTGAGATTTTGGTGGCCCAGGACGAATCTAAAGTCAGGGGCCCTCTATGTAACTTTTTTTTTGAAAATATATATGTATATACATATAGGTTTCATTTATAGGGAACATACCATATTGAAAACATGCATTTCTAGATATGAAATCACTAATGATGGTATTTTTTTTTGACAAGGGGCTAAATTGTTCGGCCGATCTTGAGACATTGTAGGCCTTAAATATTTCTTTATAACAATTTCAACTCTGGAAAGCTTCTTTAAAAACATAGCACAATCACCGGCAAAATAAATAAGTTCATGTGTACGGTAAAAATATAAGGATTCATTTATCTTTCTGACGTACTCAAATCTCGATAGCAGACATTGTTTTTCAGGCAAATATAACTTCGTAACCCTAAACTTAGAGATTAGATTACTCAAATCGGTCACTGCATGATGCATACTTTCTAGTCAACATCATTTTGCTGAAAATTTAAGAAAGAATCGATCAAATAAATTTCTTGATGATGCCACAAGGAATTTAGGGCATAGCAATTAGTATAGCTACCTCCTTTAGCCGGACGGCGTAACGCGACGGTTTATGGTGGCATGGGAATGCCGGCGACTCGCCTTGACACTGGAATACAGCAGCGTGGGTAGCGGCCGTGGTGATCACTGATTAGCAGTTGCAGCGACTCGCGACGTGTATGCAACCGCCGCAAAAAGAATTTGCGATGCCAGCCGCTGTTTTCTCCGGTTGCTAATCATTTCCATTGCAGTATTTGACTTGTTCTATTGGATGGCAGGGACCACGAACGCAGGCTGCAGGGCCTCTCTTACTGGGCTTGCGGCCAGCGCTACAGGCTGCTAAGGCCTAATCGGGTGGAGTTTTGATTTTTCTGGGCCAAGATCTCTATAGAGACATGCAGCTGGGAGGGGCCCTTTGGATTTGGGGCCCTGGGTGGCCGCCCCGCTTGCCCCCCTCCAGGGCCGGCCTAGCTCTGAGTGCGTCGGAGGAGGCAAGAGACGACGCGGCATGGCAGGGCAGGTGCTGCCTGGCGGCGAGTTTGGCATGCTCGCTTCGCTGCTGTGTGACATCAAATCTTATCACAATTGGGGCGTCGGTCTAGATTCGGCCGGGAAACGCTTCCCGCCGACGACGGACATCGCGAGTGTGGCTTCGGCACGGCGGCGTCGTGGTCACGGGTGAGACGACGTTTGCTCTTTGACTTGGGTCACTTACAAGCGGGTCCCACATGTCGGTGCCAGTTTTCACCACTGACACATGGGTTCCACATGCTGACTAGGTCAAAACCACTAGCTATAACCGGCAGGGAGGAAAAAAATCCGGTTTCAGGAGTTGAGTGAGTCAACTTACCCCGATTTTAAGAGGGAGGAAATTCGACTTCATGAGAGTTGAGAGAGACATAATAGACTTTTTCCTTTATTTACTTGCAAGCGTCGAGCAAGGCTGATGCTATTTTCTTCGGCTTCTTCTTCTTCCTAACGGATTAGTTCGTGGATCAAGGGCCACGCGCGGCTTCACTAATATCACTATCGGAAATCGTCTTTTTTTTTGAGTGCCGGCTCCTTTGCCGAGTGTTTTTTTGGTACTTGGCAAACAAAGTCTTTGCCAGGTGCAAAAAAAAAAAAAAACCTCGGCAAAGTATTTTGCTGAGTGTCGAGAAATAAATACTCGGCAAAGGTTTTTCTTTACCGAGTGTTTTTTTTACTAGGCAAAGGTTTTCTTTGCCGAGAGTTTTTTTTTTGCCGAGTGTTTTTTTACACTCGACAAAGGTTTTCGCTTTGCCTAGTGTCAAAAGAAAAAACGCTTGGCAAATATTTTCTTCGGCAAGTGTATTAAAAAAACACTCGACAAAGCCAAATTTAAACTTATTGGATAATTTTTTAAAGCCCTAAACGAATTCAAAATCAAAAGTGTTGAACTACAAAGTTGTATAACTTCTCAAGATCTACAACTCTTATTTGATCATTTTTCAATTCAACAAATTGACAGTAAAATTGTTCACAAAATCTACATCTCTCATATAATTCCATGAAACCTATAAGAGAGATATATAAGATTTGTGAACAATATATTACTATCACTATGTCGAATGAATAAATGACCAAAAAAAAAGTGGTAGATCTTTAAAAGTTATACAACTTTGTAGTTGAAAAGTTTTAAATTTGATTTAATTTTGTCAACAAAAAATTCGTTTGAATTTCTTATATTTGAAAACTTGAATTTTTCAAACGACCTCCGATGGAGAAACAGTAAAAACAAAAGTTGTAGATATAGAAAAGTTATGAAACTTTGTAGTTGACAAATTTTTAATTTGAAATCATCTTGTCAACATAAACTAAGTTTTAATTTCTCAAATTTGAAATTCAAATTTTGTAAACGACCTCGGATGTAGAAACTACCAAAACAAAAGTTGTACATCTCAAAAAGTTATTAAACTTCGTAGTTAACAACTTTTTAGTTTGAATCTGTTTAGAGACTCAAACAAGCAATTTACACCCGGTTATGTATAATATGTGAGGAATCAAAACGGAGTGTAGGCACATGTGAGTGTGTGGTGCACTGGTAGAGGAGGTTTTGGGTGAAGGTGAGATCGTGGGTTTGAATCTCACTGAATGCATAGTGCGTGAAAAATGTTATGACTTGCAACTTGATGACAGGGGACGGGTGGCTGGCTAGTGGGGGGCCTCTCCCCTATTAAAAAATTTGTTTTTGCTATTTTTTTCAACGGTTTTCCAATTTACACTTCGCCGATTGTAAAAAATGACACTTGGCAAACACTCAGCAGAGAGAGGATTTGCCGAGTCCCTTTTCCTCGAGTGCACTTTGTCGAGTGTTTTTGTGGCGAGGATTTTCGATAGTGCATGCGGAAAATCATGATTCTGCCCATCACGAACCGCCACCGTAGAACGAGCTGGACTACGTAATACTCTCTCTGTCCCTGTTAACGTGTCGCCTCGGTCCGACAGAAACAAGGTGAACGGCGGATCACCCTGCTGCCCCGATTGAATGGTTGGGCTCTCACAGTAATTGCAACACCATCTCTCCCATCTCTCCTCCAGTGTGGCCATGGCGAATACCAGGCTGCAAGACCTCAAGCTGCAGGAAAACTATTTTGGAAATAAAAAAATTTCAGAGGTCACCGATAAACATGAAATTTTGGGAATTTCGGAAATTTCGCCGAACAAAATTTGAATTTTTCAAAAATATTTGACATGGTTTCGCAAGATATGGTCTCAAATCTATAAGACATCACAATTGGATACATAAACAAGACAATTTGCACTCACGAAGGTGGTCAAGAACAATATTTCGTTGGTACTGTTCATTTCGATTTCATTTCGAACCTCACCGAAAAAGACGAAATGTCGGATATTTCTGTGAAATTTCACCGAAATTTTTTTCCTGCACACCCACGGGCCGCCACAGCTCCTGGCCTTGCTCCCTCGCGATCTCTCCGGCCGAGCAGCTGCAGGTTCAACACCAAGGTCCCCGAAGCCATTTCCCTCAGCTGGCGATGCCCTCCAACACCAAGATCGCCTCTTCGTCCTCCAGCAAGCCGGCCCTGAAGCCGACTGAGCTCGCCACCGATTGGAGGAAGGGCGGGCGGAGACGCCCCTCCGACGCGCTGCCATGGAGGAAGGGTGGGCGGAGTTCCCTAGAAACCATATTGTAATCGCGTCGTCGACCATGCATTCTAAGAAGATGACAGGCACAACATTATTCCCTTCGTACTTTTTCTGTTGATGTTGGGAGAACTAAACTCGACTCTTCCTGCATGCACAAAAGAAATCCGGACTAGTTTTTAAAGATGGATGCAAAGTTGCAAACCACCGTTTAGCGTCCGTTGAGGTGTTGACATAAGACGAGCTGCTATATATATTTTCTTGAAATAACAAGTGGCCTCATGATTGATTAATGAGGGTGGAATTCCCGTTGACGTGAGGGCTCCGCTAGGCCCACTTCTAGTTGGTTGAAGATGAAAACCCAAAGCCAGCCTCGAATGCGATGGCACTGAAAAATTTAGTATTTGACTCTAGAAAACTCGCCATATTAATTCATTCTTGCACACTTCTGAAGCATTGAGATATTTGAATTTTCAGTCATCTTCTGAAGAGTAACTAGTGTGTCACATAGTAGTACGAAATACATGATACTAGAACCTAGGAAGTGATCGAATACACGCTCAAACTAAATACATGCGGCTGGGTGAGCAGTTCTGCTCACAAACTTATCGGATGCACAACCACAAACTTCATAGAACAACTTAACCAATTTACGCAAGGATTTAGCACGACGGACGATGCAGCACTTCTTTGTACTATCTCTGCCCTCCCGCCCATCCTTGGTGTGAAATCTTCGATGTACGTACCCGAAGAAGAACTGCACAGCCCGCCGGCGGTGAACTCTTGACGAGGAACAGCCTCTTGCAAATTCGACACATTGCAATCAAACACGGTTTTCCGAATCAATGAGGGCATGCAGAAGGCTCGTGCCTCGTTGTTTCAGCCATGCCAGTTACTCGGGCAGCAAAACTCTGCCATGGACGGTGGCTTCTGACACGGTGCCGCCACCTGCGACGACGACGGCCATTGGTTGGCCTGCCACGGCGCCAGGGGCCACGGCGGCGTCGGCTGCGGCTCGAGGACGGGCGGCGGTGAGGGCGCCACGCGCGGCGTCCACAGCGGCGAAGGAGGATGATGAGGAGCATGTCGCATATTATTGTTCATCGCGATGGCGGTCTGCACATTGGCCGCGAAGCTCGCCAGCGTCACCTTCCGATTTATGTCGTCGTGCACGCTGCGCAGCTCGCCGGCCATGTCCCTGGCCCCCAGCAAGCTGCGCACCAGGCGCTTCTCCTGGCACTCGCCGACGAGCTCGAGGGCGCGCTGCAGGCTAGCCCCCAGCTCTTGCAGGGCGCCGGCCATCGCCGGGTCCGTGGCCATCGCAGACGCCGTCGACTCGTGCAGACCCTTGAGGACGGCGCTCACGGTGGCCACGCACCTGGCGATGTTCTCGCACTCCTCCTTGTTCCGGCGAACCATCTTCGCGGCCTCCGTGATCGCGCGCACCATGCCGAAGATGGTGTCCACGCTGTACAGGAGAATGCCCACCCCTTCCGCCGCCATAGCTGTGGTGTGCTACTATCTGCACATCGATTCAGAGAGGCACACTTGTGATATTCGTTCATCGTTCTCCCATCCTCTCACAGCAAGAAAACAAATAAAGCCATAAAGCAATCATAAGCATACTAACCTTGTTTAGCTTTGGATCGATGAAGCTTGTTGTGCCCGGCTGCCGATACAGTCGCTCACACGGGAGGCATGGTTTCTTATACTGCCTAGCTACACCATGGTTTGAGAAGCCACGACGTACGCAACCGAGAGTGGTTGGACCAAGGTTATGATAAGACAACAATGGATATATTGAACCTTTCAAACAAGGCAACAAACGTAGTACCTTCCTTCCGTTGACATGAGACCAAGTCCTTTTGCCTGGAACAAAGCAGGGCACCACGATGGCGACTGCTGATATGATGAGGTGTGCCCATGTGGGATCGAGAGGAAAATTTCTTGTCCTATGGACCACTGACTTGCGACGTGCATTTTTCCCCAAGCACCTTAACGGCGCTGCCAGCTTGCAGTAGCAGAGGCTCGGCCTCGCGTCCGACGGCACTGCTGGTCAGCTTACAAGATCCCCGCTAGAAATGCGAACAGTGAAACACTGTCCCCCAAGGAGCGTTCCGGTGCGGCATTTCTGCGAACACCTTCCTGGTCAACGCAGTGACTGAAGGTTCGAGAGTGTTAGATATATGCCATGCGTCGCTTGGTCAACGCAGTAAGCGTGTCGTCAGTAAACCCCACCACACCGGCGAACATGACGCGGTGGCCGCCACTCAGTCGAACGCGCTGCTGCGGCCATAGTTCCCGTTCCCGCCATTCCTGACCCTCCCTGTTAAAACAGGCAAAATGGGCCTTGCATGATATAGCCGGGCCCATCGGTCTCCAGCGCAAGTACAGGGGCCCATCGGTCCCCAGCCCCAAAAGCCCCCTTCCCAGCATATGGTCGCTATTTGAAACAGCAACCTTGGCTCAAAAAAAAAAAAAAAAATTGAATTGAAACAGCAACCACCCCTGACACGAAGGCAGAACCGTCTTCTCCACGCCATGGCGCGCGTCGCCGGAGCGCGCCGCATTCCGGCCGCTTCGGCGCTTCCTTCTTCCCGTAGCGTCCTCCCTCAAACCTCTCCGCAGCACGGGCTGAACGGCGGCGATGCGCCCTTAGCTTAACCGTACAATGCGGAACGAGCAAGACCGATATGATATATATGCTTTGCCTCTTCTTCCTCCCGGTGGATGCGCCGCCACAGTTCATCGACCAAGCGACTCGCAGCTTCACCGTACACAGAGGAACTTTCTACACTACGTACGGCCTCCGAGGTAACAATTCTTTCCGCGGCCGTCTCCTCTCCGTAATAATTCGATCAGCACCGACCATTCGTGGCGCGGCCGCTGAGCCAAGCCCTGCATGGATGCCGGCTTCCATGCGCTCCGCTCCCAGCGGCATCACTTGGTTTTCGTTGGCTCGTTGCTACACTATGTGTTCGGAGCACACGGGTGGTAATGCCGTAGTACGACTGCAATGGTCGATACACACAAGACTAATAAGTTTACAAATAAACAACAACACACTCAAGGAAGGTTGCGATCTTTCCTTGAGGTTCAGATTATTTTATTTTTTGTTGAAATAAAATTATCTTATTTTGCCGCCTTCTGAATACTGATAACGGATCTTCTTTGAGATTTCAATTTGGAGGATAGGTTATGTTCACACAAATTTTTTTATATATTTATTGTAGACCATCGGGTGCTTTGTGAGCTTAGTTAACCACGAAGACGTGACCTTCCGTGCCTTCCACCACGCGCAGATCTGCTCCGACCGTGCCCTCACCGCCGCCGCCCACGACAGCGATTTCTGGCTCACGGGTCTCTAGGCCAATCAGCTGTGGCGCATTAGAGACTGTCGAGATGGCGTTCTCTTTCTCGCCGGCTGGGATCAGTTCGCCAACCCCCCGTCTCCCAGTGACGAGTCAACCTAAGCCGCCCGACGGGACCCAAGGAATTCGAGAACTATATTTCCTTTCGCATCTGCTTTCTCCTGGCTTGTCGCAGTAACAACACCTCCTTGCCGTCGTTCTGCCTAGTGTCTCTTCAGGCGGATTTCAAGAGTCCACTGCAAGCTCACGTTTAGACTTTAGAGCTCTGACACCGATGAGTGTCGCTCCCATCGTGATATGGCTCCATGACCAATCCCCATACCCATCAATGCACGCCGCTGGGCTTATCTACTGGAAGTATCATAAGGGCAAAGTGCTGCTTTTGCTGACACTGGGTTAGTGGAGTTCTCCCACATCGCGCTCCCACCGATGCCACAGTTGTACCGAATGCAGGCGTTGTACGTCGGTGACACAGAGGACGGCACCTGCTCTCTCATCTGTGTCGTGCATGAGGGCTCCACCTGACGACCATGTCCTGCAGGGGTGGCTTCGCAATGAGGGTACCATGTCACGGGAAAGGAACTTTAGCATTCCAAATGGGTAAAGCTTACATAAGTCTTTACCTCTTGAAAGTGTGCCAGGTCTGCGCGGTGAACGCTGGTCTCGTGTTGCTCTGCTTGGAGCGTAGCTCTAGACGATTACCGCTACTTGGCTTTATTCCTTAAGAACCATAGTTTTCTTTTTGGATATGTGTACCCATCGCATATAGCGTCACCACTCGAATGTGTGCACCATTGGGTTACAATCCGACGTCCCATACAATCACGTTTTGTAAACCATAGGATGCAACAGTGAAGTTATTTGTAGTTGTACTAAACAGATGCATGATGGTTCTCACCAACATAGACAAGTTTTACGGTATGACACTTTCATGGTTGATGGGATGTTAGCAGCAAGTGATAGATTATTAAGGTCGATATCCCAGCATCTTCTATTGAGATGGCAGTAAACTAGTATACCGTGACTCAAAACGGAAAATAATGTTGATCGATAACTGCCTCAGTTTCTGGTTATACTTCCTGAAATCAGTGCCTAGAGCTTCATGTGCCGATCTTTATATGGAAACTATATATTATTGGAACAACATCATCGAGTATATATAATTTCTCATTGTCCTGAATAAAAAAGGAAAAAAATCATCATCTTAGCCCAAGTGGGGCGAAAAGTATCAACAGAACACAAGGAATGCGGGAAGCAAAGAGTTAAACAAAACGCTTTCTTAGGCGGAGCTCTAAAATAGAAGGCTTTAGCTTTTTGAACGAAAAAATTAAAATAACACACAATTAACGACCCACGCCAGTCAATAAAAGTGAACCACCCAAATAATTTTTTTACAAGTGGACCATCTACGTGTTTTACAAGTGGACAAAGCGAATATATGCCCTGGGGCCACCTGTCGGTGGCGATGAATCTAGGTGAGGGGATGGACGACGGCAGATGACCATCACCACTTGCATTTTTATATTAGTGAAGATATTGTGCCATCCTATAGCAGTTCATATATGTAAACCATGCAAGCTTATTTGATTGGCACATGTAACGGATGATTTGCACTAGTCACTTACAGGTCACAAACGGCACTGGTGGCTGAACGATGTGAATAAGATTGTGCAGACGGGTTGGGGGCACGGTGCATGGCAACAGGAGGGATGCGCAACTGCAGCGGCAAAAAAGATCTTGTTGGAAGCTTTAAAATCGGGACACTCTGGTGGCTACCAAACCCAAAATTGACTGCGGCAAGGTCATTGGAGATGTTAGTAAACACTAACCCAATCCCAAAAACTTACCTCTAAGCACATTGGAAGGTTATATTTGCGAAAATCCAACATCGTGTATATTTCTTCTCTCCTCAAATGCAGTTGCCTTCACTACGAATGCCAAAATTGTCGCTCATCCGTGCCACTGCCATGTGTTTACGAATTAGCGTCCTATACCTGTCACCATACCCATCACTAGCAATAGCCTTATATGTCTTCCAAGCATGTCATAAAGTCTTTGATTTAGCACTTTCATGTATATCTAGCCTTCCAACAAAGTTCTCGGATTTGCGAACTAGAGGTTTTCTTGTGACATCTATAGGGTTCACATGTTTGCTCTCAGGTTAAAGGTCACAAAGTTCCCCAATACGGTCCCATGTTTTCTTCACAAGGAGGACAAACTCTTGTTGCCTTTCCTCCTCATACTCCTTGTCTGTTTTTTTTTTGGGAGATCATACTCCTTGTCTGTTAGGTCCCACAGTTTCTTCTCAACTAACCGCGGAACCTCTAGACGAAAAATCCAGGGTGTTGCCACCGAAGACGAATCTGCTCTGGCTGAGGAATGAAATGCCCCACACACCTGTGCATAACTAAATCTGCAGGCACATCGTTAATGTGAAATCTGTAATATATATAGATCTTGTATGTGCATGTGTGCTCAAAATTGGTCTTCCCCTATCACAGCCTCATGTGGTCTATAAAACCACCGACCAGTTATAGCATGAGTTAAATTAAGGGATATGGCAGCTCCCCTTCGTTTCTTTTATATCCTGTTCTTGCAAAATACAATGGGTAAATGTGTTAAATTAGGGATGGTTGTGTAAAGAATCATATAGCACGAGTTCAGTTTTAGGATGTGTTTAGGGTGATACCCCAAGACTGGCAGTGCAATGGGTATAAAGTGCAACATTATTGCACACCATAATGCTACTAATAATATATAACTGCACATTGTCAAGCCCTACATATATATAGATATGCTCGTGGGAAGTTTCCAAATGACGAGAACATTAAAGTCAATGCTTGCATGCTCAGTTTAAGGTGCCGGACAACAGAAAATAATGGTTTCAGAATACACTATAACAAAGCTTTACTGTAGCGACAGAAGCCAAATCTTTGTAGCCGCGGACATAGTCATGGTTCGGGCGGCTACAAATGGCGCCATATTCGAATCACATTACGGTCCGCGGCTACAAATAAGAGGCCATTGAACACAAGAATAGTTCATGATTCTCTTTTAATCCGGAGTTAAAATTTGTAAGTAGTTTTTCTCCCACATACGACTTCCGAATTTGATGATTCTTTCTTCTATGTTTTTCTAAAATCATGCTCTTTCATGTAATGATGTTTGTTCGCATGTTTACTGCTATATATATTTTTCATAGGACTTGTTTTCATCAAATTACATATTTTTAAGATAAATACTTTCATACGATTTTGTCATAACAATTGCTAATGTTACATCTAATAATATGGTAAATGTTAGGTTGTGTCCAAATTTATTGTTCATACGAGTTCAAAAAGCGTTATGAGGTATAGAAACATCAATGTATGAGTTAAGTTATGTGACAATAAGAGACATGTATCTATTTGTGAAGGATGTATATTATCACCTTACTGAAATCATTTGAAATTTTTAGGGCAATATTATAGACCCAAAATATGTTTCCATGCGAATTTGTAAAATTTTTTGACAAATTTTTTGATATTATAATAATTATTTTTGTGGTAATTTGGAGATAGAACATTTGATGTCTATAACAAAACAATTGATTTTTTTCATCTCTCTCTTGGTAATGGGCTATAATATGATATATGAGCCTGAATATGTTTTTTAATAATTTTTTGCATCATTTTTGAGGTACATATAGTTCAATTTGAAATTACTTTTGATAAACACAAAAAATTCATTTAGGCTCCGTTTGGATGTCGGAAATTGGCATGGATGAATTGCATTGGGGCTCAAATCCAAATCCAAGAGAGAATTTGGGGCTCCGTTTGGATGTCGGAAATTGGCATGGATGAATTGCATTGGCCTCCAATACGAATTGTGTTTGGTTGTCACATGAATCGTAGAATTGAAATCGAGGCACTAGCAAATTTCAAATCACATTTGGTTCTTCTCGATGTGCAGCACAAAGTCGCTGCTGTGCAGCGCAAAGTCGCCGGTGAGGACAGAGTTGGACGGAGAGGGGCTCTTCAAGGTCTGGCAACGGGCGGGGTCGAGGTCCAGCGGCAGGCGGGGTTGAGGTCCGGCAGCGGCTCCGGCGAGGTCGAGGTCCAGCGGCAGGTGGGATCTAGGTCCAACAGCGGCGCGGTCGAGTTCGCCGGAGCCGGCAGCGGCTCGGTCGAGTCCGCCGGAGCCAACGGCGGCGAGGTCGAGTTCGCCGGAGGCCCGGAGCCGGCAGCCATGGAGTACGCCCCTGGAGCACACCGCCGCTGCTGTGCGCGGCTCTGCCTGCAGGTCGAGAGGAAGAAGGATGCCCAATTCTGTCCAAATCGGAGGGGTGGAGCTCAGTATTGGAGATGGGCTGCTTTAGTTGTTGTCAAATCCAGCAGGCATTGGGCTGCAATACCAATTCCAATTCGTGCTGCATCCAAACAGCCGCATTTGCCCAAGCCCAATGCCAATTCCCCAATTCTGAGCCCAATACCAACATCCAAACGCTACCTTAAACTATAGTAAATACTAAATAAATTCATTTTTTTAAAATCCTATGAGAAAAGTATATGTAGTTTATTACATGCTAAAAATGTAAAAGTTAGATAATATACTAATATTTGTCTATTACTTTACAATGTTCCTTTAATGTCTTGAAAATAAAAAAATAGATCCACGTCCTTATCGGGCCACTTTAGCCCGCCTAGTCGGCCCATTTAGAGGGCACATAAAAATGTCTATTAAAACCACTCCACTCAACCCTAACCCTAACTCTCTCCTCCACCGCCGCACCCCACCTCTCCTCTTCTCTCCTCTTCTTCTGGGCGGCGCATAGGCGGTGGAGTGACGCGTGGATGCGCGGCGGCGACGACGGGCCTATCCTCTCCCTCCTCCTCAATGGCGACGGCGGGCCCCTCCTCTCCCTCCTCCTCCACAGCTACGATAAGCTCCTCCTCTCCCTCCTCCACGATGACAGTGACGGCTCCTCAACGTCACAGAGCGCCCCCCTCTCCCTCCTCCACGGCGATTGGGGCCTAGATCCGGCCGTCCTCCACCTCCCCCAGATCCAGTGGGGATGCCCTCGAGCAAGACGATGGTGGTGACACGCGGCGGATCCCTTCCCTCCTCTCCTCTCAAGGTGGCGAGATCCAGGAGGTGAAGGCGGCGAGATCCAGGCGGTGAAGGCGACGTGGCCGAGGTGGATCCACTTCCTCCACGCTCCGGTCCTCTATCTCTTCCGCCCTTCTATGGCACGGCGGCGCTGCGGAGCTCGACGGGACCTCCACGGCAGCGGCGCTGCTAGACCTCCTTGGCGACCTCGAGCACCTCGGCGGCGTGGCGGGACCCAATGTGGGCTTGGACATTTGCTGAAGACAGTTTTTTATTTGTTTAATCGATCCATAGTGGCGGGCAACGCTACCATCTCCCGCTACAGTTTTCTTGACACGACGGTGGAGGACGCCGGCCTTAGAAAAATGTTGATTTGTAGCTTCGGACACGTAGCGGCGGCTGGGCTGCCTCACTGCTACAGTGGATTTTTGTACAGCGTTACATTGAGAGAATGTTGTAGTGATATCCATGGTTAGGAAAATGGTCAAGAATGAAGCAGAATCAGCGCGTGTGCATCTGCTGCATCATCTATCTTTTTTGCTGGTATGTATCCATGTTGGAAAATGGTTGAGTGCAACAGGAATCATTGCATGTACCATTGCTACATAATTTACCTAACACACACAAACACACACACACACACGTCGCACATCGCACGCCCGCCCGCCCACACACACACACACAAACACGCACGTCGCACGCACAGCAACAACAACAAAAATATTCCTGTAGTGATGAAATGGTCAATGGTGATGAGATGATTCATGAAAATGAGTTGATCAGTGCTGAGATGACCCTTCAAACCACATCAAGACGTCGGAAAAAGAAGTCACGAGTCTGGGAGCACTTCACTATAGAGAACATGCGAGAGGGAAACACAAGAGCTTGCCGCAATTTATACAACAAAAATAGGCATTACAAGATATCGCCCGGCGCAACAATGTGTATCCATCGCATTCTATGCAAGCCATTCTACACGTTAAGCAGGCATTACAATCGATCAATCCAGCAACACGTGGCCCACGATCAACCTCGATTCGTACTAAATCAACCAATTTCAATTCTCTACCAACTGAACCCTATCAACCATGCAACCACCTAAAATCGCAATAAGAACAAAATCTTATTGGTGGTAAGAGGAGAGATGCGGGGGTATGGTGAACGCTGTTGCCGTGCTGCTCTTCTTGAAGCATAGCTTTGGACACTACCGCTACTTGGCCTTTCTCCTTAGGAAAAATAGTTTTCTTTTGGAAATGTGTATCCATCGCATGTAGTCTCATCGCTCGATGTGTGGCCTTTTTGGATTACAATCGGACATCCCATACATTTCTTCTTTCCTCAGATGCAGTTACCTTCCTAATGGATGCCACCATTGCCACCCATCCGTGGCACTGCCATGCCTTTACGCACTAGCGATGGCTAAGAGCACGCACGAGACTTACCGTGCCGAGGCAGCCCCCATTTCCACCCTTGAGATACTTCTGATACTGCTTGCTAGTAACCGAGTTTTGTGAAGGGACGGTGGGGGGGGGGGGGGGGGGGGGGGTGTGACCACCCTGGGCTCCTCCTAGCGCGCTGCACGGCATAGGGCAAGAAGTCAACTTTCTCACTCTTTCTCATCTCACTTGTTCGCTGTGCCACACATAGAAGAAATCAAACTATCTACCGTACCATTTCTAAACTTTCCTCACACATGCAGTCGAAACAGGATCCAAAAACCACCCCCAGTTTTTTCATAGCTTCTAAACTCCCCTCATTTATAGCTACAAACAGGGGAAGAATTGGGGCTCCCATCTCTTCTTTTTGCTATGGAATTAATGTTTGTGACCCCAAATGCTGATTTGGCCCAATCAAAAATGTTTTAATCCATTTTTAGGTGAGGACTGTTGGAGGAGAAGAGAAAAGTTGCCCCTCACAAATTTTTGATTGCTCCGAAAAATAAGTTTACGCGACCAATTTAATGGGAGTCTCTTGGAGATGCTCTAAGCCACTTGCCGACCGTTCTAAGAAGATGACAGGTAAAACATTTTCCCCCTTTGATCATTTTATTTGTTGACGTTGCCAGAGCTAAACTCAAATCTCCTCACATCAAAAGAAGGATCTGGACTAGTTTTTAAAGATGGATGCAAACCACCGTTTAGCATCCGTTGAAGCGTTGAAATATTTCGAGCTGCTATTGTATGGAAATAGCAACTGACCTCATGATTGATTAATGAGTGTGGAATCACGTTGATGCAAGCGTCTCCGCTGGGCCAACTTCTGGTTGGTTGAAGATGAAAACCCAAAGGCAGATCCGAATGAGGTAATCTTGAAAAGTTACTAGTTTTACTCTCGAAAACTTAGGCAAATTCATTATTGCACGGTTATGTCTCTGAACCACAGAGTTATTTGTTAATGTTCAGCTAGTCATCTTCTGAAGAGTAGCTAGTGTGACATAGTATCATACAAGAGTCGGGCCTGAATCTTTACTCAAGCGGCAGAAATACTTGATATTGGAACCAAGAAGTGATCAAATACACCACCAGAAAACAAGAAAAAAAGTCGGCACAGTTCATCAGTTTATTACATATGGCCGGGTGATCAAATAATTCAGCTCACAGACTTATCATATGCACAACCATAACCTCATAGAAACTACTTAACCAATTTATGCAAGTATTTAGCGACGGACGATGCAACACTACTTTCTATATCTGATCTCGCCCACCCCGGCGTGAAACCGGTCGATGTCCACAAAGAAGAAACTTGGCAGCCGGCTGATGAACTTAATGAGGAATCGCTTCTTGCCACTCGACACATTGCAAACACGGTTTTCCGTAATCAAAGATGGCGGAAGGTTTGCGCCACGTTATCTCCGCGAAGCCAGCTACTCGGGCAGCAAAGCTCTGCCATGGACGGCGGCTTCTGCGTCTGCTGTGGCTGCGACACGAGGATGGGCGGTGAGGACATCGACCATGAAGGCGCCACGTTCGGCATGGGCGTCGTCCACTGCGGCGAAGGAGGAGGAGAAGCATACTGCATGTTGTTCAACGTAACGTTGGTCTGCACACTGGTGGCGAAGATCGCCAGCGTCACCTTCCTATTTATGTCTTCGTGCACCTGGCGCAGCGCCTCGGCCATGTCCCCGGCCTGCATGAGGCGGCGCACCATGTTGCTTCGCTGCTGGCACTCCCTGACGAGATAGAGGGCGTGCGCGAGGCTCGCAGCGAGATGATTCAGAGCGTTGCCATCGCCGGGTCCGTCGCCATCGCCGTCGACTGGTGCAAGCTCGTCATGACGTCGCTCACGCTGACCACGCACTTGGCGATGTCCTCGCACTCGACCTTGTTCTGCCGAACAGTCTTCGCCGCTTCTTTGATCGCGACCACCATTTCAACGATCTTCTCCACGCTGTAAATTAGAATGCCCATCCATTCAGCCGCCATGTGTGTACTATCTGCACATCGATTCAGAGAAACGCTTGTGAATTGTGGTATTCGGCCGCCATTAACTCTCCGATCCTCACAGCAAACAAGTGAAACGATAAAGTTATAAGAATATACTAACCTTGTTTAACTCTTGGATGAAGCTTCTTGCCCGGCCGCTACGCACAATCGCTCATATACAGTGTGGTTTCTTATACTGCCAACACCATGGTTGAGGCCACGACGCGCGCAACCGAGAGTAGTTGAGCCAAGATTTATGATAAAACAACAACGGATAGAACCTTTCCAACAAGGCAACGAACGTAGTGTGTGCTAGCTCCATCCGTTGACATGAGACCAAGTCCTTTTTCCTTGACAAGTAAGGCACCACGATCGCGACGGATGACGATGTGTGGCCGTGTGGGGAGTCCTGGGACCAGACCAAAAATTTCTTGTTCCATGCACTCGGCGTCCCTGCAAGAGATGTGGCCGCCGACCCCGCGACGCCCTTCATGTTGCTGCGACCTTGCACTACGAGAGACTCGGCCAGGTGTCCGACAGCACTGCTCGTCAGCTTACAAGATCACCGCAAGAAATTTGAACGGTGAACCACTTCCCCCAAGGAGTGTTCTGGTGCGGCATTTCTCCGAACCTCTTCCTGGCGCTTCCCAACTTCGATCGGTGCACGTAGGACGTACACTGTTGGAGAACGCCGGCGACGATGCGACGGCGAGCTCCTGCAAACACACACGAACTCACGCGAACACGGTGGAGAGGGTGTTTGGTGCTGCGAACAACTGAGCAGCATTTTCTGTCTTACATTGCGGAATAAAAAGGACTCGAGATTACATGGACTCGTGGCCTGAGTGGCCTCCTACACGCGCGCACACGAACGGCACCTCGGACGTGGGCGCGCACTTGACGCGAACGACTCGCTCCTCATGGATGTACCCCTTAGCATTCTCCTCTGAGGGGCTGGGGCTGTCACTGGATGGCTGGCTTTCAAAACCCAAGGAGAGGATGTGGAGAATGTCTGTTGGATTTATATAGAGGTCACCACTCACATCCCAACTTTGGAAGATACGTTGTGTTCACATATATATTTTTATATATTTATTGCAGACCATCAGCCTTTGGCCCCGCTTCTCAGGTGCTTCGTGAGCTTCATTAACCACGAGGAAGTGGCCTTGCAAAAGGGTCTGTAGCCTAGTGGTTACAAGAGCGTCAATAGCACCTTAGGTCCTGGGTTCGATTCCCTGTGGAAGCGAATTTTCTAGAATTTACCGGCATTGTGCTTTTCAGTGGAGCCTAATATGACGGAGCTAGAAAAATAGTAGTGGCGGACACCCAGCGCTGCGTGACTGCTAGCCTAGCGCTAGTTACTGTAGCGCTTAGCAGTGGCAGACGGGATGACATCATCGTAGCTAGGAGCCCGTATTAGTGGAGGATGAAGTGACGTCAGCGTCGTCCACCACTAGAGACACAACAGCAGTGGCGGGCATGCTGACATCAGCTGTCCGTCTCCAATGTTTTTGGCCACCAGTGGTGGGCTGCTGATGTCAGTGGCCCACCACTGCTAACGTATTGGCCCATTTCGGCCCAAACAGTCAACTTACAATAAAACAAGGGCTCCTAGGTTTCCTTCATTTCTTTTCCCTCTCCTCTCTCGGCCGCCGCCCCGTCCTTATCTTCTCCTCTTCACTCCTCCACCACCACCCTTATCCTCTCCGCTCCACCACCACCACCCTTCTCCTCTTTCCACACCCCACCATCCTCTCCTCTACTCAGATCGGAGCAAGCGCGATGGCTCTGGAAGCAGAGAAGGCGCGGCATGGCTCTGCGCGTTTGTTGGTCGTATCTACGCACCCACTTATATACCGCAAGAGCACGGTGTACAGTTGTAGTCTTTTTCCCCTAGAAGAGTATTCCAAGGTTTAATCGAACCACAAGGACCTACGGGAATTAAGCAAAATCATCAGTAAAAGAGTTAGCCAAGCTTTCTAGTGAGCGTGAGCGTGGGTTTCAGAAAAACAGGGTGTTGTGCCGATCGGCACAGGGGATGTGCCGGTCGGCACCAAGGTGAAGTTGTCCGAAGTGTTGTCCGAAAAGCCTAGGAACAGATTAGATCATGGGGTAAGTTAGCCAAGTCTGCTAGTTGAGATCGTAACCAAGAAGCTTAATCAAATAGCATCATAAACGGAATTACTCAATTATTGATAACCGAAGATCGATAGGTTGAGACTCTTTTCCGACGAGCCCTGTCACGACCAATCGCCGTAATCGGTCGCCTCTTCCTACTCTACACATCATCTCAAGGATCATCGCGTATGCATTAGCGGCTGTGGAGGTACAGAGACAACGTGCAATTATGGCGCATTACAAGATCCCAATGCTACCTTAACCACAATGGAGATAGTGAGAGATTGAATCCCTCACCTCTTATTGCCACCACAATTAAGATAACATCTAATACTTAGTCGTCACTAAGCGTAGGAACAAGTGCATGTAAAGACCATAAAATCCAGGCAATCAATAATCAAAACCATTCATCCACATATTCAACCATACTTCGATAATACATAGTGCAAGATACATCACCATCTAGTAGGCCTACCTTGATGGATCACCTCTTTAGCACCAATGGTTCTTGATCAACAACTAGAGAACATGAAGAACGGGGCAAAGCCTCGGTGGCTCTAAACTTACTAGCTGTGTTGTCCCTCTGGCGGCGGATCCCCGAAACCCTAGGGCTTTTACAAGTTTATATAGGGCTGTACATCAGGAAGGGAAGGATTCTCGGGAAAAGAGTCCTTGTGCCGATCGGCACATGGGTTGTGCCGATCGGCACACCTCGTGTCCAGCTCGGTTTCCTCCCTAAGTCGGTTCCGAAGTCCTAGGTAGCTTCCATGTGGGCCTTCCAATCAGTTTTCTTCGAGATCAAGTCTTGTGTTGCTCTTTCAAATCTTCGAGTATCTTTTATCTCTTCGTGACGGATATCTCCCAAGATTGGCTCGGATAACTTCCTTCTAGAATAAACTGAATGGTGGGCCAGCTTCAGTGGCCTTGGGGTCCTATGTGTCGGCCGGCACATGGCTGTGCCGATCGGCACAGTGGGCCTTTTCTACTGGTTCTCTTCTCTTCAGGTCCAGATCAGCCACAATATCCAGAATATCGTCCTTTTCATCTGTTTCTGCAATAAAGCTCCAGAACGACATATATACAAATATGGTGCTATTATCAAGGGTTAATGGCCTATAATGATGACATTTATGCTCTAAATAAGGCGCAGTTGGCATATAAAATGGTATGCTAGAAATCGCCAACAGCTCCCCCACACTTAAACCTTTACTCGTCCCGAGGAAAGTCAAGAATGAAAATCAACTTGCATGTAGTCACATCAATCGTAAAGGTATTTCAAATCTACACGAGCTGAGCATTTAGTCATTGTGAGATTAAATCAATTTAGTATTCAGCAAATATGTTCACAATATGGGTATTGAACATGAAAGAGTACTTCCCAGAGCAAACCTTGAAAATATTCAACATGATGCGCATGACTTTTCCACTTATGTGAATCACCAAAAAGGTATTGTGAGCAAAAGAACTATCCTTCTCAAACGATCAAGTCAACAACTCAACTCCAATCTCTCACCTAAATCACTCAAAAGCCTATCCTACTTTATCGATATATGTATGTGTAAGGCCATATGAGTAGCTTGGTGAGGAAATTCAAGGAAAATAGACATAAATCAACAACATAATGCAAAGCTAAGAAATAACTCTAATTAGTTTTACTGAGACTTGTCAAAAGGCCATTAGAAATTAAATTGAGAAAGAAACTCACACCTTTAGAACAGTGGACATATACTTGTGTGAATGAACAATCACAAGTAGAGAACGTAATCTTTTTAAACAGGTGACAAAGCTGTCCTTTCTTCTTTGCATATCTATCAGAAACTTCCTGGCATTTTCGAAGGATATCGAATGCAAAGAATTGTGGACATGATTGGAAAAAGAGATTCTTGGCTACTAATCAATGATAAGAATTCAAGGGAATTCACTCTTCCCCCCACTCTCAAATTTTTGCTAGTCCCGAGCAAAACAGCACAAGGTACATACTTCATTTTCTCCACTTTTTTTTTCTTTTTTTTCTTTTTCTTTTCTTCTGATTTTCCTTTTTTTTCTCTGTGTGCCGGTCGGCACAAAACTCGTGCCGATCGGCACACTGTCTGTACCTGCCAGTTTCGCTCTGGATTTTTCGTTGGAACTGCTGTGTCAGATGTATAGCCAAGAATACGGTAGGATGTGGTCAAGTATTGATGTTCGAATCAAAGAATTTGGTTCTCAAGTATCGGATACTCGGCGAATTATGCATAATTCCAATGCGGTAATTTGCATAGCTCGAGTGGGAATAGGCTAGAAAATCAACACGATACGCGAAAGATGTGGCCAATTTTCCAAGTCTCATACCCTAAGAATTAAATCTTAACCGAGCTCAATCATCAATCATAGTCTCTACTTAGCAAGGTCTTAAATTGAGTCACATATATTTGGCATTGGTGGGCACAACCGAATGATATGGAGTAATTCTAAGGCTCACAATAAGAACGTTTGAATTTTATAAAGAAATTGGTACTAAGTCATGTCATCCAAAATCGATCTTTTATTAGACCTTGCATGGGAATTTTGAAATGCACTACGCCACATATGAAGTATTTACCGAATACATTATAGTGAAAGTTCGAAATTTTATCTATGCTCAACATCGCTCGATTATCATTAACACTTCTCAAGATAGACATACATACTCGTGTCATTTTTCAAATAAAGCATAAAGATCATCATCATATTGGATTTGAAAGCATGGGCTACATGGTGATGTATCATTCAAAACTTACTACTAGCACACTTGCATAAATAAAACTAGACTACTAGCACACATGCATGAATAAAAGCACACAAACAAACTAAACACACCCGATACATGGTTT
The DNA here is from genome assembly GCA_012490785.1 of Eragrostis nindensis. Taxonomy (NCBI): domain Eukaryota; kingdom Viridiplantae; phylum Streptophyta; class Magnoliopsida; order Poales; family Poaceae; genus Eragrostis; species Eragrostis nindensis. Next base: position 504,078 of record JAAXCT010000254.1, on the reverse strand, counting down.
CCCAACCCGCTCACACACACATAAGGAAATAAATAAAAAGAGAATGCGAAAGGGAAAGAAAAACGCAAACCGGGAAACCGATACAAGTTGTGCCGTACACAACACTCTACCCATCGAATGGAGGTGGCTGCGTGTAGTCGAAGCCGTAGTATGCCGCCTCCAATCTTGCGAACTCATCGATCATCGCGTCGGTGTTGCTCCGCATCTCGCCCGCCAAGTTGTCGATGCGTTCAACGCATTGGACGTTGTTGTCGATGTATTGATGCATAGGGGCAAAATTCGTCCCCGGAGGACCTGCAGGAGCATAGTAGGGTGCCCCCTGGAAGTGCTGAGGGTAGACAGGGGGCATACCGAAGTACCTGGGGTTGGTGCCGATCGGCACCTGACCTGTGCCGGTCGGCACAAAGCCCGTGCCGATCGGCACGGGTGCCTGCTGCGCTGGTTGATGCTGCGCGGCTCCTGCCGCGTCCCAGCTGTCCCAGTCCGCCGCTGCGCTCGCCGAAGACTGGCCGACGACTTCCTTTCTCCCGCGCTTGGTCTTTGTTACCTTGTGTCGCTCGCGGAGGTCGGCCTCAAGCCAATTCCCTCCGTCGATCTTGTTCGGGAGGAAGAGGGCGAGCTCGGGGCAGGGAAGCTTGATGCCGGTGCCGCACACGTAGTAGCCGAGCTTGGCACTCCCCGTGATGGTCTTCCCGCGCACCATGGACTCGTCGATGAGCGTGGACCTTATCCAACAATCATCCTTCATCATGAGGTTACCTTCAGTGACTTGGAAGATGATTGTTTGGAGGTAGCCTCCAAAAGCTAGTCTCGCCTTAGGGTTGGCCCTTTGGCTAAACCAACTCGCCACCATCGTCATGACGGGATTGCACTTGCACGGACTCGCAATGGCGTTGAAGAGCCAATGCAAGTCCGGGTCGGAGATGTTGGTGGTGCCGAGGCGGCCGGTGGTGCGTGCGGCCATCCACCGGTGGAGGATTTGGATCGTGGGGTTCTTGATGTGCCCCCTCTTGCGCTCGTCCGCGTCGGCGATGCGGCGCCAAAATGTGTCGAGCATCTCCGAAGTCGCCGCGCCGTATACGGGGGCCTCCCTATCAAAACCGAGAGCATCGGAGATGCCCTCAATCGTGATGGAGTAAGGCTCGTCCCGCACACGGAACTTGATCTTGTCGTCTCCTTGCTCGTCCACCTCGCGGCTCATGGTGGTGATGAACTCGGTGATGAGCTCGATGTCGAAGCTGCTTGCTTGATCGTGGAGGGTCTCCCATCCAAGGTTTAGGAGGCATTGTTGGAGGTCCGGCCATACCCCGACCTTGGAGAGGAACTCCTCATCCATGTCGATGTTGGGGAAGATGCGGCCGCGGATGTTGGTGTAGTAGAACTCCTCCTCACGGCTCGTGAGGGTGAACCCCTCCCGAACCGCGCGCGGTACATATGCCGGCTCGCTCGGCTCGGCCTCCATTGACGGTCCGCCCGTGGCGACGGCGGCGGCGGTCGCGCTCCTCGTGCGCGGCCTCGGTCCTCGAGGGATGCCGATGTCGCGGTGGCCGATGAAGAAGTCATCCCGCCCTCGTGGCGGTGTCATCTCGACGGAGAGCTCGGGGCTATCATAGCCCACCGAACTTGCCCTTCGCGCCGAGGTGAAGGAGCTGGAGTCGCTGCCGGAGTTGTTGTCGCCGGCTTGGTGCGACCCGCCGGAGTGGTGTGATCCACCGGTGTGGTGTGATCCACCGGAGTGGTGTGAAGCGCCCCGGTTATCCCAGGAGCTAAAACACTTTATTATACCAGTCCCTGGATCAGTCGCTGGTACAATCAAGTCTTACAACAGATGATATTACAAGTCGCGACCTGGCAGGGGTCGATTAAGAAGCAACAAGAACACTAGTAGATAGGCAACAGTAAACACAAAGCTAAACCAGAAGATGACTTCTAGGTCATCAAACGGCATAGCGGAAGCAACTAAGCGGTAGCCTAATGCCACAGGCAGCTCGGGTGCGGACGAGACCAAGCTTAATCGTCTTCCTCACCGTCGGCGTCGACGAAGTCTGGATCTTCCTCTGTAATCAGCAAGCAAAAATGAGTACAGAAGTACTCAGCAAGTCGCAACCCTTACCCTATCATCAATGGATAAAGGTATGCATTTGGCAGTAGCAAGGTAAAGGCCATCAGGTTTAACATTGCAATAAAGCAAGTTTTACACATGCAGGGGTTCAGTTTATAAAGCATTTTAGCAAAAGCGTCAAATTAAGATATTAAGGGTTGGTCAAGTTTTACGTTGCCGGACACCCCGTCCACGACAACCTTCGGCGGAAGGCCGGGCCTATTCTCAAAAACAACTCACGCATCAAGGAGATAAGCACCCAACCCATGCTAGTTCTTGGACCGAACCAAAGCCATGTCCGTGACCGTGGACTCGGCTATTCGAATAGATTTTTAACACTCTGCAGAGGTTGTACGCTGTACCCACAATTTGAGTGCATCACAAGCCACTTCGTGGGTGGTGTGAAGACTCACAAAGCCATTACCCATCACAGCATCGTCCCGACTAATCGCCATGGGAGTTATCCAGGGGTCTAGCCTCTGATCTAGGCCTTCGACCGGGTCGCACACGTCTGCATCACGTCCACCTGCTCCATGGGCTCCCATTGCATCTCCAGCCTCTAGGCGATTAACAGACTAGCTGGCGGGATTTAGACTAAGCCGTGCCGCATACACGGTAGTGTGGTCGCACTGAATAAACGGCTAGGTAGGATGTCACAAGCAACTCGGTCCTTATACGAGCCAAGGCAATCATCTCCACATATATGAACCCACCACAGAGGCGGCATTCATCTCCCATATCACTTGTCATAAGCACACCACAGAGGCGACACTTAATCTTCCATAAATATCATCAGGATCACCTCAGCTCTAACCCAAGTTCATTCATTCATCTTTCTCAAGTTATCACCCAACCTTACTACTACCACACAACACCAATCACGGTTTGCACATTTGCAAAATCTAGATATAAGTAGAGCACTTAGTGATACACAGTCCTAAGCATTTCTATAACAAGGCAATCATCCATGCGTAAATATTGTCATACATGGATATCCTAGGTTTAACAGGGAATAATATAGGACAGGTAATATAAGGCTCAGTGGTCTTGGTCATACTACACAAAGGTTTTGCAAACATCAGGGCAATCATTTCATGCAATAAAACGGCTGCTACGGGTTGTGTTTATAAAACATAGGAGCAGTATGATCAAAGGGAAAACGGATTGTGACTTGCCTTCGTTGACGTCCTCGGGAAGCTCCTACTCGAAGTCTTCGGCTCCTGGTTCCTGCTCCTCCTCCTCCCCGTACTCGTACTCTCCGTTAGCTAAACGTGCGACCGGCAAACAACAAGCAAACACAAATAAATACAAAAGAAAAAGAGGATGAGCTCTATAAAAGATGAAACTGGTAGGAATGGATAGAGCTCGATTTTAGATGAATTTAGGAGGAAGAATCAGGTGAATCGGAGTCCGGACGGCGGAGATATAAGTTTTACAGCGAGGACTATTGGTTTATTCCGAAAATGAATCCGGGGAAAAGAATAACGGGTCATGTTGCGTGGACTGGTTGCTGCTTTGTTTGGTTGGAGGGGAGGGAGAGGATGTGATGAGCAAGCTTGGAATGTGTCTAGGACAATGTTTAAAAAAGCGGTGGCAAAAAGCGAGCGGTGGGGCACTGCCTAGCGCCTAGGCGGATTAAGCGGCGCCTAGGCGTTTCTAGGCGTTCGCAGAAAAGCGGTGGCCCCAGGTATATATATCTATATATATATACTTTATAATATGTAAATTACTAATTTCTTATGTACTGAAAATGTGAGATAAGGGAATATTTACATCCCTGAGCATATAATCTTCAACTCTTAACATATACTGGGCAGTAGGAAATTAGTAAATTTTCAGTTCACAATGTCACATGAGCAAACAAGTTAAGATCACAAGCAAGCAGACGAGCAGCAGCCCAGCACTCCAAACAACGAAACAATGGTACAGCCGCACTGGACGAGATCCAACTGAATCCAAATGGCGTGATGTAAGAAATTAACCTTTTAGCACTACACTGCACGAGATCCAACTGAATCCAGCTGAGTCCAACGCTGCTCAAGATCCAGTTCACAGAGAGGGAGAGGAAAACTCGACGGCGTACAGCGGGGTAGAGAAGACGTTGTTCGGCAGCAGCAGAAGGAGTCGACAGCGTCCATCGAAGCAGAGGTTGACGGCGGCCGGTCGCAAGAAACGCGGCGCCGACATGGACTCTGGATAACGGCGTCGGGCGCGGGCTCCGAACGGCGGCCGGCGGTGACCAGCTGCCGGCGCGGCAAACGCGGTGCCGACACGGACTCTAGATAGCGGCGTCGGGCGCGATTTGGCGCAGCAGGAGGAAAAAGTTTGCTAGGGCGTCGGGAAAATTGATTTGGCCAGCTCCATGCGAGGGGAAAAAGCGCCGCTTTCAACGCTTAACACAGCTGTTCAACGCTTTCCGTCGCTTTTTCGCCTGGCCGCTTAACCGCCAAAGCTTTCGTGAAAGCGACGCGCTGCGGTACCGCGCAGCGCCTACGCGGCGCTTAAGCGGCCGCCTAGAACGCTTTTTTAAACACTGGTCTAGGAGCACGGGCAAGTTTCTTTAGGTGGCTCGACCATGGCGATATGGCTCCGAGGGAAAGATCGATGGAAGGTGTATTGTTGGTGGTGAAACAGAGGGGAAAAAGAAGCGGAGCTCACCTGCAGCTGGGCTGGGCAGCGCGCTGGTGAGGGAGCTCGCGGGGAGGGCTATTTATAGCCGGGGACAAGCTTGAGCAGGGAGAGAGAGGAGCATCATCGTGGATGGCATGACAGCGACATCGAGGTGACGGCGACGTGACAGGAGCAGCAGCGGTGCATGCAGGGCAGCATGCGCGTGCGGAGAACGGCAGTCGAAGCGTGCAGCTTTGGGGTGATGTGACTGGGGCAGCAGTGGGAAAGTCGCCAGCTGGTATGCGTGCGGGAAAATGGTAGATGAAACGCGCAGCTTTGGCGGTGATGTGATTGTGACGCGATGAGACAGAGTAAAGAGACGACTTGATGCGACGGGACAGCTCAAGAATAGTGTCATCACGTGGTTCGGGATGACATGACATGACGCGTTGGCATCGCTATGCGCAGGTCGCTGCTGCTGCTGCTGCTGTTTGTGAATGCGGAGCGAGGCATGGGCAGGGGCAGCATGCGAGGCGTGCGGCTTTGGAGCGATGGGACGCGAGCACATTTGGCCAATAGTGGATGCAGGGGCCGTGGGACATGGCATGCATGCGGAAGCGACGGGCTGCAGCGGCAGCGCTGTGCGCGGTGGCCCCGGTGGCAGGGCATGGCGCTTGCGTGCAACTTTAGACGAGAGGACATGTGTGCAGAGAGAGGAGAGGGGCCGTGGCGGTGCGTCGCTGCGTGGTATGCGCAAATAGTGGCGACGGGATGGCGGGGCCGATGGCGTGGCGTGTGGTTTTGGTTTGACGAGACGACTCGACGCGACGAGACGACTCAGAGATGGAGTTGGTGTATGGTTTTGGGTAACTTCGGCGTGTGGTTTTGGGTTGATGAGACAACGACGAGACGCGACGAGATAACACAAGCATAGTGTATAGTGTCGTCACGTGGTTTGAGATGACGAGACGACTCAAGCATAGTGCATAGTGTTGGCACAAGGTTCAAGACGACGAGACGACTCAAGCATAGTGCATAGTGTCGTCAGGTCATTCGAGATAATTAATGTGACGAGATGACTCGTGCGGGGCCGAGCGATATGCCAGCTTATGCGACGGAATAAATGACGGTCACTGGGTAGGTGAAGGTAAAAACGCGCTGGACGGCAAATTAGCGCGCGAGGATGGAGAAGGGAAAGAAATAGACCAGACCGGAAAATCCAGTTGGTGAGGTCCAGAACAAGAGAGGGATTTTTGAAAAGTTTTGAAAACTTTCGATTTAAGTTTCGATTTTTATTTAAAATTTTTAGGGTCGATTTTCAGGGCGTTACATGGTGCGACCCGCCGGAGCTGAACCCCCGGTGAATCTTCTTGCCGGCGCTCTTGAGCGTGGAACTAAACCCCTTCATTTCCTGCAAAAGAATGGAAACGAATCGCGCAAATGGGGGAAGTGGAGGAGTGGAGAGGGTTACCAGCGAGTTGTGGCGAAAATGGAGGAGATAGTGCCCCCTCTTATAGCTCTCCATGGCGTCCAAGGGAAGGAACCCGCGCCGGTTCAAATTCCCTGCGCGCGCCGGTCGGCACAGTGCCGTGCCGATCGGCACGGTTCAAAATTTTGCTGATTCCGTCGTACCTCGGCTGCCACGCCTTCTTTTCCTCTTCCCTATGACTTCTACAGTGTCGGATGTCGGGAGACAGGGGCGCATCTGCAAAAGATTAGCTTTCCCATGGTGTGCCGATTGGCACGGAGACCGTGCCGGTCGGCACGAGTTCAAATTTGCACAGATTCGCACGTACCTTGGCTTCAGCAACTTCTTTTCCTTGTCCCCATGCTTGATACAGTGTCGCATGTCGGGAGACAGGGGAGCACGTTCGAAATTTGAATTTTTCAGGTGGTGCCGATCGGCACGGGTACCGTGCCGGTCGGCTCCATTGCTCCATCCCGAGGCTGGGTGCTCGGTGTCTCCCCTGTGCTCGGCAGCTGCATGGGTGTCAGTGATCTTTCCTCCTTCCAATGTGCGCAGACTTTGATGATCCGATTCGAATTCTTGGTCAGTGTGCCGGTCGGCACAGCGGCGTGCCGCTCGGCACTGTGTAGTCTGCGCCCGATTCTAACTTCGTTGCTTTGTGTCGCCAAAATTTCAAATTTTCTTGCGGATGTCAGACTTCCTGTAGCGTCGAGATTCTTGGAGGTGGCGTGTCCATGCTGTGCCGATCGGCACAGTGGCGTGCCGGCCGGCAACTGTGCCAAATTTCCGCCAGTGCCTCCTTCTTTCGCAAGGATCATCCAGCATATTCCTGTGACACAGAAAAATACCAAAAGCACGGAAATATTCTCGGAACATTGTTGCACTTACCTTTCCAAATTTTTCTTCATCAAATATTCCGCATATTTTCTTCTCTTTACCCCATATTAACTTTCACCTTCAGTTCGGGGTAACGTCCAGGGCACGATTTGGCGTGCTTGCTGCTGTGCCGATCGGCACAGCCTGTGCCGGTCGGCACATTCAGAATTTCCTCTTTTTGTTCCTTTTCCTTTTCTTCTGCGCTGTTAGCAAACAAGCAAACACAAAAACAAAACTGCAGAAAGTAAACAGACAGCGCAGGTGTTCACACAAAAGTTAAACAAACACTTGGACTAACAAATTTTATTCTGGGAGCATTATTGTGGATTACAAGCAAACAATTTAAAGGCCGGGTTGCCCTCCCGGTTAGCACTAAATTTCTAATTCACGGGTTGCCCTCCCGAAAGCACTAACACACAAAGACTCACCCTATGACTCGCTTCCGGATTTTGGGTTGCCTCCCAAAAAGCGCTCTTAGTTTTTTTTAAAAAAAATTTAGAGCTTGACCTTCCGCGCATAAATCACTTCCTTGGCGTCGCTCTACGGGAAAAAGTTGCGACACTACAAGGTTCTCTTGTCTCTTCTCCTTCAATGATAGGACATGTCCTTCCTCCAATTACCCTCGATTGCTTTATGGTGCGGAGACTTGTACTTCTCAACCCACTTGGAGACCGTACGACCTTCTTCTCCCTTGGGACGAAAATTGAATGTGTAAGAGGCTCCGCTTATGTCGAAACTTACCTTTCCACTCCCCACATCAATGTTTGCCTTCGCTGTCCTCAAGAATGGCCGGCCCAAAATCAATGAAGTCTTTGTCCTTCTATCCATATCAAGCACAATAAAATCCACAGGAATTATATGATCACCCATTTGGACAGGCACATCTTCAGCAATTCCATCGAGATAGCGAACCGGTTGATCGGCCAACTCCAAACACATAGCCGTAGGCTCCAACTCTGGCAAATTCAAACTTGCAAAGACATAGCGAGGCATGACACTTACACTTGCTCCAAGATCGCATAAAGCCCCTTCAAATACTTGAGCTCCAATCAAACACCAGATACTAGGAGATCCGGGGTCGGGCTTCTTTTCTGGTGTAATGTCATTAATAGTAGCAGTGCACTCCTTTGTCATCTTCACTACTTCTTCCGATGCTAAGGACTTCTTGCTTTGCATAATATCCTTTATGTACTTAGCATAGGTGGGCACTTCAAGAGCATCAAGGAACGGGGCATTAATATATAGCTTCTTCATAATATTGACAAACCTGGAGAATTGCTCATCATGATGTCGAATCCTTTCTATCTTGGTCAGCAGCTGCGTATCTAGAAAAGTAGCAGAACCGTGTTCCTTGTTCTCAGTTCCCTTTTTCAGACCCGAGAGGCCAATTTCCTCTGTGTGCCGATCGGCACCATCTCTGTGCTGGTCGGCACCATCCACTGTAGCGTGCCGATCGGCACAGGTGTCGTACTGGTCGGCACGAGGTCGTCTTGCTCCAGCTGCAAACTTCGGATCTTCAGTTTGCTTCCCAGACCTCGTCTCGATGGATTTCAGCTGTTCTGCAGAGCGGGTATTACCAGGAATGGCTCCTTTCTCGCCTTTTACCGACTCCGCTAATTAGGCCATTTGTTTTTCCATCATCTTCATGAATTGGAGAATTTGCTGATTAGAACTCCCCACTTCGATGACATTGTCATTGATTGTTTCAAGCACACGATCAACTTCCTTGAATTTAGCTTGGGTGTCCTTGTTGACCTTCTCTTGAGCTTGAAAGAACTCTTGGCATTGAATACGAAGAGGGATGGCATTTGCATAGACGATGATGGGGTGAAGCTACTCCTTTGTTGCTGATATGGAGTCTTCCATCCTTGGCTCTTGACATAATTGAGCATCTTTACATCCTCGGGGCAATCCTTGCTCACATGACCAAGTTCTCGACATTCTTCACACGTGGAACGGGATTCCGCTAGCTTGACGGTCTCTTCCTTGGGAATATGATCAATCTTGTCCAATCTCCTTTGTATGGTGTCAAGCTTGTCCATAAGTAATTCATCATAAGCTCTCTCCACCACACTCTTCATCTTTCCCGTGGAAGGTTGAAGGCTTCTACTTTCTCTCTCACTAACCCATGATTGACTTTGCTCTATCTTCTTGATCAAGGCTGTGGCTTGAGCGGGTGTCTTGTCCAAAAACGATCCTCCAGACGAAGCATCTCAGTGTTGTCGGGACAAAAGATTCAAACCCGTGTAGAACCTCTCCACTAGCTCCGATTCAGCAAGACCATTGTGCGGGCAAGCATCCTTGTACTCATTGAATCGATTCCATGCTTCTCCAACGCTCTCATCAGCAAGTTGAGTGAATCCAAGGATCTTGTTCTTCAAAGCTTGAGTCTTGCCTGGAGGAAAGTACTTTGCCAAAAATTCTGCAGAAAGTTGATCCCAACTAATCTTGGTCGCAGTAGGTAGCCCATGGTACCACTGCTTAGGACGCCCAATAAGAGATAGAGGGAACAATCGCACCTTTGCTTCATTGTCATTCATATGTTGCAATTGAAAAGTACTGCAGATCTCATGAAAGTGTTGCAAATGCATATTAGGATCTTCAGAACCTGTGAACGGTTGTTGACCAACCAAAGACATGTAGCGCTCCAGCTGAAAAGGTTGAGCTTGTGCAGTAAACTCAGTCTTGATAACATTGTCCAGGGCAGGCTTGAGACGATTGGCTATCGGTGTTGTATCTCCCATGTCTTCTACTTCTGGAACTTCTTCTCCTTTATCTTCTTCTAGAGCTGCAAACAATGCCTTCGGGCTGAGTGGCTCGCTGTTGTCTTCTATGTCTCCCACTGACTTGCTTTTCTTTTCCGCCTTACGCTTGCGAAACAGAATCTCTGGATCATCGAGGTAATTAAAGGGTTTATTCGACTTAGCGCCGTCCATACCTGTCTGTTAAATAAAACAGGACATATGTACTGAAAAAGACAGAGAAATCAAAGGAAGAAAACAATGTGCCGGTCGGCACAGTGGTGTGCTGATCGGCACCTTGGCTAATTTCTCAAACTTCAAACAATGCCTAATTCGAACAAAGGTCCCCGACAACGGCGCCAGAAAAAGACAGCTTGTTGGTCGTATCTACGCACCCACTTATATACCGCAAGAACACGGTGTACAGTTGTAGTCTTTTTCCCCAGAAGAGTATTCCAAGGTTTAATCGAACCACAGAGACCAATAGGAATTAAGCAGAATCATCAGTAAAAGAGTTAACCAGGCTTTCTAGTAAGCGTGAGCGAGAGTTTAGGAAAATTGGCGGTTCTGCCGATCGGCACAGGAGCGTGCCGGTCGGCACAGAGGCTAAGTTGACCGAAGTGTTGACTGAACAGCCTAAGGAACCTGATTAGATCACGGGGTAAGTTAACCAAGTCTGCTAATTGAGATCGTAACCAAAAAGCTTAATCAAATAGCATCATAAACGGAATTACTCGATTATTGATAACCGAAGATCGATAGGTCGAAGCCCTTTTCCGGAATGCCCTGTCACGACCAATTCGCCGTAAACGGTGACCTCTTCCTACTCTACACATCACCTCAAAGAGAAGAGAAAAGTTGCCCCTCATAAATTTTTGATTGCTCCAAAAAATAAGTTTACGCGACCAATTTAATGGGAGTCTCTTGGAGATGCTCTAAGCCACCACGGAACCGCGTTGCGACCGTTCTAAGAAGATGACAGGTAAAACATTTTCCCCCTTTGATCATTTTATTTGTTGACGTTGCCAGAGCTAAACTCAAATCTCCTCACATCAAAAGAAGGATCTGGACTAGTTTTAAAGATGGATGCAAACCACCGTTTAGCATCCGTTGAAGCGTTGAAATATTTCGAGCTGCTATTGTATGGAAATAGCAACTGACCTCATGATTGATTAATGAGTGTGGAATCACGTTGATGCAAGCGTCTCCGCTGGGCCAACTTCTGGTTGGTTGAAGATGAAAACCCAAAGGCAGATCCGAATGAGGTAATCTTGAAAAGTTACTAGTTTTACTCTCGAAAACTTAGGCAAATTCATTATTGCACGGTTATGTCTCTGAACCACAGAGTTATTTGTTAATGTTCAGCTAGTCATCTTCTGAAGAGTAGCTAGTGTGACATAGTAGCATACAAGAGTCGGGCCTGAATCTTTACTCAAGCGGCAGAAATACTTGATATTGGAACCAAGAAGTGATCAAATACACCACCAGAAAACAAGAAAAAAAGTCGGCACAGTTCATCAGTTTATTACATATGGCCGGGTGACAAATAATTCAGCTCACAGACTTATCATATGCACAACCATAACCTCATAGAAACTACTTAACCAATTTATGCAAGTATTTAGCGACGGACGATGCAACACTACTTCTATATCTGATCTCGCCCACCCCGGCGTGAAACCGGTCGATGTCCACAAAGAAGAAACTTGGCAGCCGGCCGATGAACTTAATGAGGAACCGCTTCTTGCCACTCGACACATTGCAAACACGGTTTTCCGTAATCAAAGAGGGCGGAAGGTTTGCGCCACGTTATCTCCGCGAAGCCAGCTACTCGGGCAGCAAAGCTCTGCCATGGACGGCGGCTTCTGCGTCTGCTGTGGCTGCGACACGAGGATGGGCGGTGAGGACATCGACCATGAAGGCGCCACGTTCGGCATGGGCGTCGTCCACTGCGGCGAAGGAGGAGGAGAAGCATACTGCATGTTGTTCAACGTAACGTTGGTCTGCACACTGGCGGCGAAGATCGCCAGCGTCACCTTCCTATTTATGTCTTCGTGCACCTGGCGCAGCGCCTCGGCCATGTCCCCGCCTGCATGAGGCGGCGCACCATGTTGCTTCGCTGCTGGCACTCCCTGACGAGATAGAGGGCGTGCGCGAGGCTCGCCGCGAGATGATTCAGAGCGTTGCCATCGCCGGGTCCGTCGCCATCGCCGTCGACTGGTGCAAGCTCGTCATGACGTCGCTCACGCTGACCACGCACTTGGCGATGTCCTCGCACTCGACCTTGTTCTGCCGAACAGTCTTCGCCGCTTCTTTGATCGCGACCACCATTTCAACGATCTTCTCCACGCTGTAAATTAGAATGCCCATCCATTCAGCCGCCATGTGTGTACTATCTGCACATCGATTCAGAGAAACGCTTGTGAATTGTGGTATTCGGCCGCCATTAACTCTCCGATCCTCACAGCAAACAAGTGAAACGATAAAGTTATAAGAATATACTAACCTTGTTTAACTCTTGGATGAAGCTTCTTGCCCGGCCGCTACGCACAATCGCTCATATACAGTGTGGTTTCTTATACTGCCAACACCATGGTTGAGGCCACGACGCGCGCAACCGAGAGTAGTTGAGCCAAGATTTATGATAAAACAACAACGGATAGAACCTTTCCAACAAGGCAACGAACGTAGTGTGTGCTAGCTCCATCCGTTGACATGAGACCAAGTCCTTTTTCCTTGACAAGTAAGGCACCACGATCGCGACGGATGACGATGTGTGGCCGTGTGGGGAGTCCTGGGACCAGACCAAAAATTCTTGTTCCATGCACTCGGCGTCCTGCAAGAGATGTGGCCGCCGACCCCGCGACGCCCTTCATGTTGCTGCGACCTTGCACTACGAGAGACTCGGCCAGGTGTCCGACAGCACTGCTCGTCAGCTTACAAGATCACCGCAAGAAATTTGAACGGTGAACCACTTCCCCAAGGAGTGTTCTGGTGCGGCATTTCTCCGAACCTCTTCCTGGCGCTTCCCAACTTCGATCGGTGCACGTAGGACGTACACTGTTGGAGAACGCCGGCGACGATGCGACGGCGAGCTCCTGCAAACACACACGAACTCACGCGAACACGGTGGAGAGGGTGTTTGGTGCTGCGAACAACTGAGCAGCATTTTCTGTCTTACATTGCGGAATAAAAAGGACTCGAGATTACATGGACTCGTGGCCTGAGTGGCCTCCTACACGCGCGCACACGAACGGCACCTCGGACGTGGGCGCGCACTTGACGCGAACGACTCGCTCCTCATGGATGTACCCCTTAGCATTCTCCTCTGAGGGGCTGGGGCTGTCACTGGATGGCTGGCTTTCAAAACCCAAGGAGAGGATGTGGAGAATGTCTGTTGGATTTATATAGAGGTCACCACTCACATCCCAACTTTGGAAGATACGTTGTGTTCACATATATATTTTTATATATTTATTGCAGACCATCAGCCTTTGGCCCCGCTTCTCAGGTGCTTCGTGAGCTTCATTAACCACGAGGAAGTGGCCTTGCAAAAGGGTCTGTAGCCTAGTGGTTACAAGAGCGTCAATAGCACCTTAGGTCCTGGGTTCGATTCCCTGTGGGAGTGAATTTTCTAGAATTTACCGGCATTGTGCTTTTCAGTGGAGCCTAATATGACGGAGCTAGAAAAATAGTAGTGGCGGACACCCAGCGCTGCGTGACTGCTAGCCTAGCGCTAGTTACTGTAGCGCTTAGCAGTGGCAGACGGGATGACATCATCGTAGCTAGGAGCCCGTATTAGTGGAGGATGAAGTGACGTCAGCGTCGTCCACCACTAGAGACACAACAGCAGTGGCGGGCATGCTGACATCAGCTGTCCGTCTCCAATGTTTTTGGCCACCAGTGGTGGGCTGCTGATGTCAGTGCCCCACCACTGCTAACGTATTGGCCCATTTCGGCCCAAACAGTCAACTTACAATAAAACAAGGGCTCCTAGGTTTCCTTCATTTCTTTTCCCTCTCCTCTCTCGGCCGCCGCCCCGTCCTTATCTTCTCCTCTTCACTCCTCCACCACCACCCTTATCCTCTCCGCTCCACCACCACCACCCTTCTCCTCTTTCCACACCCCACCATCCTCTCCTCTACTCAGATCGGAGCAAGCGCGATGGCTCTGGAAGCAGAGAAGGCGCGGCATGGCTCTGCGCGTTTGTTGGTCGTATCTACGCACCCACTTATATACCGCAAGAGCACGGTGTACAGTTGTAGTCTTTTTCTCCTAGAAGAGTATTCCAAGGTTTAATCGAACCACAAGGACCTATGGGAATTAAGCAAAATCATCAGTAAAAGAGTTAGCCAAGCTTTCTAGTAAGCGTGAGCGTGGGTTTCAGGAAAACAGGGTGTGTTGTGCCGATCGGCACAGGGGATGTGCCGGTCGGCACCAAGGTGAAGTTGTCCGAAGTGTTGTCCGAAAAGCCTAGGAACAGATTAGATCATGGGGTAAGTTAGCCAAGTCTGCTAGTTGAGATCGTAACCAAGAAGCTTAATCAAATAGCATCATAAACGGAATTACTCAATTATTGATACCGAAGATCGATAGGTTGAGACTCTTTTCCGACGAGCCCTGTCACGACCAATCGCCGTAATCGGTCGCCTCTTCCTACTCTACACATCATCTCAAGGATCATCGCGTATGCATTAGCGGCTGTGGAGGTACAGAGACAATGTGCAATTATGGCGCATTACAAGATCCCAATGCTACCTTAACCACAATGGAGATAGTGAGAGATTGAATCACTCACCTCTTATCGCCACCACAATTAAGATAACATCTAATACTTAGTCGTCACTAAGCGTAGGAACAAGTGCATGTAAAGACCATAAAATCCAGGCAATCAATAATCAAAACCATTCATCCACATATTCAACCATACTTCGATAATACATAGTGCAAGATACATCACCATCTAGTAGGCCTACCTTGATGGATCACCTCTTTAGCACCAATGGTTCTTGATCAACAACTAGAGAACATGAAGAACGGGGCAAAGCCCCGGTGGCTCTAAACTTACTAGCTGTGTTGTCCCTCTGGCGGCGGATCCCCGAAACCCTAGGGCTTTTACAAGTTTATATAGGGCTGTACATCAGGAAGGGAAGGATTCTCGGGAAAAGAGTCCTTGTGCCGATCGGCACATGGGTTGTGCCGATCGGCACACCTCGTGTCCAGCTCGGTTTCCTCCCTAAGTCGGTTCCGAAGTCCTAGGTAGCTTCCATGTGGGCCTTCCAATCAGTTTTCTTCGAGATCAAGTCTTGTGTTGCTCTTTCAAATCTTCGAGTATCTTTTATCTCTTCGTGACGGATATCTCCCAAGATTGGCTCGGATAACTTCCTTCTAGAATAAACTGAATGGTGGGCCAGCTTCAGTGGCCTTGGGGTCCTATGTGCCGGCCGGCACATGGCTGTGCCGATCGGCACAGTGGGCCTTTTCTACTGGTTCTCTTCTCTTCAGTTCCAGATCAGCCACAATATCCAGAATATCGTCCTTTTCATCTGTTTCTGCAATAAAGCTCCAGAACGACATATATACAAAAATGATGCTATTATCAAGGGTTAATGGCCTATAATGATGACATTTATGCTCTCAATAAGGCGCAGTTGGCATATAAAATGGTATGCTAGAAATCGCCAACAGCGTTGAGGCAGAGTAGGCAAGGCACAGCTCGATTTGCGCATCGAGGTGGAGCAGGCGAGTGGCGGCTCGATCTGCGCGGCAAGGCAGAGCAGGCGAGTCGTTTGCACAGCGGAGCAAAACGCAAACCCGGGTCTTGGCGACCCGGCGGTGAGATCCCGCGGCTCAACGACGAGCCGGCCTCCCTCCTCATCGGGTTCCCCCTTTCTCGACGGGCGGCGTGATGAGGAGCAGGCGAGGCGGATCCCGCCGCGGCTTGGGTTCCGGCCAAATGAGTGAGTTATGTTCTGCTCCTCATCTCCTTATCTACCGTACTGCGTCAAATTTTCTGTCTGGTGATTCGATCTGATCTGCTCTCTGTATGCCATAAATCATGGATTTGTGGTGGATTGTTGTGCAAACCAAGACTGGATCTGTGTTGAATTGGCTGCCAGGGGCTCATAGTGATTTTCCGATTTGGTTTAGCCCAACTGTAGGACACAATCGATTCACTGGTTTGTTGTGTGGAATTAGGGTGATTTCTCATCTCGTGATGTTGGTGCCGTGCTGCTTTGATTGA
This sequence comes from Eragrostis nindensis, assembly GCA_012490785.1. NCBI lineage: Eukaryota > Viridiplantae > Streptophyta > Magnoliopsida > Poales > Poaceae > Eragrostis > Eragrostis nindensis. The sequence continues at coordinate 488,038 of JAAXCT010000254.1, read as the reverse complement.
ACCATAGCTCTGGACACTACCGCTACTTGGCCTTTCGCCTTAAGAACCTTAGTTTTGTTTTAACTGATGTGTGCCCGTCGCATGTAGCCTCACCACTCAAATGTGTGCACCATTATTGTGTTACAATCCTGTGTCCCATACATTTCCTCATCCTTTGATGCTATTACCATCCGTACAATGATCGCAACCTCCTGCCGCTACTCAACAAGATTTGCAGCCTCCTCCTTGCTGCTATCTGGGGCCCGGCTCTTCGCCGGCCTACCTTTGCCGTGGTGATGGTGGTATTGCTGCAGCTACCATCCTCCGACCACTACTCCTGTGTCCGATCATGATGAAGATCTAGCTTCATTCTCAACATAGGCAAGGACAAAGCTACCTGCGAAAGCACCTCGGACCACTCATAAGCCACCCCCCCCCCCCCACCCCCCCAGTCAGGTGAAAGAAGCTAGGTTCTCCAGCTATGGCAGGGGTGAGGTGGATTGAATGGTTGACTTACCGGTGGTACGGAAGCCTAGGAGGGAGGGAGGGTGGACCACGTACATGTCACAGAGGAAGGAGTGATGGTTATGACATGACGGAACACGAAACAAACAGTGCAAGCATGACCGATGTTTGAGAGGGTGGGGAGTCGCGTCAAGATTTCAGCAAGGAGGTCACATCTGAGGGCAAGCCGCTTTCTAGATCGGGACGCCATTGGGAGCGGTAAGGCCAATCTCTGGTGACTAATATTGGATTTTGTGATCCACAGATTTGGTGAGATGGAATGACTATTGGATATTTGCCACATAGAAGTAGTTATTATATATTCCTTCTTTCCGACCAAAAGTAATTATATTCCTTCAATTGCAGGCTTGCTTGTGTAGGGTTACACACACAGTCTCATTACCAAATACAGATGCACATAGTTTCATTATTGTGTAGGTTACACAACAACAAAGACCCGTACCTGCGAGGCCAAAGGGTGGGTTCCGGCAAGGCTGCCGCGCCACCACCGCCACAGCACATTCTCTTCTTCTCGCTGCGGCACCGGGAGTCGCCCTCCTTGGGCAAGCAGGAGGAAGAAACCATGGGCGGCAAGATTTGGTGGTCTGGGCAGGACGCTTCCGCAGAAAAGAAGACCTCATGCTTGATTTTACTTACGGGGTAGCGACCTCACCGCATGTGCTGGCTTCCGGATGCCTCCCACACGCATCATTACATCTTCCACCGGGAAAACCCTTACACACCGACGGGTTATCCATTCCCACCCCGGTTGGTTTTGTCCCCACCATCTGCTCACAAACCATCACCACTTACGGTGTGTGGTTTGACCCTGTACCCTTTGTCCAAGCCCTTCTGGCTCTGATGACTCCAAAACTCACACCCAATACCAAAAATTAACCTCGCTAAAGTCCATGCCACAGTCATGGTTGAAGCTTTCGTTGTGTGAATTGTGGAGCAGATTGGTCAGCCCTAATAAATCCATGGGCTGAGCCCGCGCCGCGTGTCGCTGCTCCATGGGATCCACCGCCGCCACCTCCTGCTGCTCCTCAAAGGGCTGAGCCCCCAACTCCTACCGCTGCTCCACAGAAACAGCCGGCGTCGCCTCCTGAGGCTGCTTCGTGGGTTCCGCCATCTCTGCTTCCTTGATGCATTCAGGGGAAGCACTTCGGCAGCCTGCCCGGGCCGCTGTGGAGGCGGTAGAACTGCTGCGGCTCCTCTCTGCTCAGCATCCCCTCCTTCTGCATCTTCATTATGCCCTCTCCACGGCGGCGGTAGAGCGCTTGGCCTGCGGTGCCTAGTCGGTGACCTAAGCGGACTGACTGTGGTGTCGTCTCCCCATTTGGCCATAGCGGTTGTCGGAATACGAGATGGAGTGGACGGGGCGCGGAATGTGGCCTGTGTGGGTTTATATAGAGATTGCCTACCCTCACACTCCCACTCCCACGTCGATGGCAGTTGCCATTGGCGATCACGCGTTGTGGTCATTTAAGCCAACACGGATTTTTTGCGGTGCCCCTGGGTGTACGGCCTCTCAAACGGCACCACATACTCAGTTAGCGGCCATGCACTCTATGACAGCAATGGCCACACATGAATTTCATGCATCTAGTGCAAACCTCCCAAAGTTACCAACCATGACATAGGGCTACACAGGACAGTCAAAAGACCTCTTACATAGCTTTGCCAGTTTCATCGTTTCCAAGCGGAGGGTAAAGAACCAACTTGCGATAAGTACTTGGTGAAACTTCCTTGATAGCAACACACCACGACACCAAAGCACAAAGCACAAAAAATGTGGACCATTCCCGACCAATTATCAGTCAGCGAAAGTTACATATGGGTCGGTAATTCTTGTTTTAGCAACAAACCATCAGCCCGTAAAAAAAAACAATTACAGATAGTCTCGAACTAACTGTGGGGGAATTTGTGATTTACATGTCAAACCGGTGCTCAGCAAAAGTCTGGAACCCGAAGCCCACTCAGTCGCACGCGAAAAAAGGCCCAAGGCCTACCTATAATAAAACCCTAGCAGACTCCTTCATCCACCCTCTATGTGGTTCCCATCTTCCGCTGCACTTCACCCCCACGCCCCACACCCGCCGACGCCACATCTCCCATACCGTCATCACGCCGCCGTCCATGACCTTTACGCAGGGTGCCCCATCTACGTTCCTCCTCATTTAGTCGCTGCACCTCTGCATCCCTCTTTGTTGTCGTGCATCGTGCCTCAACCTGCCAGAACTATCTTCTACACATCGTCCAACCGCCATCACCATTTGTGGCTTCCATTGACCTCACGTGATGCTGTCGCCTAGATCTTGCGACACTGCATGAGCTCCCTCTATGGCGCCAAGATCGCCACCTTCCGACCTCTCAATACATCCTCGCCAGCTGCTCCACTTTCATTGACAACATCGATGTGCCATGGGAACCTCGAGAGTTCAGATCCTGGCACCGCTGAGCAGTTGGTGGAGGTGAGGCCCATGTGTTTCAGGCATTTCCTGGTGCAGTATGTTGTTTTTCTTTATTCATAGTAGGTTGCCTATTTTGAACCGTCGGCTGTCTCAGGGGAAGAAAACGGTGACTATGGGCATGTGGTGGAAGGAGTCAAAGAATAGCGTTGTGTCAGCTGAGCGGCACCAAGCGTCATCGTATAAGAAAGGGGGCAAAAATTTGAAGATACATAAAACTGCTAGTAGATTTGAAATAAAAAATCATTGCAAAGAATAAAATTATCAGACTGACTAGTCAGCTGTGAGCCTTCAGGTCCTTCACTGCTATGTGGCTTCAAGAGGAAAATGTAGGTTTCATAGTGCTCGTGAGATGCTCCATATAAGATAGCCATGGCTACACATTAATTTCATGCATCTAGTGCAAACATCCCAAAGTTACCAACCAGGACATAGGGCTACATAGGATAGTCGAAAGACCTCTGACAGAAGTTCTCCAGTTTCATCGTTTCCCAGTAGAGATTAGAGAACCAACTTGGGATCTAAACTTGGCGAAACTTCCTTCATCGCTACACACAAGGCATTCTCACCGGCGATGCCACAACAACCACATACATAATAAACGACCCACGTGAGTCAATAAAAGTGGACCATTCTCAACCAACTGTTTTACAAGTGGACCATCCACAATAGTCATAGGGTTGTGTGTAGCTTTACACATGGCGCGAAGTAGAAGTGAAACCCACACACGCTAAGAACTCTAAGAAACCCACACACTCCTTCCCATATGACGACACATATGGGAAGGAGGATGTACCTCAGGCCCACCGCAAAACAGGGAACTTACAGCCGTCGAGGCCTCCTCCGGCAGGGAACTCACCGCCGTTGAGACCTCCTCTGGCTAGGAAATCACCGCTGTCAAGGCCTCCTCCGGGTGGGAACTCACTTCCGTCGAGGCCTCCTCTGGCTAGAAAATCACCGCCGTGCAGGCCTCCTCCGGCTGGGAATTCACTGCCGTCGAGGTCAGCCTCCTCAGCCACCGATGTAGAAATCGACTCAGAATTCCCCTCCGAGCCTCTCTGATCGTCAGGAAAGCACCGTACCTGAAAGATGAAAGGGCGGGTTTTGGCAAGCACCGCTCTACCGTCACCGCAGCTCATTCTATTCTCCTCGCCGTGGTGCGGGAGCCGCCCTCCTCGGGTGAGGAGGAAACCATGTGCAGCGAGATTTGGTGGGCTAGGGAGGATGCTTCTTCGGAAAACAAGACCTCGCGCTTGGTTTATTTACGGGGCATGGGAACTTGACATGGAGGTATCATCCATGTTCTGAATGGGGAAGGCCACATGTGTGCTCGCGCGTGCTCACACACACACACACACTCACACACACACACACACACACACACGCGTGCGCGCGTGCGCACACACACCGCTTGGCATCCCCTCCTCCTGCGTCTTCATCAAGCCATCCCCCGCAGCGACGGTGGTAGATCTCTTGGCCTGGGGCGCCTCATCGGCGACCTGAGTGGACCGATGGTGGCGCCGTCTCCCCCATTAGGCCATGGCAGTTGTCGAAAGACGACATGGGTTGGGGAACGTGGCCTGCGTAGGTCGCCCACCTGCTGTCCCACTCCCACGTCCCGACCGCAGCTACTGTTGGTGATCATGCGTTGTGGTCATGTAGGCCGACGAGGATATTTTATGGTGCCCCGGATGAACGGCTCCTCCCAAACGGCTCCATGTACCCAATTAGTCGACACGCGCCCGACTTGGAATCACAGAGTGGGAAGTAGTAGATGAATTCTGAATCTCAAAGCTAACGCGTCGTCATATGGGAAGGAGGACGTACCTCAGGCCCGCCGCAAAAGAAGATTTCGAGTTACGTAGGCAGGTTTGGTAGGCATGAGCGGACCTAACCCAAAACAGGGAACTTACGGCCGTCGAGGCCTCCTCCGGCAGGGAACTCGCCACTGTTGAGACCTCTTCTGGTTGGGAAATCACCGCCGTCGAGACCTCCTCTGGCTGGGAAATCACCGCCGTCGAGGCCTCCTCCGGCTGGGAGCTCACTGCCGTCGAGACCTCCTCCGGCTGGAAAATCACCGCCATGTAGGCCTCCTTCGGCTGGAAACTCACTGCCGTCGAGGCCGGCCTCCTCCGCCACCCACGCAGAAATCGACTCAGAAATCCCCTCCGAGCCTCTCTGATCGTCAGGAAACTGCCTATTCAGCGCCTTGTGCAGCCGCCCCAAGATGCTGCTCATCACGCCGCCATCGAGCTCACCCCACCTTTCGTTCTGCCACCAACAAGTGGGCTAGGGTTTGGTGGACTTGGGAGGCAATAAGAGGTGAGGGGGGGGGGGGGGGGGGGGGGGGGGGGGCGGTATTTGTATCCAGGTGGCGGTAACGGCCATTGGCCAGTAGTCATGGTCAAATGGACAGGCATGTAGCATGGCCATTTTTGTCACAGCCCAGTGTCGGCACGACACGATTTCCCCGATGGGACAGGGGGAGGTGACGGGTTGGAATTTTTCCCCATGGGACAAGCGGGGCAGCTGTGCCACGAATGGAAACCGGGCTGGGATGGGTCTGGGGCTGGGAATTTCCCTGTCGAGACCTGGGGGGGGGGGGGGGGGGGGGGGGGGGGGATATCTGAGATTTGAACCCAGATGCGTTGGTTCCACCAAAACAATATAAATAAGATAGGTTGTGTTCAAATATTTATTTTGTTATTTTATTACAAACCATCAAAGTTTTCTCTTTTGGGACGTGTTCCCAAAACACGCGTAGTCTTAACACTCAAATGTTTGAGCCGTTAGATTAAAACCGGACATCCCACACATTCCTTCTTTCATGCAGATACTTTCCTGAGATGCAGAATGAAGCGATCACTTTTTCCTCAGCAATAAATGTTAGTGGATTCGTACAAAAATGGAAACACTCTAAATTAAACTAAACAAAAGGAGCCGATACACATATGAGCAAAAAAAAATCCTTAAAATCTCTGCTATTTAAGACAAACCAAAGCCAAAAGAGGTGGAGCACACATAAACAATTAAAATCGCCAATATCAAAAATTCAAACTGCTTCTAGCAGCAAACATCCTGGATTCCTGGTGCATGACGGGTGTGTTTGGTTGAGTGGTTCGGAGGGGACGGACACATTGTGTTTGGTTGGGAGTCGCCGCCTCGATCGAGGTAAGGGGAAAAAAAGAGCAGGCCAGCATAGAGGGCAATAGAGTCGACGATGGTAGATCTAGCGACCAGGTGGCGACAAAACAAGGAATTTACCTCCATTGTGTAACATCCTGGCCTAGGGTTTAATAGGATTGATATAATACTCATGTCAACAAGTTGCAACTTCTTTTCCGGAAGCTCATCTCGAAAGAACTTCGAGGTTAAGCGTGCTTGGCTTGGAGCAATTTCATGATGGGTGACCAAGCGGGAAGTTCTTCCCGAGTGCGCACGAGTGAGGACAAAGTGCGCAGAAAAGTCTTGTGTTAGTCTGTGTGGGCAGTCTTGAAATCCTAGAGAGCTACCAATTGTAAGTGGGCCCGCCTCGGGGAGCGGGACTTTACACATTGAGGCCTCATTTGGCTGGAAAATCACCGCTGTGGAGCCCTCCTCCGGCTGGGAACTCACCACCATCGAGACCTCCTCCGCCACCCACCCAGAAAATCAACTCAAAATTCCCCTGAGCCTTAATCGTTCACATATTTATTATATTTATTTACTCCTGAACATCAAAGTTTTGTTTTCTTTTTTGCGATGCCCACCACCTTAATTGTGTAGACTCATCACTTGAATGTGTGCCCCATTGGATTACAATCCAACGTCCCTTACATTTCTTCTCACCTGAGATGTAATTACCTTCGTTCCCTACGAGGCCACCATCGCCGCCCATCCATGCCAGCTGCCATGTGCGCACTGCAGCGTCTCTTGTACATTTGTATGTAGTACCGATATTTGAGAAACTGGTCTTTACACACAACAAGTGTTAAGAGGAGAAGATTACTACGAATTAATATGACCGATACAAACAAGACAACAGTTTCCAAATCAACGATGATGACAACAAAACGATCAGGACAGCACTACGACGCGACGAACATCTCTGACCGGATCGAGTCCCTACTAATAACCAGTTACACGACAACATGATGGCACGCACTGTTTTCAGTCAGAAACACACAACAATCCTACAACAGGGCTGATCTGCTGCCCATCTAACATCGACAGACCTTTGAAGAAGCCTCAACTCTACCTGACGCCTTAGAGCAAGGCCAACAAGGTTGGCTTGCAGCCGGATTGCAGCCGAACTTGCAGCCGAATTGCACAGCGGTGGCGCCCGTCACAGCCTCCTATGCTTAATTTTTAATTCTTCTTCTGGCGCGGGAGGAGGGGGTCACAGAGGAAAAAGATTCCAACCGGTCCCACAATCGCCTAGGCGCTCGTGCCGAGCTCGTCACCGGCAGTTGCGCCGAGCTATCCTTTCTCTCTCCTCTAAAATATTAAACTAACTGAAGTAGTTGTCGATTCGCCCATTATTGGGCCTGCTCTTACAACACGGATACATGCACATATGCAGCAGCCTGCATACACGCTCGACCTGATTACCATGATCAGGCCTTGCTTTCGATGATCTTCAGGAGGGACCAGCTGCGGTGCGGGCCAGCTGGCCGGACCTTCGCTGCTTCTCATGAGCTTTCGCCAGGGGGTTGGTGCCGGCGGCGACGCTCACAGCAGCGGTGCTCGGACCGTACACCGTCAGCGACATTATGTCGTCGTAGCACGAGAACCATGTATTGCCGCAGGAAATGCACTCCAGCTGAAGGATAATGATCCAATAAAGTCAACACCACGTCAGGCAAACAGTAGATATAACAATTTTTTCAGTAACTTTTGATGAAATATGAGGTGGCACCACAGTTAGCATGCTTGGATTCAGAAATACAATTTCTTTTGTGGGTATGAAATGGATTCAGAAATTTATGAACTGGAACGTAAGTACTAATATAATATCATTTGTTTTTTGTGTGCTTCATTTTGAAAGGAAAATTACGTTGATGTTCACAGACCTGATAGCGATCATTGTTGCCCGCACGCATAATATCAGATATACCAACTTTCTTCTCTTGGCATCTTTGACATCGAGCATCAGTCATCTAATGACAACAAATGACAGATCGAATTAGATGACCATATATAGCAAAAATAACCAAATAAGAAAAAAGTCATTGTAAGGAATAATCTAGTTCTATCTCCTGAAAGATCCTGTGTTTTAAACACACATGCAAAATTACCTGCAACTGCCTTGATTGTTCTGGTTCAGATGTTTTCTCTGCTGCAGTCAACCCATGCTGAAATGAAATGTGGTAACAGTGTATAGCATCTGTTAGTGTGTGTTTCGTGATATGGCATGATCAGCTGAGAGATATTGAAAAGGTAAAAAAAAAATTACAAAATTAGTTCAGAATTAAAAAAAAAGACTTCTATCAGTATAATACATAGGTTCTGCATGCATCTAAAAAGCCTTTATAAGCAAATTTTGTTAGGACATAAATCAGATTTTTTGAGTCAACTAGGTAACAAAAATAAAATATATGAAATGGTAATAGACCTTTAGTTCATCAGGGGACATTGCTAATAGAGCTGGGGGATCAATCTCCTTGTCCATCAATCGCCTACATAGTTTAGAGCTAGTCTGCATAACAAAGTAGCGATGACAAGTCAAACAAACAAATATAACAAAAAAAAAAACGTAATTTGCTGCGCAGTTGGGAAAACACTCGTATATGCATGCTCTGAGTGCATATCAAGCAAATGGTTACTGCATTATGGGGGCGAGAAAACGTTTGGTAACCATAGGATCAACATTGAAGTTATTTGTAGTTGCACTAAACATATGCATGGAGGTTCCAACATAGCCAAGTTTTACGGTATCACACCATCATGGTTGCTGGGATGTTAACAGCAAGCGACAGACTATTAAGGTTGATATCCCAGCATATTCTAATGATATGGCAGTAAACTAGTATACCATGAGACAAAACGGAAAATAATGCTGACGGGATTCATTGGTGACACATAGATACCTTGATGTTGATCGATAACTGCCTCAGTTTCTGGTTATACTTCCTGAAATCAGTGCCTAGAGCTTCATGTGTGCATCTTTCTATGGAAACAATTATTGGAACAACATCATCGAGTATATATAATTTCTCATTGTCCTGAATAAAAAAAGAAAAAAAATAAACAACGAGATTTATGAACGAAACAATAAAAACAAAAAGCTTCTGACCATGTTAGTGGAACACTCTCTAACAGTTTTTGAGCATATGAAAAATAATCCCTTGCACAAACAATAGGAAGGTCAGTTTATTAACAGCGAAAAAATTTGGTTAAATTATGTAATGACAGGTCATATGTGATACATGATTCGATAGCTCAGTAGTGACCTCGGAAGCAATTATTTAGCACTACTAATAACAATTATCATCGGATGACATGATCTAATAATCTAACAACATGATAAATGACGAGATGATATGCTAGAAGAAGTATGACTGATTGAAGGCAGATATAATATGGAGTTGAGAAATAACATTGAGGAAAACAAATAACTCACATCAGAACCAATCTTTGCAGATGAACAATTACTTGAACTTTTGGCAGCAGTACCAGGATCAGCATAAGGCACCCGAACAGCTTTTGACCATGTTAGTGGAACACTCTCTAACAGTTTATCAAGCCACTTATTGCGATGCTCGTCCCCAGTAACTGCCTTATATCTTGCAAGGATGGCATAATTCCTTGGCCTAGCACTTTCAGGTATATCTGCCCTTGCAACAATGTTCTCGGGATTGCCAACCGGAGGTTTTGTTGTGACGACATCAGTACGATTCACATCTTTGTTGCATGGGCTTAGCTTTTCTGAGAATTGATTGGAGCTATCACCCGGATGTCTTGTGACATCTGTGGGGATCACATCTGTATTATTCAGGCTCAGCTTATCTGAGAGTTGGTCGGTTCTATCGCCGGGGGTATCTCCAGGTTTAACATCAGGAAGCTCCCCAATATGGTCCAATGTTTTCTTTAAAAGGAAATCAATCTCTTGTTGCCTGTCCTTCTCATGCTCCTTGTCTGTTAGGCCCCACAGTTTCTTCTCAACTGCACCATATACCTTCTGGACGATAAATCCAGGGTGTTTCTTTCGACGGGGAATCTGCTTGTTCTGAGGAATGAAATGCACCACACACTTGTGCATAACTGACTCTGCAGGCACATCATCAATATGGAAGCTGTAATATAGCTCCCGTGTATCACTTGCTACACTGAATTTACCTCCACCTGTATCAGCCTCATGTGGTCTATAAAACCACTGACAAGTTAGACTCAAGCTCCTCTCGGTTTCTGTTATGTCCTGTTCTTCCAAGATAGAAAAGGGCAATGTGTTACACGAATGAAGGGATGGACAGTGTGTTCTCATAATGAAATGAAGAATCACTACATTGAAAATAAACCTTCCACACGCAGCAGCAAAATATGCAATCGACTTCGCGTCATAGCTATTTAGAGTATGCAACTACTGGTCATAAAACTACTTGATAAATATTTGGCCTAAGCTTAGCATCAACTTTTATCCACTAGTAACGACATCGAATGCAGACAAAAGCCATTCTAGTAAAAAAAATCAAAAGAAAAACATGTGTATCAATCAGCTGCACAAAGAAATGAAACAGGTGGAGCACAACAAAAACAGTAAAATAGCCAACTACTAACATGAATTTCTGTCATCTCTGTTAAGGAACAGTGACATTTCGCAGAATGAGACGAACACTTGTTCTTCAGCGATAAATGTTAGTGGATCTGTAGATATATATGTTTGGAAACACTCTCTAGAGTAAGCAACTTCTATGCACAGGGCTCTGCTTGATGAAATAATTGGCCTATGCTTAGCATCAACTTTTAGCCACTAGCAACATAGAAAATTCAGAGTGAACACTAGCAGACAAAGCTCTAACAGCAAGCATGCAGACAAAAACTATTCTAGCGTGTGTTTTTAACACTATGATATATAAAGTCGATATTTCGACCACAGAAAACAATATGTCAAACACACCAGCAACAATAAATGTGCCATTGCCACAACTATTATCTAACAAACAAGTAGCTATGGTCATCTTTAGAAATGTGAACTATCTGAATATCTACATGGCTAGTCCCATGAATTTCAGTCATCTGTTACGAAACAGTGAGAGATTTTTGCAGAAAGAAGCAATCACTTGTTCCTCAGCAGTAAACATTAGTGGATTTGTAAAAAATGAAACACTCTAACCAAACAAAACAAAAGGCGCTGATGCACATATGAGAAAAAAAAAAAGCTGAAAGCTTTCTTGTTTATGACAAGCAAAGCCAAAACAGTTAAAGCACAACGCAAACGGTAAAAATCAGCAACACTGATCGAAAATTCAAATTGAATAGAGTCCTGACAGCTACTTCTAGCACCAAACAACATGGTGCACGACCTATAGCGTGTACGTCAAACACTATACGATGAAGTCGGTGTTTCGAATACTGAAAGCAATATGTCAAACACACATATACCAGCAATAACAATAAAGAGCGCCCCAGCCATAATCCATATGGTAATAGCAGATATGATGTGGATATCTACATGACTAATTCATGAATTTATTTCATCTCTGTGTTAACGAAATGTAGCTATGATCACTGGATCATCACAAAACAATGGTCCAAACATACTTAGAAATACGCTAAACCTAAGCAAAGTAATATATCACTGATGCAGAGAAAGCGGAAAAGGCTTGGAATCTCTACTGGCCAAGAATTAAAAACCAAAGGCTAAAAACATGTATAGCAATCGGTTGCACACAGAAAAAAAGCTGGAGCACATCAGAAAAAGGTAAAATCGCCAGCATATCCATGGGTCTCTGATCACGGACCTTGAGGATGGCGACATAGGGCTTCTGACTGGCCTCCTCGGGCGTGATCAGCACGGAGTCATCCTGCAAGACGATCAACCACGCAGGTAAAACGATGAGGCGAAACCCTAAATCCTCCAAGAAACAGAGAGATGAAGGAGACGGCCGGGCCGGCCGGCGGCTTACTAGCTCGAACGTGAGGCCGTTGTACTGGAATGACTTGTAGTGCTTCATCTTATTCTTGCCCCTTCCGGTGACCATCACTGGCTTCCCGATCGGCGCCGCCGCCATGCCATCCTCCTCCTCCTCCTCGGCCTGCTGCTGCTGCTGCTGCTCCTCCTCCACGGGTTCCGCCGGCGCCGCCTGCCGCTGCTCCACGGGCTCAGCCGGCGCCGCCTCCTGCGGCTGCTCCATGGGTTCCGCCGCCGCCTCCTCCTCCTCGGCCTGCTGCTGCTCCTCCTCCTCGGGTTCCGCCGGCGCCGCCTCCTGCCGCTGCTCCATGGGATCAGCCGGCGCCGCCTCCTTCGGCTGCTCCACGGGTTCCGCCGCCGCCTCTTCCTTGCTGCTGTCCGGGGCGCGGCTCTTCGGCGGCCTGCCCCGGCCGCTGCGGAGGAGGTAGAACTGCTGCGACTCCTCGCCGCTCGGCATCCCCGGCAGATCCTCCTGCTTCTTCACCACGCCCTCCTCCGCGGCGGCGGCGGAGCGCTTGGCCTGGGGCGCCTCGTCGGCGACCCGAGTGGACCGACGGCGGTGGCGCCGTCTCCCCATTTGGCCACGGCGGTTGTTGCACACAGAATACGAGATGGGGTGGACCGTGGACGGGATGGGGAACGTGGGTGGGCGGGCTGGGTGGGTTTATATAGAGGTCGCCCCACCCACCGCAAAAAATCCCACGTCCCGACGGCAGTTGCCGTTGACGATCACGCACTGTAGTTCAACGCTGATTTTTTGCAGCGCCCCGGACGTACGGCGCCACCTACCCAGTTAGTGGACACGCGCCCGGCTGGGATTTCTCGCGATGGCCAGGAGTAGACGGATTAATTTCGAATCTCAAAGCTGATGTACATGTCAGACATATGAGAAGGAGGCCATACCTCAGGTCCGCCGCAACAGAATGTTCCGGTCATGTAGACTGTTTTGGTAGGTGTGACCCGACCTACCCCGAATCCGGGGACCCCATCTACGAACCCGGCTGGCCTAGCAAGCGAACCACGAGCAGCTAGGCCCAGATCTCCATCGCCCACCTAGCCCTGTCGCTCGCCGCCCTCGTCTCGCCGGCATCGGATTAATCAGACGAGATCTATATAATTGTTTTAGTGAAGAATAACAAAAATTTCCCGTGAGGGTTAGAATATATTTCAATAAAGAAATCAAATTGTTCTAGAGATTACCAAAAAAATGTGTCTAGCGCAAACAAATCCACTTGTTCCAATGAAGAAAAAAATTATTTCGATGGAGCTCCTCCTCTCCAGCCATGTCTACATAGGCGGCGGCAGTAGTGGAGGAGATGGATGGGCGTGTGGTGGAGCGGTAGCGGCAGCGCATCGAGGGAGGAGATGGAGCATGGGTAGCGCACGAGCGCGGAGCGGTGGCGGCGGCGTAGGGAGCAGGGAAGGAGAAGAGAAGGGGCGGCGGCAGGGTGAGGAAGAAGAAATGACGGCCGTCGTATGCGCTCTTTAAGACGAATCATAAAGCTGTTTGCTCTACGGGCCTTGGGAATCCTAGTTTTGTATAGGTTTTCCACCCCCAAACTTTAAACACAGCATGCAATTTGGGCCGATTTGGGCGTGTCTTTTGGCCCATCAAGGTGGCTTGTTCTTGTTCCTCCTTGCTACCGACCTCACACCACGCCCAGCCCTGCTCCTCACCGACCACCAGGCGTCGCACACCCATAGCAAATGCCACTCACTTTTAGGATCTGGGGATAAGGGAAGCCAGAGAAGGTCACAAATAAGGGGTGACTAGTATCCTCACTTGGCTTGACAATTTTTCAGATGGCACGGGGCGACCGGGGGGGGGGGGGGGGGGGGGGGGGGGGGGGGGACGAGACGGGGTGGTTTTTTGCCCCGTGGGACAAGTCGGGCGGGTCACTCGATGGAGATGAGGCTAGGAATTTCCCCGTCAGGACTGAAATATATGATATTTGAATCCAGATAGGTTGGTTCCACAATAATGAAAGCAAGCTTAGCTACACTTAAGTTGTGACTAATGATAATTAGCTTGATGCACTTTGACTTGGTCGGAGCACACAAAGAAAGTCGTGATTTATGTGGAAATGACTTTGGTTCTGAATTTTGCTTGCCAATCGAACGGGCTTGGTAGAGACCTAGGCCCGCAAGAGGTTAATTCATGGGGATTGCTAAAATCAACCCGGGCATTTTGGAGGAGGCTGTCACCCGAATTTTCTCTTCTCCTCCTTCTCCCCCTTCCACTACTAAATCCGGCTTCTTCCCCATCTCCGGCGAGCAGGAGCTCCTCCGGCGAGGTTAGGGTTAGGGGTTAGGGTTCGGGGTTGGGGTTGGGGGGCTCACCGGAGTATCGCCGGACTTAGAAGGGGGCCGGGGGAGGCAGGCCGGCCCGGCGGTGGCGGCGGGCGAGATGGCGGAGGCGGAGGCGGCGGGGACGCTGCCGGAGCGGGCGGCGGGAGACGGCGGTCGGGCCAGGGTTGGGGCGGGGGCGAGGAAGACGACGGCGGGGGTGGGGGCGGCGGCGGGAGGCGGTGGATGGCGGCTGCCTCGGCGGGCTAGGGCGTCGCCGGAGCTCCGGCGACGCCCTAGCCCGCCGAGGCAGGGGGCGGCGGAGCGTCGGGGCGGGGGTGGGGGCTGGAGGTTGAAGAAGGGTTGGCAGCCGTTGGATCTCCTGATCCAACGGCTGCAAAATCGGGTGGAGGGCACCCGGGAAATGCCCGGGGGCCTGCAGACAGTCCCTAATTCATTGGGTGTAGGGTTACATTTGACTCCTCTATAAATACTTAAACCTTCACCATTTATCGAAGCAACAACAGAATTATTTGCAACATGGATGTCACACGGAAACTGTTTCATTAGTAAACACTACATGAAGATATTTATACTGGCATATATAGTGTGTATAGATCAATCAATATGTGACGTATGGAGTCCATTCTAGTAGTTAGCGCTACATGAGAGAAAAGAGAAAATGAGAAGGGTGGGCGTTTGGGTGCTTGTGACCAAGTACTTGTGATTCTTGTAAACCCAGTACAAGAACCTAATCACTTGCATGTTGTCGTCGAGAAGCCACCTTTCTAAACATTGTGGCCTCTCAGGGCAAACCACCCATGGCTCAATGGACAACTCACCGGTGTCGGAGGAAAAAATAGCCGCACATACCCTTGACTTGTCGATATAAAGATAAGACGAACCACTTTGAATGACGATGCTGGGTGTTCATTAGTGAAGACCAAACACCACTTGCATTTTTATATTAGTGAAGATATTGTGCCATCCTAGAGCAGTTATTCAGTGCGTTCGGTTGGCTGCAGCTGCGGCTGCTGCGGCTGCTCCTCCCTCAGATTGCTACAGTGCGGCTTCCAGCTGCTACAGTGTTCTCTCTCAGAAAAACAGCGCAGCGGCTACAGTAAAACAGCCTGCCGAACAGAGTAATTATACGTAACTATGCAAAGCTTTTATTTGATTATGGGCACACGTGCATGAGGGACGATTTGCGCTCTAGTCACTGGTCACAAATGGTGCTGGTGGCTGGACGATGTGGAGAAGATGGTTCTGGAGAGTCGGGGGCACGATGCACGGCAATAGGAGGGATACGCTACCGCAGCGACAAAAAATGTCTTATTGGAAGATTTAAAATTGGGAGACTCCATTGAGAGAGGGTAAAGAACCAACTTGGGATCTAAACTTGGTGAAACTTCCCACGTGAGTCAATAAAAAGTGGACCATTCCCAACCAATTGTTTTACAAGTGGAACATCCACATCAATCATAGGGCATTGAATTGCTTTACAAGGCGTGAAACAGGAGAAGAGAACCCACACACTCTAAGAACTCAAAGAGGAATAGGGAAATCAGGATAAATTGTGCTACAAAACCCACATTGCAAGTTTGCAACCCAAATAACCTCACAAAACAAGAGAGAGATGCGGTTTTGCAGTTTGTCCCTGAGACAGTCACCGGCTCTTAACCAACTCTTCTGATATTTACTACCTATGACTGGAAATGCAACGTGTATAAAAAGTGCAACATTGCACTTCTTAATGCTACCAATATAACTGCACACGTCAAACCATACATATGCTCGTTGGCAGTTGCTACATCATCTAACACACACACACATAGTCCCATTATCGTGTCATCGAGAGGACAATGTGTGATGGGGCTGCGGCTGGGGTTGGGAATTTCCCTTTTGAGACCTACGGGAGCTGAAATATATGATATTTGAACCCAGATGTGTTGGCTCTACCAAAACAATTTAAACAAGATAGATTGTGTTCAAATATTTATTTTATTACAAACAATCAAAGTTTTCTCTTTTTGGATGTGTACACGTGTAGCCTTAACACCTCAATTGTTTGAGCCGTTGGATTAAAACTGGATGTTCCGCACATTTCTTCTTTCATGCAGATACTTTCCCGAGATGCAGAATGAAGCGGTCACTTTTTCCTCAGCACTAAATGTAAGTGGATTCGTACAAAAATGGAAACACTCTAAACTAAACTAAACTAAACAAAAAGGGGGCGATGTTAGATCTAGCATCCGGGTGGTGACGGAACAAGGAACTTACCACCGTCGAGGCCTCCTCTGGCCGGGCACTCGCCGCCGTTAAGACCTCCTCTGGCTGGAAACTCAGCGAGACCTCCTTCAGCTGGGAAATCACTGCCGTCGAGGCCTCCTCCGGCTGGGAACTCACGGCCGTCGAGGCCTCCTCCGGCTAGAAAATCACCGCCGCAAAGGCCTCCTCTGGCTGGGAATTCACCACTGTTGAGGCCGGCCTCCTCTGCCACCCACGCAGAAATCGACTCAGAATTCCCCCTCCGAGAGTTTCTATAATTGTCAGGAAACTGCCTATTCAACGCCTTCCGCCCCAAGACACTGCTCATCACACCGCCGCGAACTCACTCCACCTCTGACTCCGCTGCCAACAAGTGGGCTAGGGTTTTGTGGACTAGGGAGGAAATAAGGAGTTAGGGGAGGGTGGGGAGGTATTTGTATCCAGCTGGCGGTAACAGCTGTTAAACGGGCATGAAGCATGGCCATTTGACACAGCCCAGGCCCAGCACGGCACATCTAAATTCGTGTCGGACCGGAATGACACGTAGCAGCAAGCCGTGCTTGGGCCAAAAGCATGGCCCGATGGGTGGCGCAGCACAGCCCGTCTAAGAAAATGTTATATTTATTTTTATTTCTATTTGTATAGCTAAGGTGTTGTGTTCTGGTGGTAAGACAATTTATTTAGTCTGTGAGGTTCACGTTCCAATCCCTTCTTACCTCACCATTTTGCATTATGTGTCATACCTACTAATCTTTCTATTCTAAAACGTGAAGGGTTCTTGAGCTCTGATTGGTCGGTTTAACGCACGATCACAGCCGTCGATACAAGATCCGACGATGCAACAAATTTGCACCATACGATTTGAGCT
This sequence comes from Eragrostis nindensis, assembly GCA_012490785.1. Classification (NCBI taxonomy): domain Eukaryota; kingdom Viridiplantae; phylum Streptophyta; class Magnoliopsida; order Poales; family Poaceae; genus Eragrostis; species Eragrostis nindensis. The sequence goes on along the minus strand of JAAXCT010000254.1, from coordinate 470,553 downwards.
GAAGAAGGCTCGTTGACGTTGGCCATCGAGAACAAAGGAGAGTGTTCTGGTGCCTTCCCTCCTCTCCTCCCGCTGCCCTCCCGTCCAGGCGCTTTGAGTCCCAATCGCCAGCCAATTCTCGTGGCTCTACTTCCCGTGTGGCCGCCCCACCATGATTCAATTGGGTCGTTCGCCTCCATGTCAACTCCTTCTTCCTTGCAAAAGACGTATCCTTCCCACCTCTTCACCTGGAATAAGACAAGTTCTGAAGAAATTGGTGTTGAACTGGAAGCACTATAATGTTAATCTGCTATCATCAAATCCCTGTGCATTTCCTGATTCGGATCGATTTGGATGTGAATATCTGAGCATTCCAGTTACAGTTAGTTCGTGAGCTCCCAACGCATGGGTAAAATCTCAATTTCATGCTTCAGCAGGCGTGGTGAACTTTGAGATGGCATCCAACTCGAATTAGGTCAGCAAGCTTCGAAATGATCTAAGGGAGAAGGAAATGCTCGACTTTGGTGGAAAAGAGCAGCATTTCAATAGGTTGGTCCTGTAGCAGTATCTGCGTGCCATTCACGAACTCAACTGCACTAGCAGCAACGACATCTCCACTTAGACCATGGATCCCATGAATGCAACGCCAAAAAGCTTGGAGTCTTGGCTCATTTGGAACCCTTGCTCAAAAGCCTCAAACATGTTCGACAAAATGCCAAGCAGAAACTGCAGTAAGTAAAGCCACATTTCGCGTAAAGCCTCATTTCGTCCTTCAAGGTACTGATGAGCTGCAAATAGTAAAGCTATTGTGATTCTGATCTGCAGCTGAGGTATGTCTGTTCCCAACCAATTTTTGGTGTATCTGATGTGTGTGATGAAATGCCTAACAACTATAACAAGGATGGTGCAACAAAAAGGAGAAATGGTTTGAAGATGTGTGTTCTGTTCATAAAATGTAGTACAGTGGTATAGATTGGGCCAGAGGGAGTCAAAGCTGGGAGTGACAAAACTAAGGTTGTGCGTGTTGTTCAGTGAAGGGCTCAATGCTTCTCCAGTGCTTGACAAGGTATCACCTAGGAGACAAGATGCTTTCAGCCCTGGTCCCTAGGTATCATCAGTTCCTTGATAAGAATACTACCTGTTGAATAGGTTTCCTCTTAAATTATTATTTCTTCACTTTGGCGTAGTTTAGTTATCTGTTTTACGATGCATAAAATTGTCTTACGTACAGTTCACTGGACTGCTATTATCAATCACACTTTCTATTACGCATATAGTATCCAAAAAATTGTGGTCAGTTTGTTAAGTTGTTCATTTTACATGATGTCTTATGCAATTAAAAATATTCCAAACAGACTTAGTTTAAGTTTTCTGAAAAAAACATCTTATCATGAGCAAAGTTGCACCGAATTCCTCCAGCTGAACCATGTTGATGAAAATCTTTTGTTTGAATAACGACTGATCAACATATATAATCAAAATTGATCCTTTTCTTCTTCGTGCAGGAAATGCTACAATAGGGGGCACCAAGTAACAGTGAGCGATGTCACAGAAAAAACAATTGTGATGTGATAATCCGAACCAAAAATTAGTCAAACTTCAATGTTTGAAGAACTTGCTCTCCCAATAAGTTCTCACGCTTCCTCAATGACTAACGCACACTTTTTCTTTGATGCAAAATTTATATGCGTTAATTTAATTTGCAGTATCATACACAAGTAAATCCATAGCATTTTTTCATTTGCTTAAATTGAAACATATATCAATGAATGATTTGTCGATTTATCTGGTTATGCCTCATATATCATAATTCTTTTTCCTTCTCACTTGATATGCAAAAAGTCAGATCAGGGTTTGGTGCTCCAGAGCAGAGGTTTTCTTAAGGGACTATCTTAAGGCTACGAGTTCCAACGATTGCCGCTGTAAAGAACTGGTATTGCCAGGAGCCTTGCAAATGTTGCTCCTGAGGTTCTACTTTTACTCGCGAATTTTAGACATATGTGCTGCTATGATAGGCTCTTCCATTTCAAGGAAACCCTGTTGAAGCTGCCTTTGATGCCATAATGACAGTCGAGCTTGATTTTCAGAGTGTTTGGTGACTTCTTGCACGTGGTGATCGGCCAACCACTTAACGAGATGCCTATTCAGGATTCCGTCCTAATGACGTTCTTCATAAGTTAAGTAGACTGAGGATCAGTTTCGATCTAGATTACAATGGGAGAGCACCTGTTGCAAAATTTTACTGTTGCACTACTTCGTCACTTAGTAAGCAACTCTTGCATAATTTCCATGTTGATGCTATCTTCATCCCATGAGATTTTCAAGTGATTGATAATGTAATGGAACACAACAGGGCGCGCCAATGGCGCGCAATTTTTCTAGTAACTTTCTAAAGCTGAAGCCAGTTGAACATGGGCTGCGTGGGTTCCTATAGAGGTCGCCCACCCACAGTCCCACTCCACCATTTTGCATTATGTCATACCCACTAATAACTTTCTAAAGCTGAGGCCACTTGAACATGGGCTGTGTGGGTTCAAATAGAGGTTTCCCACCCACAGTCCCACGTCCCGGCGGCAGATTCCCTTGACGATCACACGTTGTGGTCATGTAGACCAACGAGGATATTTTGCGGCTCCCTAGACATGCGGCCCCTCCCAAACAGCGCCATGTACCCCATTAGTGGACATGCGCCCGACTGGGAATCGCGGAGTGGGAAGTAGTAGTAGATGGATTCCGAATCTCAAAGCTGATGTGTCATCATATATATGGGAAGGAGGCCGTACCTCAGGCCTGCCACAAAAGAAGATTTTTGGTCAGGTAGGCTGATTTGCTAGGCGTGAGCGGACCTAACCCAAAATTGGGACCCATCTACGGCACCTCGAGAACCGGGCCCAGCTAAGCCTAGCAAGTGAATCCCGAGCAGCTAGGCCCAGATCTCCATCGTCTGCCCAGCCCCGTAGCTCGCCACGCGCCTAGTCGCTCGCCTTTGCTGGCCACCCACCCAGTCTCTCGCTAACGTTGGATTTGACATACGAAATCTATTTGTTCAGTCAAGGATAAAAAATGTTCCCAGAGGAATCAAAAATGTGCCAATAAAGAAATCAAATTTTTCTAGAGATTATAAAAAAACTGTTTTTAGCAAACAAATCCACTTATTCCAATGAAGAAAAAAATTGTTTCTGTGGAGTTCCTCCTCTCTAGACAGATCTACAAGGCGGCGGCGGTGGTAGTGGAGGAGATCAATCGCTTGTTGCCTTTCCTCGTCATACTCGTTGTCTGTTAGGTCCCACACACACAGTGTCATTACCAAACACAGATGCACACAGTGACACAGTTTCATTATTGTGTTCTCGATAGGACAGTGTATGAGTACCCCTCTGTAGGGGGATCAAGCGCTAGCTATTAAATTAGGCAGCCATATATGATGGCATCAAGCAACAAGGATCTCTTAGCGTTCATAGTTGCTATGGCCATGGCGACGATGATAGCCGTGGCGAGCTCGGCAATGCAGGATGGATCGGCTGAAGGTCGGGTTCTACTGGAAGATGTGCATAAAAGTCGAGGCGATCGTCTGGGAGGAGGTGACCAGGATGTTTGATCTTCCACGATTGCTTCGTCAGGGTACGCTGATGATTTGCTTCGGATCGATGCTTGCATACAACAGTTTCCAAGATTTCGCACTTTCTTTTTATCCATGTATCTCGGTTGCTCGTTGCAGGGCTGCGACGGCTATATCCTGCTCGACTCGCGGAACAAGTTGGCGAGATCATGAGGAGTCGCCATGTTGTCAACAAGTGATCCTAGATATCTAATGGATGATCTGAACTGAATAATCGTGTAGATATAGCAGGGAAAAGCTTGTAGGGGAATGTTTCTTTTTTATATATATAGGAGAGGTGAATGTGATTTTTTTTTTTCTTCACGGAGTTAACTAGAAGAGTGGCGCACAGTTTTGAACGCCCTCCGGCATAGTGGAGTGGAGTGCCGGTTCTTCTACAGGGGTGGAAATGGATCGAATACGGATCGGATAGTGCCTTTCCCACATCCATATCCATATTTGTAAACGAATATGGATATGGATACGAATGTTTTCGAATATGAATACAGATCAAATATTAAAACAATGCGAATACAAAAGCGAATGTCACTATAATTCGGACGGATACGGATACATATAACTTTCTATGTTGGTAAGACAATTACTACACTTTTTCCTATCTAAAGTATCTTTAATAGTAGCATTATTTCACATGGTCTACACTAGTTCACATCAAAATTGAATCAATTTTATAATTTTTTTGATATAATATATGGGTATATTTATGATATAGTGACGGATACGAGTAATCAATCGAGCTGCAGGCGTGGATCAGCAAGGACCGATGCTTCCTCCCCATTGACGATTCGCAAGTGCCAATGCGCGCACTGCAGCGTCTCGTATACATATGTATGTAGTACCAATATTTGAGAAGCTGATCTTTGCAAACAAGTGTGAAGAGGAGAAGATTACTACGAATTAATGACCGATACAAACAAGATAAGAGTTTCCAAATCAACGATGATGACAACAAAACAATGAGGACAGCACTAAGACGCGACGAACATCTCTGACCGGATCGAGTCCCTAGCTACTAATAACCAGTTACACGACAACATGATGGCACACATTGTTTTCAGTCAGAAACACACAACAATCCTACAACAGGACTGATCTGCTGCCCATCTACCATCGACAGACCTCTGAAGAAGCCTCAACTCTACCTGACGCCTTACAACACGGATACAAGCACATATGCAGGCCCGGCTCTGGGGCATGGCCATAGGGGCGACGGCCCAGGGCCCCGGACAGGGAGGGGCCCAAAATTTTCTATGCAAGTGTTACCTAATGGCTAGGGCCCAGAGCTGAGAGGGAGAGAAAGCAATTTTTCTACAGCCCAGCTCGCCTCACGCTCGGCAAGTCCAGTTCGGCTGCACTGTCGCCTGATGCTTCTCTGCTAGGATTCCTCTCGTCTCCTCTCGTTGTCGACCAGTCAATCACAAATCCCTCCCCATTGCTAATCAGGTTGTTGTTCGTATTCATCAAATTCGCATTGATTCCCATCAGTTTTGCCTCAAATATCAGTACTGAAGAAGATGAACACCTCGCATCTGCGGGCATACAGCCAAATTTTTCTACAAAACATAATCCTACTAGAAAAAAGCATTTTGATGAAGGTACAAATAATGATGATCAAAATGAAGAGCAGCAATCAGCCATGGAATCCTTTAGAGTTAATTATTTTCTAGTCATAATTGATACGGCAATTGCTTCATTGACTAGTAGATTTGAGCCACTGAAGGCATTTGCCAATGTGTTTGGCTTCATTGACTAGTACCTGGATGATAATGATCTACGGAAATGTTGCATCAATTTTGTTCTAAGCTTTTACTCATGATGGCTCATCCGATGTTGAGTTGAATGGTTTATTTTCAGAGTTAAAAGTTCTACAAGCGACATTGCTAGTGATGTCAGCACTTGGGATTCTTCAGTTGTTATAGATGCAAATTGCTATCCAAATGTTTCAATTGCCTATCGTATCCTCTTGACTGTACCTGTGACAGAAAGAAGTTTCTCAAAGTTGAAGTTACTGAAAAATTATTTGAGGTCAATTATGTCACAATAAAGGTTGAAGGGCTTGGCACTTGAGAAGTTTATGTTTCAAACTTAATTAATTGTGCTATTATTTTTGAGTGAAAAACGAAATATATATTTACATAGAAGGGCCCCGACGCCGACTTCGCCCTATGGCCCTCCAAAATATAGAGCCGGCCCTGCACATATGCAGCAGCCTGCATACACGCTCGACCTGATTACGATGATCAGGCCTTGCTTTCGCGATCTTCAGGAGGGACCAGCTGCGGTGCGAGCCGGCTGGTCGGACCTTCGCTGCTTCTCATGACCTTTCGCCCGGGGTTTGGTGCCGGCAGCGACGCTCCCAGAAGCAGCGGTGCTCGGACTGCCCACCGTCGGCGACACTATGTCGTCGTAGCACGAGAACCATGTATTGCCGCAGGAAATGCACTCCAGCTGAAGGATTAATAATCCAATGTATTAAACACCACGTCAGGAAAACAGTACATATAACAAAATTTTCAGTAACTTTTGATGAAATATGAGGTGGCACCACAGTTAGCATGTTTGGATTCAGAAATACAATTTCTTTTGTGGGTATGAAATGGATTAAGAAATTTATGAACTGGAACGTAAATACTAATATAATATCATTCGTTTTTTGTCATAAAATGTATGTTTCATTTTGAAAAGGAAAATTAAGTTGATGTTCACAGACCTGATAGCGATCATTGTTGCCCGCACGCATAATATCCGATATGCCAACTTTCTTCTCTTGGCATCTTTGACACCGAGCATCAGTCATCTAATGAAAACAAATGAGAGATTGATTTCGAGAATCATATATAGCAAAAATAACCAAATAAGAAAAAAAATCATTGTAAGGAATAATCTTGTTTTATCTCCTGATAGTTTCGGTGTGTTAAATACACATGCAAATACCTGCAACTGCCTTGATTGTTCTGGTTCAGATGTTTTCTCTACTGCAGTCAACCCATCCTGAAATGTGGTAAAACAGTGTATAACAGCTGTTAGTGTGTGTTTTGTAATATGGCGTGATCAGCTGAGAGATATTGAAAATTAAAAAAAAAAGAATACAAAAGTTAGTTCAGAATATAAGAAAGACTTACATCAGTATAATACATAGGTTCTGCATGCATCTAAAAAGCTTTACATGCAAATTTTGTTACAACATAAATCAGATTTTTTTGAGTCAGCAAGGTAACACAAAATTAAATATATGAAATGATAATAGACCTTTAGTTCATCAGGGGACATTGTTAATAGAGCTGGGGGATCAATCTCCTTGTCCATCAATCGCCTACGTAGTTTAGAGCTAGTCTGCGTAACAAAGTAGCGATGACAAGTCAAACAAACAAATAATAACGAAAAAATATACCAAAGAATTAAAATTATTTATGGCAGAGGACCCCATGATAAAATTTAACAGATCATTGTTACACTATAAATCATGGTTATCACTGATTGTAGTCACTATAAACATAATGCTTGAAAAATATGATTTATGATCTCAATTAGTAATTGTAATGGGTTAATATTCTCAGTCTGAACTGCAAATGATACTAGTTGACAATAAATTTAGTTTGTTCTTAATTAAAATGAAAGAATATCTAGCATCATCAAAACAGAGGAAGAAGTTCACAAAATAAATTGTTGTCATTTTTCTTAGCGTCACTGCAACAAGTTAAACAAAGTTGGCAATGCTTTACAATCATGTTCATATATAAGAAGTGCATCAAAACATGTAATAACTTGGTGTAAAGCATTGTTGTTTATAGCAGTTGGGAGACACTCATCATGCTCTGAATGCAAGATCAAGCAAATGGTTACTGAATGATTGGAGCGATAAAACGTTTGGTAAACCATAGGATCAACATTGAAGTTATTTAAACTGGTACACCATGAGACAAAACGGAAAATAAGGCTGACAGGATTCATTGGTGAACCATGGATACCTTGATGTTGGTCGATAACTGCCTCAGTTTCTGGTTATACTTCCTGAAATCACTGCCTAGAGCTTCATGTGCACATCTTTCTACGGAAACTATTATTGGAACAACATCATCGAGTATATATAATTTCTCATTGTCCTGAATAAAAACAGCAAAATAAACAACAAACTTTATGAACGAAACAATAAAAACAACAAGCTTCTATGGTTTAAGTAACAAGTTCGCTCGACAGTTCCGTTGAAAATCTACCCATATTTAATATTAAGGAGAGCTTTTAAGCATATGAAAAAAAAAAAACATGCACAAACAAGAGGAAGGTCAGTTTATTAACAGACATGAAATTTTGTTAAATTATGTAATGACAGGTGATATGTGATACATGATGCGATAGCTCAGTCCTACAGTGACCTAGGAAGGAATTATTTAGCACTACTAAATAACAATTATCATTGGATGACATGATCTAATAATATAACAACATGATTAACGACATCAGATGATATGCTAGAAGAAGTATGACTGATTGAAGGCAGATATCGTATGGAGTTGAAAAATAACAATGAGGAAAAAAATAACTCACATCAGAACCAATCTTTGTAGATGAACAATTACTTGAACTTTTGGCAGCAGTACCAGGATCAGCATGAGGCACCCGAGCGGCCTTTGACCATGTTAGTGGAATACTCTCTAACAGTATATCAAGCCACTTATTGCGATGCTCCTCACCAGTAACTGCGTTATATCTTGCAAGTATGGCATAATTCCTTGGCCTAGCACTTTCAGGTATTTGTGCCCTTGCAACAATAGTCTCGGGTTTGCCGACTGGAGGCTTTCTTATCACATCAATAGGATTCACATCCTTGTTGTGTGGGCTTAGCTTATCTGAGAATTGATTGGTGCTATTGCCCGGCATTCTTGTGTTACCTGTAGGGATCACATCTGTATTATTCAGGCTCAGCTTATCTGAGAGTTGATCGGTTCTATCGCCGGGCGTATCTTCAGGTTCAACGTCAGGAAGCTCCCCAATACGGTCCAATGTTTTCTTTAAGAGGAGATCAATCTCTAGTTGCCTGTCCTCCTCATGCTCCTTGTCTGTTAGGTCCCACAGTTTCTTCCCAACTGCTCCATATACCTTTTGGACGATAAACCCTGGGTGTTTCTTTCGAAGGGGAATCTGCTTGTTCTGAGGAATGTAATGCACCACACACTTGTGCATAACTGACTCTGCAGGCACATCATCAATATGGAAGCTGTAATACCGCTCCCGTGTGTCACGTGCTACGCAGAATTTGCCTTCCCCTATATCAGCCTCATGTGGTCTATAAAACCACTGACCAGTTACACTCAAGCTCCCCTCGGTTTCTGTTATGTCCTGTTCTTCCAAGTTAGAAAAGAGCAATGTGTTACATGCATGAAGGGATATTGGTCAGTGTGTTCTCATAAGGAAAAGTAATAAACATTGCATTGAAAATAAACCTTCCCTGCAGTAGCACAATATGATAAGAGATCGACTCGTGCCAGAACTATTTAGATTATGCAAACACTGGTCATAAAGCTACGTGATAAATATTTGGCCTAAGTTTAATTAGCATCAAATTTTATCCACAGTAACAAAATCGAAAATTCAAGATGCACAGAATGCAGACAAAAGAATACCAGCAACAAAAAAGTGTCGCGCCACCTATCATACAAATGAAAGACTAGCAACATCCAACATCAGGGTGCCTGAAATTCAGCGTGTCCTTTTAGCACTATGATGTATAAAGTCGATATTTGACCACTGAAAACAATATGTCAAACACACTAGCAACAATAAGTGTCCCACAACTATATCATCTAACAAAGAATAGCTTACAAAGCTGAATAATCTGAATATCTACAGGATTAATCACATGAATTTCTGTCATCTCTGTTATGAAACAGTGGCAGAGAATTTCGAGAATGAAACTTGTAAAATAAAAAAGAATATACTCTAAAGCTAACAAAACAAAAGCCGCTGATGCACATATAAGAGAAAAAAATAAAAACATGTGTATCAATTAGTTGCACACAGAACGAAACAGGTGTAGCAGAACAGAAATAATTAAATCGCCAATTAATCACTTGAATTTCTGTCAACTCTGTTAAGGAACAGTGACATTTCGCAGAATGAGACGAACACATATTCTTCAACGATAAACACTCTAGAGTAAGCAACCATTGTGCACAAGACTACTTGATGAAATAATTGGCCTAATCTTAGCATCAACTTTTATCCACTAGCAACATCGGAAAATTCAGAATGAACAGAGTGAAGACAAAGTAACTTCTAACAGCAAGCATCAGGGCGCATGAACTTTTGCATGTTTTTTTAACACTATGATATGTAAAGTAGATCTTTCGACCACTGAAAACAATATGTCAAACACACCAGCAACACTAAGTGTGTGCCAGTGCCACAACTATTATCTAACACACGAGTAGCTATGGTCATCATGGAAATCTGAATCATCTAAATATCTACGGGGCCAGTCCCATGAATTTTCTGTCATCTCTGTTACGGAACAGTGGCAGGTTTCGCAGAATGAAGCGACTTGTTCCTCAGTAATAAAAATTAGCGGATTTGTAATTTAAAAAATGGAAACACTGTAAACGAAAAAAAGGCGCTGATGCACACATGAGCGCAAAAAGTTTGAAATATATGTTTTTTAGGACAACCAAAGCAAAAACAGGTGGAGCACAACAGAAACAGTAAAATCGTGCGCCGACATCAAAAATTCAAAATGAACAGAGTGCTGAGATAGCTACTTCTAGCAGCAAAGATCAGGGTGCATGACCTTTAGCGTGCGGTTCAAATACTATACAATGAAGTCGGTATTTCGAATACTGAAAGCAATGTGTCAAACACAACCACGAGCAACAATAAGCGCGCCGAAACTATATATCTTCCAAACGTAAAAGTAGATATGATCAGCTTAGAAATCTGAACCTTCTGGATATCTACATGACTAATTCATGAATTTGCTTTATTTGTGGTAATGAAACGTAGCTATGATCTATTGATCCTCAGAAACAATGGTACGGTCAGGGGACATGCAAACGTACTTCGAAACACACTAAACCGTACTTCGAAACACGCTAAACCGAAACAAAATGAAAGATCACTGATGCAGAGAAAGTGAAAAAAAAACTTGAAATCTCTGCTGGCCAAAACCGAAGACGAAAAACATGCATGTGAAGCAATCGGTTCGGTTGCATATAGAAACAGTAAAATCACTCGCCAAAAGGTGCATGGGTCTCTGATCACGGACCTTGAGGATGGCGACATAGGGCTTCTGACTGGCCTCCTCAGGCGTGATCATCACGGAGTCCTCCTGCAAGACGATCATCCAAAACGATCAGGTGACCCTAAATCCTCCAAGGAACAGAAGAGATGAAGGTGACGGCTTGCCGGCCGGCCGGCGGCTTACCAGCTCGAACGTGAGGCCGTTGTACTGGAATGACTTGTAGTGCTTCGTCTTCTTCTTGCCCCTTCCGGTGACCATCACCGGCTTCCCGATCGGCGCTGCCCCCATGCCTTCCTCCACCTCCTCCTCGGCCTGCTGCTGCAGCTCCTCCTCCTCCGGTTCCGCCGGCTCCGCCTCCTGCCGCTGCTCCACGGGCTCAGCAGGCAACGCCTCCTGCGGCTGCTCCATGGGTTCCGCCGCCGCCATGTCTTCCTCCTCCTCGTCGTCGGCCTGCTGCTGCTCCTCCCCATCCACGGGTTCCGCCAGCGCCGCCTCCTGCCTCTGCTCCACGGGCTCAACCGGCGTCGCCTCCTGCTGCTGCGCCACGGGTTCCGCCGCTGCCTCTTCCTTGCTGCTGTCCGGGACGGCGCGGCGCTTCGGCGGCCTGCCCCGGCCGCTGCGGAGGCAGTAGAACTGCTGCTGTGGCTCCTCGCCGCACGGCATCCCCTCCTCCTCCGTCTTCATCGCGCCCCGCTCGGAGCCGGCGGCGGCGGCGGAGCACTTGGCCTGGGGCGCCTCGTCGGCGACCTGAGTGGACCGACGGTGGCGCCGTCTCCCCATTTGGCCACGGCAGTTCTCGGCTTACGAGATGGGGGTGGAAGGGGTGGGGAACGTGGGTGTGGGTGGGTTAATATACAGGTGGCCCACCCACAGTCCCACTCCATGTCCTGACGGCAGTTTCTGCTGGCGGCCACGCGTTGTGGTCAGGCGTGACCAGACCTACCGCGAAACGGGGACCATGGTAGATCTTTTCTTTTTAGGAAGGCGGCGGCATTAATGAAGCGCGATCCACCGCATCGCCTGCCACATGCCACTCTGGCTCCAGGGAACGGCGCCAAAGCCACCCTGTCACACCGCCCAGCCTCTGCCCTCCACCAACACCGATGGCCCTCACTCACCCCTAACTCATCGGGATGTGATCGATGCCCCCCCCAACCCCCCTACCCCCCCCCCCCCCCCCCCGAACCCCTCCCTCTATGTCCACCAGAGGTTGGAGGGCCCCATCGACAACCCCAGAACCCTAACCCCGCCGCCATTCACCGTTTCTTCCCTCTCGTTTCGGTTCGTACTGGGCCATTGCATGTCTTCATTGTGGATGAGACAGGTCGACCTGTGCGCTGTCACGTGATAGCCTTTTCGTTTTAGGAACTTGTTTATGGCACCTAACACAGACAGGGCAACCCGGCCCAGCTATTGGCTCAGCAAGCGAACCATGAGCAGCCAAGCCCCCCCACCCTGCCACGTCGCTCATCACTGTTCACCATCCACCCAGCCGCTTACCGCCCGCCTCGTCGTCTCGTCAACGTCAGATTTCTAAGACGAGCTGGAATTGTATCACTGCAGAATACAAAATGTTCCCATGAGGAATCGATAATGTTCCAATAAAGATATCAAATTGTTCTAGAGATTGCCATGTTTCAAGCAAACACATCTACTTGTACCAATGAAGAAAAAAAATGGTTTCAGTGGAGCTCCTCTCCGGAGAGGTCTACAAAGGCGGCGGTAGTGGAGGAGATAGACGGGCGCATAGTGGGGCGGGGCGCAGAGCGCTGGCGGCAGCACAACAAGGGAGGAGGCGGAGCGCGAGTGGCGCATGAGCATGAGCAGTGGCGGTGGCGCATGGAGTAGGGAAGGAGAAGAGAAGGGGCGGCAGACAGGTGAGGAACAAGAAACGATGACCGTCTGGCGCTCCTTAACACGAATCATAAAGTGTGCTCCAAGAACATTGGTAATCTGAGTTCTGTAATTTTTTTTTTTTTTGAGAAACATCTGAGTTCTGTATAGGTTTACCACCCCAAACCTTATACACCGCGTGCTCCGCGCGCAGTTTGGGCCGCTTCGGAAGTATCTTTGAGCCCATCAAGGTGAATCGATTGGTCTTGTTCGTCCTCGCCTCCTCCCAAAGAGCCCAGACCCACCCAGACCCACTCATCCTCTTATGTCTTCAACACGCACTCCTTCGAAGCAGCGGCGGAGGACTTGGCCTAGGGCGTCTGATCGGCGACCTGAGTGGACCGACGGTGGCGCCGTCTCCCCATTTGGCCACGGCGGTTCTCGGCTTACGAGATGGGGATGGAAGGGGTGGGGAATGTGGGGTGTGGATGGGTTTATATACAGGTGGCCCACCCACAGTCCCACTCCATGTCCCGATGGCAGTTTCTGTTGGTGGCCACGCGTTGTGGTCAGACGTGACCAGACCTACTAGATCTTTTCTTTTTAGGAAGGCGGCGGTATTAATGAAGCACGATCCACCGCATCGCCTGCCACGTGCCACTCAGGCGCCATCCCCGGTGCCGAATCCGCCTCGACACACCGCCCAACCTCCACCCTCCACCACCGCCGGCAGCCGGCGGCGCCGCGCCATCTGGCAATGGCGCTCCACCGCCCACCCCTAACTCGTTGGGATGTGACACCCCCGCCACCTACCCCGACCGCCACTGCCCCCCAACCCCTCCCTCCATGTCCGCCAGAGATTGGAGGGGCCCCTTGACAACACCGGAACCCTAACCCGCCCCCCGCACCACCGCCGCGCTCCGCCGCCGTTCACCGTTTCTTCCCTCTCGCTTCTGTTCGTACTGGGCCATTGCATGTCTTCGTTGTGGGCTGGGCCACGTCGGGCCGTGCGTTGTCGCGTGATAGCCTTTTCGTTTTAGGAACTCGTTTACGGCACCTGATATAGACAGGACAACCCGGCCCAGCTATAGGCTCAGCAAGCGAACCACGAGCAGCCAAGCCCCGTCCACCCTGCTACGTCGCTCACCATTGTTCACCATCCACCCATCCACTCGCCGCCCGCCTCGTCGTCTCGCCAATGTCAGATTTCTCTGACGAGATCGAATTGTATCACTGCAGAATAGAAAATGTTCCCATGAGGAATCGAAAATGTTGCAATAAAGAATCAAATTGTTCTAGAGATTGCCAAAAATTGTTTCTACAAGTGTTGCATTTCTGTGTGTGGTTAACATACAATTTGCCTCTGGTCACTTACAGGTCACAAACGCTCGTGTTCAATTTTTTGAGTTTTGTAGACAAAGTTTATTTTATTGGCCGTGTACCCGTTACTCAGGTAGCCACCTCGCTCTGTCAATCGACATCTGGTTACAAATCTGACATCTAGAGCATTTCAGTTTTCCCCAGATGCAAACACCAGCATCCCCACTACCGCCACCAACCATCTGTGCCACAGCCCCACACACTAGCCGCAAGACCTTATCACTGCGTCGAGGCATCCACCTAACTTGTCAAATCCTTGTTGGAAGATTTAGAATTGAAAGATCAGAAGTGCTCTACATATGTAGGACTCCATCTATGACGCTTTGACATTCGTCATGGTGCTAAAAGTATGACCAACTATGTTATGACATGTTGTAAGGTTATATTTGGGAGAAAAAAAAATCTTGTTGGAAGATAGGATGTTACGTCATCCGGTCAAAGCTATCAGGGGAGACAATGAAAACAAATGTACATTGCGGAGGCAGACTGACACAAAATTTCTTGTAGGTGGGTATATGAAACCCCCCTACCATGCAAGTGGGTTTTTGCAATCCACCCCCCCCCCCCCCCCCCCAAAAAAAACTCCTATTTGGATGTGCATGGTACTACGCCAGGTTTTCGTTCTCCTTTGCTTTCTATGTACATTGGACCATTCTAATTTCTTTTTTTTTGCATAGTCTTTATAAATTATCTGCTATTCAATTTGTATGAGTTCAAATCGATTGGTCCCAAGTAAAATCATTTTCCCTAATTCATCTTATCTAAACGTTCCGCGGTAACGAGCGGGGAATTCACCTAGTACTTAGTATGCTCGTTGGCAGTTGCTACATCTCTCTCTCTCTCTCTCCTCTCCCCCCCCCCCCCCCCCCCTCTCTCTCTCTCTCTCACACACACACACCACTCAAACACACACACACAGCAGTCTCATAATTAGACACAGATATGACATATATAGAAGCAATATTTTCCAACTAGGGAACATATCTGATGGAAACCAACCTATTCGTGCAAACTATGAAAACTTTAATCTCAGCCACACGATGTTGATCCAAGGGGGCGCTTAGAGGAGGTGGGAGGGGTGATTTGTAAATGCATTTTTGCAAATCCCCCCTTCCACCTCCCCTGAGCTTGTAAATCACCCCTCCCACCTCTCCTAAGCGCCACCTTTGGATAAACATCGTGTGGCTCAGATTGAAGTTTCCATAGTTTGCACGGAGAGGTTGGTTTCCACCTGATACGTTCCCTTCCAACTAAGAACAATGGTGATATATGGCACATATGTGGCAGCAAAATGATAGCAACTAACAGCTAGCATTTCTGCAGTGATTTCAACAGTAATTTTGGTTGACATATATGGCACATCCTAGCATTTCAGCAGTTATTATATGCAAGTGCTAACACCAATCAGAAGTTCACCATCCACAATATTACAAGGACCAGCAGCAGTTCAACACCACAAAAGAAGGGGGAGCTCGCGTACCGGGAAAGCGAGGTACTTTTTGGAGGACGGCGTGCTCTGGGCTTCGGGAAGGTGACGTCAAGGACGGCGGCATAGTAGGTCGACGACGGCAGCTTAGGGACGGTGGCTCGGGGACGTGCGCTCACTGAAAGGGGGGGAGGCGACGAGGCACGGTGCATCGACGGCAAGGGGACGGAGGGGACGAGGTTCGGAGCGATGGCACGAGTCCGGCAGCGTGCTCCGTGCTCGCGGACGACGAGTGGACAGCGCTTGGCCGGTGACGAGGTCCGGGGCAGCGGTTCGAGGATGGCGCTCGGGAACGGCGGCTTGGGGACGGCGCTCGGGGATGGCGGCTCCAGTACAGCAGCTCGGGTCGGCGAGATATGGGGGCGGGGATGACGCTTGAGGATGGCGGCGCAGCAAGAAGAGACTCGAGGACGGGGGATGTGCTAGGCGAGGAGGGATGCGGCCGACGAAGGTGGAGGAGAGGAGGGGGGCGTGAAATTTTGGCAACCTGATGGCGTCGAGCACGAAATCCTCAGGGTTAGGGTTTCGCGGCGGCGTCGGGCTGCCTATATAGGGGGGAGAGAGCAATGGCGGACGAAGGTGACGTCACACCGCGCAGCTGAAGTCATTATTTCTGGTGGCGGACGGTGTGACGTACGCCCCGCCTGCCATTGTGTTTCCCTGTAATATTGTTTAAATGAAGCAATGCCATTCTAACTTGAACATCTGTGTGTCTCAGTGGTAAGACGGCCGACTGTCATAGTTGAGGTGTTGGGTTTGAATCCAGCCCAAACACTCTTTTAAAAATGGTTTTATTATTTTCTTTTTAATTCCTATACTATTACAAATATATTTAATAAATATTTGAATGAATAAGATATATTTTCCCATTTAAATTAAATTATCAGCGTTTTTGTTGGGGATCTAAACGGATAAACGATCACCCCACGCCCCTCCCTTTTTTGGCTCGGCCCGAGAACAGGCTAAGTTCTCAGGGCGACGAGATTTTCAGGAGTCGTTGTTATCAAAACGACTTTGCTGACTCCGGTAACTCTATTTTGTTTCGTGCGTCGTAGTTGCGTACAGAAATTCGCAAGATTTCAGTTTTCCTTATCCGTATCATTGTTGCAGAGGGTTGCGACGGCTCCAGATTTCTAATGCATAAATAATATACATCAGAATTTGCAGTAGTTCAAATAAGATGATAATTAATACAAATATAAAGGGTGTCTCTCATTAGTAGCATGTATACAATCACACAATATTTAACTTAATTAAAAATAGGTTACATCATAAACATTGACAACACTATTTAGCCTTGGACTACTTTTCCCTTGCAATCGGTGCGCATCTAGCGCACCACAGATGAATAGTTGAGTTTTGTTTCAATTAGATTTATTCGTGTTGTATCTCCAAAGAAGGGCACCTCAACAAACTGGTTGTATTCTTCTTCATTTGTCACATTCTTCACTCCGACTATTCTTTTATTTTCCTGCTTCTTCGTGGCGGGGTCAGGTAAATAAAACACTTGTGCCACGTTTTGAGGGAGTATCCGAAGATCATTCTTATGACCACAATGTTGAAGTCAACGATTGTGAAGCCGTAATCATCCACATGTACCCCTTGCGGGTGCTTAACCCATATGCAGTGAATATGAGGATATGTAAAGACAATCCCTAGCTGAGTTCCCAAATCTCTTCAATGTATCTGTAATATTTGCTTTTCGTTTCCCTCACTCTCTTTTGCACTTGTTCTTACACCATTGTTTTGGCACAGGCTCTTATTATCCTTTGCCTTGGTGGAAAATGTGAACCCATTGATGTCAAAAGCTTGCCATGATGTAATAAGATTCAGTGGACCATCCCAATAGATTAATAGTCTTTTCTTGTGTTGTTTCACCAATTGGTAGGTTTTGGTCCTTCAACCATGTAGTGAAACAACGCTTGTGCTCTTTCACGATCCAATCTTTCATGATTTTTTTTACAAAGTTGTAGCAAGTGTTGTTGAATGTATGGTGCATCAGTTATCAATCTCTAACTGATGCAGGATGTTGAAATGTGCTTCTCTCGTTATTTCAAAACTCTCACCATTAAAGGTTTTCCTTCCTTTAGTTTCTTTACCAGAGATGCCTGTGATGTCACAACGACCGCCACTACTAGGTCTTCTCCAATGGCGGACGCCGCTGACATCATTTTGTCCGCCATTGAAAGGCTCTCGGGGTGATGTAGTCGCGCTGACGTCACTCAGTCCGTCACAATTGCCTGCTACAGTACCTGACGCCTCTCTTGTAGTGACGAAAGCCATGGCGCCCGCGACATGTCATGATTTTTTTATGAAGTTGTAGTAAGTGTTGTTGAATGTATGGTGCATCAATCTCTAACTGATGCAGGATGTTGAAATGTGCTTCTCTCGTTATTTCAAAACTCCTATCATTAAAGATTTTCCTTCCTTTAGTTTCTTTACCAGAGATGCCTGTGATGTCACAGCGACCGCCACTACTAGGTCTTCTCCAATGGCGGACGCCGCTGACATCATTTTGTCCGCCATTGAAAGGCTCTCGGGGTGATGTAGTCGCGCTGACGTCACTCAGTCCGTCACAATTGCCTGCTACAGTACCCGACGCCTCTCTTGTAGTGACGGAAGCCATGACGCCTGCCACATGTCATGATTTTTTTATGAAGTTGTAGCTAGTGTTGTTGAATGTATGGTGCATCAATCTCTAACTGATGCAGGATGTTGAAATGTGCTTCTCTCGTTATTTCAAAACTCTGACCAAAAGGTTTTCCTTCCTTTAGTTTCTTTACCAAAGATGCCTATGATGTCACAGCCACCGCCACTACTAGGTCTTCTCCAATGGCGGGCACCGCTGACGTCATTTTGTCTGCCATTGAAAGGCTCTCGAGGTTCGGTAGTCGCGCTGACGTCACTCCGTCCGTCACCATGCATGGCCTGCTACAGTACTCGACGCCTCACTTGTAGTGACGGAAGCCATGGTGGCCGCCACCGCTATTTTTCCTCTTCCGTCACTAAATTAAGGCTCTTATTGTACCAGTGTGTGCTGTCAAGAGGACAATGTGTGAGTAGCCGTGGGGAATCAAGCGCCTTATGTAAAAGAGGTATAGCCATGCACCATATACGATGAAGTAAACCAACAAGGCTCTCTCGGTGGTCATAGTTGCTATGGTCATCGCGACAATGATGACATGGTGATGTCAGCAGTGCCGGATCAGTTTAAGGTCGGGTTCTAGCAGAAGACGTGCCGAGACGCTTTGTCCGCCACTGCAGGCCAAAAAAGTCCGCCACAGGACCTTTTTTGTACTAGTGGTTGACAAGGATCCTGGCTGTTGCGCCTAGCCTCGCCAGGCCGTTCCTCCGGCAATGCTTCGTCAGTCAGGGTACGGCGATGATCAATTTGATTGGGATCCGTGCATGCGTAGTTGCGTACAGAAATTCCGCAAGATTTCAGTTTTCTTTATCCGTAATTCCGTATCATCGTTGCAGGGTTGCGACGGCTCCGGACCTGCTCGGTGAATGAAACAACGTGGCGCAGAATGATGCGGGTTCGGCTCCCTGCAGGGCGTCAAAGGACAAGCTCGACGCCGCATGCACTCGCCATCATGGCCAGGGACGCCTTCTTCATGGTTCGTCATCCTCAATCTCGGTCGCTCAACATTCTTTTTTTCTCTGGCCTTATACATACTCCATGTCAATTTCAGACCAAGGGCTCGTCGTGGCCGGTGCCAATGGGGCGGCGAGACGGCACAGTACTCCACAAGGTGAGGAAATCAGTCACTGCCATTGGCATTGGCACGCACCAAGCCTTGGGTTGGGACTCGACGAGCAGAGCAGCACGGTGCGGCTGTCCTGTCAAGCAAGCACCGCTGCAGATTCGCTTCAGTTCAGACACCAATCCATGTCGCGAGGGTGCAGCACCGTGTTCGCTAGCTGCTCACGCGCCAAAGATAGGCCGGCGGGGCGGGAGGCTTCTATCACCATGTTCGCCGGCGACGGCGAGGCAGGGGACTGCGAGGCAGGGGAACAGCGCCGTCACGTCGAGCTTCCTTGCCAGCGTTTGGCAGCAGCACAGCAACAACGTCGGTCCGTGGCCGACGTACGAATGGCTCTGACAGAAGCTGAAGCTTGCACAGGCACGTACGTACCCGCCATGCCCGCCGCGCCGCGCGAGCTCGAGCGCCCGGCGGCTCGCTCCGCTCTGTTCGGGTGCGGCGACTCGCGTGCGCGCGCTTCATTCCGACCTCCGGTCCTTGCTGCGGGAGCCATGGATGGGCGCTACGGGGTCTTGCGGTCCCGGGGAGGAGGAGGACGGCGGCGGACGAGCTGGAGCCTGGAGGAGGAGCCGCGCCGCCGCCACCGGAGCAGGGCCATCCGATTCAGGGGTGTCTCTGCAAATATTTGGATCGCGACCAATAATCGCTATCAAAATATGGATCGCGATTATTAGTCGCGATCCAGTTAGGGGGCATTCTGCAAAGAGTATTCTGGGAGCACCCGGCCGGCGACGGTCGCGAGCCGCCGCCGCCCACCTCCACCGGCCGCGCCGCGCCATGCATCCGGCTCTTTCCTCCTCCCGCCGGGCCCTAGAACGTCTGGAGTAAGTGCCGCAACAGAGGCATAGCGCCCGGAGACCTTGACGACGACGAACCCCGAGCCGTAGGTTCTCGCCGGCCGCCTCGCCGGAGCTCCGCCGTGTTACGTGTACGGGCCCTGGTTGCTTCCTCCGTCCCGATGTGTTTGCATCCATGAAGCGTCCACTCGCACCGACAAAGGACACCGAGAATCTCAGGCTGCTGACCAGAGTGACCACAAACTACCAGCAAATGTTCAGCTCTGCAATCGAGCAAGAGGAACAAGCATGGTATCTGCGTGGTTGTTGGTTGGACAGGTTCGCAGCAAGTTTTGATTGAGAAGAAGAACGAGCATCTGCGAAAAGGGATCTGCAAGATTGGAGGTTTGATTGAGAAGAAGAACGAGGAGGTGGGTTGCGGCATGGACATCACGAAATTACAGAGTTTCTTTTAGCCAGGCGACAAGAGAGTTTCAGGTGAAGGAAGGCACTGGTCGTGGGGTGATGGCGTGGAGAAAATTGCGCTTGTGATGTAGCCAAGTGGTATGGAGGATTTCGTATCTCCTCTTATTGCAGTGCTTGAATGCATACAAGGGCTGCAATAACACAGAATCTTTGTCCATTCCTTGGAATTTGAGAACGAAACCAGTGCAATAATCTTGAATTCTGAAAATAGGGGGAAAACTGTGCGTGTGTTTTAACAGTCAACTGATTCAAGTTCGAGGTAGCCCCTTAGTTCAGCTATCGAATAATAGGAAAACAACCTTGTGCTGAATAGTAGCACACATTTTTGCTGTAGAGGGCTGACCCTTTTGTTATGTCCCCAGTTAGATGGCATCTTTTACATCGGCAAACTGACCGTGATCAGATTGAGCGTTGGTGTCTGATCATCCCAGTGCAAAGGTAGATGGTTGTTTTAAAAAAATTATCTGAAATGAAACAATTCATTAATTTCGCTTTTGTCTGAAACATTACATATAGGAGAAAGAACGGAGCATTTGGCACAGTTCCAAGATCTGCATCTGACCTGATGGACAGTGCAAGACTAAAGATCGTTGTGGAACTCACTATGCTTGACCAGGATCTTCAGTAACAAACTGTATCGCAGTGTTTTTCACTGAAAGGGCTGAAGATACTTTACTCTGACAGAACAACCATCTTCAGGTTCACAATTCGATTTTTTGTTTCTGAAATCTTGTCGTGCAAATCAATCCACTTGATCTTCGCTACTGTCGTACCAAGCGGCAGGAGACGATCCCACTTCACTTCATCTTCGCTACTGTTCGTCGCTGCAGCCAAGCAGAATCTTCCAGTGAAAGCTGAGATCTCAGCAACTCTGTCGGTCACGAACGATGTCACAGATTAACCAACCAACCATTCATTGCATGAGACTCGATCAACGAGGCCTCCCAAATCAGTGTCATTAGCATTGGCACGTAGTACGATGGCTGGCACCAAGCCCTGCTTGGGACTCGACGAGCAGAGCAGCACGGTGCAGCTGTACTCCGGTTCGTCGGCGACGATCGATGAAGGGGGCGGCGAGGCAGGGGAACGGCCGACGGCGTCGCGCGGTCGAGCACTCCGAGTCGAGTTTTGCCAGGTGCTTGGCAGAAACAACGTCGGGCGGTGGCCGGCGTTCGATTAGCGGCTCGAGGATGACCGTCGCAAGCGGCAGTGGCGGCGCAGGCGTGGACGGATGAGTGGGCGCTCCGCGCGAGCTCGAGGGCCCGCCGCCCGGCGGTTGGCTCCAGTTCGACCTCCGGTCCTTGCTGACGGAGAAATGGGTGGGCGCGACGATGTCTCTTGATCCAGCGGGGAGGACGGACGGCGGCGGCGAACGGGCCGGAGGAGGAGCCGCGCGGGGGAGAGGGCGCCGCCACCGGAGCCGGCAGTCCGATTCAGGGGTGTTTTTGCGAATATCTGGATCGTGATTAAATAATCACGATCCAAAATAGGGGGCTGTGTGTAAATATTTGGATCGCGATGGATAGTCGCGATCCAAATTAGGAGGCATTTTGCAAATTGTGTTTCGGGTCGCCGGCGACGGTCCTGCGCCGCCGCCTCCGGCCTCCGACAGCCGCGCTGCCTCCATCTGTTGCATCTGCCCGCCCTGCGAGGTCCTGCCTCTTCTGGAGGCGCCGCTGCGGCCTGCCGCAGCGCCGTGGGTTCTCGCCGGAGCGGAGCTCCGCCGTGTTACGGGCGCGCGGGTCGCTTCCCACCCTCTGATGGCGTCAGCATCCATGGCGCGTCCGGTCGCACCGACCATGACCTGGGAAGGAATCTCATGCTGCTGGCCACCGAGTGTACAATACCATCAGATGTTCTGCAATCGAGCAAGACGAACAAGAACACGGCTCTGCTCTGCGTCGGTCCGAGCAGCCCATCCGACGCAGATGCGCGTGTTTTCAGAATGGAAATGTGGGTTGGGCAGGTACCGCGTAGCAAGTTTTGGTGCGACAAGAATTTACAGGTTTGATTGAGAAGAACAAGGATTCTGTCTGCGCATCAAGAATTTACAGAGTTCCTTTGTAGTCGCGACCAAGTTCAGGTGAATGAATGGGACTGGGACAAGGGACACTGAAGTCACGGTAAGGAAAGAGCACTACCTGATGCAGTTGACGGGTGTTAGCATTCGGTAATGACATGGATAAAATTGCACTTGTGATGTAGGGGAGTGGTATGGAGAATTTTGATCTCCTTGTTTCAGTGTTGGATGCATAGAAAGGCTGCAAAATTCCTTGATGTTCTGTTCACCACCCGCGAGCAGATGCGTTTTGACGTTCACCTAATCAACAGTAACCCCTGAAAGTAGGAAAACTTGTGCTCAACGGCCAGCTCACAGGTTCGCGAGTTAAGAATTCTTCCACAGAAAATGTTTTAACACATTATGCTGATCCGCCAGTTAATCTTTTCTTTGCATTTCAACTGACAGATTGCAGATTATGCTGATCCCCCAGTTACCGTACAGTGAGTCGAGTAACATTTTAACGTGCTTCAGATTAACCAGCAATTGTTGTATTCCCATTTCAGAAACTCTCATTTGATTAAGAAACCTTAGAGCCTTTGCTTTGTGTGTGTGTGTGTGTCTGATAAGCTGAATGTAAGCCTTTGCTTCATGGATTCAATTAGAATTATGGGCTTCCATATTTCAGTGGCCAGGCCTGATGGACTGAGATGAAATGAAACCATGACAAAGTTCCTTTTCTCTCGCAGCAATAAAAGGGGGGAAATAATTGTTACAGTCAATTTCAACAAAAAGGCAATATTCAGTTCAAAAAAAATTGTTCTCAAGTTTTCTTTAAACTTTTCGCTAACTTCATTTTTATTTTCCATCTGAATACATACGGCGACGTTTCGTCTATCGTGTAGAAGCACGAATAGATTGCTAAGAGCAAGCAGTCGCTTTAGGTGAAGGTACGTGATCTTGCTGAGAACTCCAGTCCCAACGCCTCGTCGTTCTCTGCATGACGAGGCATAGTATGCAACTAGATGTTTAGAGGAACATGTTTTTCCCCTTTTTTGTTTTTATAATCAAGCAGATTATGACGTAAGGAAGAGTGTGTAAGAGAGAGAGTGCCGCGTTGTGCATGGTACAGTACACAGTGCCCATCATGAAGCAATCAAGCCCCATACTGCCTGTAGTCAACGTTGCAGGACTTCGTCGGATACTTTTTCACTCCAGTTAGGGCAACTTTAACGTTTAGCACCATGAACTAGACTAAGCTGGGACCCATGCATGAGGAGCTAGCTTGGCAAGACTTGCTTTAGCGTTTAGCATTTTTACGAGACCCACCATCTGAGTAAAGAAATGTAAGTTTTTCTTCCCTGTCTCTTGTCCGGTTCTATCTCTATGCAGCAGAGCTAAAAGTGAAGTGAGAGAAATAATTTTCTATTCCTAGCTCTGGGTGCAAAATCTGGCTTCGGTGCTCAAACTTTGCCAACCTAGCACCACCATCGCAACATATTGCACCCCTTCCATCCTTTTCTCTCTCCTCCCAGCACCCCCTTAGACTGACTTCAACAGCTCATGCAAATGCATATATGCCTTTCATTTTTCTACTGTGCATCATTGATTCCTTCTCCAACAGAGAAGGCAAATGAGCAGGCAGTTTACCTGTCTAGGAGAGAGGTGATCCAAATTTACACCTTCTCTCTCTTCCGATGCATCGATCGGACGAGCAGCACGTGGGGTCGGCGACGCGGAGCGCGGCACGGGGCACGGGAACACGGCGCGGCGCGGCGGCGGAGCAAGGGACGCGGCGCGCGGGCTCGAATCGCGGCGGCGGAGCAGGGACACAGCGCTCGGGCGCGAGCACGAAGGGTGAGCGCAGCGGCGGAGCAGGGCGAGCGCGGCGCAGGCTGCAGCGGCGGCGAGCGGCGCAGGCTTCATCCGGTCAAATCGAGCTCAGCCGGAGCTTGCACCATGAAATTGAGCTTCGCTACAATAATAATCGACGGCGTATGGTGGAGCACGGGCGGGGCGGGGCGCGGAGCTCGACCGCGTGGGTCGGGGTGAGCTGCGGCGGCGCCGCTCCGCGCATCGCGCGGGCGAGATGCGGCGTTGCAACGCGGGCGACATGCGAGGCCAGCTCCAGCAGCCGCGGCAGCGGGCGGCGCAGGTCAGCTGCGACGCGGCGGTGCGCGGGGAGCTGCGAGGCCAGCTGCTGCGGCGGCGGGAGGCGCCGTCACGCTGTGCTTGCACGATTCGGCGGCGCAGCGGTGCGTAATCGCGGCGAGGCGCAGCGGGCTCGTCGTCAACGTCCACCGCGACGCTGCCGCGGCGTCCTCCTCCGGCTCAACCTTCTTCTCCAGCCCCCGCCTTGCCCGACGCGCCAGTGCAGGTTGTCCGCGTCGTCCGCGCGCGGACCGCAGCGCACGTCAGAGCAGCTGCGCGTCCCCGGCCGAAGTGAAGAGCACCGTGCCTCACGCGAAGATGCACACCGGAAATGCAATAGCGCTGTTGGAGTTCATCACTGAAAGATGCACATTTTGTTACTGTTGACGCCAGGCAAAGGCCTGTTTGCCTCTCCAAAATGGACATCGTTGTTGGAGTCAGTCTTAGCACACACGATGGAGCTGCCCTTACCAGGAAAGGAAAGAGAATATGCGTGCCTGCCCATTTTACATAGGCCAGAGAATCTATTTCTGCACAAAGTTCATCCTGCGACAGTGACAGGATGAGAGCTTCCATGTTTGGTAGCTGGCAGGGCTGTTATGCAACGACATTCTATTTGGAGGGGTGACGCCGAAAAGGAATGTCCAAAACTAGTAAAATGCTGAGTCACAGGTCACAACAATGAGCAGAGCAAGGGCAATTGAGTATCGTTGACCTTTCACACGTTGCCGCAAGGAGAAATGGATAAAGGAAAATAACACTGATCCATCTGCACAAAATTTTAATTTATACACCTTCGCTCCTTAAGTAGTATCTTCTTATCTTACCAACTGTTATTTTTATGCCTGGAGTCTCTATAGTTGTAAACAAACTTGAACAGGGGGGCACTCCTTCCCCAAAAAACACACACACACACACTATGGCACACAAAGGATCTATCTAAATATGCATGCCAACCTTTATCCTAAATTTTATATTATGATATGTCCAATGCAAATTGGACCTGCCCAAGGAATAGGCATTACTAGATCTGAAGAATTGGCGTGTACGAACTTGAAAATAGATGGAATTTGGTCCCTAAAAAGTAAACCAAATGCTGTCAATGATGTTGTATGTATTGCTGAAATATTTTTTTTGTATAATGCGTCATGAAAATGATTTTCAGAAACTATAAAATCATGATGGGAACTGATAAAGATCAAATACATACCATATGCCTTGTTTAGGTATTATGGACTGAACCCCTGGCTTGTGACCGAGGATAATGATCTTCATGCACTTTGACTTCGTCCAAGCATATAATGAAGTCGTGATTTATGTGGACAAATGACTTTGGGTCTGAATTTTGCTTGTTAATCGAATGTGCTTGGCGAAGATTTACATCTACAAGAGGTTTTATTTTATTTTTAAAGGAAATAAGAGGTTAATTTATTAGGCTTATGGTTACATTTGACCCGCCACTAAGTATCTAAATCTTCAATATCTTTATAGAAGGAACATGAGTCATTTGCATTGGCAAGTGCAATGTGGATGGCACTGAAAAACCGTTCCATTGGTAAAAGCTAATGGTATTTTTACCAGCATATTGTCTTATAAAGAATGTCAGTCAAGGTGTCAAGAAAAAAAATAATGCAATCAATATGCGAGACCATTCTAGTGGCTAGTACTACACAAGGATCATTCGGTCGGGGAGTGCCGTGTGGAGATTGTTATATTGGTACTTGCCTTACGGAGATCAATGTATTGGCGGTGGCGCGTGAAGATGGTTCTGTTGATAAATGACGTTTGGAGATCGATCTATTGGTAGATGCTACGTGAAAATTGTTTTGTTGGTTATCTAAATAGGCAAGAAAGGTTTCATATGATTATATGTAATAATCTCTAATTTCTGAAGAAAAGGCCACCACGGGAGTGCCTGGTCCAGCTCCGTGCCTGTCTACATGCTGCAGCTAGTCACTGCGCAACGTTTCTGTGTTTCCGCCTTGGGCCGTTCCTGGCCTTGACGACTCCTTCTGCCTGTCCGTCTAGTCCGTGAATGCAGCTCCTCACGATTGTTTCTGCGCATCGTCTCGCGAGTTTTATAGCATGTAATTGAGTTTCAAAAACCGAGCAAAAGCACTAAATTATTGAGCAGACGTTACTTAACACACACAATCATACACCACCACGTAATAAGACGAAAGAGAAATCTCAAAATTCTTATAAGAGGCCCGTCTCCCCTCCTCACGTTGACACCGAAAAAGCTGAACAAAACCATTTCCTGAGGGAGAAAGAAAAATAAAGAAACCCAAAGCCGAACGAGTTCCTCTCGAAGAGGGGTGGAAAGCGGAGGAGAGGAAACCCTCGACTCCGGCGAACGCCATGGTGGAGACTCGCCGGAGCTCCGCCGCCGCGGCAGCCGCCAAGCGCCCGTCCCCGTCCCCATCCACCTCATCCGTTCCTCCCCCCAAGCGGCCCAAGGTGAGAGCTCTCCGCGGATCGAAGAATCTCGCGTCGCCGACTCCCGATTTGACCGCTCGGCTAACCGATCTGAACCGTGGCCCTAATCAGGCGGAGGCTCCCCCGTCGCCGACGACATCCGCGCCCGGGAGGACTGAGGAGGATTCCGCGGCGGCCGCTGCCGCAAGGAGCACCGGCTCTGCAGAGGACACGGCGGCGCAGAAAGGTGGGGTCTTTGGGGCCGTTTCGGCTCCTAGGGTTCGATGGGGTGGGTTTGGAATCGAGTTCATGGGTTTTGATGCTTTCCTGCAGATCAAGGAGGGGATAAGCCAGCCTCGGCTGCAGCCGAGAGTTCGAAGAGGAAGGAGCCAGAGCAACAGCAGCCGACAGCGCCATGGGCAAAGCTGCTCTCTCAGTGCTCACAGGTGTGGTAACAGATTACCGATACTTATGTTTGATGTAGGAATCGAAGTTAAATTTGTCAACTTTTAGTGGCTTTTGTAAAGATTCAGTTTTAGGATTTTAGGGGTCATATTATTATCTTCAGATGGTACTTCTAAGTTTGTCTGGAATGTTTAGTGAGTGACGCTGCGGTTAGCATGATTCAGAACTTATGGCTTGGAGGAACTGAGCTGCAATTTTTTTTATAGTTGTGTCGGTGTAAATGTCGCCTGAATTGATGTTAAATTTAGCAATCTTGATGCTGGATTTGTAAAGATTCAGTTTTTGGTCTTTGAGGGTTATGTAGTACTCTTTAGATGGTATCTTAAAGTTTGAATACACTATTTAGTGCGGTATATTATTAGTTTCGCCGTTTAGAGATTTATTTTTTGTTACAGTTGGCCGGTGTTCTGAATTTTAGTGGTGGAAGGGGAGCAGCTGGCAGACTAGATAGGGCATATTAACTACTGTAAATTATTTATTAGGCCATGTATATGCATGGTGCTTAGAAGAAATGCTTAGATCAAAAAACCACCAATCACCTGTACAAAAATTATTTCCTACAATGCAAATAGGTGCTTAAATAGGTCTAACCCCCTTGCTAAACACTTTAAGCACCTGGTGCTAACTTAGGCTTCGTTTCCCTCATATAAGCACCTAGTGCCAACAAAAAATCCGGTTTTTTGGCCTAAGCACCTCTATAAGCATCTCCATTGTACATGCCCTTAGTGTACATTCAGTTGTCGTATTTCCATAAGCGGCAGGATTAAGGAACCCTATTCTACTAGACTAACCAGTAAGTAACACAAGCAGTGATGTGCCTCCCATATATGTGCCAGTGAGAGTGAGAAGTGGGACTGACTGGGATTACCTTGAGCAAAAAATTAGGTCCACTAGCCAGCTTTATAGCTGTGTGATGGGTTCAGTACATCTTATCTGGTATCTAATGGTACTCCCTCTTGTTTTTAAGTGATGACATTAAGATAAAGTTTTTATTCATTTTGAACTAAGAAAGTTGCCTTAACGACATCAATCAAAAACCAGAGGGAGTATTGTTTTATAGCCTGTAGGGATCAAGTACAAATTCCTAACATTTTAAGCTGGAAGTTTCTTTCGTAATATTATGCTATATGGAATTTTAAGCAACTTTTTTAGATCTTGTTCAAATTACTTTTTTTTTTCAATATATTCAATTTTTCAAGGTTTTGGGTTATCAAGTCAGAAGTCTGTGGTATTGTAGAGCTGTAGATTGTCACATTTAAAAATTGCTATCAGGCCGTAAAAACCTGTTAAATTCACTGTTGGTTGCTTTCTTTGACTTATGTCTTCAGCAGTATTAATCGCCTGAATCTTAAAGATCAGTAGCTAGTTGATCTAGATGTCTCACGCAAGTTCAGTGTTACATGGCTTATCTATGCCAATGCTAGTTAGATTTGATCAAGGTATCACATTTGAAGTCACTACTAGTATAATTGTTGCCGCTTTTCTTTATTGACACGTTTTTCTGTGATGTTGACTTTACACGTATATGTAACGGCCATGTCGAATAATGTGTGAAAGATTATGTTACTCCATACTGATAGCGGACATTTGTGGACTACAGACTCCTCATCTTCCGATCAGCGTCCCTCAATTTTCCGTTGGCCAAAGCAAAAACTGTAATTTATGTTTGAAAGATCAACCTGTCAGCAAAATGCTTTGCAAGCTTCGGCGCCTTGAGGTACACCCCTGTTTAGAGCATCGCAAATTGTAATTGAGGTCGAAAAATGCATGAAAGATCAAGTGCTTGCTTGCAGCTATATCATTGGTTTTGATGTCTTAATTTCAGCAAGGAGGTCAATGTGAATTAGAAGTTATAGGCAAGAAGGGTGTGGTCCAATTAAATGGAAGATCAATAAATCCAGGCACGAAAGTTCCCCTTACAGGAGGGGATGAAGTCGTATTCAGTTCATGCGGCAAGCATGCCTATGTATCCTTTTATCATTTTTTTTTTGTTCATTCAATAATGCACTTTTCCTTCTATTCCCTTTTATCATTTTTTTTCTTCATTACTCTAAATTTATGCAGTATTTACTTTAAGAATAGGAAAACTGTCATATATATAATACCCTTTTTTTTTCCTTACCAACTCATAGATTTTTCAGCATCCTTTGAACGACAAAGTTCCTAAAACGGTGCCGTCGTCTGCCATTAGCATTTTAGAGGCTCCAGTCAAGCGTATCCGTACGGATAAGAGAACAGGAGACGCTTCTGCTGTTGCTGGTGCAGAGATGTTGGCTTCTACATCTAACCAGTCAAAGGACCTACCTGCAGCCCCTTCTGCGTCAGCTGGGGAGAACAGTCAAAGAGTAGCGCGGCCAATGGCATCATCTGCTTCGGATAAATCAAAAGGGCGCTGTATCAGCCCTGATAAAGAATGTGAGAATGGAGAAAATGTTAATGAAGTTAATTCTAACATTGAAGACTCTTCAATAGATGTGGCTGCAGCCCCTGTGTCTCCTGACGCGGTTGCCAACGATACCTGTCAACATAATGGCTTTGGGCCTGATGCTCATCTTGGTGCGGAAATCGGTAAGATTGCAACCTATAAGATAAGGCCAGTTCTGAGGATGATTGCAGGATCAACTATATCAGAGTTCGATTTGACTGGTGATCTTTTTAAAGCTCTTGAAGATCAGAGGGATCTCATCAGGGATCTTAACGCTTCAGCCAGTGTGCCCCCAAGCAGATGTCAAGCCTTTAAGGATGCGATGAAACAAGGGATTATTAGTCCAAGTGATATTGAGGTCACGTTTGAGAATTTTCCTTATTACCTCAGGTGATATGCTTGGATCACAGTTCCCTTTGCTGCTTTGACGGTTTTCCGCTTGTCTTAGATTTTTATGATGCTGTATTTGAAATTCTGCTCATATGCCCATATATTCATATTATTTATCATTCCTCGTCTCATGCAGCGAGAATACAAAGAATGTTCTCTTGTCATGTGCATTCGTACACATGGAAAAGAAGGAGTTCATCAAGCAGTTCTCTGAAATTTCATCGATAAACCAGCGGATATTGTTATCTGGTCCAGCAGGTACTAATTATTGCATATTTGTAATAATTTGAGGTTGCTGAGCCTTGAAATTTGGATGTGCACACATCTAATGTTTGTGCTGCAATACATTTAGGTTCTGAGATTTACCAGGAAACATTAGTAAAGGCCCTTGCCAAGCATTTTGATGCTAGACTCCTCATTGTGGACTCACTTTTGTTGCCTGGGGTAAGCTCACCATCTGTTATTAATTACTTCTAAAGTAAGTTGTGCATCATTTCCTATTCCTGAAATTAAACCAAAAATCAATGTAGGCGCCTTCAAAGGATCCAGAATCCCAAAAAGATGTTGTAAAGGCCGATAAGTCTGGGGACAAAGCGGGTATTGAGAAGTTAACCATTTTTCAGAAGCATCGTTCTTCCTTGGCAGATACTATGCACTTCAGGAGACCAGCTGCACCAACTTCCAGTGTGAATGCCGATATTGTGGGAACATCCACACTGCATTCTGCATCGCAACCCAAACAGGAATCCTCAACAGCCACATCCAAGAGCTACACTTTTAGAGAAGGTTTGCTCTCTTTCTGTATTATGGTGACATATCCATCAATTTATATTCTGCTAATGTGCCACATCTTCTCTAGGTGATAGGGTAAGGTATGTGGGTACAACTCAGCCGTCCTCGTTGGCGCAAAGGTATCTTCATTGCTAATATCATACTCTCATCTTTAACTCATTATATTTGCCTAGATTTTTGCATTATTTTATCATAGTATTTTATGAACTGTTTCGATGAGATGTTTCATGAAGTTTATCGTTTGAGTGGTATGGAATATCTGGTGCACAAACCTATACTGTTGAACATATACACGAATGTCATCCATTGATCCAATCTGGGAGGAGGTTCGAGATAGAGGTGGGATCTTCCCGGACCCACTTATGCATCTTTACCCAATCAGATTGGGCCAATCCGGCCTTGTGAGATGAGGGAGCTCTCACCTCCAACTTTGCTGGTCAGATTGGATCCAGTAGATGATTGAATCTGTTACAATGTTTACCAATATACGCCTGTGCACCTGACACCTCCTTCCTTTATAGGAAATATTGTAGATGGTCCATGGATGATAGATTTTATCCCAAAAAATTATAGGTGGTAGCTTGTACTCCCTCCGTTCCAAATTATAAGTCGTTTGACTTTTTTGATCTCAAGTTTGACCTCTCGTCTTATTCAAAAAATTTGTGCAAACATAGTTAAATTTAAGTTATTTCTCGAAGAACTTACATTAATAAAGCGAGCCACAACAATTGTTTTTGTCCAGATTACGGTATTGCTTAGATAGTGGATCCTTAGATGCCAATACAATTGTTTTTGTCCTGAGTGTTTCTTTTACTTGAAATAAGGGAATTTGCAATAGCCACCAAATTAGGTTGCTCTCTGCATACAGTCCTATATGAGTCACTCAGCCTGACAACAAGGCATTCTTTCCTCCTGGTGACCTTGTGGTTTTATATTCGTTACATTCTTCAATTATAAATACATCTTATGAACTTTTTCACTGATCTCCAGGGGTCCAAGTTATGGTTATAGAGGCAAAGTGATGCTTGCTTTTGAAGATAATGGGTCCTCAAAAATTGGAGTCCGGTTTGACAGGCAGATCCCTGATGGTAACGATCTCGGTGGTTTGTGTGAGGATGATCATGGCTTCTTCTGCTCTGGTTAGCTCAGACTTCTAAATCCCCACTTCTTTAGTTCTCATTCTTGTTTCTGCTGACCGTATATCATTTCCACAGCCGATTTACTTCGACCAGACTTTACTGGTGGTGAAGAATTTGAGAGACTAGCCATGACCGAGTTAATTGAGGTATCTGCTCATTTGATTATAAATGCCCTGCAAACAGGAAATTAGTTCCTTGTATAATATACTAAATGATTCTTCTTTTCTGTCAGGTCATCTCAGAAGAAAACAAATCGGGACCTCTGATAGTATTACTCAAGGACATTGAGAAATCCTTCACTGGGATTACTGAGTCACTTTCATCCTTAAGGAATAAACTGGAATCACTTCCTTCCGGTGTTCTTATTATCGGATCCCACACTCAGATGGACAGCCGCAAAGAGAAGGTACATACAATCTGGGAAATTAGACAATTTGTACTGTCAGGGTTTTAAGTTCTTAGGGTGTTGTGGCATTGTGCATTGCCTATGTAATTGATCAGAACCATTTGAGGCCACTATTATTTTGGGTGGTATTATTGATACTCTTGGGTCGACTTTGCATTGCAGAACTATAGTTTACATTATCGCGCCCTGGGATTTTTCGTTGGCAGTCCTTATAAGCTAGCCTTATTTCTAATTAAAGTATTACAAATGTGCTGCTACTGTTTTCTAGGCACATCCTGGAGGTTTTCTGTTCACAAAGTTTGCTAGTAGCAGCCAGACTCTTTTTGACCTTTTCCCGGTATGTAATTTCAATATCCTGTTCTCCATTTTTCTTTAAGTCTCTGCATTTGGTAAATTGATGAACCCATTATATTAATGTTATCTGATTTGCATTGTTTTAATTTATTGTTATATGTTCCTTTTTTCAAAAAATGCAGGATAGCTTTGGAAGCAGATTGCACGAGAGGAACAAGGAGAGTCCAAAGGCAATGAAGCATCTAAATAAACTTTTCCCGAACAAAATTTCAATCCAACTTCCGCAGGTGATAATATACCTTGTTACACATTTAGATATTATGATTAGGTATCTTGTCTGATCGGAAGAAGAAACATTTACAGGATGAAGCTCTACTTACAGATTGGAAACAGCAATTGGATCGTGATGTTGAAACTCTTAAGGCTAAATCAAATGTTGGTAGCATTCGCACGGTAAGTCGTGGAAAAAAGACATTATGCTTGTCTATTGGAACTTCATATTCCCCACTGTATATGTTTCTAAGGTTCTGTCATGCCTGAGGGGTTAATGCCCAACATGCTATCTAATTGCAGCTTTGTAGTTTTTAAACAACACCTGTGATATATTTTTTTCTAGTGATCAATTTATTGCATTTGCTCAATCGTTTTCTTTACTCTGCTTTTTGCACCTTAACGATCATTTTATGGATGCTTTTGCGATAAATGTTGTTGAACACAACAAATATCCTCATAAAATCAACATTTTGAAGTTGTCAAAATGGCTAGCATGTGAAGCTTTCATATAATAGTTGAATTCTTCTTGATTACTTTCTGATCCCAATTTAGGACTGGTTTCTGTATGATTAGCTTCTGCAACCAGGATATGATTGTTCATCTGGTTCTTAATGCAGTTTCTGAATCGCATTGGAATTGAGTGTAATGACCTTGAAGAATTATTTATCAAGGACCAATCACTAAGTAATGAAAGTGAGTACTTCTGTTCTGTTCTTTATGTTATACCTAACAGATTCCAATTTTGAACTTTTGTTACTCCAAACTTACTTAGATGTGGATAAGATTGTTGGTTACGCTGTGAGTTACCACCTTAAGAACAACAAAGTTGAAACCACCAACTCCAAGGATGCTAAACTGGTACTCACAAGTGAAAGGTAGCATTTTTTTCCTTCAAATACTTGTTTTCCTTTTAGTGAATGTTCCCAGTTGAGATTGAAATAATTACTGTGAATGGCAGCCTTAAGCATGGACTCAACATGCTACAGAGCATGCAAAGTGATAACAAGAGCTCAAAAAAATCATTGAAGGTACACGCTGCCTCGCATGTTGTTAACTTTCTGCCCATTCCTTGTGTTTGTTATCGATTGCTATTGTTAACTTCCTGGCTGTTCCTTGTGTTAGTTAACAAGTGCTCAACTTCTAAGTTGTTTTCCCCCCTTCAGGATGTTGTCACAGAGAACGAATTTGAGAAAAGGCTTTTGGCAGATGTTATACCGCCTAATGACATTGGAGTTACCTTTGATGATATTGGAGCATTGGAGAACGTAAAGGACACATTAAAGGAGCTGGTGATGCTTCCCTTACAAAGGCCTGAATTGTTCTGCAAAGGGCAGTTAACAAAGGTAATGTCATGCAGTCAAATTATGCTGAATTCTCTCTGCATCATAATGTTGTAGTTTTTTTCCCCTTACTGTAGGTTTCCCATATGGTTTAGATTTTTTATTTTCTAGTGTTGAACCCATGATGCAAAAACCCATATGGTCTTATATATCTTGATGCCGTTTTATATTATTGCCACAATGTGCTGAAAACCTACTAAAGAAAAATCATAAGATGCAATTAATTATTCTGTCTTTTGGAGTTGGTAGCCAAGTTTCTACTAGGTTTTCGTTTTATTCCCATGGAAGCACAATACTATAAAAGACTAAGATTTGGGTGGAGTTTCTAAACTGCCTCCTTAATCTGTTCAATTGCAGCCTTGCAAGGGAATATTGCTTTTTGGGCCTCCTGGCACGGGTAAAACTATGCTTGCTAAAGCAGTAGCAACTGAAGCGGGTGCTAATTTCATCAACATATCAATGTCGAGCATTACATCGAAGGTATTTCATACAGAGAACAAGAATTAAGTTTCACTATGTGCCTCTGAATGCTAATTTTGTTTTGGATACTTTCAGTGGTTTGGTGAAGGAGAGAAATACGTAAAGGCTGTTTTCTCGTTAGCAAGTAAAATAGCTCCCAGTGTTATTTTTATTGATGAGGTATGCAAGAAAAGTTGCATTTTTTTACAATTATTATATGGTTGTCTGTTGATACAATCCATACTGACTATTTTAACTCTCTGCAGGTCGACAGTATGCTAGGAAGGAGAGAAAATCCAGGGGAGCACGAAGCGATGCGCAAGATGAAAAATGAATTTATGGTAAACTGGGATGGATTGCGTACTAAAGATAAAGAACGTGTACTGGTTCTTGGTGCTACCAATAGACCTTTTGATCTGGACGAGGCTGTGATTAGAAGGTTCCCCCGCAGGTATAGTTTTGGTCTGTGATGGAACATCTAATTGTCACCTTTCATAGTTATAATCAATATATTTCTGATTATCATGCAGGTTAATGGTAAACTTACCTGATGCATCAAATAGAGAAAAAATATTGAAGGTAATTTTAGCAAAAGAAGAGTTGGGACCAGATGTTGATATGGAGTCTCTTGCCAACATGACTGATGGATATTCAGGAAGTGACCTGAAGGTGTGTTTAATTATGATATGCTTTCATGTATGCCAAGCGCTAGAGTTTGTATGGTTTTCACCGAGTTGTTTGTGTTTTCAGAATCTGTGCGTGACTGCAGCACATTACCCGATTCGAGAAATTCTGGAGAAGGAAAAGAAGGTATGCAATGGTGTCTTCCGTTGCTGCTTTTGGCTGCAGTAGAAATGATGCAATATAAAAAAAATGACTAATATTTTTTTCCCGATTGCGTGCAATTAGTTATATATATTATATGGCCTTGTATAGGTTTCCTTGGTTGACATGTTAGTAGATGCCTGCTTCATTCTTTTGTTGCAGCTAGATTCTATGAATGTCTGTTTTAATGTCTAATTTGGGTGGTTCCATTCCACATTTGCAGGAGAAGAATTTGGCGAAAGCAGAGGGTAAGCCTGAGCCTGCTTTGTATGGAAGCGAGCATATTCGTCCTCTTAGCATTGATGACTTCAAATCTGCCCATGAGCAGGTGAGCAACTGGTTTACCTCTGCCTTCTTGATTTTGGAGCACTAGTCTAATTTATCTTTATCATAGGTTTGTGCAAGTGTTTCATCTGATTCATCAAACATGAATGAGCTTCTTCAATGGAACGACCTGTATGGCGAAGGTGGGTCGAGGAAGAAGAAAGCACTGAGCTACTTTATGTGATAGCTAGCATACATGAAGGATCAAAACTGCACCATATTGTACAGCTGCCGTAGTACCCTCCTTGGCATGTGCGACGTCGCGATTTGGCCGGCCTAAACCAGTTGGGTTTTTCCTCCTCCCCTCAGAAGCAGCAGCCGGCTCCCCTCCATCTGGTGTAATTAGCTTGTGTACTGAGTCCGAGTTATTTATCAGTTTTCTTCCAGAGTTAAGATTTAAGTTAAAATATCATTGTCCTCTACCCTCTCTTCTCCTTAAAGTTTTACTTTGTTGGAGTCAGCGTCCTTGGACTCTGGCTATAGGTCTTTATGTAACTCTGTACATGTGAAATGAAGGGACATGGGAATAAGTACAATTCTCCACCTGTTGTCGAATGTATGGTACAGCAATTTTTGCGTACAGTGACTGATCCTGAATTGGATTGTTGTCGTTACAAATTATGAGAAGCCGCCTTTTTTTATTGTTTTGAAGTTACGTTTTGTTGACGTCATAATATACATGGCGAGATGAATTGCGTACGTGGTCCCATTTATTCGGCGGCATATTTGCTCGATTACTTTCAATATGTAAGCAGATAAGTTTAACCACACCTTACTAGCTCTGTTATGCCAGCAAATATAATTTAAAGTATATTTCTATCAGTAATCCCTGATTAAGAACAAATAGCAACTGGCAATCATGGATCACGGACCGCCGCACTGAGGCTCCATAATGCCGAAGTACTGATCTTTGAGCTGGTAAAATGATACTCGGCTGACAGGGATAGTAATACATGAGATAAGGAAAACTGGATCGATGAACCATGGTTAACATAGAGATAAGAAAAGTATATAACATAGAGAATATCCCGTGGAAACTTGAACCATAAAGATCTTATGCTACTCTCTGTTCATGTAAGGCGTAAACATGCACGGTGTATACACAAATGAGTCTGTCACGCCGCAATTGTGGTCACTTGGCTTTAATATGCCTAGAAACTGAACCTTGAAACTATTCAAGTGATAAGCCACTGCCACACCAACGGTAGTCAAGAAGATGACCTCCTTGTACGGGTGGAAACCAAGAACGTGAAAAGTGTCAGGGTACACGTGCTCCTCATCCGAAGTCTCATCCCAATCCTCCCTCAGTAGGGATAACATCGTCGTTGTCTGAGCTCCACTCAACATCTATCTCTTGTCTTCCTCTGTTCATTCTCATCCAAGATCCAAGGCCCGTCGTGTTTGATTTGATGGTAGTCACCATTTAGCACAACCTCCCACCAGTCATCGGGCTTAAGGACCCTATCATGCTTCAATATCCATTCAGTTTGATCAATTGACTCATTGAGGATCCACACTCGCAGTTGGCGCCTGTAGATGGCAGCAAAGTATACCCCTTTCTCTGACCTTCCAAGGAAAGATTTTACATCGTTATAGCACTCGGTGCGGTCTATAGGGGATTTGATAACTCGGTACGTTGCATCTGACTAGGACATCCTGCAAACATCGATCGATATATAACCGCAAAGATGTGGTCATGATCAGGAAAAAAACAATGATAGGATGTTATAGTGATCATATACACATTAATTACCTCATGACATATTCACCGTGGCAGTGCACGTAGAGAGCTCCTTGCCAATATGCAGCGAATCGCCATCGAGGCTCCATAGAGTACCTCAAAGAATCCATTAGAATCTCAGCCACTGTCCCTGCCGCCTCACCTTCCCGGACAAACACCTTCTCCCGCCACCGCCCGGTTCTCGACGACAACTCGTGGCACCTCCACCGGGACGGCGGCCACTCCATGGATCGCCGTGCATCGTCCTCCTCCTCCTTTGCTGGCTCTCGGCAAATCAGCAGGACCCGGTAGTGCTTTGACACGGCCGGGTCGAACATGAGGAACGCGTCGCGATTCCGCCGCCAGTCGTCGCCGCCGGTGCACCGGGGCAGGAGCTTTCACCACCGCGTCGCCGGGTTGCACACGTAGAACGAGCCGGTTACGTCGTCCCAGTAGAGGACGAGGCCGTCGCAGTGGTCCACGACGAGGCTCCGTCTGTACCAGCAGGCCTCGCGGCTGATGAAGTCGAACCGGCCGTCGATGCGATTGCGGCGGCCGCCGCCCGTCGTCGTCGGCGCCGCCGCCGGCCGCGCGAAGAAGTGCGGCATGCGGTGATCTTGGTAGTTGACGAAGAAGCCGCGCACGGCCTGCGGGAGGAGATGCGGGAGCAGCAGCCGGCGGTCGTCGACGACGGCGCGCCACGCCTTGCAGACGCACCGCGACGCGAATT
Organism: Eragrostis nindensis; assembly: GCA_012490785.1. NCBI lineage: Eukaryota > Viridiplantae > Streptophyta > Magnoliopsida > Poales > Poaceae > Eragrostis > Eragrostis nindensis. Next base: position 431,846 of record JAAXCT010000254.1, on the reverse strand, counting down.
TTTTTTTAAAGTAATAGTATTTTAATGATTAATTGCAGATCTGGGGTCCGATTAGCAAAAATTGCAGAAATGGGTGCCTGTCGGTAACTGGATGACCGACAGGCATGGTATCGGTACCTGGATGACCGATAGGACCCTAATCGGTCTTCCAAAGCCCGATTAGTGTTCGGCAGGTTGCCACGTAGGCTATCGGGTAGTCCACGCAGGCCTGTCGGTCGTCCGAAAACCGATAGGTGCCTGTCGGTCACCCAGCGCCCGATAGGTGCCTGTCGGTCGCCCAGCACCCGATAGGTACCTGTCGGTCTCCCGGTGACCGACAGGCCGCGGAATCTTATCCGCTGCCGCGCCGTCCCCTCTCTCTCTCCTCCATTCGAATCGTCCCGAGCGACGGCGAGAGAGAGAGAGAGGGCGACGGGCGAGGCGGGAGGAGGAGGAGGACCGGGAGGGGCGCCGGGGAGGGAGAGGAGCTGGCTGTCGGTCGTCCGGTGACCGACAGCCCGCTCGCCCGCGCCTCGCCGCTTCGGGCGAGGTGAGTTTGTCTTTTTTTTTTTTCTGATTTGTTTAGTTAGATTAACTATGTGGATTAGTAAATTAGTATTGATTAGTGGCTGCGTAGTATAGGGATTAGTAAATTAGCTTTAGATTAGTTAAATAATATTAGTGTATGGATTAGTTAACGGTAGGGAAGTTAGTGTAAGTAGTAGAGTAGTATTTTTAGTGAAGTGTAATGGTAGGTAGTTAATAAATTATGAAATGCATAATTAAATTCGTAAAAAAAAGGATGCATTGTTATCTGTTAATGAGTGTTAAAATACTAACCTCCATTTCAAAATACTTGACAACTTTGACTTTACTGTTTATAGTTTGACCATTTGTCTTTTCTGTAAATATTTGCCTAAACATTCACAAACATTTGACATGTTTAAAGTACTTTTGGCAACCCCTCTATTGATACCATTATTGATTTAGTTAATCAAAACGTTTAATAAATATTTCTAGTCAAAGCATGAACAGTGAAAGTCAAAATTGCCAAGTATTATGAAATGGAGGTTTGTATTTATGTATATGGATAAATTAATTATGTAAAACATATAATGCCGATAGTAATTAATATATTTTTAGCAGGATGTCTGGTGTAGTGAGTTTCCGAGTTTTTTACGGAGAAGGTCAAATTGAGCATCGTGATTATGGGGTAGATTTGAGTAATTTCCAGTATGTGGATAGTTCTTTGAATGATCCGATAGAGATGCAACGGGGCGAAGTGTATGGCTGGTTACATAGTCTGTTGAATGTTGATCCTTCAGAATATCGGTTTGTAGTGAGAGCAATGATTCCTAGAAAGCATGGAGGCGCATGGAGATGGGAACTTGTAGAAGTGAGAAGCACTAAACATTGGAAGCAATTTGTGAGTATGGGATTGCAACGGCATTTTGCTCACTTGTTGCTGGTGCAATGTAATCGGGTAACCACCCACCATGAAGAGGTTGATGAGAATGTCGTCAATGTGGAGCAGGATGGTGTTGTTGGCCAAATTGTTGATGCGGAGCAGTATGTTAGTGGAGAGCCTATGGTTCACGCAACCAGTGAGGATGAGCCGCAAATAAATGTTAACACACTAGAAGCAGATTCAGGGGAGGTCAATGAGGCAATTGTTGATGAAATGGATAGGGATGATGACGAGTATCGTACCTTCGTTGATGGAAAGGCCGGTCAGGGATGGGGCCTAGGATATGAAGAGCCGCAGGACTGGATCAATATGGAGAACTTAACAGTTAATGATGGACACAATTCATGTTGGCAGTATGATGCTGTAGAGGTTCGTCAAGGGCAAATGTTTCCTGATAAGATATCTTTTCAGCATGCCGTGAAGAGGTGGGTGTTCTCAGAGAAGAAGGAGTTCACGGTGGTCATTTCGAACCCGAGGACGTATGACGTCAAGTGCACGGCTCCTGATTGCACATGGAGGGTTCACGGATTCCTGCCTAAAGCTGAGACGTCATTTGTGGCGTCTATTGTGGTAGGCCATTCCTGTTCATTGGATAGGACTCTTCTTAAACACAAGAACATGACTACACAGTTTGTAGCTGAGTACATGTATCCGGAGATTGTGCAGAAGACCGGTATGTCCCCTTTTGCTATAATGCATGCAATTGAGAATCGACTTGGCTATGAGATAAGCTATGATATGGCATGGAGAGCGAAACAAAAGGCCCTGGAAGAAGGTTCGGGACATACGAGGACTCGTACCACAACCTACCTGGTCTTCTTGAGCTTATGCAAGCTAGGAATATAGGAACCGTGGTTGGAGTGGACGAGTTTCAAAATACAAATGGGGATAGGGTCCTACGCCGAGCTTTTTGGTCATTTGGTTGTATGATACAAGCATTCATGCATTGCCGACCTGTTATTGCTGTGGACGGCACTTTCTTAACTGGTAAGTACAAGGGGCAGATCCTCACAGCTATTGGAGTGGATGGGGAGAATCAGATTGTGCCAATTGCTTTTGCAATTGTGGAGAGTGAGAATACAGATAGTTGGTTGTGGTTTTTGAGGTGGTTGAAGCGAGCGGTTGTTATGCAGAGACCCAATGTCTGCATCTTACATGATCGCCATGCGGGATTATTGTCAGCAATTGAAACGCTGCAGACAGACTATAATGATCAAGAATTTTGGCCCGACCTGCATAGTCGATGGTGCATGAGGCATCTGGGGGCAAACTTCTACAGGCAGTTTAAGAGCAAGCGACTTATGGATATGTTTAAGAAGTTGTGCAAACAGAACCGAAGGAACAAATTTGACACATTATGGGGCGAGCTGGACAAGCTCACTGGCAACTACATGGATGATGTTAAAAAAAAACCTCCTATGCCACGTGATGAGGAGCCGAAGGGGTTAGATCCTTTGCCTAATGAATCGCAGGACAAAATTAGGCGCAGGAGGGGTGGACGAAGGGTGAACTGCTTCTCGGATTGGATAAAGGATGAGCCGATGGAGAAATGGGCATTGATTGCAGATACGGATGGATCACGCTATCACATTATGACCACAAATGGGGCAGAAGTTTATAATTGGGTATTGAAAGGGAGTCGGTGCTTGCCTTTAGTGGGGATTGTAGAGTGTATAACTCGTGGAATTCAAACATACCTGCAAGATCGCTATGCAAAAGCAGTTTTGCGTGTTGCCAACCCACAAGTGGTGTTTAGTGCTAAGATCACTGAGTACATCGAAGAAAAGAGTGCGAAGGGGCAGATGCACATGGTTACGAGAACAGGTAATAGGGAATTCGTCTTTGAAGTGTTGTTGCGGGGTAAGAGCGGACTTGGGATTGGTCGATCCGAAGTTACGATGGAGTGCAAATTGTGGCCACGTGGACTCTCTGCCTTGTGCACGCGTGACGCAGCTTTCTGGCTTACGAGGAGTCGCTTGGTCTTTGACATCTTTGTCGAGCCATACGCTGTGCATCGAGTCTTCCGTCAGTTTGGATACTTTCAGGACTTCCCTGTTCCTAGACTGCAGCTAGATCACAGCCACACGTAAGTGCAACATTGCCTAATTAATCTATTCATCAAGTTATCTAAATATTGACGTTCTGACAATATCTTCATTGCAGGTACAACAGGAAAGGTCAGGGTGTTGCTTACGACACTACGTGGGCTACAAAGATGGAGTCGTGGATACAGCAGTGGGTTGGTGCAGCGACAGATGTGCACATTCCACAGGGCCCGTACGACCCGTTGACTTACGCGGCGTACCTTCGGTGGTACCACAGCGCGACGCGTGTGCGGTTGTTCGCTGCGGCTGGCCCACCTGTAGACCACGAGCCAGAAATTACAGACACCTTCGCCACTCAGCCGACTCAGGCCTTTCACTTGATGGTAAGATATTAATGTTACATTGTTTTGTCTTTATTCTTTCAGTTTAATTATTAATGTTATATTATTGTTTTTGCAGACTGACACGTTCCAGGATGTCGCTGCGGAGCTAGAGGGTTTGGGGTCCCAATGCTACAACAACCCTCCACGACTCGACCCACGTGACTTGGGGACAGCACTACTCCGTCTTGCGCGGCGATGTAGGGATGCTCTCCGGTGCGCTTCCTGTACCAGCACCACAGATGTGCAGCCGAGGCCACGACAGAGGTCCCCACCTCTCTCTACACCTGCTAGTGCACCCAGTTCGTCTCGTTTTCACGCCGGGGACTCGTCGTCGGGGCTACCTGCAGCCCCCCCTTTCATGCCTACTCCTGGATGGCCCACTGGTATAATAAAATGTCATTTTTGTATTTCTAACCTTATGTTATTATAATCTTACATTGTTGTTTTACAGGCCCAGCAGTACAGTTCGCTGCGCCTGAGTACTCCTTGCACTCTGCTTCTGGGAGCCTTGGGCATGGGTCTTCTTATGGACACCCAGATGTCCATGGTTTCTCTCAGATGCCAGATGCTCCTCCACCGACACAGCCCACCCAGCAGTTTCCCTCGACACCACTAGAGCCCAGGGTGAGTCGCCCACCGGACCACCTCACGTACCCCACCGATCAGATTCGACGAGGGAGAAAGGGCCAGGGCAAGAGGGCTGAAGGCGAGCCCAGCAAGCGTAGGCGTGGAGGATGACTTAGAGATCATGGATATGTTTATGTGTATTAGTTACAGTTATTTGTATGACTTAGAGATCATGGACTTGTTATATTTGTTTCGTTATTGTAATATTCATAAGTTATGCATGACCTTTCTTCTATTATGGCCTATCTTCACTCTTTAATTATTTGTTCAACAAACATGCCTCACGCTTTTATCAATTTCATGTCGATTCGGGGCGGACCACTTTCCCAATAACCGAGAGACATTTATTGTAAGTAGGGCATGGTCACTTTTCCTGTGACAACGATACCTCATTACTGAGTAGCATTGGATACCGACGGAGGCAACAAAGTCTATATAAACCGAGGGACGCAATGTGTCTTGGGAACAGATCATGGCAGCAGGTTATGTATGTTAGTCGTTATGTGTATGGAACACGCCATTGTTCCCTCCAGTTTATGTATGTTGCATGTTACTATGAACTTTAAATCCGGGTTCTTTTGTTTTCATCATTTTGATGTGCACCCTTTCTGTGTCGCTATGAATGGCGGAGTGCAATGGCCCTACCAACAATTACCTCTCACTGTCCATGACATTAAAACAATAAAGCAGCCACATGCATGCAGGTCTCACTTTTCCTTTAATCATTTCGATGTGCACTGAATCACTGAATCACTGCCTCCACTGCATCACTGCCTCCACTGCATCACTGCCAAACGACCAGACGGGCAGAGCATCCAATGAATTTTTCATCATTCTACACGACCATCTTTTCCAAGCCACCAGAGCATCCAATGCCTCACCAAACAGTCAACACAATGAAACGAAATAAAAATTTGGTACATATGATAAATACATGCAACTCATTATTTGCCACCTAATCTTACGATCTTCGATCCCACCGCCGAGACATATTACTGAAGTTAATGTCCATACTGTAGGGGTTGGATGATGGCTGTGGGCGAGGTGGCGCTGAGAAGTCGCTATTGGAGGGTCGTTCTCGCAAAATAGATTCACTAAATGCCTTGTCGTCAGGGTCTTCGGGTGGAGGCGGAGGTCTTGAGGGTGGCATGGGCATGAAATCGTCGTCTTCATCGTCGTTGGCGTTTGGTTGCACACGCGTTGGCGGAGCGCGTCTGCTTGCAGTGTTTCTTCGACGGGATGTTCCTGTGTTGGATGCCTCCGAAACACTACTGTTGGCTGAGGTATGTCGCCTTCTACGTGAACCTGGCATGCAACCTCCACCGAAGAACATAAATAGATAGAAAAAGTTTGGGATAGGGTTGTCGATCAATTCTTTGTCTTCCGGAAATGCCTAACATAAGAAAAGCAGTCGAATTAGCATCGAAATATAAACCGATAACATAAAAAAAAATATTGTGTACCTGAATGTGGGAGGCATATTTATCGGGGAGCATCATTATCTTGAATCTAGTGCTAGAGAAACCTAACACCGACGGGTGGTTTGCCAGCTCGCAAACCCTATGATACAAATGCCTTTGATCTTCTAAGAGGGCCCTAACGGCATTTGTGGTGAGATGTTGCGGCGCCATTGCTGCATTTAACATCAAGACAGCTTGTGCGAGATTGTTCTCCCTAAAAGGATCATCCCGGTGTTCACGCACTACACGCCAGATTGCTTCCAGTGCTCTTTCGATGTATTGTGGTGTCCATGGAAAACCTTCACTAGATGGTCCTGCCATGGACGGTGTTGTTGAAGAGTGGAAGAAGAGTGGAAGAAGAGTGGATGTCGCTGTGATGCAAGAGAGGGTGCTGTGAAAGAAACAGAAGGTAGAGGATAAGGTTTTGTAGGAGGGAGCGGGGGAAAAAAAACCATAGGGGCCTATCGGGTGGCCAATGGCCGACAGGTGCCTGTCGGTCGGCCAATGACCGACTGGTCCTATCGGTCGGCCCATGACCGATAGGCTCCTATCGGTCGGCCCGTGACCGATAGGTTCCTATCGGTCGGCCCATGACCGATAGGCCCCTATCGGGGCTGGGTGTCGGTCCGATAGGACCTATCGGTATTTGGGTGACCGACAGGTTCCCGTCCCGCCGCCACGTCGGCTGCCACGCCGCCTATCGGTCATCCGGTGACCAATTGGTCATCCAGTTACCGATACCATGCCTGTCGGTCATCCAGTTACCGACAGGCACCCATTTCTGCAATTTTTGCTAATCGGACCCCAGATCTGCAATTAATCATTAAAATACTATTACTTTAAAAAAAAATTCCCGCGACGCGGCCAGGCTGCGCGCCGGTAGACGGCGGAGGACGGCGGCGAGCAAGCTAAGTCGTCGTGAAGAGCCGCTGCCTCCATGGATTTGGATCCGGGGTTGACGCCGTGGTTGATACGTGCTAGGGCTCTTTCCGTGCCTGACCCGTTAGGTTTCAACAAGCTTCGTAGGAAGCCCAACTCAAACGTAGCCCACTTGCAATGGAGGGAGGAGGAACAGAAATTTTTTTGGTTCATCTGAAAAGTAGATAATTTTGTCCATTATGACTTTGTGAAAAATCAAGGTAAGGCGGCCTGTCCGAATTCTGAAAGTGATTCTTCTCCGTGACTGAGAATATTGATTAGAATAATGGAGGCCCCATAATGGCCCAGTACATATTATACGTCTTAAACTGATTGCCCGCAGAAGTGATTATACGTCTTAAACTGATTCTTTATGATCGATCCTTCGGATAGGACAACCCTCTACCAAAATCACGAGAAGCTACTTTTTCAGCTTCCAGCCGTCGAGTTCGATCATTTCAGAGAATGGTTCAGGGACTCGTACAATTAGTACTCTTGCAAACAAAATTTGGTACAAGTTACAACTTCACTAAATCTATCCGAGAATTATCTTTGTGACACTGTATCAAATAGGCCCCAAGTTTCCTGACTTACATGTGCCTGACATGCTTTGTTTTATTGTGAAAACCATTCTTTCAATCGAACTGTGGACGCTATGCCTAGATCACAATTATGTATCTGTACATTTTTGCGTTGTGCACAGAATGTATGCTGCATAGATGCACATAGCAGCGAAGAATTTTCATGAAAAAAATACCCATGCATATTGAGAGATGAAAATGTTTAGTTTTGCACTCCCTCCGGGTTTTTAAATTGTTGACACCGTTGATTTTTTTCGTTATGTTTAAATAGTTCAAATATGCAAAGTTATAAGGTATATTTCAACTTTCTTTTATGATAAAACAAATCATAGCAAAATATATGATAATTTTTAAATTTTTTTGAATAAGACGAATGGTCAAACGTAATAAAAAAGTCAACGGCGTCAACAATTTAAAACCGGAGGAAGTATGTATTGTTGCGTCCTTACAGAATCTAATCCCAACAAATAAACTGAAGGACATAATAATCACATGAAAGAGAAGGAAAACTTGATAGATGAACCATGGTTAGTTTTTCCAGTTGGGTTCCTTACTACCAAGAGAACCATATATGTAAAAATAACATACAGCATACCCCGTGAAAATTTGAACCATAAATGCTTATATCACTCTAAGCTCTGATCATGGAGGGCGTAAACACGGTGTATACACAAATGAGTCTGTCACGCCGTAATTGTGGTCACGTGGCTTTAATATGCCAAGAAACTGAACCTTGGAACTATTCAAGTGATAGGCCACTGCTAACCCTACGTTACTCAAGAAGATGACCTCCTTGTACGGGTGGAAACCAAGAACGTGGAAAGTTTCAGGGTACATGTCCTCCTCCCAGTCCCCAGTTTGGATAACGTCGTCATTGTCTGAGCTCCATTCAGCATCATCATCTCTTGTCTTTGTCTTTTCATTCTCATCCAAGATCCAAGGTCCGTTGAGTTGAATTTGATGATAGTTGCCACGTCGCACAAACTCCCACCAGCCATCGGGGTTAAGAACCCTATCATGCTTCAATATCCATTCTCTTCGATCAAGCGCTTCATTGAGTATCCACACTCGCAGTTGGCTCCTGTAGACAGCAGCAAACTGTACCCCTTTCTCTGACTTTCCCAAGAACGATTTTACATCGTTGTAGCACTCGGCGCGGTCTATCGGGGATTTGATAACTCGGTACGTTGCATCTGACAAAGACATCCTGCAAACATGGTTCACCTGCTTCTTGAAAATGTGGTCGTGAATAGGAAACAATTAATATAAATGATATTAATTGATATTACCTCGCGACATATTCTCCGTGACAATGTACGTAGAGAGCTCCTTGCCAATATGCAGCGAATCGCCATCGAGGCTCCTTAGAGTAGCCCAAAGAATCCATGAGAAGGTCGGCCACTGTCCCTGCTGCCTCTCCCTCCCGGACGAACACCCTCTCCCGCCACCGCCCGGTCCTCGACGACAGCTCGCGGCACATCCACCGGGAAGGTGGCCACTCCATCGATGCCCATGCACTGTCATCATCAGGGCGGTGTTTCTTCTTCTTCTTCAGCTCTCGGGGTACCAGCAGCACCCTGTAGTGCTTTGACATGGCCGGGTCGAACACGAGGAACGCGTGTCGATTCCACCACATGTCGTAGCCGCCGGTGCACCGGGGCAGGCGCTTCCACCACCGCGTCACCGGGTTGCACACGTAGAACGAGCCGGGTTCGTCGGCCCAGTAGAGGACGAGGCCGTCGCAGTGGTCCACGACGAGGCTCCAACTCCATCTGTAGTACCCGATCTCGTGCTTCACGAAGTCGAACCGGCCGTCGATGCGATTGCGGCGGCCGCCGTCGGTCGTCGTCGGCGCCGGCGCCGGCCGCGCGAAGAAGTGCGGCACGCGGTGGTCCTGGTAGTTGACGAAGAAGCCGCGCACGGCCTGCGGGAGGAGGTGCAGGAGCAGCAGCCGGCGGTCGTCGACGACGGCGCGCCACGCCTTGCAGACGCACCGCGACGCGGCCAGGCTGCGCGCCGGTAGACGGCCGAGGACGGCGGCGAGCAGGTCGTCGTGAAGAGCCGCCGCCGCCTCCATGGATGCCGGACAACGTGATGCACAGGCGCAACGGGATGCTGTGATGAATCAATACTTATAGAGCTCTTTCCGTGCCAGATCGACCCTTCAATTAGGTTTCAGCATGCTTCGTTGGAGCCCAACTCAAAAGTAGCCCAATTTGTTTTTTTTGCAATGATGAAATTAGCCCACTTGCAATCAGAGGTAGGAAGATATATCCATTAAACCATTCAATAATTTGAAAAGAGATAATTTTTTTTTCGAAATTATCAATCTGAAACATTCCGGCATATATGAAGAACTGGCCTGGCGTTCTTTTACACCAATGGTGTAAACAACATAGAACCTGTTTAGGAGCATATGGGCTAAAAGGCCAAACAAAAAGAGTTAATTTTGTCCATAAGGACTTTAAGAAGTGTACTAATAGTTTAGATATTTTTTTATCAGCATGACACTGAAAGAATAGTTTTGTCCTTATGACACCGGAATACAATTTTAACTGGCGAGTAAATTTTGATTGCGTTGTACCCTCCTAGGCATGTGCATCATGTCGACTTTGGCCGAATCTAAATTAGTTGGGTTTTTCCTCCTCTTCCCTCAGAAGCAGCAGCCGGCTCTCCTCCATCTGGTATAATTAAACTGCATATACTGAGTGCCGAGTTATTTATCAGTTGTTTTTTCCTTCCAAGTTAAGATTTATGTTAAAGTATAATTGCCCTCCATCCTCTCACCCCCTTGAAAGTTACTTTGTTGGAGGGAAATGATAGCCAAACATCCTATGCTGATTAAGCTATACCCACAGCCTATAGGCCTTTGTGTAACTATGTACGTGTGAAATGAATGACATTGGAATAAGTACAATTGTCCACCTGTTTGACAGTATGGTACAGTAATTTTTTGCAAACAGTGACTGATGCCGGAGTGAATTGGCGTCTTCAGAAATTAAGAGAAGGCATTTTTTTTAGAAAAAAAATTGATGATACTTTTAGTAGATTGTTGCCATAATAAGAATGGCGAGATGAAATCCACAAGCTGCATGATCCTGGCCCATCCGGTGCATATTTGCTCAGTTACTTGCTATTTGTTATGATTTCAATTATATTTCTACCACTGACCCTGATTCAGCACACATTGCTCCTAGAAAGCTTTGATCATGCAATGGTATATTTACACCTTGATGCCATGGCTCCAAAATGACCCAAGCAATGAACCTTTGAACCTTTTCAAATAATACGCTACATAAGACGATAACCTTGCACCGATGAGATCCAAGGTACCCTGATGTATCCAGGGTAGCCCTCAAGTGCTTCCTCCATAATGTCATCGTCTTCCAAGTTCCATTGAACACTCTGTATCAGACTTCTTTCCTCATTCTTCGTTGTCAAAGTACTCATAAGAAAATCTTGGCCCATCGTATTTTCCTTGATGCACGCCCCGTGGGATTAATGTCATACACCATCGTAGCTCGACAGTTTTTCCAGTCAAACTAAAATCCGGCACAAGAGAGATGGCATGGATGTAGATGACATGTTGCTGTTGTTTGGCCGGAAATGTGTTTCTGCTTATATTATTGGCTTTCAATAATCACATGAAATTAAGAGATGGAAAACTGGATTGACGAACCATGTGGTTACTTGTTTCAGTTGAGTTCCATACGATCGTAGGTATCAAGAGAAAGAAGTATGCTACTCGCAAAAAAAAAAAAAAAAAGAAACAGAAGTATGCGACATACTCCCTCTGTCCCTAAATATGTGTCACTTTTGACTTTTCGACATCACGTTTGATCACTCGTCTTATTCAAAAAATCTATATAAATTTTATTTATTTTTTATAACTTGTTTTATCATAGAAAATATTTTAATTGTGACATATTTATTTTAATATTTGCATAAATTTTTTGAATAAGACGAGTGGTCAAACGTGACGTCGAAAAGTCAACAGCGACACCTATTAGGGACGGAGGGAGTAGAGCATATCCCGTGAAAATGTGCACCATAAAAAGCTTACCCTGCTACTCTATGTTCGACAGAGCGTATACATGGAGTAAAATACGATGACATTATGGAGTGCATCAAGTAACATACGATGGGCCTAGATTTTTCTATGAGTACTTTGACAGCAAGAATGAGGAAAGAAGTGTTATACAGAGTGTTCAATGGAAGTTGGAAGACGATGACATTATGGACGAAGCTCATGATAAGGGCAACCCTGGATACATCATGGTACCTTGGATCTCATCGTTGCAAGGTTATCTTCTTATGTAACGTATCATTTGAACAGGTCCAAAGGTTCATTACTTGGTCATTTTGGAGCCACAATACTGGCATCAAGGCGTAAATATACCATTGCGTGATCAAAGCTTGAGCAGCATTAAATAACCAAACATATGCTTAACTATTCCTAAGTTGGCACACCATATATAGGTAGGTCTCAACGTATCTGCAATTCTTCGCGTTGCCCATAAAATAATTTACACTGCATACATGCACATATCAACCATGATTTTTTTCATGAAAAATTAATCTCTATTGAGAGATGAAATACCTAGTTTTGCATGTGCTATTGTGACCTTACAAAAACTGATCCCAATATATAAACTGAAGGACATAATAATCACAAGAAAGAGAAGGAAAACTGGATTGACGAACCATGTGGTTACTTGTTTCAGTTGAGTTCCATACGATCGTAGGTATCAAGAGAAACAGAAGTATGCAACATAGAAATCCCGTGAAAATGTGCACCATAAAAAGCTTACCCTGCTACTCTCTGTTCAGCAGAGAGTATACACGGTGTATACACAAATGAGTCTATGAAGCCACGATTGTATTCTTTTGGCGATAATATACCTAGAAGCTGAACCTTGGAGCTATTCAAGTGATAAGCCACCGCTACACCTAAGGTAGTCAAGAAGATGACCTCCTTGTAAGGGTGGAAACCAAGAACGTGGAAAGTGTGAGGGTACATGTCCTCATGATCATTTGTATTCTCATACCAATCCACGGTTTGGAAGACGTCGTCGTCGTCCGAGTTCCAGTCAAAATCAGCTCTTGTTTTCCTCTTTTCATAATCATCTAAGATCCAAGGCCCGTCAAGTTTTATTCGATGGTAATCGCGTGTGGCCCCCCACCAGTCATCAGCCTTAAGGACCCGATCATGCTTGAGGATCCATTCTGTTCGATAAGGTGATGACTCTGTGCGGAGGATCCACACTCGCAGTTGCCACTTGTAAATAGCTGCAAAGTATACCCCTTTCTCTGAACTTCCCAAGAAAGATTTTACATTGTTATAACACTCGGTGCGGTCTATCGGAGATTTGATAACTCGGTACTTTGCATCTGGCAACGACATCCTGCAAACATTGATCACCCCCAAAATGTGGTCGTGAACAACCAAAAAAAAAATGTTTTATTGATAAGTTGGTACTTTGCATCTGACAAGGACAATACCTGGCAACATATTCACCGTGGCAATGTACGTAGAGAGCTCCTTGCCAATACGCAGCGAACCGCCATCGAGGCTCCATAGAGTAGGGCAAAGAATCCATGCGAAGCTCGGCCACTGTCCCTGCCGCCTCTCCCTCCCGGACGAACACCCTCTCCTTCCACCGCCCGGTCCTCGCCGACAACTCGTGGCGACTCCACCGGTACGGTGGCCACTCCATGGATCGCCGTGCATCCTTCTTTGGCTCTCGGGGAACCAGCAGCACCCGGTAGTGCTTCGACACGGCGGGGTCGAAGACGAGGAACGCGTGCAGATGCCACCGCCAGTCGTAGCCGCCGGTGCACCGGGGCAGGCGCTTCCACCACCGCGTGTCAGGGTCGCACACGAAGAAGGAACCCTCGTATTGGTCCCTGTAGAGGACGAGGCCGTTGTGCTGGTCCAGGACGCGGCTCCATCTGCTCCTATACTGATCCTGGATGAAGTCGAACTGGCCGTCGATCCGGGGGCCCGCCGCCGCCGCCGGGCGCGCGAAGAAGTGCGGCTCGCCGTGATCTTGGTGGTTGACGAAGAATCCGCGCACGGCGTGCGGCGGGAGGTTCCGGAGCCGGAGCAGCAGCCGGCGGTCGTCGACGAGGTCGCGCCACGCCTTGCAGACGCGCCGCGACGCGGCCAGGCTGCGCGCCGGGAGACGGCCGAGGACCGCCGCGAGCGCATCGTCGTGTAGCGCCGCCGCCGCCTCCATGGATGCGGGGCAACGGGATCACAGAAGCCGTGATCGATACTTGTTACGTCTCTTTCCGTGCCTGACCCGTTATAGGTTTCGGCAAGCTTGGTAAATGCCCAACTCAAAACTAGCTCACTTTATGTGTTCTTTTTGCGATGATGAAAGTAGCCCACTTGCAATTGGAAGGAAACATTAAATTGAGTTTATTCTTGCTAAAAAAAATTAAATTGAGTTTATTTTCCCCTAAACAATTATATTAAATTGTGTCTATTTGATCTGAAAATAGGTCCTTTTTTTTAAATATCTGAAACATGCCGGCATATATTTTCATATGAAGAATTGCCTTTTTTTGTTTGTTTATTACACCAAAGGTCTAAACAACATAGGACCTCTGTTTAGGAGCATAGCAAAACATGCCAAAAAAGGGATTATTTCGTCAACAATGACTTTAAGAAGCATCAAGGTGAGGTCTGCATAGTAGAATTCTCCAAAAGTTAATCACCGTGAGAATTCAGTTGTCAAGGGATGTGTTTCGTTCTATGGCTTGAAGTGATTCCTTAATGTGCTTTCGACAAATGCCATAATTTCACAATTTACGCTACACAAAATCGAGTTTGATGGTGCGATATAAACAAAGCCACTTCTTTTTCAGTATTCCAGAGAAAAAAATCTTTATTAATCATTTAATATCAGTAGGTTGCCATATCTAATTTTCCTTAAAGTTTGCGTAGAGACAGCCACAATTTTTTCATGTGCCGTGCCTTTATGAGTAAAAGAGACTCTAATTCAATTAGACTCTGTGGATGTGCGTCGTTGCTACTTGGCCCACCCAAACCAGTTGGGTTTTCTCTCCTCTCCCCAAAGAAGCAGCGGCGGGCTCCCTCCGTCTGGTGTAGTTAGATTGTGTACAGAGTCCCCAGTATGTATCTGTTGATTTATTTCAAGTTAAGATTAAGTTAAAATATCATCATCGCAAGAAGAAACATAAAGTGAGCTAGTGTCCTTGGACTCTAGCTATAGAACTTTTGAGTGCACTTGGGTTGGTACAATATACTCTCTCTGTTTTTATTTATATGACGCAGTTGACTTTTTTCGTTACCTTGACCCTTCGTCTTATCTACAGATATTTGTGCAAACAGCTAAATATATAGATTAACTTTAAAGTGTTGTTGATGATAAATCTGATGATATAAATTTCACGTTAAGTAACTAATTACATAATATATATTGTTGGTTAAAGTTTAACGAAAAAGTCAACATATAAATAAAAACTGAGGGAGTAAAATTTATTTTTGCATACAATGACTAATCTTGGATTGGACATACAGAGGGAGTATATTTTCTACAAAATTAGTCATTGTCTGCAGAAACTAGAGAAGTCACCTTTTGTTTTGTTTCGTTCCAATCAACATCATCTCTTGTGTTCATCTTTTCATTCTCATCTAAGATCCAAGGCCCATCGTATATGATTTGATTAAATCTGCCATCTAGCGCAGCCCCCCCACCAATCTTCGGGCTTAAGGACCCGATCATGCTTCAGTATCCATTATGTTTGATTAGGTGATGACTCGGTGAGGATCCACACTCGTAGTTGGCATAAGGAAAACTGGATCGATGAAGCATGGTTAATTTTTCCAGTTGGGTTTGTTAAGATCGTACTAGGTACAAGAGAAAAGTATATAACATAGAGAATATCCCGTGAAAACTTGAACCATAAAAATCTTATGCTACTCTCTGTTCATGTAGGGCGTAAATATGCACGGTGTATATACAAACGAGTCTGTCACGCCGTAATTGTGGTCATTTGGATCTAATATGCCTAGAAACTGAACCTTGGAGCTATTCAAATGATAAGCCACTGCCGAAGATAAGGTAGTCAAGAAGAGGACTTCCTTGTATGGGTGGAAACCAAGAACGTGAAAAGTGTTGGGGTACATGTCCTCCTCATTTGTATTCTCATTCCAATCCCCAGTTTGGATGACGTCGTCATCGTCCGAGCTCCATTCAGCATCATCATCTCTTGGCTTTCTCTTTTCATTCTCATCCAAGACCCAAGGCCCGTCGAGTTTGATTTGATGATAGCTGCCACGATGCACAAGCTCCCACCAGTCATCGGGCTTAAGGACCCTATCATGCTTCAATATCCATTCTGTTCCATCAGTTGCCTCATTGAGGATCCACACTCGCAGTTGGCACCTCTAGATGGCAGCAAAGTATACCCCTTTCTCTGACCTTCCCAGGAAAGATTTCACATCGTTGTAGCACTCGGTGCGGTCTACCGGGGATTTGATAACTCTGTACGTTGCATCTGACAAGGACATCCTGCAAATGCTGATCTCCTCCAAATTGTGGTCATGAACCCAAAAACAACAATGATAGGATGTTATAGTGAAATACATTACCTCGCGACATATTCACCGTGGCAATGTACGTAGAGAGCTCCTTGCCAATATGCAGCGAATCGCCACCGAGGCTCCATAGAGTATCCCAAAGAATCCATGAGAAGGTCGGCCACTGTCCCTGCTGCCTCTCCTTCCCGGACGAACACCTTCTCCCGCCACCGCCCGGTCCTCGACGACAACTCGTGGCACCTCCACCGGGAAGGTGGCCACTCCATCGATCTCCACGCATCGTCCTCCTTCTTCTTCAGCTCTCGGGGAACTAGCAACACCCTATAGTGCTTTGACACGGCGGGGTCGAACACGAGGAACGCGTGTCGATTCCACCGCCAGTCCTGGCCGCCGGTGCACCGGGGAAGGCGCCTCCACCGCCGCGTCACGGGGTTGCACACGATGAACGAGCCGGGTTCGTCGTCCCAGTAGAGGACGAGGCCGTCGCGGTGGTCCACGACGAGGCTCCGTCTGCACCAGCGGGCCTCGTGCTCCATGAAGTCGAACCGGCCGTCGATGATGTGGCGGACGCCGTCAGCCGTCGGCGCCGCCGCCGGCAGGGCGAAGAAGTGCGGCATGCGGTGATCTTGCTAGTTGACGAAGAAGCCGCGCACCGCCTGCGGGAGGAGGTGCGGGAGCAGCAGCCGGCGGTCGTCGACGACGGCGCGCCACGCCTTGCAGACGCCCCGCGACGCCGCGAGGTTGCGCGCCGGAAGACGGCCGAAGACTGCTGCGGGTGCAGAGCCGTCGCCTCCATGGACGTGACAGATCGAGGTACGTACGACGCCACCGATCCGGGGTTCCCGCCGTGTGATCGATACCTTGTTATGGATTGCCGTGATAAATACTTGTACGGTTTCGGGTCCAGACTTGGGCTGGGCTCTAGGGAAAAGATTCGTAGGAGCCCAACTATAGATTAGTTGGAGGGAGAAGATAACTTATGTTTAATTAATCTGCAAAAATGCTCAAAAAAATAATTTGAAAAGTAGATATTTTTATCCATAACGACTTTCAGAATTCACAAGATAATTAGAATTTTTTTGAATTACACAGCACAACTCATACACTCACAATGCACACACACTCACCCCTTGCAACATAGGTACGCAAACCTTACCCCTATAAGTATCTTTGAAGACTGAGCTGGCAAATCTTCGAGATTGACGAAGTCACCACTAGCACCTCGATGTCGACGGCCACACCGCCTCCTGCTGAAAGCAC
Source organism: Eragrostis nindensis (assembly GCA_012490785.1). NCBI lineage: Eukaryota > Viridiplantae > Streptophyta > Magnoliopsida > Poales > Poaceae > Eragrostis > Eragrostis nindensis. The sequence continues at coordinate 414,553 of JAAXCT010000254.1, read as the reverse complement.
AATGCCGTTAAATCTTAGAAAATTCGCTCCCACGGGTAAAGCTTGTTTAGTACTCCGAAAGTGATTCAATGTGCGAATTCAAGTGTCTGAAGCGAAGTGGTTATATGGTTGAAACCAATCATCATAATATTTAGTTTTTTCTACTTCAAACAATTTGCTGTATAGAAAATCCAGTGTTTGGTACAGCTTCACCGATTCTATCCTAAAAATATATCTTTTTTCTTGCAGTGGATCCTAAAAATATCTCTGTGAATTTGTATCATGTGGCTAACATGCTTTTGTTTCATTATGTTACCATTCTTTCAACTACTCACATCATTACTAATATTTATATTGTATATAATTAGGAGAGGCCCTGATGCCTATAAATAACATGTCTGGAATTACAGTGTCGATAGGAGATCTGACTAAAAGTCTTCCAATATTTAATAATAACTCAGTAGGTGGTCATATTTGAAGTGCCAGTTTACCGTACAGGCAGTAAAAAACTTATTCATGGTTTCGTGCCTCCAGAATGAATACATAGAACTCATCTTCCACAAGCGAAAAGAGACTCCTTTTCAATTCATCTAACATATATTCTGGTCGTACATCAAAAAAATCAGTTATATGTGATCATCGACAACCTTGTCGTCAACCTTGGATAATTGAAGCGCTGTTTTTTTTCTAAAAATTTTTTTTCAGTGGAGTTTAATTTTTACAGAACTAATGTATATTCTAAAACTTAAGAGAAATAATAGCTCATCAATATAGATATCGTAAATATGAAATGGCGCGACTATAGAAAGCTAAAACTGGCTTCAGAGCGCCCTGCATGGTGATGCACAGATATTCGTGCCAGATCTAAAAATATCTGAATATAGATTGTGTTAAATTCACAGATGTTCGTGCTATATCATAAAATAAATTATGCTCCTAGCATAACTGAAAGCGATTTCAAAGTACATTTTCAATTAATGTTTTACAGAAATAACATGTCTAACAAAAAAATACCAAAATAATGATACCCTATATATAGAAGCATATTTAAGCAAATAGAAGTCCCTATTTATCAATTCATAAGAGCAATGACTATTCAACTTATTTTTTTTCTTATTGAGTTCCTTACAGTGTACAAAAGTCAAGCTAAGAGAACCAAAAAGTCACAGACAGAAAATAAAACAGGATCATGCCACTTATACTATATTGAAACACTGAACTTCTTCTGCTAATATATTATCTCTGATCATCATGCTGGGTGTATACATGGTGTATACACAAAAGAGTCCGTCACGCCTCGATTGTAGTCTTTTGGCGATAATATGCCTAGAAACTGAACCTTGGAGCTATTCAAGTGATAAGCTACTGCTACACCTAAGGTAGTCTAGAAGATGACCTCCTTGTAAGGGTGGAATCCAAGAACATGGAAAGTGTGAGGGTACATGTCTTCTTTTTCATTCTCATCTAAGATCCAAGGCCCATCGAGTTTAATTCAAGGATAATCGTGCGCAGCCCCATACCATTCATGGACCCAATCATGCTTCAGTATCCATTCTGTTCGAACTTCGATAAGGTGATGACTCTATGTGGAGGATCCACACTCGCAGTTGGCACCTGTTAATAGCAGCAAAGTATACCCTTTTTCTGATCTTCCCAGGAAAGATTTTACTTTGTTATTGCACTTGGTGCGGTCTATCGGAAATTTGATAACCCGATACGTTGCATCTGACAAGGACATCCCGCAAACATTGATCACCTCCAAAATGTGGTCATGAACAATCAAAAAAAAATGTGGTATTGATCGATAACTCGATACATTGCATCTGACAGGGACAATAACTCGCAACATATTCTCCATGGCAATGCACGTAGAGATCTCCTTGCCAATATGCAGCGAATCTCCATCGAGGCTCCATAGAGTAGGGCAAAGAATCCATGAGAAGGTTGGCGACTGTCACTGCTGTCTCTCCTTCCCGGACAAACACCCTCTCCTTCCACCGCCCGGTCCTCGACGACAACTCGTGGCACCTCCACCGGGAAGGTGGCCACTCCATGGATCGCTGTGCATGGTCCAACTCCTTCTTTGGCTTCCGGGAAACCAGCAGCACCCGGTAGTGCTTCGACACGGCGGGTTTGAACACGAGGAACGCGTGTAGATGCCACCTCCAGTCGTCGCCGCCGGTGCACCGTGGCAGGCGCTTCCACCGCCGCGTCACGGGGTTGCACACGAAGAACGAGCCGTCGTCAATGTCGTCGTCCGTGTAGAGGACGAGGCCGTTGTTGTGGTCCAGGACGCGGCTCCATCTGCATGTCTTCTGATCCTCGATGAAGTCGATCGAACTCGCCGTCGATCCGGGGCCCCGGCGCCGCCGCTGCGACTGGGCGGGTGAAGAAGTGCGGCTCGCCGTGGTCTTGGTGGTTGGCGAAGAATCCGCGGACGGCGTGCGGCGGGAGGTTCCGGAGCAGCAGCCGGCGTTCGTCGACGAGGTCGCGCCACGCCATGCAGACGCGCCGCGACGCGGCCAGGCTGCGCGCCTGGAGACGGCCGAGGAAAGTAGCCCACGTGCACACCGTCTATATTTCAAAAAAAGGACCTATTTTCAGATTAAATTTTGTTTATTTAATCTGAAAATAGGTCCCTTTTTTTGAAATATCTTAAACATTCCGGCATATATTTTCATATCAAGAATTGCCTTTTCTTTGTTTATTACACCAAATGTCTAAACAGCATAGGACCTGTTTAGGAGCATAGCTAAACATGCCAAAAAGGGATTATTTCGTCAATATTGACTTTAAGAAGCACCAATGTGAGGTCTGCTTAGTAGAATTCTCCAAAAGTTAATAACCTTGAGAATTCAGTTGTCAAGGGAGGTGATTCGTCTATGGCTGGAAGTGATTCTTTAATGTGCTTTCGACAAATGCCATAATTTTACAATGTTCACTCGAGTTTGATGGTGTGACAAACAAAGCCACTTCTTTCTCAGTGTCAATTAATATCAGTAAGTTGCCAGTATTTTAATTTCCTTAAAGTTTGCGTAGAGACAGTTACAATTTTTTCATGCCTACAGAATTTTATTACGCTTTCCACACACAAAAGTAAAAGAGACTCTAATTCAACTAGACTGTGAAGTACCCTCCAAAGGCGTGTGCGTCATCGCGACTTGGCATGGATGTAGCTGACATGCTTTTTTTTTTTTTTGGAGAAAAGGGCAATTTTATTAATCACCCCGGTCTCTGATGTGAGCTGTGCACTACTGAGTTTTCACACCCAACAGAAACCAAAAAGAAAACGAAAAAAAAATGAAAAACTGATCACACAAACTAATCTACAACACAAAGTGCACCAAGCAATCATCCATATGTTGCCACTGCTAGCAACTATCTCAAACACAGCCTCCCTCCTGCATGTCTCTCCACAGGAGCCCTGTTCACCGTCCGGCAACTCCCGCGCCCTTCTTCGTTGCTGTTGCACCGTCCCTCTTCTGCTGTTATCTATGTAGCTGACATGTTGCTGTTAGTTGGCTGGAAACATTTGTTCTTATATTATTAGCTTTCAATAACCAAGCGTATCTTCAGTAAGCACAAATGTCTCCACAAAATATTTCATCGTGCTTATATTAAGATCGACAGGGATGCCCCCCCAGCCCATCCCCCCCCATCCCCCCCCCCCCCCCCCCCCCCCCCCCCCCCCCCCCGGCGACCCCATATGATGCATACCAAAGCCGGAGATGGTTAACTATTCCTGCAGGTTTGGCACGTCATAGGTATGTCTCGGTGTATCTGCAATTCTTTGCGTTGTGCATAAAACAATTTACGATGAATACAAGAACATATCAACCAAGAAAATTCATGAAAAAGTCAATTGAAAGATGCAATATATTTAGTTCTGCATGTGTTATTGTGACCTTACAAAAACCTGATCCCAACATATAAACTGAAGGACATAATAATCATATGAAGGAGAAGGAAAACTGGATTGACGAACCATGTGGTTACTTGTTTCAGTTGAGTTCCACATACGATTGTTGGTATCAAGAGAATCAGAAGTATATAACATATAGCATATCCCGTGAAAATGTGCACCATATAAAGCTTACTCTGCTAACTATCTCTGCATGGTGTATACACAAATGAGTCGGTCACACCATGATTGTATTCTTTTGGCGATAATATACCTAGAAACTGAACCTTGGAGCTATTTAAGTGATAAGCGACTGCTACACCTAAGGTAGTCAAGAAGATGACCTCCTTGTAAAGAACGTGGAAAGTGTGAGGGTACATGTCCTCATCATCATTCGTATTCTCATACCAATCCACAGTTTGGATAAAGTCGTCGTCGTCCAGCTCCAATCAACATCAGCTCTTGTCTTCCTCTTTTCATAATCATCTAAGGTCCAAGGCCCGTCGTGATCGTGCCCAACAGCCCACCAGTCGTCGGGCTTAAGTACCCGATCGTGCTTCAGTATCCATTCTGTTCGATAAGGGGATGACTCGGCGAGGAGGATCCACACTCTCAGTTGGCACTTGTAAATCGCAGCAAAGTGTACCCCTTTCTCTGACCTTCCCAGGAAAGATTTTACATTGTTATTGCACTCGGTGTGGTCTATCGGAGATTTGATGACTCGGTACGTTGCATCTAACAAGGAAATCCTGCAAACATTGATGACCCCCCAAAATGTGGTCATGAATAACAGAAAAAAAAATGATAGGATTGTTTTTTTTACATCTGACAGGGACAATACCTTGCAACATATTCGCCGTGGCAGTGTACGTAGAGAGCTCCTTGCCAATATGCAGCGAACCGCCATCGAGGCTCCATAGAGTAGGGCAAAGAATCCATGAGAAGGTCGGCAATTGTCCCTGCGGCCTCTCCTTCCCGGACGAACACCCTCTCCTTCCACCGCCCGGTCCTCGACGACAACTGGTGGCACCTCCACTGGGAAGGTGGCCACTCCATCGATTGCCATGCATCCTTCTCCTTCTTCTTTGGCTCTCGGGGAACTAGTAACACCCTGTAGTGCTTCGACACGGCGGGCTCGAACACGAGGAACGCATGGCGCATCCACCACCAGTCATCGCTGCCGGTGCACCGGGGCAGGCGTTTCCACCACCGCGTGAAAGGGTTGCACACGAAGAAGGAGCCCTCGTCGATGTCGTTGTCCGTGTAGAGGACGAGGCCGTTGTTGTGATCCAGGACGCGGCTCCATCTGCTTGTCTTCTGATTCTCGATGAAGTCGAACTGGCCGTCGATATGGCGGCAGGTCGCCGCCGGGCGGGCGAAGAAGTGCGGCTCGCCGTGATCTTGGTAGTTGACGAAGAAGCCGCGCACGGCGTGCGGCAGGAGGAACGGGAGCAGCAGCCGTCGTTCGTCGACGAGGGCGCGCCACGCCTTGCAGACGCCCCGCGACGTCGCGAGGCCGTGCGCCGGGAGACGGCGGAGGATCTCGGCGAGAACGTCGGCGTGTAGTCGGCCGAGGTCCGCCGCGAGCGCATCGTCGTTTAGCGCCGCCGCCTCCATGGACGCGACAGAGGTACGATGCCACCCGTTTGATCAGGAGTTCACGCCAAGATCGGTACTTGTTAGGGCTACTGCCGTTCATGTACCAGACAAGCCCTATAATTTCTCGACCTACATGCGCCCAACATGAGGTGCCTGAACTTGGTCGGAGGAGGAGGCCGGACGGCGACATCGGTGGATTCCGGCGGTGAGGTGCTCGTGGTTCGGGAGAGTTCCTGAGAAGAAGGATAGTCTTTGTATTTTCCTTTTTCTTGAGGACTTTTCTGTAAATGTGGCCAGGGGCCTGTTTGTAAAAGGTCGTGGGATGTACTGTTGCTCTGTTTAATATAATGCCCCCCTTTTCTCGCAAAAAAAAAAATGAGGTGCCTGAACTGAATACGAAATAGTTCACACATCCTGTGGTATCACAGAATGTTTTCGCTGGGTACGTGTTGCACATGTTATCAATTTTTAATGTGATCAAGTCACGAACCAATGTTGCAGCAGATCACTATTCGGTATATATTTTGGCCTGAAACCAACCCGATGGTGAGGCATGGAAAACATTGGCTTGCACTTCGTTAGTATGAACCAATGTATGCTGCATGCGTGCACATAATACCTGAAGGACATAATAATTTTCATGAAAAGATCTCTTTTGAGAGATATCGGAATACTTTGTTTTGCATATGTTATTGCGCCCTTATAAAATCTGAAGCCAACATATAGATTGAAAGACATAATAATCCCATGAAAATTTGAGCCAATTTTTTTTACTAGCTAGGCTACTCTCCTATATATCATGCAGGACGTATACACGGTGTATACACAAATGCATCAGTCACACCATAATTGTGGTCGCTTGGTTGCACTATGCCCAAGTACTGAACCTTCGGTCTGTCCAAGTGATAGGTCACTGCTATGTTCAATTCGGAACACAAGAAGGCCTTGCTAAATTTCAAGTGCTTGAAATCAGGGGGGTGTTTCAAGCACCACCCACAGTCGTTCATTGTACATCCAACGGCAGTGGAGGACCTTTAGTGTTTTGTGCTAAGTTTGTCTCTGTTGCATTAACGGGTCACATAGTTCTGATCCGTTCACAAATTCAAATTTGTTAACGGATGCCCCAAAATAGCATATCACACCCGATAACGAGGCAACATGATTTTCTGAACAAAAGAATACAAACAGAACCACTGAAACTATAAAACTCTGTTGTTGTAACTTTGTTGATGACAAAAACAAAAGCTTTGTGATATGTTTTTGTTGAAATCACTATGAACAAATAAAATTTGTAGCGTAGCAGTTTTTGGTAAAGCAAATTTGTCTAAAAAGCTTGAAGTCACTGGTTCAGAGTCTCCTAAGATATGTGTCAAGCATGCTACTTGACAACAAACAAAACATTCTGAGATTTGTTGTTGTAAACATTACCATGAACAAAGTAAAATTTGTGTAGAGAATATGTGTGATTCTGTATGTTCAAATAACATACAGATTTCTGTGAATGTTACAGAAATCTTTGAATCTGTCACTGAAATTAGTTCCCAGCTGACTAAAATCTGTGCCTGTCTATGTGACACATAACTGAAAATCTAAGCTATAGACAACTAATTTTCATAGGAATTACATAGAAAATATGCCCAGTTATCAATGTTCCAAAAAGGCTGAACTAATTCATAATTTCAGATGATAACAAATAACTGAAAATAATCAACGATCCTACAAAAAAATCCTGGTATATGGATATGAGTCATATGACTCACAGCATCTTCCATGTTTTCACGGTATCCTTGCATTGATGACATTCCATACTCAGTCGTCCATTCCCACTGAACTTTTTTTCTCACAGGCGCAGCAAGCATTGTGGAGCTCGATAGCCTGCACATAACATTATGAGTACAATGTCTCAAAATCCGTATAAGAAAATTTGAAGAAATGGACACACTGACATCGGATTACTGATAACACAAAAAACAAGAAACCATTTATTGACAATATTAGAAAGGTTCGGTCATACCAGTATCCTATCGCAGCAAGAGACCATTTGAGGACACCAGCAGCAAGAGACCATTTGAGGACATCAACACGTAAAGGAACAACGACATCTTAAAGATTTCGAATAAATGATATTTGCATAAACAAAGTTAAATAATTTCCTGGTTGGATAATGCATTTTCTCAGTATTAACCTAGATTATTCTAAAATGCAGCATAAACATAGTTTGTTCTACACTTGGGAGTATTGGCCAGCAAGACCAGTCTATTGCACTCTGGATACTTTTAAAAGGACCCACAAAAAAGCTGGTATGAAAATATAATGCATCTGCACTTGTTATATCATGAACTTTATTTTATGACATGAAAACTAAACTTATAATAAATTAGGTACAATTCCATAAGTTGCACTTCTCATATTAATAAAATTGCATGAATCAGTTTGTGCAATTCCTACATTGCAGAACTGTAATCACAACAAACTCAATGGATATATGATAACACCAATAGGAGAAGAAAAGATATAAAGTTAAGTGGCAAATTGGGTTTATGTTATCTTTGAACCCACACAATGAACAAACCAGTGGTGACTGCAATTACAAAATCATATTATGCTATTTGCTCAAAGTTAAGTAATTTCCCGGTTGGATCGATGCATTTTGTTCAGTATTAACCTAGATTATTCTAAAATGCAGCATAAAACTAGTTTTTTCTACACTTGTGAGTATTGGCCAGCCAGACCTGTCTATTGCACGTTGGATACTCTTAAAAGAGCCCATAAAAATCTGGTATGAAAATATAATGCATCTGCACTTATTATATCATGATTTGCAAAGACATCGTTTAGCAACGGATGCAACCTAATAAACTTTTTCAATGTTTTAACCACGCAGGCAAAACAAAATAATAATAAATTTCAGTTCGACTCCGGACCCGAATGAAATTGGCGTGCCCATTAACTAATGGAACAAAAGGGAGGGTTGGATCAGAAGCACGACACGTACCAGGCATCGACTGAAAACAAATAAAATCACCAGTCACAAAGTACATATGCAAAAATGAACTCACCCACAGCCATTGATAATCGCAGAAGCTCCTGGTCGCCACTGCCTGTACTCTGGTTGAAGGCAAGCAGAAAAACAAAATCATTTCCAGAGAATTATCATGAACATCAGACATGGCTGAAACATATGGGAAAATGGCTTCGATATTTAAATGAGTCGGTGCAATTGCATTATTTATAAAAATAAAAATGCACAAATGAATACCTGCAACTACTGGTAGCATAAGTTGCAATTGTAGAATGGAAAACGAATGCAAAAGGACACTAGAAGGTATCTAGGAATAAGACACTTACAAAGAAATTATTAGTCTTCAAGCATTGATTTTGAAATGTGTACGCATATTATCAGTTCATAATACCTAACAGGTAAAACAAATACACAAACCTTCAAGTATAAAATTATACTAGCCCCTATGTGTTGACTTAATATAATTTATAATTACAATCAATATGTCCTAGAACTGCACAAAGTATATTATGCAATTAGCTGTTTGAAACTGACGAGCATTGCTCTTTGACTTGGGATTATTTTCACACGTTTTTGGACAGCATACACATATTATTTCACAAGTTCATAGACAACTTACACAAAGCTATCTCAACTCGATTGGAACTGAAACAATAAAGAGAGAAACTAAAGAGCCTTCAGGTGTACATGTTCATCTTGAGAGAAATGCTGACTGCATAGCATTAAATCAGCTAATGGAGGTAATGCTAATGGAGCAAAAAAGGGGCCAAGATAACTCTGATCACTCATTGAAGGTGATGTTAGTACTGTTCTTCTGCAAAATATTTCATACTCTACAGGAACAGAAATGTGAGTGTACTATATATTGCAAGACCTAGCCCCAAGCTGATAGTTCTTCCTTAGTTTTAAGTTTGGCACATTGCTTTTACTGATTATCAGATTATTTTACAAACGAAATAGATAGAAGTAAGCGAAGGGTAAGCATGAAGCGATAATATCTCAGAACGACAAATATCGTCACATTACACCCTGCCTCCAAATTCCACACAAATGCAATCGGAAATATTGTTGGTTGGAGCAATTCAGCTTGATGAGATAACATAATGTAGCACAAAACATGTAAAGATCAGACATGGCATATAAGTCCCTCATAGGAGCCTCGACAAATTTCTTTCTAAGCAGATGACCTGTCCATATTGTCACCCAGCACACCTCTCTTTTCACTTGGCAAAAATCACGTAGTTATGGAGAAAACTACTGTCCCTCGAAACCAAGTTAGGAAACTTCAACTCAATGCGGAAGCAAAAACAAAAAAGAGAAACAGGACTCATGCTAGAAGACTATTTTAGCTAGAACTAAATAACCTGCAAAAGGGTTAGTTGAAAAACAAATGGACAATGCATACAGATTGCTGACAGATATTATATGCAAGTTAATTAAGCTGAACAAGTTAAACAAGCAAGATTGTACTACAGGAAAACTAAGCTGCTTTAAGAAAAACTAAGCTTCTACCACTGACTAGTATTTTTTTTTCTTAAACGACCAAGCAACAACAATTAGTAAATAACAATATACTAGCAACCACCAGATTATTTTAACATGCCTCATGACAAAAGATGATTGACAAACTTGGCTTCAGGAAACCAAGCAAGCAAACAGACACGCTAACCGAAAACTAAGCAGTCAAGCAGCTAGATAAACTGATAGCATGTGACATCAACTAATTAGCAAGTTAGCTACTGGACAACCATTTGAGTTCTGCGTAGAGCACAAAGCAGAAGGAAACAGAGATCAGTGCTAGCACAGGAACAGAAAAATCACTCAGACAACCATCAGCTCATTTTTCTAAAGGCGTCAGACAAGATTTTTGCATAGAAAAAAAATAAGCAGACAAGCAAAGCAGTGATATCAGATATTGGCAACTAACTGACAGAACCAGAAACTGCTAACATAGATATCGATCTCAGTGAATTCTTTTCTTTTACCATAGCAACAAGCTACAACTAGGAAACTACAGTCCAGAATTGATAAGCAGATATGGGATCAGACTAGATTATAGCAGCTTAGCCTTACCTGCAAACAAACCTGAAACAGTTGCTCGGAGAACCTAATGATACGTTTGCTGTTGTGAGCAATGACAGATCACGCCATCAAATTCAGACCTGAACCAGAGTAAAACAGAGCCACTGCAAGCTAGACCAGAGAGAAGAAATTCCAACACGATTACCCAAGACAACAGCTCGGCCGAGTAGCAGTTCAAACCAAAACAGAACAAACAGATCCTGCGACTCCAGCAAAAGAAATCGATGAAGTCCCAAAATGAAACCGATGGGTTTTCTGCAACACCAGATCGGCCTAGCACCTGAAGAATAGACCAATCAAACGTTCAACACCTAACCCTAAACCCTAGCAAAGCTCAATCGCCAAATGAATGGATCGAAACGGGAAGAACAGAGATACAACCATGAAACTGGAATCACATCACGACGCACCTGATTTCCACCGCGAGACCTCGCACTCCAATGTCGAAATCCCTTGACGCGATAGCTCTGCACCACCTGATTTCCACCGCGAGACCTCAGGGACGACGAATTGATGCCGGCAAAGGGCGGCGTAGACAAATCGCCGCCGCGGTTACTCGGCGGGCACAAGGAACAAACCGCCGGCGACAAGCCGCCACCGGAACACTCGTCGGAGCTGAATCACCTCCGCTCTCCACCCCCTCTCTCGTCCGGTGGCAAGGATGACCAACGACGCGAAATGCTGAAACAAAACGACGGGGGATTGGGTAGCTAACCGGGTTTATTTGGGTGGATCCGATAACAATTGCGGGCCCGGTAATTGTGACGCGGTGCGGTGCTGGGTTGCATCACGAGCACGAAGTGTGGCGCAGATCGGACGCTCCACACGGTGCTTGAAAGAATGCAAGATTTCAAGTACTTGTAACAAATATACAAGAAAATAATCTCCTTGTACGGATGAAAACCAAGGAAGAGAACAATCTCAGTGTAGTCCTTCTCCCTGTTCGCATTCCAATCTGGAATATCGACGATGTCATCATCATCCGAGCTCCAATCTGCTTTATTTCTTTCCCCGTTTCCACGGTCAAATTCATCCAAGACCCATGGCCCATCATACTTTACTTTTGTGGAACTCTCCAGGCCTCCGCCACGCATCAGACTCAAGGATGCTCTGGTGCTTCAGCGCCCATTCTTCTGTCCCATCTTGTGACTCCTTCAGGATCGAAACACGAAGCAGACACCTCCTGTCAATGGCTGCAAAGCATACCCCACTCAAAGTCTTCCCTATAAATGATCTTGTACGAAGATTTCTGTCTTCGCACTGGGCACGGTCTATTGGTGATTTGATTACTCGGTACGTGTAACACTAGTACAAAAAGGGCCTTTAGTGGTGCGCCTTTTGGGCCAGCAGTGGCGGTCAAAGCGTGCGCCACTGCGCTTCCGCCACTGCTGGCACGTCCAAAGCGGTGGCGCACACACCGTCCGCCACTGCTATAGCGAATCAGTGGCGGACGGGATGACGTCACTGTCCGCCACTGTAGACGAGTTGAACAGTGACGGGCTAGGTGACATCATGTATGCCCGCCACTGCAAGTGTTTTTGCAAAATAAAAAAAAAAAACTATTACCTCTAATCTGCCATGATCCCCATTCAATGTTGCTCTGAAGCAAAATTGAACATAAGATTATAGCAGAATAGAAGAAATAGAGACTTAAGAGTGACCAAACTCGATTAGTTACCATGCATGTGAGATCTAGGATTTAAATGTACAATGACAAAAACCGAGCAAAATCAATTAGCCTCGGCATGATATAGACCACACAAAGAAAAAATGTTTACATCTAGCTTGGAAGGTCACTGGTACTTTGAGCAGTGAGCGCAACTATGATAACAACCTGTCAAGCTACCGATCCACATTACGATGACAATCTGACAAATCAAAAGAACAGATAAAGGTCAGGGAGATGGAGATGCATCACTTCTGAACTAGGCAAAACATCAAACACCTTGTGGGCCAAAACGAGAGCAATAAGAATGAAACCATCAGAGCTCAGCCGGCAACCAATTCAACACAGATCGGGTATCGGTTCGCATGATAATCCAGCACAATCGATTAGCACAGACATACGGATAGCAGATCAGATTGAATCACCGGATAAAGAGATGAGCAGAAGCTAAATCACTGGTCTGTCCGGAACCCTAGCGTCGCCGCCACGCCAGCTCCTCGCCACCCGGATCTTCGAAGGGAGAGGGAGAGGGGGGAAGAGGCGGCCGCGCATGGGGACGAAGTGGAGGGAGAGGTTGCCGCGCTGCCTGGAGACGTCGCCGAGGTCGCCATCCTCGTCGCGCCCTAGACCGAGGGAGCGCGCCAGCGCGGAGGAGGGAGCCGGCCCGCGCAGCCACCGGGGAGGGCGCGCGCCGCCTCGAAGCCTGCGAGCCACCTCGCCGGGGATCCGCGCCGGATCTGAGCAGCTGCGAAGGTGGCCGCCGCCAGATCCGATGAGGAGAGAGGCTAGCCACGCGCCGCCGCGCCCTCCTGCGCCGGATCCTTCGCCCGCGCTGCACAGCACCACCACTGGATCCTCGCCCGCGCCGCCTCGCTCAGCCCGCTGTCGACCGTGCTGCCCCGCCGGTTCTATCAGTGGAGGAGGGAGGAGGGAACCGTGGGTGGGGAGACGAAATGGAGGGAGGGCGTGGGAGAGAGAAGGGAGGAGAGAGGGCGGCGGCGAAAGAAGAGAGGCGGTGAATGGAGTGGAGAGGAAAACCTAAGGTTTATATACGAACTCCAAAACTCGGGCTAAACGGGCTCAAATGGGCCGGATGATATTGCAGTGGCGGAGGGACTGATGACAGCAGTCCGCCACTAAAAGAAAAAATATCATTGACGGGCAGTAGTAACATCAGCGCGTCCGTCACTGTTGTCCTCGTTCCAGTGGCGAACGGCGCTGACATCATTTTGTCCGTCACTGGTAGCCTCCTCGGTTCCTGTAGCAGCGATGACGTAAGCTCGTCCGCCATTGATACGTGCTACAGTAACTTGTGCGAGTCTAGTAGTGACGTATCGCTAGTTGTCCGCCACTGCTGTGTTTTTCGCTGTGTCATATTAGACTCATTTTGTTCTAGTGTAATTCGACAGTGATAGCCTGCAAAAAGATATAGATCATCATATGTTATCGATGGCACACAAACTCATGAATTATACACCTCATTTTTAGAAAAGGGAATATGCATTAATGCTCTAGCATATGTATCGGTCGATACATGTCGCTATCCGTTATTACAAATAGAGTCCAAATGAGGAAAACGACAAACCCAGAAACGTTCATGACATCTATCATCATTATTTCAGGAATTATACAACTCCTGACAATTGATAAACATTGGATATATAGAATGTTAGAAGCATCGACACTCCCGATGCAAAATATATAGCATCAGTTATAAAAATAGCTAGCTAGGTCAGGAAGCTTATTTACCTGGCGACATATTCACCGCGGCAATGCAGGTATAGTGCTCCATTCCAGTAGGCAGAGTAGCGCCATTGTTGCTCATCAAACCATGCCATGCGAAGGCACCATCAGCAAGCCTGCCGTCCCTGCCGCCTCTCCTTCCCGGACGAACACCCTCTCCTTCCAGCGCCCGGTCCTCGACAAGAACTCGTGGCAAGTCCACCGGGCAGGTGGCCACTCCATCGCCAGCCATGAATCGTCGTCGTCCTCCTCCTCCCCGGTGGTCTCGGTAGCTGCCCACGTCCACTGGCGCCGGAGGTGGTACTCGATCATCTCGTGAAGCTCTCGGGGAGCCTTGAGCACCTTGAAGTGCTTCGACACGGCCGGGTCGAACAAGAGGAAGGTGTGGCGCTTCCACCGCCGGTCGTCGGCGGCGGAGCACCGGGGCGGGCGTGCCCACCGCCGCGTCACGGGGTTGCACACGTAGAACAAGCTGGCGTCGTCGTCCCAGTAGAGGACGAGGCCATTGCAGTGGTCCAGGACGCGGCTCCATCTGTACCTGTTCGTGTGCTCGATGAAGCCGAACTCGCCGTCGATGGCGTCGGCAGCCGTCGTCGCCGGGCGGGCGAAGAAGTGCTGCCGGTCGTGGTCCTGGTAGTTGACGAACCGCGCACCGCGTGCGGGAGGAGCAGCCGGCGATCATCGACGACGGCGCGCCACGCCTGGCAGACGCACCGCGACGCCGCGAGGCTGCGCGCCGGGAGACGGCCGAGGACCGCCGCGAGCGCGTAGTCGCGTAGAGCCGCCGCCGCCGCCTCGGACTTCATGGAAGTATAGCCTAGGGCGAAAAAATAGAGGCGCGACTCCAATTGGAATTCCGCCAAATAATTCGATAGGATCGGTCCGGACTTAAACGCGAGAGCGTGATACGTGAGATCCGCTCACGTCGGTGCTTTGTGGCCAAATATGATACGAGCCCGTCGATAGAGCTCTTCTTGTTCATTTTCATTTTTGAGCACTGCTATAGGTACGACTACTCATTTCTTAGACTTCTGTACAATCAGAAGATTCAATGGCTAAAATCATTCGGGCTTGGTCGGACAAAAGTCTAAAAAATGAGTCGTACGTGAAGCATTTTCCTTCATTTTTTTTTTTTCTGTTTTTACCATGGCGGGAGACGACAAAGACATTCAGAAGGAGCCACCAGTACGAAGAAATCTCCGGATAAGAAAAACCGCCGCTAAGTTGATATTTCAACCATCTGAAAAGTCGTCGTTATACAAATTCGATCTAAGTAGTGTAATGATTTCAATATAGAAGTCGTTCTGCCATTAAAAAAAATAAAATAGTTTAGTTTTTTTTTTTCTTTGAGATTACACAGTACAACTCAGACACTCACAACACACGCACACTCACCCCTATGAACACACGTACGCAAACCCTACCCCTATGAGCATCTTTGAAGACTGAGCCGGCAAATCTAGAGATACGAAGTCACCACTGGCGCCTCGCTGTCGACGGAGTGTCGCCTACCACTGAAAGAACAAATGCCGTTAAATCCTTGAAAATTCGCTCCCACAGGGAGTCGAACCCAGGACCTGAGAGGTGCTACTCGGATGTCTTAACCACTAGGCCAAGACCCCTTTCACATGAAATAGTTTAGTGAAATAATACCTTGGCAATATAGAAATCTTTTTTTTTTTGCGAATGGGCCATATAGAAATCGTCAGCCGTGAAAAGAAATATGAAATAGTGCGACCATACAAAGCTAAAACTGGCTTCACAGCCTGGTGGTACGCACTGAATGTTTTAGGTTCGTGCATGCACATAGAGAAACAAAAAATCACACACAAACAAAACATAATCAAGCCACTTGTACCATATTGAAACACTGAACTGCTACTGCTAATATATTATATCCTCTGATCATCACACAGGGTGTATACACGGTGTATATACAAATGAGTCGGTCACGCCACGATTTCGGTCCCTTGTTGGGTGTAATATGCCTAGAAACTGAACCTTAGAGCTATTCAAGTGATAAGCCACAGCTACACCTAAGATAGTCAAGAAGATGACCTCCTTGTACGGGTGGAAGCCAAGCACGTGGAACGTGTAAGGGTACATGTCCTCATCATCATTCGTATTCTCATACCAATCAACAGTTTGGATAACGTCGTCATCATCCGAGCTCCATTCAACATCACCTCTTGTCTTTATCTTTTCATTCTCATCTAAGATCCAAGGCCCGTCCCGCGTCGCTTGATGGTAATCGCCACACAGGACAACCCCCCACCAGTCATATGGCTTAAGGACCCGGTCATGCTTTAGTGTCCAACATTCTGTTCGATCAAGTGATGGCTCGGTGAGGATCCAGACACGCAGTTGGAACTTGTAAATAGCCGCAAAGTATACCCCTTTCTTTGTGCTTCCCAGGAACGATTTTACATCGTTATAGCACTCGGCGCGGTCTATCGGGGATTTGATAACTCGGTACTTCGCATCTGACAAGGACATCCTGCAAATTAAAGATTGATAAGCCCAACAATGTGTTTTTTTTTAAAAAAAAAAGAATGCCAGCAGGGTATGATATGTTGATGATATTACCTCGCAATATATTCACCGTGGCAATGTAGGTAGAGATAATCTTTCCAATATGCAGCAAAACGCCATCGAGGCTTCATAGAGTAGCGAAAAGAAGCCATGAGAAGGTCGCCCACTGTCCCTGCCGCCTCTCCTTTCCTGATGAACACTCTCTCCCTCCACCACCTGGTCCTCGACGAGTACTCATGGCACGTCCACCGGGAAGGTGGCCACTCCATTGATCCCCATGCATCGTGCTCCTCCTTCTTTGGTTCTCGGCGAACCAGCAGCACCCGGTAGTGTTTCGACACGACGGGGTCGAACACGAGGAATGCGTGACGCTTCCACCTCGTGTCGTCGTCGTCGTCATCGGAGCACCAGCACTGGGGTAGGCGCTTCCACTGCCGGGTCATGGGGTTGCAGACGTAGAACGATCCGGCGGTGCCATCATCATCGCTGTAGAGGACGAGGCCGTTGCAGTGGTCCAGGACGCGGCTCCGGCGGCTGCCTCTCTCTAATTTCTCGATGAAGCCGAACTTGCCGTCGATCCGGGGGCCCGCCGTCTCTGGCGCCTCCGGGCGGGCGAAGAAGTGCGGCTCGCCGCGATATTGGTAGTTGACGAAGAAGCCGCGCACGGCCTGTGGCAGATGGTACGGGAGCAGCAGCCGTCGTTCGTCGATGACGGCGCGCCACGCCTTGCAGACGCACCGCGACGCCGCCAGGCTGTGCGCCGGGAGACGGCCGAGGATTGCCGCGAGCACGTCGTCGTGTGGAGCGGCCACCACCTCCGACTCCATATGGATCGATGCAGCAGATCGATGTGCAGAACTCCGGTTGGATGGATGGTAATTCCTAGGTCGAATCGATAAATTAGTCAGGACTTGAAGCCGATGGATCGAGAGCGTGATACGTAAGCCATGCATGAGAGCTCTACATTAGCCCAACTTGGTACCTGGCATCCAAGATCCCAGGTGTCGTTCGGCTCAAGCTCTTGATAGGGCTCTTCCTCTCTTTTTTTTTTCTTCCCTCTATTTTGTTACTGACGGCGCGATGAGTGAGATCCCCTGATAATTAGAAAGACATGGAATTGTTTTTCGTTCTAGCAAAAGCTTGTTAGACATCACCCCCGCAGGTCGAGTTTTTTTTAAAAGCTTGTTAGACATCTTTGTTCACAAGTGTTATAGTATAATACTTGATGGAGCAGGAAAGGAAGTTCTAAGAGAACCTATCCTAGTCATACTCCATATGTGGGCAATTTACCAAAGAGTTCCTTTCCTAGTAGGAGAGGAGGGCCTCTTCGACCCCAAGTATAAATAGTGAAGTACCCCATGATGTAAAACATAAGTTTATTCAGAATAATAAAGAGAAGGCTCCACCCTACATTGTGTCTTGCCTTTTGTCTACAGTTCTGTGATTGTTTTTCCTCGTCGGCAACGCGACGCTACTCGGAATCTCTATTACTACAACAACAAGGACGTGAAGTATCAGTATGTATATCAAAACGATACGTACCCTGGTGGATTTTTCAATATTCGTAGTATGCACATAGTGCAGCCAGCTCAAAACTAGGTCTGGCCCTCTGCGTCATCCAACATTAATTATTACAAAAAAAATCTTATATGGGAACAAAGTCTTAGTATGTAGTATATCAAAATCCCGGTAATGGCTGCTTGATAGAGTCATTGAACTAAACTGTGTAAGGCAAAATCACACGTTAAACTAATCTTAGCTTTCTACCGCGCTTCCACCGCCAGACGTCGCCGGAGCACTGTGGCAGGCGCTTGCATTGCTGCTTTTCGGGGTCGCACACGTAGAAGGAGCCGGCGTCGTCGTCCCAGTAGAGGACGAGGCCGTTGCAGGTGTCCAAGTCGACGCGGCTCCATCTGCCCATGTTCTCTTCCTCGACGAATTCGCCGTCGTCGATCGCCTCCGCTGCCGCTGCCGCCGCCGCCGGGCGGGCGAAGAAGTCATCTTGGTAGTCGATGAAGAAGAGGCTGCGCACGGAGTTCGGGAGGAGGTACGGGAGAAGCAGCCGGCGTTGGTCAACGACGGCGCGCCACGCCTGGCAGACGCACCGCGACGCCTCGAGGCTGCGCGCCGGGAGACGGCCGAGGACCGCGGCGAGCACGTCGCCGTGAAGAGCGGCCGCCGCCGCCGCCATTGATGCCTGACTGACTCTGCATGCAGAGGCGCAAGGCCACCCGTTTGATTGATCCGGTGTTTCACGCAGTTTTGGATTTACTTACCAGGGCTCTTGTCGTGGATGACCCCACCCTGTTTTGGTTTCAGGTCCAGACATGGGCTGGCTTGGCTCCAGGGAGATGTTTCGTAGGAGCCCAACTCTTCTCCTCCATTGTCGTTGCTCTAAACCGAGCTCAAAACCTAGCTCACTTGGCATTTGGAGAAAGAGAAGCCATTTAATTATTTTTCTTTAATGAGTCTCAAAAAAAAATCTTTAGCAATCTGAAAAGTAGATAATTGGACGTCTGACTAAATATATAGGAGGGACATTCATCCTTACAAATATCCTGTCTAGAGTCAAGGTCAATGGGACATCTGACCAAAATCATGATCATGTCATGTAATAACTGAAATAATTCGATAGAAAATGCTTCGTGTGCGTATGACCGCACGTTACGACCAGAGATCTATAAATTGGTTTTAGAAACAAGTGAACCATAATCATGATCATGTCACTTGAACCATATTGAGACAATTAATTGCTGGCACTAAAATCGCTTATCATTTAAGTCCTATACATGGTGTATAGACAAAGGAGTCACACACACCGCAATTGTGGTAATCTGGCTTTAATATGCCTAGAAACTGAACCTTGGAGCTATTCAAGTGATAAGCCACCGCTACACTTAAGGTAGTCAAGAAGATGACCTCCTTGTATGGGTGGAAACCAAGAACGTGGAAAGTGCTAGGGTACATGTTCTCCTCGTTAGTATTCTCATTCCAATCCCCGGTTTGGATAACGTCGTCATCGTCTGAGCTCCAGTCAAAATCATCCCTTGTCTTCCTCTTTTCGTAGTCATCCAAGATCCAAGGGCCGTCATGTTTAATTTCTTGGTAATCACCAGCTAGCACAAACCTCCACCAGTCATCGGGCCTAAGGACTCTGTCATGCTTCAGTATCCATTCACTTCGATCGAACGACTCGTTCAGGATCCACACTCGGAGTTGGCACCGGTAAATAGTAGCGAAGTATACCCCTTTCTCTGATCTTCCAAGGAAAGATTTTACTTTGTTATAGCAATCGGTACGATCAATTGGGGATTCAATAACTCGGTACTTTCCTTTTGACAAGGACATCCTGCAAACATTGATCACCAATTGTGGTCATGAATCCTTCATCACCAAAGAAAAAATGTGGTCATAGAGAAATATTGTAATAAATGATAATGATTATTTGGTGATCGAGAAAATACCTCACGACATATTCACCGTGGCAGTGCACGTAGAGTGCTCCTTGCCAATATGCGGCGAAGCGCCATCGTGGCTCCTTCGAGTACCCCAGTGAATCCATGAGAAGGTCCGCGACCGTCCCTGCCGCCTCGCCTTCCCGGACGAACACCCTCTCGCGCCACCGCCCAGTCCTCGACGAGAACACGTGCCACGTCCACTTTGACGGCGGCCATTCCAACGGCTGCTCCTTCACCGGGTGAAGGGGAGCCAGGAACACCTGGTAGTGCTTCGACACGGCGGGGTCAAACACGAGGATCGGCCGGGGTTCTCGGCCACGGACGACGCGCGGCGGCGGCAGCTTCACCGACCGCCGCGTGATCGGGTTGCACGCGTGCAGCTCGCCGCCGAAGAAGAGGCTGTCGACCTGGTACAGGACTAGGCCGTTGCAGTGGTCCACGACCATGCACTCGCCGTAGGGTTTGGGCTCGATGAAGTCGAACTCGCCGTCGATCTTGGGGCCGGCCGCCGCCGCCGGGCGGGCGAAGAAGTGCGGCCGGTAGTGGTCGACGTAGTTCACGAAGAAGCCGCGCACCGAGTGCGGGAGGAGTCGCCGGAGCCGGAGCAGGAGCTGCTGCTTGTCGGCGACGGCGCGCCACGCCTTGCAGACGCGCCGCGACGCCGCCAGGCTGCGCGCCGGGAGACGGCGGAGGACGTCGGCGAGAACGTCGCCGTGGAGAGCCTCCATGGATGCGGGAAGCTAGCTAGGCGGCAGGCAGAGGCGCGACGCGACCCGTTTGATCAGGAGAACTTGATTGCGCCGTTTTGGAAACAGGCAGGCTGGAGTCCGAGTTGGTTTCCCGGGAACGAACGTGATGCAATAAACTTTCAGCTCCAGAGTTGCGCCGGGCCCGAGGGAGATGCTTCGTTGGAAACCAAGCTCAAAAGTTGCTCAATTTGCATTTGGAGAGAAGCCATTTAATTTTCTTGAATAATCTGAAAAGTAGGCAATTGGACGTATGACCAATAGAAACATAGCCTGTTTAGAATCAAGATCAATATAATTAGACATCTGACAAAAAATAATGATCGTGTCTCGACAGAATATGCTTCTCTTACCTTCTTACGTATGACCGATGTTACAACCAGAGATCTATTGCTTTTAGAATCACAAGTGAACCACAATCCTGATCACGTTACTTGTAGTACCTTTTTTTTTAAAAAAAAGAGAATATATTTCAATATTTCAGCCTTTGCATCAACAAATGCATATACATGTTCATGTCGTCATTATTACGCAAGACGGAGCTACAACAAACTGTACTCAGAAACGCAAATAAGAGCAAACTGATCAAATGAAGCGCCCCGGTTATCCCAGGAGCTAAAACACTTTATTATACCAGTCCCTGGATCAGTCGCTGGTACAATCAAGTCTTACAACAGGTGATATTACAAGTCGCGACCTGGCTAGGGTCGATCGATAAGCAACAAGAAAATCAAAAGATAACAAACAACAAGTACACACCAGACCCCGATGATAACATCTAGGTCTTCAACCATAGCGGAAGCAACTAAGCGGTAGACTAATGCCACAGGCAGCTCGGGTGCGGACGAGACCAAGCTTAATCGTCTTCCTCACCGTCGGCGTCGACGAAGTCTGGATCTTCCTCTGTAATCAGCAAGCAAGAATGAGTACAGAAGTACTCAGCAAGTCGCAACCCTTACCCTACCATCAATGGATAAATATATGCATTTGGCGGTAGCAAGGTAAAGGCCATCAGGTTTAACATTGCAATAAAGCAAATTTTACACATGCAGGGGTTCAGTTTATAAAGCATTTTAGCAAAAGCATCAAATAAGATATTATGGGTTGGTCAAGTTTTACGTTGCCGGACACCTCGTCCACGACAACCTTCGGCGGAAGGCCGGACCTATTCTCAAAACAACTCACGCATCAAGGAGATAAGCACCCACCCATGCTAGTTCTTGGAGCGAACCAAAGCCATGTCCGTGACCGTGGACTCGGCTATTCGAATAGATTTTAACACTCTGCAGAGGTTGTACGCTGTACCCACAATCTGAGTGCATCACAAGCCACTGCGCGGGTGGTGTGAAGACTCACAAAGCCATTACCCATCACAGCATCGTCCCGACTAATCGCCATGGGAGTTATCCAGGGGTCTAGCCTCTGATCTAGGCCTCGACCGGGTCGCACACGTCTGCATCACGTCCACCTGCTCCATGGGCTCCCATTGCATCTCCAGCCTCCAGGCGATTAACAGACTAGCTGGCGGGGTTTAGACTAAGCCGTGCCGCATACACGGTAGTGTGGTCGTACTGAATAAACGGCTAGGTAGGATGTCACAAGCAACTCGGTCCTTATACGAGCCAAGGCAATCATCTCCACATATATGAACCCACCACAGAGGCGGCATTCATCTCCCATAAACTTGTCATAAGCACACCACAGAGGCGACGCTTAATCTTCCATAAATATCATCAGGATCACCTCAGCTCTAACCCAAGTTCATTCATTCATCTTTCTTAAGTTATCACCCAACCTTACTACTACCACACAACACCAATCACGGTTTTCACATTTGCAAAAGCTAAGTATAAGTAGAGCATTTAGTGATACACAGTCCTAAGCATTTCTATAACAAGGAAATCATCCATGCGTAAATATTGTCATACATGGATATCCTAGGTTTAACAAGGAATAATATAGGACAGGTAATATAAGGCTCAGTGGTCTTGGTCATACTACACAAAGGTTTTGCAATCATCAGGGTAATCATTTCATGCAATAAAACGGCTGCTACGGGTTGTGTTTATAAAACATAGGAGCAGTATGATCAAAGGGAAAACGGATTGTGACTTGCCTTCGTTGACGTCCTCGGGAAGCTCCTGCTCGAAGTCTTCGACTCCTGGTTCCTGCTCCTCCTCCTCGCACTCGTGCTCGTACCCTCCGTTAGCTACGCGACCGGCAAACAAGCAAACAAACACAAATAAATACAAAAGAAATAGAGAATGAGCTCTATAAAAGATGAAACTGGTAGAAATGGATAGAGCTCGATTTTAGATGAATTTAGGAGGAAGAATCGGGTTAATCGGAGCTTGGATGGTGGAGATATCGATTTTATAGTGGAGGCTATGGATTAATTCCGAAAATAAATTCGTGGGAATATTTCAAGTCGAGCAGCACACGAGTGCTTGGGCTGCTGGTGGTGCTCGGTTGACAAAGGAAAAGGGTAGATTAAGTGGGCCGGGGAGGTGGAGTGGTGTTGGGGATGCTCCACGGCAGCTTGGTCGGGGCGAGACGGCATCGGGAAGGGAGATCAATGCGGTGCTTGGTTAAACACCAGATCAAAGAGAGAAGCGGAGGGAGGACGCTCACCTGCAGCTGGGCTGGACAGCGCGATGGCGAGGGAGCTCGCGGGGAGGGCTATTTATAGCCTGGGATGAACTCGAGTAGGGAGAGAGAGGAGCATCACCGTGGACAGCGACATTGAGGCGATGGCGCTGCTGTGCTATAGTCGCCGCTCCTGCGCGCGCAGAGCGGGACGTGGGCGGTGGCACGCGGCGCGAGGCTAGGTAGTGGCAGGCAGCATGCAGTGGCAAAGGTGAGGGAGAGGCTGCAGCGCTGAAGTGACGGCGCGGTTGACGCACACAGTGGTGCGCATGGATGAATAGCGACGGTGGGGCTCGGGCGGTGCGTCGCGATGTGGCGCGCGCGGGGCAGAGCGATGGGATGGAGCGAGCAGAGGAGCAGCGAGGCACAGTGAGAGATGCTGGAGTGGAGTGGCGTGTGGTGTGGGCAAGGCGTTGGTGTGTGGTTTTGGAGTGATGGGACGCGAGCTTGCATGCAAGTTGGCCACTAGCTTGGATGCACATGCATGGTGTAGCTGAAGTGACCACTGCGCGCAGAGGAGTGAAGAGTAGGGGACGGCTCGGTTGTGGCATTGACGCGATGGCGCAGTTGACGTGCTGTAGGTGGGGCAGATGACTTGAAGAGGTGGGGCAGTGCGGAGGCAGAGCACGAGCTGAGCTCGGTGATAGTGCTGATGTGACGGCGTAGTTGACGCACTGTGCTCGATGAGACCACAGCGGCAGGGACGGGACGGCGGGGCCAAGAGCGTGGCTTGTGAACTTGGGTTGATGGGATGGTTCATGCAGGCTTGAATAAGGGTACGGGTAGGCGAGATTAAAGGCGCGGACCGAGGTAGGTAAAGAAAACATGCGTGCTGTGCCAGTGCACGGGGTGGAAGAAAAGACAATGACGAGACGGCGGGGCCAATGGCGTGGCGTGTGGTTTTGGTTTGACGAGACGACTCGACGCGACGAGACGACTCAGAGATGGAGTTGGCGTATGGATTTGGGCTGATGAGACAATGACGAGACGCGACGAGATAACACAAGCATAGTGTATAGTGTCGTCACGTGGTTTGAGATGACGAGACGACTCAAGCATAGTGCATAGTGTCGTCAGGTCATTCGAGATAATTAATGTGACGAGATGACTCGTGCGGGGCCGAGTGATGTGACAGATTATGCGAAGGAGTAAACGACGGTAACTGGGTAGGTGAAGGTAAAAACGCGCTGGACGGCAATTTAGCGCGCGAGAATGGAGAAGGGAAAGAAATAGACCAGACCGGAAAATCCAGTTGGTGAGGTCCAGAACAAGAGAGGGATTTTTGAAAAGTTTTGAAAAGATTTTGAAAACTTCCGATTTAAGTTTCGATTTTTATTTAAAATTTTTAGGGTCGATTTTCAGGGCGTTACAAACCTACCCCCCTTAAAGGAATCTCGTCCTCGAGATTCAAGCTGATCCTCAAAGAGGTGGGGATACTCCTTCCTCAAAGCATCTTCTCGTTCCCATGTAGCTTCTGCTTCTGTGTGCCGACTCCACTGAACACGATACAGACGAACTGTTGAACCTCGGGTCTGACGGGTGGTTACATCCAAAATCTTAATCGGCACTTCCCGATATCGAAGGTCATCTTGCAAGTCCAAAGTTTCTACAGAGACATGCTCTTCAGGGATCCTCAAGCACTTCTTGAGCTGGGACACGTGAAAGACGTTGTGCACATCTGCCAACTCTGGTGGTAGCTCGATCCTGTATGCCACAGTACCGATCTTCTTCAACACACGGTAAGGTCCGATGTAGCGTGGTGCTAACTTGCCACGGACTTGGAAACGACGTGTACCTCTAATTGGGGAAAC
Source organism: Eragrostis nindensis (assembly GCA_012490785.1). Lineage (NCBI taxonomy): Eukaryota > Viridiplantae > Streptophyta > Magnoliopsida > Poales > Poaceae > Eragrostis > Eragrostis nindensis. The sequence goes on along the minus strand of JAAXCT010000254.1, from coordinate 389,368 downwards.
TTTAAGGTACACATAGTCTCCAACTTGGAAACTTAAATCCCTTCTTCTCTTGTCTGAATAACTCTTCTGACGAGACTGTGCTTCCTTCAGCTTTTCTCTAATTTCAGCAACTTTTTCTTCTGCCTCTTTAACAATGGAGGGTCCTGTAAGGGAACGCTCTCCAACTTCTGACCACATCTGAGGTGTTCTGCATTTTCTTCCATGCAACACTTCAAAAGGTGACATTTTGAGGCTAGCTTGGTAACTGTTGTTGTATGAGAACTCAGCATAAGCTAGACTCTTCCCAGTCTTTGCCATAGGTCAGTGCACAAGCTCTCAACATATCTTCAAGGATTTGGTTGATCCTTTCTGTCTGACCATCAGTCTGAGGGTGATAAGCGGTGCTGAAATCCAACTTAGTTCCCAAAGCAGAGTGTAAGCTCTTCCAAAACCTAGAGGTAAATTGGGTACCTCTATCAGAAACAATTCTGCTCGGCACTCCATGTAGCTTCACTATGTTGTCAATATACAACTGAGCTAACTTGTCTCCTCCATAGTTGGTTCGTACAGGAATAAAGTGAGCGACCTTGGTGAGTCGGTCCACTATTACCCATACAGAGTTATATCCCTTCTTTGTTTTAGGAAAACCAACTATAAAATCCATGCCTACTTCGTCCCATTTCCACACAGGGATTGGTAAGGGCTGGAGTAATCCTGCCGGCTTCTGGTGTTCTGCCTTGACTCTCTGACAGACATCACATTCTGCAACAAACTTGGCTATATCTGCCTTCATTCCATTCCACCAGTACCTTTCCTTTAAATCAAGATACATCTTGGTAGATCCTGGGTGGATGGAATAAGCTGAGTTATGGGCTTCATCCATGATTATCTCTCGGAACTTTCCTTCCTGTGGTACGCAAATTCTGTCTTTATACCACAGAGTTCCTTTATCATCCACTCTAAAGTTTGGGGCTTTGTTTTCTCCAGTGTGGCTACGGATCTTCATTAACTCTTGATCCTTGAGCTGGGCTTGTCTGATCTGTTCATCTAGTGTTGGTTGCACACTTAGATTATTCACACAAGCTCGAGGCACTATCTCCAGATTAAGCTTCTTTATCTCGGTCGACAAGTGATCATTGTGGTTCATGAGATAGTTGCAGCAGGCTTTTCTGCTTAAGGCATCTGCAACAACATTTGCTTTCCCGGGATGGTAGTGGATTTCCAAATCATAGTCCTTGATTAACTCTAACCATCTTCGTTGTCTCAGATTCAGATCTGGCTGAGTAAAGATGTATTTCAAACTCTTGTGATCCGTATAGATCTCACACTTGTTCCCAATTAAGTAGTGCCTCCAAATCTTGAGGGCATGCACTACTGCTGCTAACTCCAGATCATGAGTGGGATAATTCTGCTCATGAGTCTTCAATTGCCTTGATGCATAGGCAACAACTCTACCATCTTGCATTAGAACACATCCCAAGCCTTGTCTTGATGCATCACAGTAGACGACAAAATCTCTGTGAATGTCAGGCAGGACTAACACTGGTGCTGTTGTCAGTCTTCTCTTCAACTCTTGAAAGCTTCTTTCACAAGACTGGGTCCATTCAAACTTCTTGTCTTTCCTGAGAAGTTCTGTCATTGGTCTGGCTATCTTGGAAAATCCTTCAATGAATCGGCGGTAATAACCCGCTAATCCAAGAAAGCTTCTGATCTCTGACACATTTGTCGGCTGAGGCCAATGAGTAACGGCTTCAACTTTCTCTGGGTCTACAGCAACTCCTTCTGCTGTCAGAATGTGGCCAAGGAAGGCAACTTTCTCAAGCCAAAATTCACATTTACTGAACTTGGCGTACAACTTGTGGGCTCTGAGCTTTTCCAAAATTACTCTCAGATGTTGCTCGTGCTCTTCGGCACTCTTTGAATAGATCAGTATGTCGTCAATGAAGACAACGACAAACTTATCTAATTCCTCCATAAACACCTTGTTCATGAGATTCATAAAGTATGCAGGGGCATTGGTTAGTCCAAAGGACATAACTGTGAACTCATACTGACCATATCTGGATACAAAGGCCGTCTTTGGGATATCTGCTTCTCTGATCTTCAGCTGATAATACCCAGACCTCAAGTCAATCTTGGAGAAGTACTTAGCTCCTTTTAACTGATCAAACAGGTCATCAATCCTGGGCAGAGGGTACTTGTTCTTGATGGTCACTTCATTCAAGGATCTGTAGTCTACACACATCCTCATACTTCCATCCTTCTTCTTGACAAAGAGAACTGGTGCTCCCCAGGGGGAAGAGCTAGGTCTGATATATCCTTTCTCTTGGAGTTCTCTTAACTGTTCCTTGAGTTCTGCTAACTCTGCGGCTGCCATGCGGTAGGGTCGCTTGGCTATTGGGGCTGTTCCAGGGATAAGGTCAATGATGAACTCAATATCCCTATCTGGTGGCATTCCAGGTAACTCTTCAGGGAACACATCTGGATACTCATTCACCACTGGTACTTCTTCTACAGTCTTGGCTTCCATTGAGAACACCATAGGGTCGGGTTTTCTTCCAAGGGCTTGGCAAACTACTCGGGTTCCTTCATGGTTGGTCACTGTAACTGTTCTGTTGGAACATGCTATGACACCATCATGCTTGGTTAACCAATCCATTCCGAGGATTAGATCTATTCCCTTGGATTTTAGTACCACAGGACTAGCTAGAAAGGCTACCCCACTTAGGGTGATTCTTATCCGCGAACAACCCAAGTGACACTTGATGTCAGCTCCGGGTGATCGGGTTATTAAGGGGGTTTTAAGCAGTACTGTAGGTACTTTATACTTTTCCACAAAACTTGATGATATGAAAGAGTGCGATGCTCCAGAATCAAACAAAACTGTTGCAAGAACTGATTCAACAAGAAACTCACCAAGCACAACTCCGGGTGCGTCCTGAGCTTCCTGAGCATGGATGTGGTTGACGCGGGCACGTCCGAAGGACTGCTGTGTCTTCGCTGGCTGGTTGGAGACTTGGTTGGTTCCACGTGTGGCTCCAGACATCCTTGGTCCATTCACAGTGTTGGACTGAATGGAAACAGCTGGCTTGTTCTTGTGGGGACAGTTGGCAATGAAGTGGCTAAGGTCACCACAGTTGAAGCAAGCCTTGGGTTGGTTGGTCACTTGACCACTGCTGTACTGCTGAGTCTTGGTGTTGTTCTGACTCTTCTGAGGAAAGCTGAGCTGACGAGAGACATTGGATGGAGTCCTGAACTGCATTGGGGCTTGACTCTTCTGACCTTGGAAGTTGGAGTTCCTAGGCCTCTGGAATCTTTCCTGCTGACGGACTTCATGAGCTGCAAACTTGCGCTTCTTCTCTTTGGACACTTCCATTATTCTTTCTTCAGTTAGGATAGTCTGGTTCATCAGGGTGTTAAAGTCAGGATAGATGTGAGGAGTCATCTGTGTTCCTAACTCTCCTGATAACCCTTTCTTGAACTTGTTCTGCTTCTTCTTGTCAGTTGAAACTTCCTCAGGAGCATAACGAGAAAGTTCAATGAACTTGCGGATGTACTGATTAACAGACATGCTTCCTTGCTTCAGCCTGCGGAACTCATCTGCCTTGAGTTGCATGGTACCTTCTGGAACATGGTAGCGGCGGAATTCTTCCACAAATTCTTCCCAAGTGATGGTTGTGGGATCATCGGTGGCTTCACAGTAGTTCTCCCACCAGGCTAAGGCTGTCCCAGTGAGTTGATGGGATGCTAGGAGAACTCTGTCTCTACCCTCACAGTTGATAGCATCAAGCTTCCTTTGAATGTTCCTTAACCAGTCATCAGCTTCGAGTGGGTCCTCAGATCCTCCAAAGGTTGGTGGCTTAATTCTGACAAACTCAGCCATCTTACTCTGGAAACCATGTGCTTGCTGCTGACGGCGTTGGTTGTTGTTGTTATTGTTGTTCTGCACAAGTGCTTCCAACAGACGGGTTTGCTGTGCCATAACTTCCGCCAGGGTGGTGAGCGGAGGGTTAGGCAACTGTCCATGGTTGGAGTTCTCAGCTTGAACTTCAGCATCTTGGTTTACTTCTTCTTCCCTACGGTTGTTGCGCTGGCGCCGTTGGCGCTGCTGGATCCTGGCAGAGCGCTTCGGCGGCATCTGTTTGAGGATAAGGGGGAAAGAGCATAAGATGAGAGAAGAACTTAAGGTCTTCTTTATGTTATCATTTAATTCTCTTGGTTATTATGTTTTTCTTTTTATAAAAGAGGAGCAGGGCACAAGGGCCTTGCTGGCACACACAACAAGCAATTCACACAAACAAGCAGCACTCACAGATTCATTAAAACAACAGGGGGTACAACACTAGCGAAGGGCTACTAGCGGTTATACTGCGACTACAAGGGACAAACTAAGACTTCGGGGGGTACAGACTTCCACAGACACTTCCTTGAACTCGGACCGGTAGCTTCATCCCATGATGATTGGATCTTCATCTTGATAGACACTCAGGGGTCCTGGGCGTCCATGAGGTTGGAGGCATCTTCCAGGCCTCTAACTGGGGAATCTTCATCCGAAGCAATGGGGAGGCGATCTTCATGCTCCCTTGGAAAAGGCTGGGTCAAAGGGAGGGGCTCTTCTTCTTCTTCGACTTCTTCTTCTTTACCGTCTGCTTGAGAGGGCGGTGGTGCAGGAAGATCTTCTGCGTACTTCCTCTTGATGTTGCTTCCCGCAGAGCAGATAGGAGTCCCATCCAAAACAGGACGTTCTCCTACTCCGGGGATATGCAGAGTCCTGCAGTGGGCACGCCCAGTGAGATAGGCAGTGCCGACTAGCTTGTTGTAGCGGTCTTCTGCGGACTTCAAGGCTTCTGCGGCAGCAACAACACGGCTTTCTGCTTCTGCTTCTCGAGCTTTGGCTTCAGCGAGCTGAACACGTAGGGTCCTAACTCGTGTCTCAGCTTCTTCGGCTCGAGTGATGCACCTTCGCAGTCTGGCTGCTGTTCCGTCATACAGCTCATCCAAGGCGAGCAGATAACGGGTCATGGCAACGACTGTGGGATCTCTTTCAGCCATTCTCAGGCCTTCTATTGTCCTCATCCTTGCAAGCCAAGTGAGGCGGTTTCTCTCCATGGGAGGGAAAAACCTCATTGGCGAGCGACCGATAGGCCTCTCATACATCTGGCACAAGTACCGAAGGGCCTTGCGTGCCACAGCTTGGTAGGTGTCTGGGAATCGTGACCCAGTAGTGGTCACGTTCCAGGGCTTCATATCCGGATGGTCATCACTGGCTCCAATGTGAATGGTGACTTCACAGCGCTCAGTGCCAAACTCTTCATATTCTCTTCCGACATACTCGGCAGGCTCCATAATGCCAAGTCTGACCATGGCATCACGTAGCACCTTTGGAAAGCCAGGGGTCTCCAAGCAGTAGTCGGTCACCCATCCATCTTCTTCCATCTGTAGAGGAAAGATTAAATAAGAATTTTGCAAAAGATGGGGAAAGAGCTAAGGAGTTTTTCCAAAATAGTTTTTTGCAAATAATTTTCACGTCCAAGCCTAAGGTCACGTCCTACAGCCAAGCACGGCTCTGATACCACCTGAAGCGCCCCGGTTATCCCAGGAGCTAAAACACTTTATTATACCAGTCCCTGGATCAGTCGCTGGTACAATCAAGTCTTACAACAGGTGATATTACAAGTCGCGACCTGGCTAGGGTCGATCGATAAGCAACAAGAAAATCAAAAGATAACAAACAACAAGTACACACCAGACCCCGATGATAACATCTAGGTCTTCAACCATAGCGGAAGCAACTAAGCGGTAGACTAATGCCACAGGCAGCTCGGGTGCGGACGAGACCAAGCTTAATCGTCTTCCTCACCGTCGGCGTCGACGAAGTCTGGATCTTCCTCTGTAATCAGCAAGCAAGAATGAGTACAGAAGTACTCAGCAAGTCGCAACCCTTACCCTACCATCAATGGATAAATATATGCATTTGGCGGTAGCAAGGTAAAGGCCATCAGGTTTAACATTGCAATAAAGCAAATTTTACACATGCAGGGGTTCAGTTTATAAAGCATTTTAGCAAAAGCATCAAATAAGATATTATGGGGTTGGTCAAGTTTTACGTTGCCGGACACCCCGTCCACGACAACCTTCGGCGGAAGGCCGGACCTATTCTCAAAACAACTCACGCATCAAGGAGATAAGCACCCACCCATGCTAGTTCTTGGAGCGAACCAAAGCCATGTCCGTGACCGTGGACTCGGCTATTCGAATAGATTTTAACACTCTGCAGAGGTTGTACGCTGTACCCACAATCTGAGTGCATCACAAGCCACTGCGCGGGTGGTGTGAAGACTCACAAAGCCATTACCCATCACAGCATCGTCCCGACTAATCGCCATGGGAGTTATCCAGGGGTCTAGCCTCTGATCTAGGCCTCGACCGGGTCGCACACGTCTGCATCACGTCCACCTGCTCCATGGGCTCCCATTGCATCTCCAGCCTCCAGGCGATTAACAGACTAGCTGGCGGGGTTTAGACTAAGCCGTGCCGCATACACGGTAGTGTGGTCGTACTGAATAAACGGCTAGGTAGGATGTCACAAGCAACTCGGTCCTTATACGAGCCAAGGCAATCATCTCCACATATATGAACCCACCACAGAGGCGGCATTCATCTCCCATAAACTTGTCATAAGCACACCACAGAGGCGACGCTTAATCTTCCATAAATATCATCAGGATCACCTCAGCTCTAACCCAAGTTCATTCATTCATCTTTCTTAAGTTATCACCCAACCTTACTACTACCACACAACACCAATCACGGTTTTCACATTTGCAAAAGCTAAGTATAAGTAGAGCATTTAGTGATACACAGTCCTAAGCATTTCTATAACAAGGAAATCATCCATGCGTAAATATTGTCATACATGGATATCCTAGGTTTAACAAGGAATAATATAGGACAGGTAATATAAGGCTCAGTGGTCTTGGTCATACTACACAAAGGTTTTGCAATCATCAGGGTAATCATTTCATGCAATAAAACGGCTGCTACGGGTTGTGTTTATAAAACATAGGAGCAGTATGATCAAAGGGAAAACGGATTGTGACTTGCCTTCGTTGACGTCCTCGGGAAGCTCCTGCTCGAAGTCTTCGACTCCTGGTTCCTGCTCCTCCTCCTCGCACTCGTGCTCGTACCCTCCGTTAGCTACGCGACCGGCAAACAAGCAAACAAACACAAATAAATACAAAAGAAATAGAGGATGAGCTCTATAAAAGATGAAACTGGTAGAAATGGATAGAGCTCGATTTTAGATGAATTTAGGAGGAAGAATCGGGTTAATCGGAGCTTGGATGGTGGAGATATCGATTTTATAGTGGAGGCTATGGATTAATTCCGAAAATAAATTCGTGGGAATATTTCAAGTCGAGCAGCACACGAGTGCTTGGGCTGCTGGTGGTGCTCGGTTGACAAAGGAAAAGGGTAGATTAAGTGGGCCGGGGAGGTGGAGTGGTGTTGGGGATGCTCCACGGCAGCTTGGTCGGGGCGAGACGGCATCGGGAAGGGAGATCAATGCGGTGCTTGGTTAAACACCAGATCAAAGAGAGAAGCGGAGGGAGGACGCTCACCTGCAGCTGGGCTGGACAGCGCGATGGCGAGGGAGCTCGCGGGGAGGGCTATTTATAGCCTGGGATGAACTCGAGTAGGGAGAGAGAGGAGCATCACCGTGGACAGCGACATTGAGGCGATGGCGCTGCTGTGCTATAGTCGCCGCTCCTGCGCGCGCAGAGCGGGACGTGGGCGGTGGCACGCGGCGCGAGGCTAGGTAGTGGCAGGCAGCATGCAGTGGCAAAGGTGAGGGAGAGGCTGCAGCGCTGAAGTGACGGCGCGGTTGACGCACACAGTGGTGCGCATGGATGAATAGCGACGGTGGGGCTCGGGCGGTGCGTCGCGATGTGGCGCGCGCGGGGCAGAGCGATGGGATGGAGCGAGCAGAGGAGCAGCGAGGCACAGTGAGAGATGCTGGAGTGGAGTGGCGTGTGGTGTGGGCAAGGCGTTGGTGTGTGTTTTGGAGTGATGGGACGCGAGCTTGCATGCAAGTTGGCCACTAGCTTGGATGCACATGCATGGTGTAGCTGAAGTGACCACTGCGCGCAGAGGAGTGAAGAGTAGGGGACGGCTCGGTTGTGGCATTGACGCGATGGCGCAGTTGACGTGCTGTAGGTGGGGCAGATGACTTGAAGAGGTGGGGCAGTGCGGAGGCAGAGCACGAGCTGAGCTCGGTGATAGTGCTGATGTGACGGCGTAGTTGACGCACTGTGCTCGATGAGACCACAGCGGCAGGGACGGGACGGCGGGGCCAAGAGCGTGGCTTGTGAACTTGGGTTGATGGGATGGTTCATGCAGGCTTGAATAGGGTACGGGTAGGCGAGATTAAAGGCGCGGACCGAGGTAGGTAAAGAAAACATGCGTGCTGTGCCAGTGCACGGGGTGGAAGAAAAGACAATGACGAGACGGCGGGGCCAATGGCGTGGCGTGTGGTTTTGTTTGACGAGACGACTCGACGCGACGAGACGACTCAGAGATGGAGTTGGCGTATGGATTTGGGCTGATGAGACAATGACGAGACGCGACGAGATAACACAAGCATAGTGTATAGTGTCGTCACGTGGTTTGAGATGACGAGACGACTCAAGCATAGTGCATAGTGTCGTCAGGTCATTCGAGATAATTAATGTGACGAGATGACTCGTGCGGGCCGAGTGATGTGACAGATTATGCGAAGGAGTAAACGACGGTAACTGGGTAGGTGAAGGTAAAAACGCGCTGGACGGCAATTTAGCGCGCGAGAATGGAGAAGGGAAAGAAATAGACCAGACCGGAAAATCCAGTTGGTGAGGTCCAGAACAAGAGAGGGATTTTTGAAAAGTTTTGAAAAGATTTTGAAAACTTCCGATTTAAGTTTCGATTTTTATTTAAAATTTTTAGGGTCGATTTTCAGGGCGTTACATCAAACCACACCATCGTTCTTATTAATCGAAAACTCAGATTCTATTACTAAAATTCCAGCCATTCTTGACGAAGACATCTATGACTGTGGTTTCAAGCACACGACACCCCTACCCAAACTGGGGTCTGCCCTCCTCCTGATCATTTGTAGTATGTACCATATTGGCATATTGAACGACAGTCGGCGCTAATAATCTCAGATCATGCAGGGCGTATGCATGGTGTATAGACAAACGAGTCACACACACCACAGTTGTAGTCCTTTGGCTGTAATATTCCTAGAAACTGAACCTTGGAGCTATTCAAGTGATAAGCCACTGCCATACTTAATGTAGTCAAGAATATGACCTCCTTGTACGGATGGAAACCAAGAACGTGGAAAGTGTCAGGGTACATGTACCCCTCGTTCGTATTCTCGTTCCCATCAACAGTATGAATAACATCGTCATCATCCGAGCACCAATCAAAATCATCTCTTGTCTTCCATTTTTCATAGTCATCTAAGATCCAAGGCCCGTCGTGTTTAACTTTTTGAACCACCATTTACCACAACCGCCCACCAGTCATCGGGCTTAAGGACTCTGTCATGCTTCAGTATCCATTGTGGTCGATCAGGCGATCGAGTCATCGAGGATCCACACTCGGAGTTGGCGCCGGTAAATAGTAGCGAAATATACCCCTTTCTCTGATCTTCCAATGAAAGATTTTACGTTGTTATAGCACTTGATACGATCAACTGGGGAATCAATAACTCGGTACTTTCCATTTGACAAGGACATCCTGCAAACATTGGTCACCAAATGCTGTCATGGGTCATTCATCACCAAAAAAGAAATGGTGATCACAAGAACTATTATACAAAAAAGAAAGATAATAAGGATGATATGTTGACATAATACCTCGCGACATATTCACCGTGGCAATGCATGTAGAGTGCTCCTTGCCAATATGCGGTGAAGCGCCATCGAGGCTCCTTGGAGTACTGCAAGGAACCCATGAGCAAGTCCGCGACCGTCCCTGCCGCCTCGCCTTCCCGGACGAACACCCTCTCCCGCCACCGCCCGGTCCTCGACGAGAACATATGCCCACTTCCATTGCGACGGCGGCCATTCCATCGGTTCATCGGACATCTGCAGCTTCTCCGGATGGAGGGGAGCCAGGAACACCTCGTAGTGCCTCGACACGGCGGGGTCGAACACGAGGATCGACCGGGCCTTTCGGTAATAGCGGACGCGCGGTGGTCGTGGCAGCTTCACGGAACGCCACGTGATGGGGTTGCACGCGTGCAGCTCGCCGAACACCGGGTCGGCCTGGTACAGCACGAGGCCGTTACAATGGTCAACGACCATGCAATCGCCGTACGGCTTGCGGGACGCGACGAAGTCGAACTCGCCGTCGATCTTGGGGCCGGCCGGCCGCCGCCGCCGCCGGGCGTGCGAAGAAGTGCGGCTGGTCGTTGTCGACGTAGTTGACGAAGAAGCCGCGCACCGAGTGCGGGAGGAGGTGCGGGGCAAGCAGCCGGCGGCCGTCGACCGCGGCGCGCCACGCCTTGCAGACGCACCGCGACGCAGCGAGGCCGCGCGCCGGGAGACGGCCGAGGATCGCCGCGAGCGCGGCGTCGGGTGGTAGTGCCGCTGCAGCCACCTCGGACTCGAGCTCCATGATGCAGCAGCCTAGCTAGGGTGAAAAATAGTGAGAGTAGAGGCGCAGCTTCAGTTCGATGAAATTCCTGGGGTATGCAAATCGATAGGTTCTTTATGATTTATTTATGACTCAAATCTGAGAGCGTACGTGTGATACGTAAGCCATGAGAGCTCGAAGGTCCGACGTACGTTTGTTGCAAGTATGGGTGGCAGGCGGCATCCAACAACAAAGGTGTTATTCGGCTCAAACTCGATATGGAACCAAAGGAACAAAGTAAGCAACAATATTAATTTTGGATATTTCGTCATACTAACTTGTATATAATTATGTAACAAAATATTATACGTACCAAATTAAGGAACAATGTAAAGATTTCTATACTTTGTTACAGTACTTCATATTAGGTGACAAAAGTAACATTGCTATAATTTGTTAGAGAAATTTTGATATCTCTCGCTCAATTATCTGCCGCTATGTTCTCTCTCCCGTTAGCCTCTGCTTCGTCTTCGATTTTGCTCAGGTGAGGCTAGGTTCATATTTTGGGTTTTCATGACAGTGTTTTCATAGCTGCCAAGCTTAGCTGATAAGGCCGAAGTGCCGAACGGTGGCAAGACAAAGTCTCTGGTTCTGGACCTTCTGGTTGCGAACCTGGGGAAGCAGAGGATCACTGGTTGGGCTGTGCTGGGGTGGGGAAAGCCACACTTTAGCTGTTTTGATCATTCAAATATATATGCAAAATGTATTTTATTTATCTTTAGACTAGCAAATTACCCATGCGTTGCAACGGGACTTGTGAATATTACGAGACAATATTATTTTTCTCAAAAGAAAGCTACTGAAAATAATAGAAATATAGATAAAAGCGCAGGTGCACAAATGTGTCTGTTGCTTGAACAAGAATCAAAGGTACATGTTAGTGCCTACATGATGATATATGGATGCACGCCGAGTTACTGAAATAAAATATGAGAATTTTTTTTCTTCTTGAGATGACATCTGGAAGAATCATAAATATACAGATATAAGTTCCATGAATTTTTTTGAGCCACCATCAGTTCCGTTGAAGTCACTGAAATAATGCTAATTGATTTTTCATTTTCAGAAGAGCAATGTGATGCTACACTCAGCCTGAGTTACATAAAGGACCAAAGGATTGTTATTTTAGTTCAGAAGAAGAGAGAGGATTAGAGTGGCTAGTTGTTTAACAGAACGACAGGAAGGAACAGCTATGCATTAATGTAACACTACTGAGTTACAAAAGGATGAAAGGTCTTAGTTCAAAAGAAACAGAGGAAGAGGATTAGCTAGGGTGGCCTGTTGTTTAACAGAACGACAGAAAGGAGCGGGTATGCATTGCAAGGGACAGAACGGCATGAGTACATACACCAATGATGTGGCTGCAGCGTTCCAACGTCCGGCGGCACAACAGCAGGGAAAGAGGCTGGAGTTCGACCGTCCAACAGACTGCGGCGGCGCATAAATGAAAAGAACAAAAGATGGCACTAGAAAGGCACCATAATGTTCTTATCTTTATACTCCTCCAAAATCTAATCTCCGATCAAGCATGGCGTATATACAAATGATTCAAACAAGCCACGGTTGTAAGTGTGTAGCGGGTTTGCAACTCCTAAATATTGAACCTTTGTGCTGTTCAAATGACAGGCCACTGCAACCTTTGCTGAATCACTCAAGAAGACAACCTCCTTGTATGGATGAAATCCAAGAAAATGAACACGCTCTTCAGAATTAACTTCGTCAGTTGGTATTTCGAGAATGTTATCATCATCCGAGTCCCAATCTGGTTTATAGTTTGCTAGTGATACATCCTCATCCTTGCTTTCAGCATCATCATCCTCGCTCTCATCATTATGTGCATCATCGTGCTCACTTCCATCATCGTCCTCGCTCTCATATTCATCTGCATTATCATCCTCACTGTCATCATCACTAACATCTTCGTCGCTCTCATCATCACTTGCATCGTCCTCGCTCTCATCATCAGTAAAATCTTCATTGCTTTCAACATCAATGTCATAATAAGCATGTTCCTTCTTTCCATCACCACAGATATCAATGATCCAAGGTCCAGCTTTTGTTTGATGGTCATAGTTAAAGTTCTGCCAGTCATTCAGCCACCATGACTGTGGCTTAAGGATACTGTCATGCTTCAACATCCACTCAATCCTCTTATCTTCGGATTCGATGAGGATCCAAACACGTATATGCGGCTTCTTATTTAGAGCTGCAAAGTATATACCATTTTTTGATTTCCCTATAAAGGAACGTACACCGCCTTCGCACTCGGCTAAGTCAATTGGAGATTTAATTACTCTGAATGTGTCATTTGACAGGGATAACCTGAAAAAATGCATCCATAATGATATCAACAAACATACAACTTTTAGATAGAAATTGAAACCGACCAAGATTTGCCGGTGGCAGCACAAAATAAAGAAAAAGGTATTATGAGTCATATTTACCTCGAGACATATTCTCCGTTGCAATGCACGTAGAGTGCTCCCTGCCAATATGCGGCGTAGCGCCACCGGGTGTCATATTTGTGAGGTCCTGGGTGAAGCCATAAGCCGCCAGCGACAGTCTCCGCCTCACCTTCCCTGACGAAGACCCTCTCCTCCCACCTCTTGGTCCTTGATGAAAACACATGCCATGTCGACGAGTGCGGGTCCAGTGGCGTCAGCAGCACCTCGTAGTGCGGCGACACGACAGGGTCGAACACAATGAAGGCGCGGCGAGTATGGTCGTCCGCGCCACGCTGGGGTAGTTGCATCCATCGCTGTGCCGCAGGGTTGCACACGCACATGTTCCCGCTGGCGAAGGCTTCGCCGGTGTGGAGGACGAGGCCGTTGCAGTGGTCGAGGATTTTGTGCCAGCTCCAACGCCAGGGATCATCGCGCACAATGAAGCTGAGGTCGCCGTCGATCGGCGGGCCGGCCGCCGACGATGGCCGGGCGAAGAAGTGCGGCCTGTAGTGATCAATGTAGTTCACGAAGAGGCCGGCCACTGAGTTTGGGAGGAGACGCCGGAGCCGGAGCAGTAGCTGGTGCTTGTCGATGACGGCGCGCCATGCCTTGCAGACGCACCGCGATTCCGCGAGGCTGCGCGCCGGGAGACGGCAGAGGACTCCGGCGAGCACGTCATCGCGTAGAAGAACGGCCGCCGTCTCTGAAGCCTCCATGGATGCAGATCGATGAGCGCCAGCTGATGCGGCCTATTGCCGTGCGTGATGCGCAAATATATATGGACGTCGACACCGACGTGTCAGGTGTCCGGACCGAAATTGTCGTCGTCTGTTTGCATACCAAACATCAAATGACGATCGATGCATCCGGAAGCTCTTAGGAGAGAACAATGGAAGGTGTTGCAAACTGCAGGCTCTGGAGTCATATTCGTACTCAAACATGCTTTGAAGTTGGAGTATGACACTAGCCGTAGCCGCTGGCCTACATGCTACAGATCTTGGAAAGATTTGCATGGGCTCTGATTGTAGCTCACCACTGGGACTAACGAAAAACGGCAACGTTCTGGCAAGATTCATGAATACAAGGAACTTCAACATAACAGCCTCCTAATCTCTAAAAATAGCTCGTTTCAGGAACAGTTCAGTACATATACAGAGATGGAAAACAATTCTTCGTGGACCAAAGCGGCGAGCAGAGCAACCATATATAGGGCATCAAATAAGAGAATTCACTGATGCTTGGCAGCAGCTGTCAGCGGTACAACTGCATGAGTTAGTTCAGGTAACAGGGTGCGAATTCTCCGGACTTGAAACTTGTCTGGCCGAGAAGGCGTGTTCAGAACAAAAAGCCATTTTCTTAATGTGGAATGCGATAAATCTTCAAATACTGACCACTGATCATCTGGACAAGTCCTTATCTTCAACCTGCAAGTCTTTTTAAAAAATAATATCTAATAAATACGACGTTATGATGTACCTTTCAAAACTAATCCACACATATGACATGTTTTCAAACAACCTTTTTGTACCAAAAGGTATATTGGTAGTCAGAGTATTCAAAGCTTGACAACCTTAGTCAAATTGACATGCGCTTTTAATTAAACATGGAAACGTATTTGTTTAAGAAAAGCCATAGGTAAAAAGATTCAAACAATCCCCTCCAAAGTATAGAATGGCATCTTATAGATCAAGATACTAAATTATGTACGCCACATTTTGGACATGCACATATTCAAATTTTGCAGAAATAGAGCCACAAAGGAGCTGTCATGAAAAATCGATGAAATGGTACAAAACTTTACAAGAGACATTAACCAGCAGATATTGACCATCAAACCAATTGCAGGATCATCTCCAACTCGATCGCCATGTTAACGATCTGAAAGTTGACTCCCGTCATGCCGCCAGGAGAGTCGTCAGAGTGTTTCAAGAAATAAAATCACCATAACCTAATCTGTGACAAGGCGATCTCTGTCTCCAACACCTGCCATCTAAAAACAGGACGTGTTATTTATTCGAAAATGTTTTTTCCTGTTGTTATCAAAATCACTCTGATTAGAAAATCTTGTGTGGGACCAAAAGAACAAAATTTCTATATTTCGTTAGAGCAATTTCTATATCTCTCCCTTTCACTCAATTTTTGTCTGCTGATATGTGGCTTGATTCTAGCTGTCGTTAGCTTTGCTTTGTCTTCTATGACGGTATTTTCATGGCCAGCAAGCTTAGAGGAGAAATGCTTGAGTTACAGGGCGAGATGGAGGTGGTGGCAAACGTCGGGAGGCGAGTAGGTTGGGCATTGCTGGAGCAGGGGAAGCCAGCCACTTTTGGCTGATTTAATTTGAGAGTTTGAATATGCAGATGGTGGTATCATCTTGGAATCATAGAACACTTAATAAATAAAAAGAACAATGTTGGCACACTATAAATGCATCACAGATTGTTCTTGTGCTTACACCCCTGAAATCTAATCTCCAATCAAGCAAGGTATATACACGAAGGATTCGTACAAGCCACGATTGTAGGTGTCGTACCCCATTTCTGAAGTACTTAGTGTTTACCGTATCAGTCCCTGGATCAGTAGCTGATACGACACTTTCACAGAATGCTTCACAGCAATTACTTTATTTATATTACCGAGAGTCACTACAAACCTTTTTATTACATAAAGGTCTTGATACAAAAGAGGCGCGCAGCCTCAACACTCACAGGCATCACGCTCAAAGGCTGACACAGCAGCCAGGCTAACACTAATTCTAGCGGAAGACGACAGGGCTCCACTTCTACAGGCACCACTTGTGCGTAGGCCGATCTTCACTCTTCGTCTCCATCAGCTTGAAAGTCGTACTCGGGCTCATCTTCTGAATATTTTAATGCAAGGATGAGTACTTAAGGTACTCAGCAAGCCTAACGTGAGGGGTATGATTATGCAAGGGGTTATCAAAGGATTAGGTTTATGGTTAGCGACAAGGCGAGAAAGCCAAGTTTATGCAGGGTTGTTTTGTAAGCAAAGCATTTTGCAAATCTAATCAAGTATCGGTAGAGATTAGTGGGGGTTGGGCGGCCCTGGGGGAGATGCAATCCATCCCGCCAGTTCCTCAATTTTATCACTGGCCGACAACCAGCACACGGTTCCAAACCGGCGTTTTTCCAAAAACACACCAAGGATACGCACGCAAGAGTCTAATCATAGTGTGGCCGATGCTTTCGCGTTGTCCAATACCGTGGAACACGGCTTTCCGGAAAGTTTCTTAACCTTGGCCAAAGGTGCACAATTTTCCCCACAAGGTGGTCCAGTCCTCTCTATCGTCATAGTTTGGACGGTCCCACTAAAGGTTCCGTACCTACTTCGTACCACCACGGCATCCCCCACGGACATCACCAGGGGCTTCACAATTATAATAATATGGCCAGTCATAAATGCTGGATCTCGAACACCCACCAACGAACGAGTCTTCTCCTGGGACTCGTTGCAATCTCCTGCCTCCGGGGGGGGGGGGGGGGGGTACCGGGTGAGTACTAGTAGGGTGTGATTCCAATCCCGTGCCCATTCACGGCTTGTGGCTGCGCTAGAGGTGCTAGGCAAAGGCGGCACAAGAACCGGTCCTTATACGACCGAACCAGGCATCTTCAATAGCCAATCCACACGTGGAAGGGCGTCCAAGAGATAGCCTCCCCACTGAGGACTACCTCGCCTGATCCCGCCAAAAACATCCCTCACTAGGGTTGCACTTATTATTAACCACCCAATTTCTCCTTTACACACACCACCAAGACACACGTATTTTACACGAAGATCATATGGACAGTATTATTTAAACACATGGTGATAGTCCTAAGCAGTGAGCATATCAACAATTCATTAATTAAATTAATGAAGTTGATTCCTAGGGTTAACATGGATACTGGATATAATCAAGTCAACGCAGGCAATCAATTATTGCATAGGACCATTCTAGCATTTAAATTCATTTAAAATCCATGCAGTTTATTTATAAACAGCTCTAATTAGGATAATTTCATAAACATGGGATCAATATGATCAAAGGAAGTTAGACTTGCCTTCACCAAGCACTTCTTCCTCTAATCCTCGTAATCAGGGTCCTCTGCTTCCTCTTCTTGATTATCTAATGGTTTAACAAAAAGATAAATCTACCGCTTGCAACGAATTAACAGGCAATAAATCAAATAAAATCCAAATGAAACCAGAGGTGAGTTGGTTTTGGTGGCATTGGATAGTATAGGATTTTAGATGAATTCTGGCGCAAAGTTCGCCAAAATTGGAGTTAAGATGAAAAAGATATGGATTTTTGAAGTTTGAATGAATTGATTTAAAGGATTTTAGCTTGATTAATTTTGTATGAGAGATACATAATTAATCAGAGGCTAAGAAGGGTTGGAAAGTGATTAGAAATGAAAAAGGTATTTTTGGGGATTTTCTGGGATTTTTCTGACATTGGAAATGTGATCGAATTAAGTTTTCTGGGTACAATTCCGGGTGTACTTAGCAATTTTCAGCGAGATTGTCTCACTGTCCGGTGGGCCAAAGGGCCCAGCGGGGTCCGCACGCTACTGTTTGATGGGCCGGGTCCACGGCACGGTGGACCACGGGTGCGCGAGAGGGGGTTCGCGGTGCACCGCGCGCACCACGTGGGCAGGCGACCCAGGGTCAATGGGCCCACGCTGCCGACATGGCGGCCACGTCGGACGGCGGCGCAGCGCGCCGGAGAAACGTTGGTGCGCGGCGGCGCATCGCCGGAGGGGTCGCCGGCTGCTGGCGGCGGAGCGCGACACGGAGGACATCTACGGGACCTACACAACGCGGCGGAGCTAAGGGTGCTACACGTCAACGAGGAGGGTGGCTGGTGCGACGGCGCGGCGTCGCCGGAGACGGGCGGCGCGCCGGTGCGAGAGGGAAAAGCGAGTGCGCTTGCGCAGGGCTTGCGCGAGCGGTCGCGCGCGTGCGCGGGTGTGCGGCGAGAGCGATGCGCGCCTCGGCTCGGCCGGGCGCGGCCGGAAGGGCTGCCGGCGGCGAGGTTGCGCGGTGGCGGGCGGAGGTGCCCGGCGAGATGGCTCATGCGAACGGGACAGGAGAAAGGGAAGTGGCGCAAAAGGAAGAGGAGGCGATGGTGAAGCTCACCGTGAGCTCGGACGGGACGGGGTCGACGAGAGCCGGCCGGAGTCGGGGAAGGAGACGGCGGCGGTTCGACGTCGATCTCTCTCCTCGGGGCATGACTGCGCGAACGGGGAACACGACGGGGTTAGGCACGCGAAGGAGTGTTGAACTCGACGAGAAAGGAGAGACGAGGCTCACCGGAAGGGGAAGGAAAGCTCGTCGGAATGTTCGCCGGACTTGAGAGAGGATTGGGGAAAAGAGCAGTGGAGAGCTCGAGAGTGAGTGGAGATGGGAAATGAAATGAGAGGAAGGAGAAAGGGGCCTCGGTGGTAATTTATAGAACTCCAATGGCGGTTCCCGGCGAGGGAAATAATTTCCTCAGGTTTCCTCAAACACTTCTTTAATTGTGACACGTGGAAAACATTATGTACATCTGACATTTCTTCTGGAAGCTCGAGGCGGTATGCCACGGCTCCTATCTTCTTAAGTACCTTGAAAGGTCCAATGTACCTCGGTGCTAACTTTCCTTTTATCTGGAATCTCCTGGTTCCTCGGATCGGTGACACTTTGAGATACACATAATCTCCAACTTCAAAGCTCAAATCCCTGCGTCGGGTATCAGCATAAGTTTTCTGTCTGCTTTGGGCTGCTGTTAAATTTTCTCTGACTAGAGCTACTTTCTCTTCTGCATCTCTGATGATGGCTGATCCAAAGAAAGATCGCTCTCCAACTTCCGACCACATCAGAGGGGTTCTGCACTTTCTGCCATACAACGCTTCGAATGGTGACATCTGCAGGCTGGCTTGATAACTGTTGTTGTACAAGAACTCAGCAAAAGATAGACTTTTCTCCCAATCTTTTCCATAGGCTAGAACACAAGCTCTCAGCATATCTTCTAGGATTTGATTTACTCTTTCAGTCTGTCCATCGGTCTGTGGATGGTAAGCAGAGCTGTAATCCAACTTAGTTTTCAACATTTCCTGCAGACTTTTCCAAAACCTTGAGGTGAACTGCGCACCTCGATCTGATACTATTCTGCTCGGAACTCTATGTAACTTGAGTACCTTATCTATATACAACTGAGCATACTTGTCTCCTCTATAGGTTGTCTTCACAGCTATGAAGTGTGCAACCTTAGTCAAACGGCCTACTATGACCCATATCGAGTCATTTCCTTTCTGAGTACGGGGCAATCCCACGATAAAATCCATACTAATCTCATCCCATTTCCATTCTGGAACATGGAGGGGTTGCAACAATCCAGCAGGTCTCTTGTGTTCTGCCTTTACCCTGCTGCAGATATCGCAACGGGCAACGTATTCCGTGATGTCTCTTTTCATCCCTGACCACCAATATTTCTGTTTTAGATCCATATACATTTTGGTGCATCCAGGATGAATAGAATATGCTAAATTATGAGCTTCATCCATAATCAGCTTCTGATATTCACCAGTCTTCGGCACACAAATTCTATCCTTCTACCATAAGGTGCCCTGATTATCCACTCGAAATCCAGGGGCTTTATCCAACCCTGTCATTTTCTTTAACTCATTCATTTCCTCATCTGACTCCTGAGCTATTCTGATTTGCTTTTCCAGAGTTGGTTCCACACACAAGGCGTTTATTTGACTGGGTTTAACAAAATGAAGGTTTAGTTGTTCGAATTCTTTCACAAGCTCAGGGCTTCGTCTCTGCTTTTTAATCCCATTATTCTGAGATTTGCGACTCAATGCATCTGCTACCACATTTGCCTTTCCAGGATGGTAGTGAATTTCTAGGTCATAATCCTTTATTAATTCCAACCATCTTCTCTGTCTGAGGTTTAAATCTGATTGTGTGAAAATATATTTCAGACTCTTGTGATCCGTATATATTTCACATTTATTGCCAATCAGGTAATGCCTCCAAATTTTGAGAGCATGTACAACTGCTGCTAGCTCCAAATCATGAGTGGGATAATTCTGCTCATGTGTTTTCAACTGCCTCGATGCATATGCAACTACTCTGCCATCTTGCATAAGCACACATCCCAATCCTTGTCGAGATGCGTCGCAATATACGACAAAATCTCGGTGTATGTCTGGCAAAGTTAACACTGGGGCTGTGGTTAACCTTTTCTTTAACTCCTGAAAGCTTTTCTCACAGGCTTCTGTCCATTTAAATTCTTTTCCCTTCTGTGTCAAAGCTGTCATTGGTCTTACTATTTTTGACAACCCTTCGATGAATCTGCGGTAATAACCAGCTAGACCAAGGAAACTTCGAACTTCTGTCACAGTGGTTAGTTGCTTCCAATTAAGGACTGCCTCAACTTTGGCTGGATCCACTGATACTCCTTCTTCTGTCAGAATGTGACCAAGAAAAGCCACTTTATTTAGCCAAAATTCACATTTACTGAACTTGACATACAGCTCATGAGCTCTCAATTTCTAATACAATCCTCAAATGCTGCTCATGCTCTTCTGCACTTTTGGAGTAGATAAGTATGTCGTCAATGAAGACAACAACAAACCGATCTAACTCCTCCATAAACACCTTATTAATCAGATTCATGAAGTATGCAGGTGCATTTGTCAATCCAAATGGCATCACTGTGAATTCATACTGACCGTATCTGGTGACAAAAGCTGTCTTGAGAATATCACATTCCCTGATTTTTAACTGATAATACCCAGATCTCAAATCAATTTTGGAGAAATATTTGGCTCCTTTCAGTTGATCAAATAAATCATCGATCCTGGGCAGTGGATATTTATTTTTGATGGTGACTTCATTCAAAGAGCGGTAGTCTATGCACATTCTGAGACTGCCGTCTTTCTTTTTAACAAAAAAACAGGTGATCCCTATGGTGATGAACTTGGTCTGATAAATCCTTTTTCCTGTAACTCTGCTATTTGTGCCTTCAATTCTGCTAGCTCATTTGCTTCCATTCTATACGGTCTCTTTGCTATTGGAGATGTGCCGGGGATGAGGTCAATTATGAACTCTATGTCTCTGTCAGGTGGCATGCCTGGCAACTCTTCTGGAAACACATCGGGATATTCACAGACCACTGGCACTTCCTCCAACGGTCTTGCTTCCATATTATGAACCATTGGTGCAACCTTTGACCCTTTTGGTTCACATACCACTTTAATTCCTTCATGGTTTACCAGGGTAACTTTCCTGGTATCACAGGCTATATTGCCTTGGTGCTTACTCAACCAGTCCATTCCAAGGATGACATCTATCCCCTGGGATTCTAGGGCTACTAAGTTTGCTAGGAACTCTACCCCACTTAAAAGGATCTTAACCCGTGGGCATCCCAAATAACTTTTGGTCTCGGCCCCAGGAGTCCGGATTATCAGGGGTTGTTTTAGCATGACAATTGGCAAACCATTTGCAGCAACAAACTTTGAAGAAACAAACGAATGCAAAGCTCCAGAATCAAACAGAACAGTTGCAAGAGTGGAGTTGACAAGATACTCACCAAGAACTACATCAGGAGTGTCCTCAACTTCATCTGCATTAATGTGGTTAACTTTTCCTCGGCCGAAGGACTGATTATTCCTCCGCTGCTGTCCAGAGGGTTGCTGTCCACCACGACCATTTCCAGAAGCTGTAGTTCTGGCACTGTTTGTTTGATGCTGCTGAGTAGAAGCATTATTCTGGCTCAAATAGGGGCATCTAGCAATCATGTGACCAGGTTCACGGCAGTGAAAGCAAGTCCTTTTATCATTGTTGTTGGGTTGAGCAACACTGGAACTGCTCTTCTGCTGACTACCAGAATTTTGGTTGCGATATGACGGTGCTGAGCTCGGTTGATTGGACGCTGAGGTCCTATACTGCATGGTAGGCTAATGTTTTGACTTCTGGAAATTATTATTAAACCTCGGCTTCTGATTTCTCTCCTGCTGCTTAAACTTTTGCGCATTGAATTTGCGCTTTCTATCCTGCTCAATGTGAGAGCGAGCATCCTCCAACAGAAGTGCACGGTTCATGAGGGTGTTGAAATCAGGATAACCAGCTGCACTTTCAATCCAGGATTAAGCCCTTTTCTGAAGCGATCTTGCTTCTTCTATCAGTATTAACATCATCGGGAGCATATCGAGCTAATTTCATGAATTTCCTGATATACTGATTTACTGTCATCGCCCCCTGCTTCAGAAAGCGGAATTCATCAGCCTTCATCTCAATCACACCCTGTGGGATGTGATACCTCCTGAACTCTTCCTGGAATTCCTCCCAGGTAATAGCATCTGCATTCTCTGCACCCTCACGGTAGTTATCCCACCATTCACCTGCTGCTCCCTTGAGCTGGTGAGGAACCAATAACACTTTCTCTCTGTCATCGGCATTCACTAAATGCAATTTCTTGGTGATATCACGCAGCCAATCATCAGCTGCCAGAGGATCCTCCTCAGTACCCTCCAAGGTCGGGGGCCAAAGCCTCATGAATTCTGACATTTTACTCTGTGGGCCTGGAGATCTGTCCATAAGTCCCTGAGCAATAATCTCCATCAGACAGGTCTGGTTGTCCATCACAGCCACTAGGTTGGTGACAGGTGCTGCAGGTATTCTTCCACCTCTTTTACCACCTCTACCACGGTTCTGTTGTCCTTCACCTCTGCTCTGGTTATTGTTTTCTTCCACCTCATCTTGCACTTCTTGCTGATTTTGACTTACTTCATCCTCTTGGTGATCTTGTTCATTGTCATGTCTGCCTCCATCTCTACCTCTGCCACGCTGATTATTGGTTCTACCTCTACCACGTCCACGCCCTGCATTGTGGGTGTCATCCTGGACATTATCTTGAGCGTCACGCTCTCGGCGTTGGCGCTGCTAAATTCTGGTAGATCTTTTGGGAGGCATCTGCTGAAAGGGTTTAGCGAAAAGGTGAGATAAGACACTCGGGCGATTAACGAAACTATGAGGCGAAGCTATGAGAGCTACGAGACAAAACAGACAAGATAAATGGAAAAGAAATTCCAAAGATCTTGCAAGCACACAAACAAGATAAAACCAGCATCATTACATCATCACAGGAAGCTTATTCATAATAACAAGGTTCGATCATACATACCCAAGTCCTCTTATTTATATACAAGGACTCGACGATCCACGACTCGACACAAGACTCGACCACAGGGCAACTCTGACTCGCAACTACCTGCTCACACTACTGGCACACCTGACACTACTAGACACCACGACCCTATGCAACAGCTACCACTACCAGCTAGCAAAAGCTACTCCACGGCGCCAACTCTGCTGCTCAGGCGTCGAAGCCACGGTCCTGGCGCCACTCGGCGTAGAGGTCAAACAGGTCCTGGACAAGATCGCCGGTGCTGATCAGCCTATAGTACTCCTCAAGATCCACGTCTCCAGCAAGGCGGGGTCCTGCTGGTGCCTCCTGTGCAGGCGAGTCAATCACTACAAACTCGTCCATGTCCATCTCGTCGTCGGTGCCAGTGAGATCGATGACGTTCTCCACCACCGACTCACTCCCAGACGACACGTCCACAAAAGGCTCATCCTCCATCGGCTCATCCTCGGAGTCTCCAACGGCCTCAAGGGCGGCCTCAAGCTCTGCTGCCCACCTGGCAAGCTCCTCGGAGTCGTCCGCCTGCTCAACCTCAGGGGAGTCCACGGTCGTGTCTAAGTCTGCAAGGGTGTTGGAGTAGTCTGAGTACCCCTCAGTGTCTGTCGGGCAAGCGTAGTGCTGGTGTCCGTGCGGTCCACCCATCTTCGCTGTGAAGAGGCGACGGGGTCCTCCGTGCTCCTGGTGGCAGTACCTGTAGTGGCGATTAAGCTCACGGATCAGGTACATCGCGTCCTCCTCCCAAAGGCGACGGGTGGCGTCCAGAGTCCACTGCAGACTCTCTCTCTCAGCCTGTGCGAGGGCGAGCTGGGTCTGTGCCTGCTCTAACTGGGCCTGAGTCTCTGCAAGACGGCGACGGTCCTCGCCCCACATCTCGGCGGTCTGCTCGAGAACGCGGGCGGTCTGGGCACGCTGCTCCTCCAGCTGGGCAAACTCCGCACGAAGGGCCTCCATCTGTTCAACAAAACGTTGAAAGACGGGTAAGTACCGGTGGAAATAATTTTGTAAATAGAAATAAGGTAAGTGAGATTTTATAAAGTAAAACTTTACAAAATATCGCACTCATCTCACTCGAACCGAACCTATGGTTTGGCCTACGGTCAAGCATCGCTCTGATACCACTCTGTCGTACCCTATTTCTGAAGTACTTAGTGTTTACCGTATCAGTCCCTGGATCAGTAGCTGATACGACACTTTCACAGAATGCTTCACAGCAATTACTTTATTTATATTCCTTTTTATTACATAAAGGTCTTGATACAAAAGAGGCGCGCAGCCTCAACACTCACAGGCATCATGCTCAAAGGCTGACACAGCAGCCAGGCTAACACTAATTCTAGCGGAAGACGACAGGGCTCCACTTCTACAGGCACCACTTATGCGTAGGCCGATCTTCACTCTTCGTCTCCATCAACTTGAAAGTCGTACTCGGGCTCATCTTCTGAATGTTTTAAGCAAGGGTGAGTACTTAAGGTACTCAGCAAGTCTAACACGAGGGGTAAAAAGATTCAAACAATCCCCTCCAAAGTATAGAATGGCATCTTATAGATCAAGATACTAAATTATGTACGCCACATTTTGGACATGCACATATTCAAATTTTGCAGAAATAGAGCCACAAAGGAGCTGTCATGCAAAATCGATGAAATGGTACAAAACTTTACAAGAGACATTAACCAGCAGATATTGACCATCAAACCAATTGGAGGATCATCTCCAACTCGATCGCCATGTTAACGATCTGAAAGTTGACTCCCGTCATGCCGCCAGGAGAGTCGTCAGAGTGTTTCAAGAAATAAAATCACCATAACCTAATCTGTGACAAGGCGATCTCTGTCTCCAACACCTGCCATCTAAAAACAGGACGTGTTATTTATTCGAAAATGTTTTTTCCTGTTGTTATCAAAATCACTCTGATTAGAAAATCTTATGTGGGACCAAAAGAACAAAATTTCTATATTTCGTTAGAGCAATTTCTATATCTCTCCCTTTCACTCAATTTTTGTCTGCTGATATGTGGCTTGATTCTAGCTGTCGTTAGCTTTGCTTTGTCTTCTATGACGGTATTTTCATGGCCAGCAAGCTTAGAGGAGAAATGCTTGAGTTACAGGGCGAGATGGAGGTGGTGGCAAACGTCGGGAGGCGAGTTGGTTGGGCATTGCTGGAGCAGGGGAAGCCAGCCACTTTTGGCAGATTTAATTTGAGAGTTTGAATATGCAGATGGTGGTATCATCTTGGAATCATAGAACATTAATAAATAAAAAGAACAATGTTGGCACACTATAAATGCATCACAGATTGTTCTTGTGCTTACACCCCTGAAATCTAATCTCCAATCAAGCAAGGTATATACACGAAGGATTCGTACAAGCCACGATTGTAGGTGTCGTACCCCATTTCTGAAGTACTTAGTGTTTACCGTATCAGTCCCTGGATCAGTAGCTGATACGACACTTTCACAGAATGCTTCACAGCAATTACTTTATTTATATTACCGAGAGTCACTACAAACCTTTTTATTACATAAAGGTCTTGATACAAAAGAGGCGCGCAGCCTCAACACTCACAGGCATCACGCTCAAAGGCTGACACAGCAGCCAGGTTAACACTAATTCTAGCGGAAGACGACAGGGCTCCACTTTTACAGGCACCACTTGTGCGTAGGCCGATCTTCACTCTTCGCCTCCATCAGCTTGAAAGTCGTACTCGGGCTCATCTTCTGAATGTTTTAAGCAAGGGTGAGTACTTAAGGTACTCAGCAAGTCTAACACGAGGGGTATGATTATGCAAGGGATTATCAAAGGATTAGGCTTATGGTTAGCGACAAGGCGAGAAAGCCAAGTTTATGCAGAGTTGTTTTGTAAGCAAAGCATTTCGCAATTCTAATCAAGTATCAGTAGAGATTAGTGGGGTTGGGCGGCCCTGGGGGAGATGCAATCCATCCCGCCAGTTCCTCAATTTTATCACTGGCCGACAGCCAGCATACGGTTCCAAACCGGCATTTTTCCAAAAACACACCAAGGATACGCACGCAAGAGTCTAATCATAGTGTGGCCGATGCTTTCGCGTTGTCCAATACCGTGGAACACGGCTTTCCCGAAAGTTTCTTAACCTTGGCCAAGGGTGCACAATTTTCCCCACAAGGTGGTCCAGTCCTCCCTATCGTCATAGTTTGGATGGTCCCACTAAAGGTTCCGTACCTACTTCGTACCACCACGGCATCCCCCACGGACATCACCAGGGGCTTCGCAATTATAGTAATATGGCCAGTCATAAATGCCGAATCTCGAACACCCACCAACGAACGAGTCTTCTCCTGGGACTCGTTGCAATCTCCTGCCTCCGGGAGGGTACCGGGTGAGTACTAGTAGGGTGTGGTTCCAATCCCGTGCCCATTCACGGCTTGTGGCTGCGCTAGAGGTGCTAGGCAAAGGCGGCACCAGAACCGGTCCTTATACGACCGAACCAGGCATCTTCGATAGCCAATCCACACGTGGAAGGGCGTCCAAGAGATAGCCTCCCCACTGAGGACTACCTCGCCTGATCCCGCCAAAAACATCCCTCACTAGGGTTGCACTTATTATTAACCACTCAATTTCTCCTTTACAAACACCACCAAGACGCACGCATTTTACACGAAGATCATATGGACAGTATTATTTAAACACATGGTGATAGTCCTAAGCAGTGAGCATATCAACAATTCATTAATTAAATTAATGAAGTTGATTCCTAGGGTTAACATGGATACTGGATATAATCAAGTCAAGGCAGGCAATCAATTATTGCATAGGACCATTCTAGCATTTAAATTCATTTAAAATCCATGCAATTTATTTATAAACAGCTCTAATTAGGATAATTTCATAAACATGGGATCAATATGATCAAAGGAAGTTAGACTTGCCTTCACCAAGCACTTCTTCCTCTAAATCCTCGTAATCAGGGTCCTCTGCTTCCTCTTCTTGATTATCTAATGGTTCAACAAAAAGATAAATCTACCGCTTGCAACGAATTAACAGGCAATAAATCAAATAAAATCCAAATGAAACCAGAGGTGAGTTGGCTTTGGTGGCACTGGATAGTATAGGATTTTAGATGAATTCTGGCGCAAAGTTCGCCAAAATTGGAGTTAAGATGAAAAAGATATGGATTTTTGAAGTTTGAATGAATTGATTTAAAGGATTTTAGCTTGATTAATTTTGTATGAGAGATACATAATTAATCAGAGGCTAAGAAGGGTTGGAAAGTGATTAGAAATGAAAAAGGTATTTTTGGGGATTTTCTGGGATTTTTCTGACATTGGAAATGTGATCGAATTAAGTTTTCTGGGTACAATTCCGGGTGTACTTAGCAATTTTCAGCGAGATTGTCTCACTGTCCTGTGGGCCAAAGGGCCCAGCGGGGTCCGCGCGCTACTGCTTGATGGGCCGGGTCCACGGCACGGTGGACCACGGGTGCGCGAGAGGGGGTTCGCGGTGCACCGCGCGCACCACGTGGGCAGGCGACCCAGGGTCAATGGGCCCACGCTGCCGACGTGGCGGCCACGTCGGACGGCGGCGCAGCGCGTCGGAGAAACGTTGGTGCGCGGCGGCGCATCGCCGGAGGGGTCGCCGGCTGCTGGCGGCGGAGCGCGACACGGAGGACATCTACGGGACCTACACAACGCGGCGGAGCTAAGGGTGCTACACGTCAACGAGGAGGGTGGCTGGTGCGACGGCGCGGCGTCGCCGGAGACAGGCGGCGCGCCGGTGCGAGAGGGAAAAGCGAGTGCGCTTGCGCAGGGCTTGCGCGAGCGGTCTCGCGCGTGCGCGGGTGTGCGGCGAGAGCGATGCGCGCCTCGGCTCGGCCGGGCGCGGCCGGAAGGGCTGCCGGCGGCGAGGTTGCGCGGTGGCGGGCGGAGGTGCCCGGCGAGATGGCTCATGCGAGCGGGAGAGGAGAAAGGGAAGTGGCGCAAAAGGAAGAGGAGGGGATGGTGAAGCTCACCGTGAGCTCGGACGGGACAGGGTCGACGAGAGCCGGCCGGAGTCGGGGAAGGAGACGGCGGCGGTTCGACGTCGATCTCTCTCCTCGGGGCATGACTGCGCGAACGGGGAACACGACGGGGTTAGGCACGCGAAGGAGTGTTGAACTCGACGAGAAAGGAGAGACTAGGCTCACCGGAAGGGGAAGGAAAGCTCGTCGGAATGTTCGCCAGACTTGAGAGAGGATTGGGGAAAAGAGCAGTGGAGAGCTCGAGAGTGAGTGGAGATGGGAAATGAAATGAGAGGAAGGAGAAGGGGGGCTCGGTGCTAATTTATAGAGCTCCAATGGCGGTTCCCGGCGAGAGAAATATCGCACTCGCCGGCGAGATATTTTCGCCGGAGTTAATGCCGACGCGACGCACGAAGGCGGTGCGGGGCTCGGTGACGCGCGCGAGGAGTGGCTGCAGTGCCAGCGGCGGGACGGGGAGAGGCGGTTGCTGCGCTGGGGTGACGTCGCGGCACGGAGCTCGCCGGGGTTGGGCTGGGAGAAGTTGGGCCGCGTCGGGCTGGTGTGGGAGAAGGAAAGAAGAAGAGAGCTGGGCCGGGAAGAAGAAAAAGGAAGGGGGGGCCCGATTGGAAGAGAAAGTTTTGATCTTTTCTGGGATTTGAATTTGAAAGGATTTCAAATTCAATCAAAAGCACAAATCAAACAAACACTCAAAATAATGTCAATAAAATTCCAAAAATGCATATGATGAATTTTGTGCATGTTAAAATTCTAAAAAATTTTATTTTCAGCCCTAAGTCTAACTAAGCAAATTGATTTTTAATTGAAAATTTTAAAAAGTTCAAATTTTTAGTGGTTTTTGATGATCACGAAAACACGGGCCGCTACAGTAGGTACGTGGAGGGTTTGCAACTCCTAAATATTGAACCTTTGAGCTATTCAAGTGACAAGCCACAACAAACTTTGCTGAGAAACTCAAAAGGATAACATCCTTGTATGGATGAAATCCAAGAAACTGAATATACTGAATAGTATCAACTTCATGTTTATTTTCTATGTCTATAATGTTATCATCATCCGAGTCCCAATCTGTACTATATTCAGCAAGTGATGCTTTCTCTCCCTCGCTTTCTTTATCATTGACATCATCCTCACTTTCATCATCACTGACACCATCCTCGTTTTTATCATCATAAACATCGTCTTCCCCTTCATCGGCAGAAACACCGTCTTCGCTTACGACATCATTGTCATAATACACATCAACCCTTGTTCCATCCCCACATATGTCAATGATCCAGGGCCCGTCATATGTCTTTTGTACATAGTCATATTGTTTCCCATCATTCACTATGCACTCCCTCCATGCATTTGGCTTAAGGACACTGTCAAGCTTCAACCGCCACTCCGACCTCTTATCTTCAGACTCATCAAGGATCCAAACACGAAGACCCAGCTCATCATTAAGAGCTGCAAAGTATATACCGTTTTTTGATTTCTCGATGAACGAACGTGCACCCCCATGACATTCAGTTAAGTCTATTGGAGATTTAATCACTTTGTACGTACCATTTGATAAGCATAACCTGCAATTAACAAAATTGATCAGACATGCATATGCATATGGACCAATATATATTACCAGTATATAAATAAAAAACTCTGCAAGACATTTATTTACCTCGAGACATATTCACCATAGCAATGTACATAAAGTGATCCTTGCCAGTACGCGCCGTAGCGCCATCAGGTGTCGTATCTATTATATCTCTTCCAGTGCTGGAGCTGTAGTCCGGCGACAGTCCCGGCCGCCTCACTTTCCCGGACGAACACCCTCTCCCCCCACCTCTTGGTCCTCGAAGACAACGCAATCCACCTCCACGACGGCGGCGGCCATTCCACCGAGCCCTGCCTGCTCGCCGGCTCTAATGGCGCCAGCAGCACCTCGTAGTGCGGCGTCACGGCAGGGTCGAACACGACGAATGCACGGCTCCAGTCGCCGTCGCAATGGGGCAGGCGCACCCACCGCTGCGTCGCGGGGTTGCTGACGTACATGCTTTCTTGGCCGCGGGTGAACTCTTCGTGGAGGACGAGGCCGTTGCAGTGGTCGAGGATTCTGCACCAATGCCATGGCTTCTCGCGCGCGACGAAGCTGAACTCGCCGTCGATCCGTGGGCCGGCCGCCGACGTTGGCCGCGCGAAGAAGTGCGGCCTCCAGTGGTCGATGTAGTTGACGAAGAGGCCGGCCACCGAGTGCGGGAGGAGGTGGGGGAGGAGCAGCCGGTGCTCGTCGACGATGGCGCGCCACGCCTTGCAGACGCTCCGCGAGATCGCGAGGCTGCCCGCCGGGAGACGGCCGAGGACCACCTCGAGCACGTGGTCAGGTAGAATCGCCATGGTCACAGTCTCCATGGATGCAGATCAATCGAGGATTGCAGCTGAGGCGGCGGCCTATTGCATGCCGTGCGTGGTGCGTAAATATGTATGGACGATGTACCTCGAGTCCGGACCGAAAATACGTACGCCGGCGTCGTTGCATGCCACAAATCAGGCGACGATTTCATCCCAAAGCACTGGAGTTGTAGAGGAAATAATGGAAGGATTTGCAGACTGCAAGCTCTGTAGTTGTATTCGTATTGAAATATGCTTTGAACTGAAGTTGGAGTATAATACCATACAGCCGGCCTACAGAACTTGGGATGCTGCACTTGGAAAGATTTGTAAGGAAGCTGAGAATTCGAAGGTTATGGCTGGCATGGATAAATGAGGAACGGCCATTGGGACTGGAGAAAAGGCAAATGTTCAGGCAAGACTCGATACAAGGTTGATCGTTTCAGCATGCGCCTAACCCTTAGCTACAAAATCAGCTCGATCGTTTCAACAACAGTTCGGTGTGTATATATACAGAGATGGAAAACAATTCATGGATAAAGTGGTGAGCAGACCAAGCACATAGCAGAAAATAAGAGAATTCGATGATGGTTGGCAGCTGCTGCATGCAGTACAACTGCAACTCGATCTGAGAGATATGCTTCGGAAAGTGACATCTACATGCACGACTAGTTCAGCTAACAGGATGCGGTAATTCAACCTGTCTGGCCAATGGAAGCCACGCAGAGCAAAGAAGTCATTTTCTTAATGTGTACGGTGATACATATATCTTCAAGTACTCACCACACTGATAAGTCCCCATGTTCAGTCTGCAGATTTAAAGAAGAGTTACAATTTCGAATGTACCTTTCAAGACTAATCTGCATGTATGACTTATGTTCTCAAACAACCTTTTTCTACCAAGCAATATTGGTGCTCAAAGTATCCAAGGTTTGAGCGAATCCTAATCAAAATGACATGCATTTAGTTAGATGGGGAAAGCTTATTTCTTAAGAACAATCATAGTAAAAAAAGGACTCAAACAATCCCCTCCGAAATACTGAATGACTACTTAATAAAGTTAAAAAATAGTTCAAGCTTGAAAACTCAAAACTTCAGAAGTAAATCATTTAGCGCTATACTTTGGACTCGCATAAATTGATTTTTTCAAAAATGGAGACACAAAGGAGCTGCCATATGAAATCTATGAACTGGTACAAAACCTTATAAGATATAAATTAACCAGGAGATATTGACCATCAAACCGATTGCAGTATTGTCGGATCATCTGCAACACAATCGCCAATCGTCCAAATTAAAGTCGATTCCCCCTCATGCCGCCACAGTCATCAGAATGTTTGTAGGAATAGAATCACTAAAACCTAATCTGTGACTAGGCGAACTCTGACTCCAACAATCCCTCTAAAAAAAAGGACATGTTACATTTTTGAAGTTTTTTATTTTAACTTCAAGGATTGGCCAGATCAGTTTAAGCACCAGTTGTTATTACAACTACTCCAATTCAACATGTTATTACAATTCATTATTACAAAATCTTATATGAGACCAAATGAACAAGGATTTCTATATTTCATTACAGCGATCTGAATCTCTATCTCTCTCTCTCTCTCTCTCTCTCTCTCTCTCTCATTATTTCTGCTGATATATGTATCTTGATTCTAACTTTTTTGTTGTCATCCATGACGGTATTTCCATGACCGCCAAGCTTAGAGGAGGTTCTGAGATTACCAGGCTGTATGGAGGTGGTGACAAACATGGGGAGGCGAAGACCATTGGTTGGGCTGCAGTGGGGCAGGGGAAGCCACTTTGACAGATTTGAGAGTTTGAATATGCAGATGGCGGTATCATCGTGGAATCTTAGAACACATAATAAATAAATAAAAACAAATGCATCACATAATGTTCTTGTGCTTACACCCCTGAAATCTAATCTCCAATCAAGCAAGGTGTATAAACAAATGATTCAAACAAGCCACGGTTGTAGGTACGTGGTGGGTTTGCAACTCCTAAATATTGAACCTTTGAGCTATTCAAGTGACAAGCCACTACAAACTTTGCTGAGAAACTCAGAAGGATAACATCCTTGTATGGATGAAATCCAAGAAACTGAATATAGTCACCAAAACCATCTTCATGCTTATTCGGTAAGTCCATAATGTTATCATTATCTGAATCCCAGTCTGCTTTATATTCAGTTATTAATGATGCTTTCTCTTCCTCGCTTTCAGTATCATCGACATCATCCCCACTTTCATCATCATTGACATCATCCTCGCTTTCATCATCGTCCTCCCCTTCATCAGAAAAAACATCGTCGACATTGTTGTCATAATAAGCATCATCTCCTGTTCCATCCCCGCATATATCAATCATCCAGGGCCCATCATATGACTTTTGTACATAGTCATATTTCTTCCCATCATTCAGTATCCACTCAAACCATGCAGATGTATCAAGGACACTATCATGCTTCAATCGCCACTCCGTCGATGCTTCAAGGATCCAAACACGAAGATGTGCCTTATTATTAAGAGTTGCAAAGTATATACCCTTTTTTGATTTCCCAATGAATGACCGTTCACCCCCGTCGCACTCAGCTAAGCCGATGGGAGATTTAATTACTTTATATGTATCCTTTGACAAGGATAACCTGCAGTAAAGCTGGTCAGATATCAAGCATGAACCAATAATACATGTAAATAAGAAAGAACCTGACTTATATTTACCTGGAGACATATTCACCACGACAATGCACATAAAGTGCTCCTTGCCAATACGCACCGTAGCGCCATCGGGTGTCGTACTGATCATTTTTCCAGTGCCGCAGCTTTAATCCGGCGACAGTCCCGGCCGCCTCACCTTCCCGGACAAACACCCTCTCCTCCCACCTCTTGGTCCTCGACGATAACGCATGCCACCTCCATGATGATGGTGGCCATTCTACCGAGCCCTGCTTCTTCACCGGCTCTGGCGGTGCCAGCAGCACCTCGCAATATTGCGGCGACACGGCAGGGTCGAACACGACGAATGCACGGCGGCTCCAGTCGTCATCGCCGCAATGGGGAAGGCAGGCCGACTGCCGCGTCGCGGGGTTGCACACGTACATGCCGTCGCCGGAGAAGTCGTCTCCGCTGCGGAGGACGAGGCCGTTGCAGTGATCGAGGATCCTGTACCAGCTCCATTGCTTCTCACGCGCGATGAAGCTGAACTTGCCGTCGATTCGTGGGCCGGCCGCCGACGTTGGTCGGGCGAAGAAGTGCGGCCTCCAGTGGTCGATGTAGTTGATGAAGAGACCGCGCACCGACCGAGGTAGCAGCAGCAGCCGGTGCTTGTCGACGACGGCGCTCCACGACCTGCAGACACGCCGCGACGCCGCGAGGCTGCGCTCCGGGAGAAGGTCCAGGATCGCCGCGAGCACGTCGTCGGGCAGAATCGCCACGGCCGCCGCCGTAGTCTCCATGGATGCGGATCGAAGGATTGCAGCCGAGGAACAGCCCTGTTGCCGTGCGTTACGAGTAGATGTATATGGATGGATGTCGACACGGAACGAATGCGGATCGAATACGTCGCCGGCGTCTGTTGCCAAAAGCTTTTTATAGTAGGACTGTAGGAGAAGATAAACAATGGAAGGAGCTGCTGACTGCAGCCTCTGCCAGCTGTATTCGAATCCTTCGTCAGCACGAGTCCGCGCGTCCCATGGAGTCCGCATCGTATAGCGTATTCTATACGGACTGCTCGCAGCCGGCCCGGTGTGTGCCTGAATAAGCATCGATCAGCGCGCGTACGCGTCTGACGGAGGGAGTTGGAGCACGGCAAACTTCCACCCGTTGCGGGCATTCTGACACAAACAGGTGGTTGTCGTCGTCATTGCCCAATTTGAAGTCATCATGGATACGGGGCTGTTACATCGGCACGAAGCGCAGGATCTGACTGGCCGAGCAGCAGGCGCGCCTCCTACGGCTGGGAACCGTATTGGGACACCTACTGGCTACCTCTCCGTCAAGGGTAGAATTCTCTTGCCCTTCTGCACCTGGTTGTGCTGGGAGTCTCGTCAGTTCATGATCCTAGATGGCGGTTTGTCCTCTAACAGGGTCTGCTTCATGTTTTTTTCTCGAACGCGCAGGAGAGCTGCGTGTCATTTCATTAAGGAGAAGAATAAAGTGTACAAAGCCTAAGAAGGCTCAAATCCGGATTGTTAGTTACATTCGCGCCTGTGACAGAATGGAGACAACCAACACCTAAAGGCACAACCTACGGCATGATCTCAGCCAGCCGTCTCGCGCCCGCCATTCTCCATATGACAGCCTCCTCGCCGATGCTTGTGATTATGTGGGCCGGCTGTGGGCGAGCTCCGTCAAAGACACACCGGTTTCTCTGCTTCCAAATCTCCCAGGAAACGAACATAACCAAAGTGTTGAAGCCTTTCTTCATCTCTTTCGGAGCCCTCTTGAGAGCACGGCACCACCATCCCTTGAAAGTACGGTCGTTTCCTGTAGGTGTGAGTGCCTGCAACCCCACCTTGCTGAGCACGTTGAACCAAACTTCCCTCGCTACAACACAACAGACCAGCAGGTGTTGTGCAGTTTCGTCAGTTTGATCGCACAGCGGGCATTGTTCAGGGTGCTGCATTCCTCTTCGAGCAAGGCGGTCGGACGTCCAACATCGGTTTAGAATTGCAAGCCAGAGGAATATCTTGACCTTTAAGGGCGCCCAAGACTTCCACAGCCTCTTGTATGGCTCAAAGGCAATGGAGCCTATGAAGGTCTGCTTCATGTTGCACACTAGCTTGAGTCCATCACTTGACCCCATGTTTTTGATACATCGCATGAGGTGTACGCTCATTAGATTTCTTAGGGTTCATAGATACGATACCTCAGTAATCTCATTTCGATCCCAACCCTATGATGATCGCATTAGTACGTAAGAGAACAAATCGATGGAGTTTACAAAAAGTGACTTAGATCCTACCTAATCGATGGAATTCATGTTGTGGCGAGGGAGTTGGGGGGGGGGGGGGGGGGGGGGGGGGGGGCATGGCCACCTCTGCCTCTGGCCACAACAAACGTCCATCACTTATGCCTCTGGTTTCAAAGAAAAATAGGATTCATGTTGTACTGAAAATTACATCCATATCTTTCGTATTGAACATATCTCCCTACTTGATCTCCCTAAATAATTAAGCTTGTAGGCACTATGTGTGGTCCACTTAACTAATTTATTCGGTAGAAGGTCCTAAACTTCAGATGTTGTCATAGATATCTCCTGATAGTATTTGCAAATTGTGATCCAAAAGTAGTACTTGAGATACTGCAGTTCCAACCAAGGAACCAAAACTTCTATTGAAATAAAAATTAAAGTATGTAATATAAATATAATATTGTAGTTTGCACATTGTCGCTGCTGTCATGTGGTATCTAGATTTCAACCTCTGAATTAGCAATTAAAGTATGTAATAGAAATTTCTTTAAAAGGAATTGGATTTCTCATGTTAGTTGTGATCAAGTGATTACAGTGACGGGCCTCGCATTTTGGAATACCACATTTTAAACTTCAAAACGGATCAAACCTTTGTGCTTCGTTCACATGCATTGAGAGGTGTTGCATTATCTTTTGTTGCAAAAATTTTGGCCCCTAGCAACGCACGGGCATTTTACTGGTATGCTTTTAAGAAAAGAATTTCCAAGAAAACCAGTGTGAGCCTCTCAACTTTGATTCAACATGTGCAAACCAGTATTATTTATGTTAAACATGTGCAAATTACAGTTATTCTCAATCATTCTCAACTTTGGCCATCAATGGAAAATCAATTTTATATGGATTGGGACTTACGATAGTTTTTTTTTTCAAAGACTTAGATAGATGTTACTACTACAAGAGACGATACCAGTTCTTACTCTGCAGTGCATTTGCATGAAGACCATAGAGCCATTTTTAACACTTTCATGGTGCATACTTACATTCACATGCATAGAACACAATTTCCATGCGCAAAAGAGACCCGCTATATATATCTTACAGAGAGGTTGCAATTAATTTGCCAAAAATTTCTTAGTTAAATAATATTATCACAAAAGTGAATTGATGAACCAAAAAAAAGGCTGGAATAGAATAATAACAGGCTGTTCTTAGTTGTTCATCAAGATAGGTTCCTTACTGACACAAACAAGGAGAAATCAAACTACACAGGAAACGTTGAACTGTTGGCACTAGCCTCCGATCATGGAGGGAGTATAGACAAACGAGTCATTCACGCCCCGACTCCATCCATTTGGTTTCAGTATGCCCAAATACTGAACCTTGGAGCTGTTCAAGTGACAGGCCACTGCTACATCGCAGGTGGTCAAGAGATGTCACACCCCGAAAATTCAAACAGTTCAAAAAGGAATAAAAAATCACTCCAAATTTAAATTTTTGTGCAACCTCTTATCTTGCCACGATTTTTTCAAAATGAAATTCATTAAAATAATTTCAAACTTAGTGTGAATATGGAATTTTGGAAATATAAAATCAATGCTCAAGTGTTTGCTTCCATTTAAATCTCACCAAAATTTGAACCTTTTTGAGTTTTGCAACAAAATAAAATTAAAGTAGATCAAGTTCCCAATTTAAATTTCAAAAGTTTGAATTTAAACTTGCATCAAAATCACATCATGTGCATTTTTGAATTTATTTGGATTTGTTTTGAGTGTTTGAGCAGTTTTTGTCTTTGTTCGAATTTGAAATCCTTTCAAATTCGAATTCCAGAAAAAGATCAAATCTTTTCTTTCTTACCGGGCCGCACTTCCCCTTTCCTTCCCTGCCGGCCCAAGCTCTCTCTCCCTCCTCTTCTTTTTCCTTCGCGGGCCGCTTTCCTTTCCCCGGCCCAGCATCGCGCCAGCCCGTCCCGGCCTGCCAACCAGCCTCCTCTCGCCGTGTCGCCGACACGTGGGCCCCACCGTCGTCCTCCTCCCGCCGCCTGGTCACATCGCCGCCGTCGCCGCCATACTGTGCGCCACCGCCTTTCCTCCCTACTTGGCGCGCGCGCTACGTTTGGCGACGCCGCACCGCCATCCTGCTCCCACCGCCTTCGCCGCCATTAAAAAGAGCCGAGCCCCTCCTCTCGAGCCCATCTCCATTTCCTTCCCCTTCTCTCTCCTCCCTCCGGTGAGCCACTTCGGCGAGGTGTCCCGCCTCCACCGGAGAGCTCCGACGACTGCCCCAACCAACTCGCGCCCCCTCGCTCCCCTCCTCTACATCGCCACAAGCTCCCCTCTCCTTTCTCGAGCTCATCCTCTTTTCTCTCTCTTCCCCGGCGAACTCTCCGGCGAATCTCCCTTCGCCGCCGGTGAGATTCCGTCGTCTTCTTCGTCCATCCCTAGCAGCTCCGTTCCGCGCTTAACCTCGGCATGCCCTCCTTTTCTGCAGCCGCGTCCCGTACGAAGAGATCGACGACGACCTCTTGGCCGTCCTCTTCTCCGACGCCGGCCGCCTCTTGTTGACCTCCGCCCCGTTCGAGAGCGCGGTGAGCTTCACCGTCTCCCTCTCCATCTTCTGCGCTAGCTTTTCTCCCGTTTCCACACACGCACGAGCACTCGCACCGAGCTCGTCCGCCCGCCGCCGCGCGACCTCGTCGCCGGCCGCCCTTACGGCCGCGCCTGGCCTCGCCGAGACGCGCATCACCCTCACCGCACTCCCGCGCACACGCGCGACCACCTACACGAGCCCTCGCGCACACGCCTCCGCCTATCCCCTCGCACGCCGGCACGCCACCGCCCTCCGGCGAGCTCGCACCGCCGCCCTAGCGCTCCCGCACGACGATGCGCACCACCTGCAGCTCCGCCATCGCACGTAGTCACCCCGCGGCAAAACCTCGTCGAGATTCCGCCGCCGTAGCCGCCGGCGGCGGATTTCCCGGCGAGCCGCCGCCGCGCGCCGCCCTCTGCCGCCGCGTCTTTCCTGGCCGCGCCGCCATCCGACGTGGCGCGCCACGCCAGCAAGTGGGTCCCGCTTTGACCCGGTCACCTGCCCAGTCAGCCACTCTCCCCCTTCGGCTCCGTAGACCCGGTTCACGTGAACCATGGACTCATGAGACCCCTGGCTCACGGTGGACCTGGTCCATCATCTTTTCCCATTCAAAAATAATTCCATAAAACCTGAAAATCCCCGGGGCCCTGTCTTTTTGCAGATAAGCCCCTGTCCTTTTAAACAATTCTGTTTTGGTCCTAACTTTTTACAGAAAAGTCCCTATACTTTTCTGTAATTACAACTTGGCCCCTATCTTTTCACACCGAGACCCCTGAACTTTCTAAAATTACAGATAGGTCCCTGTCGACTTTCTGTATTTACCAAAAAGTCCCAGAACCTTTCTACTCTTGCAAATAAGACCTCAGATTCCCTGGACCCATCTGTCAGCCTCTCTTTCTCTCAGGAAAATGCTAAGTACACCAGCTAGTGTACACGTATTTCTTTGCGAGCACATTTCTGATGTCAGAAAAATCCCACCAAATTCCTAAAAATATGTTGAGCCATTCTAAACATCTTCCAACCATTATCCATCTCAAAATAACTAGGATTATATCAATGCTTAATTTATTAAGCTTAATCCTAATTAATCCTTTTCTCGGCAAACTTCCAAAATTCATATCTTTTCCGTTCGAACTCCGATTTTGGCGATTCTTCCGCCAAAATTCATCTAAAATCATCCTCGTTTCAATACCACCAGATCTACAAACCACCCATATCCAAAGTTCCTCTCTCATTCAATAAATCTCCATATCGACCAACCATACGACATCAATATC
The DNA here is from genome assembly GCA_012490785.1 of Eragrostis nindensis. Lineage (NCBI taxonomy): Eukaryota > Viridiplantae > Streptophyta > Magnoliopsida > Poales > Poaceae > Eragrostis > Eragrostis nindensis. Next base: position 349,934 of record JAAXCT010000254.1, on the reverse strand, counting down.
GCATATCACCAATGCCCTTTTCATCTCGTAGCATAAAACCTACCCTAATCTTGTCACCAATCTCTACCAATCCGACTTATTCTATCACTTGTCTTTCATTTGGAATTTATTGGAATTTCCTGTTAATTCATATTTATTTGGTCGTGGTTTTCCGTTTAAGCCATGCATTCATGTCACGCATGCTCACGTACACGTACCACCGTCATGTGCTTAGCTCATGACAAATAATTAGTAGCTTAGTCTTAGTAACTAATGCAGTAGGTAAAATACTAGTTAATCACCATTAGGTAATATCTTAACCTATAGGTAAATAGATAACACACTTTACACTTCGTACGCTTATTGCATTAACCTTTATATAGGTGACAACCTATATAAAGCCTTAGTGCCGCAAGTGTACAGAGAACACGTACACACGTCATACTCACCCTCACATGCAAGCATGATTTTCTCATGGCGTAGCATTCCACATTCACACTTAAAAGCCCTAGCGCTCAATGCATACCTAATAGAAGATAATAAACTCTTTCTTAAAGTAAAACTTATTGCATCATACATAATTCATTTCCTGTTCTTAATTGGTGGTTTATCAGTTCTTTTTGGAGTTAATTGGATCTTCTTGGCTCTTTTGGTCTTTATTTTCTTTTGCGGTAGTTTGTTTATGTGGTGTGTTTTTATGCGCTAGCTTAAGCGAGTTTCGAGAACGAGCCGAAGAATTCAAGCTCAAAGACAAGTCTGAAGATACAAGCTTCAAGAAAAGGACTTGAAGATCTCGACCTCGACTGAAGAATCTGAAGATTAAGAACTTGAAGATTAAGGATATTGTTTTGCAGGCAAGCTCTACTTCTCCTTGATCATGATTGATCCTACTGATTTCGCAAATGCACCTATAGAGCTTACTCTCGTATTATGCATTGCTTGTTATTTTACTGCTTGTGTAGCTATGGTCCTACTTGCTTACCGGTATTGATGCCTTTAGGCATTAATATACGGACCCTTGTTTACCCTTGATTACCCATCACCTTGATAAACCTAGGATGGTTCCATCATTTCTATGATGGCACAGTTACCTTGCTACTAGAATGCTTAGGACCCCCGCAATGTTTCTACATTGCCACACCTTACTCATATACTTGCTTTTCAAATGTGTTAAATGAGTTTGGTGGTGTGTGTGATATTTGGGTTTGGGGAGTAGCACAACTATGTTAGGTGATGAAGATGATGGGATGGGTTGGACTGCGGGCAAGGCCACTAGTGTGGTGATGGTGGTGTGATAGACCCCCAGTGTGGGATTGGTGCTTGCCCGGCCATATAAGGACCGGTTCTCTCGCTCGTAAGCATAACGATTTCCGTACAACCACGGAACCCGAAAGGGACTTACCCTACCTTCTTCGTACTCTTACACTTTCCATCGGAGGCCAGTAGAGGCAACGGAAGCTCAGGAAAAGACCCGGGAAACGTACCCGTGGTCCGGTTGCGGAATCCGCTATCAGTTACGGAAATCCCGGTATCAGTTACGGGAATACCGCCTGTCCTGGTATTTGTTACAGGATCCTGCAACTCATTGCAGGAGCGCGATGTACCTCACAGGTGCATTGTGCCGATGTGTGACTTTTCAAGTCACAGGCCCCTGAGTGTGATTCCGTGGTGGATTTGTGAGACTACTCGGAGAGGATGGAATAAGCGTTACGTACCCCCTTGCAAAGGGTGCGTGACTCGTGGGGAAAGCTGTACAACCTCTGCAGAGGATAAAAATTCATCCGGATGGACGTGGTCACGGCATATGACCCGTTATGGTTTTTGCGCCCTTGAGATTAGCCACCTCTTTTCTCTCCTTGGCGTGTGAGTGGGTTGTAGTCAGCCCGTGTTTTGGAAGTGTTGGCATGGTTGCCGGGTCGGTATGGCCCTTGAGGTCAGAAGGCCCAACTAAAACTTTGGGAACTGGCGGGAAGGCTTCATACTCCCCCAGGGCCAACCAACTAAAATATTGACAAAAATTTCTCTGTTTTATCTATGACTCCTTGACTTGCTTTAGTGAACCCTGCATAAAGTTTGCCTTCAGCAAATGAGCCATTCAGCCTCCTCCTTGCTAGAACCAAATATGCATGTATATATACCCTTGTGTAGTGTAGGGCTTGCTGAGTACCTTATGTACTCACGCGTTTGCATTTCTTGGTTTAGTGGGAGAAGACCTCGTAGGAAACGACGACGTTTGGGTTTTCGGTTCTGCTTCTCAAGTCTGCTTGTGGAGTGGGCCGTGGTTTCCGCTGTTTGCTTCGCCGTTAGTCGGTCGGATGGACATGGATGGTCTTAATCCTTGTCGAACCGCCACTAAGGGCTCTATAGCAGGTAATACTTCCTTTATTCGAAGTATGCTTTGGCTATCACATCTGTGTTCTTGTGCGTATCAGCTACTGATCCAGGGACTGATACATGATGCACAACATACTCTCGTGAGTAGGGTATGACAGAGTGGTATCAGAGCAATACTTGACCGCAGAACGAAAACCTAGGACTTGTTACGCTCGAAAAATGACTATTTTCAAAACTAGTTACAAAATCTTCCATAATACCTCCCTGTCTGTTTAAAAACCCCTTGCTTCCTCCTCGCCAACCCGAAGAAACTATCTCATGGAGACGTCTGCGTACAGAAACGTTTAACACAATGGACAACGCCATGAGTTGCCTTCAGGTGAAAATGGAATGCAAAGTTCAGAAACTCAACCCTGGTGGAATGCAATGATCAGGAATATCTGTGCTTGGGTAATGCTAAACATCAAGCCAGCAAAGCACTTCCAATGCAAGAAATGTGAGCAATGGTTTTCTTTTTCCGACCAAGTCACATGACCCTCCTGAATCTTTTTGGTCAACGGACTGTTGGTCGAGTACTGTTGGCAACCAGAAATCGATAGTCAGCTTACCAATAAGTCTTAAGCCCCGTTCATAGCACGCATACACTTGAGGCCACAACAAATAAATCACGTTGTTTGTGTGATTCGATGCTTTTGTTGATTTTGGCTCTTTATTTCTCTGATTGCGTGCTCCCAAATCTAAAGCAAGTAAACGGTGTGACAACAATAACAACAGTTTAATAGTTGTAATCGCAGCTTAACAACAGCCTAAGGCCAACACCTTCCCTAACCCTACCTAATCCCTGTTGGTGAGATCAGGATGCCGCCAAAGAAGTCCGCTCAAGATCAGACCCGCCAGAAACGCACGGCAAAAGCACCTGAAGATCAGGTCACTGCTGGACAAACTGCAAAAGATAGAACTACCAAAAGGAATAAGCCAGCAACTCAGCAACGTCGTAAGGCAAATCAAAAGAGAGTCACCGCAGCCCATGACCAGGAAGCTGAGGTAGGTCAGCACAATGAAGAAGAAGCCAACCAAGAGACACAGAGTAATAACAACCAGGATAGTAATGAGACTCCAGAAGCACCACCGGTCAATCTCGCAGAAGTAATGGCCAAACAGACTCAACTCCTGGAAGTAATCTCTCGGGAACAACAGAGCAGTCATGAAATCAGTTCTAAGATAACAGAGTTTATGAAACTCAAGCCACCTGTCTACGACAGCACTGATGACGATCCATTAGCTGCCGATGATTGGCTCAAAAATGTTATCAAGAAGCTTGATGTAATCGCAGCTAATGATCAAGAAAGAGTAATGTTGTCCACCCACCAACTAGTTGGAGTTGCTGCAGAATGGTGGGATAATTTCAAAGAAACAGTTGCAGAACAAGTTGGTATTACTTGGGATGAATTTCAGAAAGCCTTTCGTGAATACCACATCCCAGAAGGAGTTATGGACATAAAAGCAGATGAATTCCGCGCCCTTAAGCAAGAAACTATGACAATGAATGAGTACATCCGAAAGTTTATGAAGTTGGCCCGGTATGCACCAGATGAGGTCAACCCTGATAAGAAGAAGCAAGACCGTTTCAGAAAAGGTCTTAATCATAATTTGAGAGTGCATCTGGTCACTCACAACTATCCAGACTTCAACACACTGATGAATAAAGCCATCTTGCTTGAAGGAGCACTGATAGATCAAGAAAATGACAAGATCGATGAAACCCAGCCAAGTGAGCTGAAAAAGAAGTGTGAAGTACATGAATGGGAATTTCTCCAGAAGCAAGAAAATCAGAAGAAGAGCAGAAAGAAGAAGAACAAAAAGAAGAGGAACGCGCTACGCGTAAGATCTTCTGGTTTTAAAAGGCCAAGCACTCAAAGACAAAACAGTAAAGGCAAACCACGGGGAAAGAAGTTACCGCGAGCAAATCAGAAATGCTACTTGTGCCGGAATCATGGGCATTTTGCAGCAGATTGCCCAGAATCTGTCGGACAAAGAAAGATGAGTGATAACCCCGTTTGAGGAACAAACCAACCATATCCCAAGTTGGGCATCGAGGATTACAAACTCTATGTAAGAGTATTGTAATATAAATAACCCGATGTACTCCGTGCTTTGGAATATCAATAAAGCTTTACATCAAGAGTTGTTTGGTGAAATAAATGGTTTGCCAGTCCCGGTCAAGAAACAGATTTCAAGTAACATCCCAGAGTCGAGTAAAAGTCTTGGTAAACCCACTTTTGAGGATAATTTGAAAATGAAGGCATTTGGATAAGATGAGAAAAGCCTAAATCTTTTGGATAAGATAAGCAGAGCAGCAATCAAGCATAACCTTCGATACCCCGAGTTCAAATCTTTTAAGTGGGGTAGGACCCCTCCCGTGACCTACAGAGAGAACCTCCGCTACATCAATCTGCAGTACCGAAGGTCAAAAAAAAAAAAAAAAAAAGAGAAAAGAAGAATCAATCAACCATCAAGGCTCTCAACATTGCGAAGTCCCCGACAAAATGTTTGGATGTTACCACCGTCAAGCAAGAAGATCCGAGAAAAGTTCTACGCCACCCGGAGCCCGTTCGAATCTCGAGGACGAGATTCCTTTTAAGTGGGGTAGCCTTGTCACACCCCGAAAATTCAAACAGTTCAAAAAGGAATAAAAAATCACTCCAAATTTAAATTTTTGTGCAACCTCTTATCTTGCCACGATTTTTTCAAAATGAAATTCATTAAAATAATTTCAAACTTAGTGTGAATATGGAATTTTGGAAATATAAAATCAATGCTCAAGTGTTTGCTTCCATTTAAATCTCACCAAAATTTGAACCTTTTTGAGTTTTGCAACAAAATAAAATTAAAGTAGATCAAGTTCCCAATTTAAATTTCAAAAGTTTGAATTTAAACTTGCATCAAAATCACATCATGTGCATTTTTGAATTTATTTGGATTTGTTTTGAGTGTTTGAGCAGTTTTTGTCTTTGTTCGAATTTGAAATCCTTTCAAATTCGAATTCCAGAAAAAGATCAAATCTTTTCTTTCTTACCGGGCCGCACTTCCCCTTTCCTTCCCTGCCGGCCCAAGCTCTCTCTCCCTCCTCTTCTTTTTCCTTCGCGGGCCGCTTTCCTTTCCCCGGCCCAGCGTCGCGCCAGCCCGTCCCGGCCTGCCAACCAGCCTCCTCTCGCCGTGTCGCCGACACGCGGGCCCCACCGTCGTCCTCCTCCCGCCGCCTGGTCCCATCGCCGCCGTCGCCGCCATACTGTGCGCCACCGCCTTTCCTCCCTACTTGGCGCGCGCGCTACGTTTGGCGACGCCGCACCGCCATCCTGCTCCCACCGCCTTCGCCGCCATTAAAAAGAGCCGAGCCCCTCCTCTCGAGCCCATCTCCATTTCCTTCCCCTTCTCTCTCCTCCCTCCGGTGAGCCACTTCGGCGAGGTGTCCCGCCTCCACCGGAGAGCTCCGACGACTGCCCCAACCAACTCGCGCCCCCTCGCTCCCCTCCTCTACATCGCCACAAGCTCCCCTCTCCTTTCTCGAGCTCATCCTCTTTTCTCTCTCTTCCCCGGCGAACTCTCCGGCGAATCTCCCTTCGCCGCCGGTGAGATTCCGTCGTCTTCTTCGTCCATCCCTAGCAGCTCCGTTCCGCGCTTAACCTCGGCATGCCCTCCTTTTCTGCAGCCGCGTCCCGTACGAAGAGATCGACGACGACCTCTTGGCCGTCCTCTTCTCCGACGCCGGCCGCCTCTTGTTGACCTCCGCCCCGTTCGAGAGCGCGGTGAGCTTCACCGTCTCCCTCTCCATCTTCTGCGCTAGCTTTTCTCCCGTTTCCACACCCGCACGAGCACTCGCACCGAGCTCGTCCGCCCGCCGCCGCGCGACCTCGTCGCCGGCCGCCCTTACGGCCGCGCCTGGCCTCGCCGAGACGCGCATCACCCTCACCGCACTCCCGCGCACACGCGCGACCACCTACACGAGCCCTCGCGCACACGCCTCCGCCTATCCCCTCGCACGCCGGCACGCCACCGCCCTCCGGCGAGCTCGCACCGCCGCCCTAGCGCTCCCGCACGACGATGCGCACCACCTGCAGCTCCGCCATCGCACGTAGTCACCCCGCGGCAAAACCTCGTCGAGATTCCGCCGCCGTAGCCGCCGGCGGCGATTTCCCGGCGAGCCGCCGCCGCGCGCCGCCCTCTGCCGCCGCGTCTTTCCTGGCCGCGCCGCCATCCGACGTGGCGCGCCACGCCAGCAAGTGGGTCCCGCTTTGACCCGGTCACCTGCCCAGTCAGCCACTCTCCCCCTTCGGCTCCGTAGACCCGGTTCACGTGAACCATGGACTCATGAGACCCCTGGCTCACGGTGGACCTGGTCCATCATCTTTTCCCATTCAAAAATAATTCCATAAAACCTGAAAATCCCCGGGGCCCTGTCTTTTTGCAGATAAGCCCCTGTCCTTTTAAACAATTCTGTTTTGGTCCTAACTTTTTACAGAAAAGTCCCTATACTTTTCTGTAATTACAACTTGGCCCCTATCTTTTCACATCGAGACCCCTGAACTTTCTAAAATTACAGATAGGTCCCTGTCGACTTTCTGTATTTACCAAAAAGTCCCAGAACCTTTCTACTCTTGCAAATAAGACCTCAGATTCCCTGGACCCATCTGTCAGCCTCTCTTTCTCTCAGGAAAATGCTAAGTACACCAGCTAGTGTACACGTATTTCTTTGCGAGCACATTTCTGATGTCAGAAAAATCCCACCAAATTCCTAAAAATATGTTGAGCCATTCTAAACATCTTCCAACCATTATCCATCTCAAAATAACTAGGATTATATCAATGCTTAATTTATTAAGCTTCCTAATTAATCCTTTTCTCGGCAAACTTCCAAAATTCATATCTTTTCCGTTCGAACTCCGATTTTGGCGATTCTTCCGCCAAAATTCATCTAAAATCATCCTCGTTTCAATACCACCAGATCTACAAACCACCCATATCCAAAGTTCCTCTCTCATTCAATAAATCTCCATATCGACCAACCATACGACATCAATATCGCATATCACCAATGCCCTTTTCATCTCGTAGCATAAAACCTACCCTAATCTTGTCACCAATCTCTACCAATCCGACTTATTCTATCACTTGTCTTTCATTTGGAATTTATTGGAATTTCCTGTTAATTCATATTTATTTGGTCGTGGTTTTCCGTTTAAGCCATGCATTCATGTCACGCATGCTCACGTACACGTACCACCGTCATGTGCTTAGCTCATGACAAATAATTAGTAGCTTAGTCTTAGTAACTAATGCAGTAGGTAAAATACTAGTTAATCACCATTAGGTAATATCTTAACCTATAGGTAAATAGATAACACACTTTACACTTCGTACGCTTATTGCATTAACCTTTATATAGGTGACAACCTATATAAAGCCTTAGTGCCGCAAGTGTACAGAGAACACGTACACACGTCATACTCACCCTCACATGCAAGCATGATTTTCTCATGGCGTAGCATTCCACATTCACACTTAAAAGCCCTAGCGCTCAATGCATACCTAATAGAAGATAATAAACTCTTTCTTAAAGTAAAACTTATTGCATCATACATAATTCATTTCCTGTTCTTAATTGGTGGTTTATCAGTTCTTTTTGGAGTTAATTGGATCTTCTTGGCTCTTTTGGTCTTTATTTTCTTTTGCGGTAGTTTGTTTATGTGGTGTGTTTTTATGCGCTAGCTTAAGCGAGTTTCGAGAACGAGCCGAAGAATTCAAGCTCAAAGACAAGTCTGAAGATACAAGCTTCAAGAAAAGGACTTGAAGATCTCGACCTCGACTGAAGAATCTGAAGATTAAGAACTTGAAGATTAAGGATATTGTTTTGCAGGCAAGCTCTACTTCTCCTTGATCATGATTGATCCTACTGATTTCGCAAATGCACCTATAGAGCTTACTCTCGTATTATGCATTGCTTGTTATTTTACTGCTTGTGTAGCTATGGTCCTACTTGCTTACCGGTATTGATGCCTTTAGGCATTAATATACGGACCCTTGTTTACCCTTGATTACCCATCACCTTGATAAACCTAGGATGGTTCCATCATTTCTATGATGGCACAGTTACCTTGCTACTAGAATGCTTAGGACCCCCGCAATGTTTCTACATTGCCACACCTTACTCATATACTTGCTTTTCAAATGTGTTAAATGAGTTTGGTGGTGTGTGTGATATTTGGGTTTGGGGAGTAGCACAACTATGTTAGGTGATGAAGATGATGGGATGGGTTGGACTGCGGGCAAGGCCACTAGTGTGGTGATGGTGGTGTGATAGACCCCCAGTGTGGGATTGGTGCTTGCCCGGCCATATAAGGACCGGTTCTCTCGCTCGTAAGCATAACGATTTCCGTACAACCACGGAACCCGAAAGGGACTTACCCTACCTTCTTCGTACTCTTACACTTTCCATCGGAGGCCAGTAGAGGCAACGGAAGCTCAGGAAAAGACCCGGGAAACGTACCCGTGGTCCGGTTGCGGAATCCGCTATCAGTTACGGAAATCCCGGTATCAGTTACGGGAATACCGCCTGTCCTGGTATTTGTTACAGGATCCTGCAACTCATTGCAGGAGCGCGATGTACCTCACAGGTGCATTGTGCCGATGTGTGACTTTTCAAGTCACAGGCCCCTGAGTGTGATTCCGTGGTGGATTTGTGAGACTACTCGGAGAGGATGGAATAAGCGTTACGTACCCCCTTGCAAAGGGTGCGTGACTCGTGGGGAAAGCTGTACAACCTCTGCAGAGGATAAAAATTCATCCGGATGGACGTGGTCACGGCATATGACCCGTTATGGTTTTTGCGCCCTTGAGATTAGCCACCTCTTTTCTCTCCTTGGCGTGTGAGTGGGTTGTAGTCAGCCCGTGTTTTGGAAGTGTTGGCATGGTTGCCGGGTCGGTATGGCCCTTGAGGTCAGAAGGCCCAACTAAAACTTTGGGAACTGGCGGGAAGGCTTCATACTCCCCCAGGGCCAACCAACTAAAATATTGACAAAAATTTCTCTGTTTTATCTATGACTCCTTGACTTGCTTTAGTGAACCCTGCATAAAGTTTGCCTTCAGCAAATGAGCCATTCAGCCTCCTCCTTGCTAGAACCAAATATGCATGTATATATACCCTTGTGTAGTGTAGGGCTTGCTGAGTACCTTATGTACTCACGCGTTTGCATTTCTTGGTTTAGTGGGAGAAGACCTCGTAGGAAACGACGACGTTTGGGTTTTCGGTTCTGCTTCTCAAGTCTGCTTGTGGAGTGGGCCGTGGTTTCCGCTGATTGCTTCGCCGTTAGTCGGTCGGATGGACATGGATGGTCTTAATCCTTGTCGAACCGCCACTAAGGGCTCTATAGCAGGTAATACTTCCTTTATTCGAAGTATGCTTTGGCTATCACATCTGTGTTCTTGTGCGTATCAGCTACTGATCCAGGGACTGATACATGATGCACAACATACTCTCGTGAGTAGGGTATGACAAGAGATGACCTCCTTATATGGGTGAAAACCAAGGAACTTAACAACATGATCAAGGAACTCCCCATCCTCGTCAGTAGTGTTGATGATGGTGTCGTCATCGTCATCTGAGTTCCACTCAACATTATTGTTTTTCCCCTTGTTAATGTAGTCATCTAAGATCCAGGGCCCCTCATATAAAAGTTGGTGATAGTCACCGGCTGTGACCACCCCCCACCAGGAAACAGGCCTAAGGCCAATATCATACTTCAATATCCATTCTGTGTGATCGACACTCCTTTCTCAGATTTTCCTAGACAAGTTCGTTCATTGTCATTGCACCGGGTACGGTTTAATGGCGACTTGATCACTCGGTACCTGCCGGTGGACAAGGACAACCTGAAAAGCCTACATCATCCGCAATTGTATAGATCAAAATGATGACACAAATAAATAGATACTGATAGAAAGTAAAATTCATGATGTATATATGTTGAAGCATGCCTTAAGCAGAGAACAGAATGATAAACATTTGTCTAAACAAATGGTGGAAGCAGGAATTGTTTGCCTAGCTGAAAAATGAAAGCAATGTGATCTTAAATTACCTCGAGACAAATTCACCACTCCAATGTACATAGAGTTCTTCCTCCCAGTAAGCGGCATAGTACCATCTGGAATCAGAAAAGTAGTAGCTCCGATCATCCTCTAGCAGCAATTCGCCAACTGTGCCGGCCTCGTCGCCATCTCGGGTAAACATCTTCTCCTCCCACCGCCGAGTTCTCGACGAGAACTCGTCCCACGTCTATGGGGACGGCGGCCACTCCTCCATCGCGCGATCCCCTGCTGCCTCCAGTTCCTTCGTCCTCGGCTCGAGTGGCGCGAGCAAGACCTCGTAGTGCGGCGCCGCGGCGGGGTCGAAGACGAGGAAGGCGCGGCGGAGGACGGCGTGGCTGGGGCACGGAGGCAGCCGCTCCCACCGCCGCGTCGCCCGGTTGCAGACGAACATCAGGCCCTTGCCGTAGTCGTCGCAGTACAGAACGAGGCCGTTCCGATGGTCCCTGACACTATAAAAGCTGAAAGAGCGCGGCATCTCGTGCTTGATGAAGCCGAACTCGCCGTCGATGGCGCCGGCAGCTGTCGCCGGCGCCGGCGCCGGGCAGGCGAAGAAGTGCGGCCCGCCGTGGTCCTGGTAGTTTATGAAGAGGCCGCGCACCGCGTGCGGGAGCAGATGGGGGAGGAGCAGCCGGCGGCCGTCGACGAAGGCGCGCCACGCCTTGCAGACACACCTCGACGCCGCGAGGCTGCGCGCCGGGAGACGGCCGAGGACGGCGGCGAGCGCGTCGTCGTGCAGAGCCGCCACCGCCGGCGCCGACGCCACCATGGGTACATGCAGATCGGCGCCTATTGCACTGCCGTGCGTGATGCGTGAATGTACATCAGAGTCCGGACTGAATACGTGATCTGTTGCCACATATCTACTGTTTTTTGCGATAAAAAAAATTTAGTATCTGGAGCTAGATTTTTTTCAATTGTTTGCATGGTTTGCTCAACAAATTAATATTAAAACAATGAGCTAACAGTACCACAATCAGAAAAAAAAAATCTAGCTCCCCGAGAATGTAATAGGGTCGTACCTGCTGTTGTTGCAAGAGGATGTAACTGCTCTCAAACACCGACTTGATTGGATCGGTACACTGAATGGGTCGACAATTTGGTGGTCAGCAAAATTGCTTTGTCCATGGTTTAATGGGTTCATATTTTTTTTTAGATAATGAGAAGATTGCATTAATCCCAACGATGGCTCTCAAGAGATCAGTTACAGCTAAAAATAATAATTTAATTGATTCATAATACCCCTTTCAAAAAAATTAACAGACGAGGAGTATTCCAAAGAGGACATGACTGACATGACCATGACACAATGAAATGTTCATGTGTATAATTTAATTAAAAGGTTAGAACAAATTTCCAATCATGCAAGGCGTATACACAAACGATTCATGTACGCCGCGATGGAAGGTACCATACCCTAACCCTAACCCTCCTAGGTACTGCACCTTTGCGCTGTTCAAATGATAGGCAACCGCTATGTACCCCAGGCTACACAAGAAGATAACCTCCTTGTAAGGATGAAATCCTAAGAATCTAACACATGTATCCGATCCCTCTTCATCATCCACAACGTCAATCACGTTGTCATCGTCATCAAAGCTCCAGCTTGCATTATTTTGCGCTAATGTTTCTTCATCTTCCGCCATAGTAGTAGCACGAACATTCAGGATCCAGGGCCCTTTATATTGCAGTTTACGATATTTCTCCTCCTGCAACCACCATGTATGTGTCTTCATACTGCTGTGATGCTTCAACACCCACTCCACCTGGTCGCGTGCCTCACTAAGGATCCAAACACGAAGTTGGTCAATGCCATCAATAGCTGCGAAGTATACTCCTTTCTCTAATCTCCCGAGGAAAGATCGTACATGGTTGCGGCATTCGACAAGATCTATCGGAGACTTGATCACTTGGTACTTGTTATTTGACAAGGACAGCCTGCAAATATCGCACATTTTTTTTGTTGGGTATATGGATGCAAAACATCGCATTTTGTTGCATAGAGCAAATAATATCAAGAAATAGTATACAAAATTGCGAGGTGTTGATTGACCAACGTATCATGTAGGACATGATTTGTTTACCTTGTAACATATTCACCACGGCATTGTACGTAGAGTGCTCCTTTCCAGTACGCAGAGTAGCGCCATCTGTCTTCAGCAATGCCATAAATCGTACGCACATCCAAGCTAGCAACGCTCCCGGCGGCCTCGTTTTCCCGGACGAACACCCTCTCCTCCCATCGCCCGGTCCTCAACGAGAACCCGTGCCACGTCCACGACGCCGGCGGCCACTCCGTCAACCAAAGTGCGTCGTCCTTGTTGCCGCCGTAGTCTCGTTTCGTCGGCGGATCGAGGGGCTCCAGCAAGACCTCGTAGTCCGGCGACACGGCGGGGTCGAACGCGAGGAACGCACGGCAATGCCACACGTTGCCGGGGCACGGCGGCAGGCGTGTCCATCGCCGTGTCGCGGGGTTGCACACGTGGAACAAGCCGTCCCTGTCTTGGAAGAGGACGAGGCCGTTGCAGCGGTCCCTGACCTTGTGCCAGCTATCGCCGACGATATACTCGATCGAACGAAGTGCCGTCGATCGGCGGGGCGCTGCTGCTCGCCGTGATCCATGTAGTTGACGAAGAGGCCGCGCACCGAGTGCGGGAAGAGGCGCCGGAGCCGGAGCAGGAGCTCCTGCTTGCAGACGCGCCGCGCTGCCGCGAGGCTGCGCGCCGGGAGACGGCGGAGGACGTTGGCGAGCGCGTCGTCGGGCAGAACCGCCACCGCCGCTGCGGTCTCCATGGACGACGACGACGCAGAGTACAGATCAAGCCCCGAAACCGTCAGCACCATCATGGATTAGGGTTCTCAAATATCGATCGGATCGTGCAGAAGCGGCCAGGCCAAGCTTCGCATCACATGGGTCCGGGACCTCCGGGTTCCAAAATGATCCGGACTCAAGTACGAAATTCCATTGGCCAGTTTACGTACGAACTCGGTTTACGTACGTTACGATTGGGTTACATAATGCGGTTTGATTGGGTGGGTATATATATAAGCAAATGGTTGCCAGGCTGCAGGCTCTCGTCTCGTCAACAGATCGGCCTCGCTCGCAATCCAGGAACCGACGCCACCGCCTAGGGCTTCAATCGGATCCACAACGAGAGCCGCCACCGCAATGGATAAGAATATGAGGTCACCGTCGATGGGTGGTTCCATGGAGGAGGACAAGGTGCCTGCAGGCGACGACGGCGCGATGGAGCGCTCCATCATCAAGCACGAGGAGGAGGTGGCGCCGGACGACGCCAGCGGCGCGATCGAGGGCACCAACCCCGACGACGATCAGGAGGCGGCCGGCGGCGAAGGAGCGATCAAGCCCGAGGAGGAGGCAGCGGCGGCGGGAGGCAGCGTCCCCGGGCTTGACGATTGGGAGAGAGAATTCCGCGACGAAATGGATCGGACGCTCCTGTACGAGAAGCTGCTGGCTGGTCCGAAGCTGAAGAAGAAAGGGACGATCAAGAAGGTACGGATCGAGGGGGAGGCGATCGAGCGCCTGCTGCAGGTGCGCCCTCGCCACGCGCCCAAGCCCAAGCCCATGCCCTTCCCCGAGGACTTCCACCTGCTGCCCACGGGCCTCCGCCTTGAATGCCTCAGAAGCCTAAACAAAGCCAGGGAGGCGTGGGAGTACGAGCAGTACATCATCGATCAGTACTTCGACAAGGGCTACGCGGAGGTACATCGATATGTCTTTGATGACGGGAGCATGCATGGTGGGAGGGATTGCGCGGCAGTACTGCAGGGATCCTTGCCTTGATGGTAACTAATAAAGGAGTGCAGAGTCAAAGAGGAAGTACGTAGGGATCCTTGATGGTATAAGGAGGCTTAATTTGCTTAGTAATCTTATCTACTTGTTGGTTCGTCGATCTGTGTTGCAGCCTGCTATATTCCTGATACTTTTTTGTTTGGTCCCTGTTCAGAAATAAGTTCTTGTTCGTTTCGTGTTTAGATATAATTAATGCTGGGCTCTACTTAGTGTGTTTACTACATGTTGCTGGATGACTGATTAGGTTGCTAGAGACGTTAGACACCTGACTACATATTAATCGTCAAAAGACTGCTTAGTTGGTTGGACTATTTTGAACGAAAAGAAAAAACAAAGCAACAATGAGGTTCACTAGTATCCTGGAACAAAAACTGTAGGTCATAGAAAAAAAGAAAAAAAAATGGAGCGTGAGAGCCAAATGAATCGAAAGATTCATGCTGGGTTCAGGAAGAGATCATAAAAGTTGTAAACTTAATTATTAGCAAGATAATCTACTTTCATTAAAAGATTTATTCTTAAGTACTATTCAAAATTCGGAAGAATTGCATGCGTAGAGGCACACTAGAACAACTCGAAAAAGCTCGGCTTCGATTACAGAAAGTCAAAACATAAGACTCGGGGGGGTTGTACGTCTACCCACCCACGCTTAGAAGATCCGCGTTGGTATGGCTACCTCATGGTGAGATGGGCGACAGTGCAGAGTCAAGGGGAAGCATTCGAAGCAAAGGTCCTTGATGGTAATAAAGGAGGCTTAATTTTCTTAATAATCTTATCTACTTGTTTGTTCAATTAGCATCGTGTCTACTTTTTATTATGATCAAACCAGGCCAGTTGAAGCTGATCCTTGTTTGTCACCGGATTTTTTTTTTTTTGACGGTCACCGGGGGAGAGAATCACCACCTGAATTCATTGATATAATCAATGGTTACAGAGTTTGTGGCAGGCCACAGATTACAATAGCATGCCTAAAGCATAACGGGCTCATACTAGTGGAGGCGACAAAGCACAAAGAACTATGGAAACAACAAACTACCTAGTCTTTGAACACAAGCTAAAAGCAATCACTATTCATCGACAAAGCGCCACCACCAAACAACATGCTTGCCTTCGTCACCGGAAATTGAAGATGATCCTTGTTGATTGTGAAGAAGGGCGAGTTCAGGAAGCTGATCCTTGGATTCCTGCTGCGGATCGCGTTCTTCTGATCATGGAAATCTGGGGCACGGGTGCGAGAATTTATTCAGGTTTTCATATGCTGCCAATCTGGTTGAAAGATAAATCATTCTGTCATTTGTGGATTAATCCGGAGAACATTTGGTCCGCTGGTTCCTGTCGGAGTATATATTTGGGTTCGTGTCGTATCTAGTTCCGGCGAACCATCTACTGTTGTCTAGTAGTGCTGTCCTGCCGCGAGCTGCTACTTTCATTATTTACAGAACACAGTTTGGTTTGTTATTTCTCTGGTTTGTCGACAACTCCAATAAATTATTCATTTAAGGATTCTTATCAGTGCTTTCTTGTTTGAGGAACTTTTCAGAGCAGATTTCCTCATCAGTTCAGGTAGTAGACTCCTCTGTTTGTCTGCTCTGTTTTGCCTCTCTTAGTTCAAGCCCTCCAACAGCTAATACAAGCAAGTGGTGCTCGATCGGTAGCATCAACAATAACAAGTAACTGTAAACATGCAAGGATGACTCTAAAGAATACACATAAACCTCAAACAGCACCATGAAAAGATCGAGTGTCCAAGTGCTTACAAACGCTAATCTCCGATCAAGCAAGGAGTGAATACAAAAGATCCAATCACAGCAGGATAAGTGCCACCTGCGTATATGCCCAAACACTGAATCTTCCCGCTGTTCAGATGACAAGCTACCCCTACGTAACGGTAGGCGCTCAAGAAGATAATCTCCTTGTAAGGATGAATGCCGAGGAAATCCACTTCTTGTTCCCAATAACATTCCTCATCGGTAAGGTCGGTAACGTCTTCATCATCCGAGCTCCAGTCCACATTTGTTTCTGTAAGCAATACTCTTTTCTCCTCACCTGTATAAACATCCACCAAGGACCTGGACCAACGTTTAAGCTTGCCACAATAGTTGTAACGACCTTCCCACCACGTGGTAGGCTTAAGTTCAATACGATGCCTGAGGGACCAGCATCCGGTCTGATCGTTGAGAGTCCAAACCATAAGGTGCTTGTCAAAATTTTCACGATGAATAACTGCGAAGTATACTCCTTTCTCAGATTTCCCTAGAAAAGAAGATGAATACTCGTAGCCCTCAGGAAGGTCACCCGGCAGTTGGATTACTTGGTACCTGTCATCCGACAAGGACAGCCTGCAAGTAAAAGCAGGACAATGATAGTGTGAGGAGAAGCATTGTTGTTTGGTAGTACTAGCTAGAAGACTTGATGATCGGAATGTTTACCTTGAGACAAATTCACCGTGACAATGTACATAGAGTGCTCCCAACCAATATGCAGCATAGCGCCATCGGTGCCCGAAATCGGCGGGCAACCCAAGGCCACCACCAAGCTTCAACCTCTCCACTGCCCCCGCCCCCTCGCCGTCGCGCCGGAACACCGTCTGCTCCCACCTCCCGCTCCTCGACGAGAACTTGTGCCATGTCCATGCCGCCGGCGGCCACTGCATCCTGCCACGGCTGTCGTCGATCTGCCTCGACGTTGGCCGGGGGCACCAAGAGCACCTCATAGTAGTGCGGTGACACGGCCGGGTCGAACGCGAGGCACGCGCGGCGGGGCGTCCACCCGTACTCGTCGCCGGCGCAGGGAGGCAGCAATGTCCGCCGCCGCGTCGCGGGGTTGCACGCGTACAGGTCGTCGGTGACGGCGTCGCGGTGGCGGCAGCTGAGGAGGACGAGGCCGTTGCAGTGGTCCGTCACCACGCTGTAGCAGCCGATGGCATCCTCCGGCGGCGCGATAATGGAGCTGAAGTCGCCGTCGATCCGGGCGACGCCGCCTGCGGCCGTCGACGGCGACGCCGGGCGGGCGAAGAAGCGCGGCGTCCTTCGGTTGCGGTAGTTGACGAAGAGGCCGGCCACCGAGTGCGGGAGGAGGTGGGGGAGGAGCAGCCGGTGCTCGTCGACGAGAGCGCGCCACGCCTTGCAGACGCACCGCGACGCCGCGAGGCTGCGCGCCGGGAGGAGGGCGAGGACGGCGGCGAGCGCGTCTTCGGGGAGCGCCGCCAGCGTCGACATCCTCCGCCTCATGAATGCAAACCGAGATTATTAGGGCTTCCTTTTTGCCGTCTCTGACATGAGAGAGAGTTTTGGCTTGGCTGCGATCATGCTTTTCAATCACGGCCAAGACCCGCTCTGCCCGGTCGACCTTTTCTTCCCCTCCCCTCCACTCCATCGATCTCAAGATCACCACCAACCCACGCAACCTACGCTACGGTTGATCGCGGCGATCTCGCCAGGCCGGCGATGGCGTGCGGGGGATCATGCCCTCCCTCGCCATCCACATCCTCCTCCGGCCTGAGAAGTGGCTTGGGGATGGAATCCCCCAAAAGGTACGTACTTGTGCCGAATCGAATTCCTCGGGCCTGCTCTGTCACGAGCAAATTTGATAGTTAATTTACTACTATTTTGTTAATTTCTCCTCATCTGTCGCATTCAAACACGTTGCATGCCAATTAAGGAGCCTTATTGGACACTGAAACTCGCGCCCAAACTAGGGTTCGTTTGCTTGGATTAGTACACACGATCAGCCTGTGCACGACCTTTTCGATTCGTCCTTTTCATCCAGAAATCACCAACCTTTTTTTTGCAGGTTTAGTAACCATACATCACATTTAGTTTTTTGTATGCATGCCCCATCAGTAAATATGTAGGACTTTGATTTGTGAAAATCTTGCCCGCAAAATTTTACCTCTGTTATACTGGAAGTTGTCAAGTTCAAAAGATATATATACATAACAATATGAATGTCTAGTCAAATATGCATTTAAAATCACGTATCCATATCCAATATACCATGTATTCGTGGCCAAATGTACTAGCAGTGGAACCTAGTTCATTGACAGCACCAGCTTCTGCTGTAAGGGTACCTGTAGAGTAAAAATATTTGTTTTCTAGATATTCATACCTCACCACCCACTTGTAGCTTGGGCAATCATCGATCATCGGGCCAATTGCAAAACTGCCCTCGTTTCGAACTGTAACTGCACGTTTGCCCCTCTTTTTTGGACTGCATGTTTGCCCCTGTTTTTTGAATCTGAGCAAATGGTATGCCCCTATTCCGTGAAGCTCAGTTAACGATCTCAACAGAGAGAGGAGAAGACATAAATACCCCTAACATGAAATTGCAAAATTGCCCTCGTTTCCACCACTAACTGTATATTTGCCCCTCTTTTTTGGACTTTGCATGTTTTACAAAATATCATATTTTACAAATATCATATTGTACACCTCATATTTTCAGCTCAATGTCGAAATCACATTTAAACATAGAAGATCATGATCACATTAAGCATAATATTTTGTCACACAATACATTAGAGACCAAATAAATTCCATATTCAGAACATACATGTCACCAACTTAGAACATACATGTCACCATCATTTCAAACACTACAAAACAAGTGAGTACATGGCCAGATCACATGAGCCCTCCATTACAAGACAAAACATGTCCATATCACATTTCTAAGCATTGAAGTATGCAGCAAGCCTTGAACCCCCTCCACTTCCTCTTCCTCTCCTTCCCCTTCCCCTTCCTGTTTGTGGTGTTTCCCCTTCAACATGACTTGTACTAGTGCTTGAAAACATTAGAGTAAAAATGTCTCAGTAACAATTGTAATCATCATGCATATAAAATTTTGTATACTTTAGACGAAATTAAGGTACACATGCATCACTTACTTGGATGGTTCAATGGATGATGCCCTTCTACCTCTACCTCTACCTCTACCTCTACCTCTGCCTCTTCCTCTACCTCTAGCACTAGTACTAGCACTAGCACTAGGATCATTGCTTCCCTCCTCAAATGCATTGTCAGAAGACAAGCGTATCCTCTTCTGTCTAGCAGTAAGGCCTCCTTGGCACTTCTTGGCTGTATGGCCTAGTTTATGGACGTGGATGTATCTTGGGTGAGTTGAGTTGGATCAACAAAAGAATCTAACTCAAGAGAGGGTGTACTCAGTGTTTCCAATAATTTCTCTCTCACTTTAGGATGCAATGCACGCTTGGTGGGTGAACATTGTAGTGAACCAACAAAATCATTAACCCAAGCATCAATATGCACCACCCCTTTCTCTATGTTCAGTTTAAACCACTCATGCAAATGTTCATCATTTTTAATTGGGAGACGTGCATGTTCATCTTCATTTGCACGATACAAACTGATATATTGCTTTGAACCCCACATGAAGTGCTCAGCTATATAATTCACAAGTTCCATTAGGCCATAGCAATTTGCATCAACAACAATTGGTGGTAACAACTTTCTTCTTGAATAGGTCTTTGGCCCCCCATCAGGAAGTATGAAATAAGAACCCATTTTAACAACAAGACTCAACTCCCTGCACATAGACCTACAAGTAAATCATGAATGACAATCTATTTCGTGTCTAGTATACTACAATCACATCCAAATCAAAGTGCACAGCAGTAAAAAGAAGGATTTTATACCCTGCGTCTGCAGCCGAGGACTCCATCTTCTTCTTTCTTGAACAGCAACAACTCTTCTTCTGCCCGAGACACCAAATCGTGCAGCCTCTTCCCTGCTCTGCTTGCGCCTGCCCTGCTCGCGCCGCCACCCCGCCAAATCGCGTCGCCAGCCAGCGCCGCGCAGCCCTCCTCCCTGGATCCCGCGCCGCCCTGCAGCCCGGAGCTTGCGCCTCCCTGCAGCCCGGAGCTCGCGCCGCCTCAATCCCGCGCCGCCCTGCGCCGCGCCCGCAGCCCTGCGCCGCAGCCCTGCCACCGCCGCCCTGCGCCGCGCCCGCAGCCCGGAGCTCGCGCCGCCTCAATCCCGCGCCGCCCTGCGCCGCGCCCGCAGCCCTGCGCCGCGCCGCGCCGCAGCCCTGCCACCGCCGCCCTGCGCCACGCCCGCAGCCCCACCAGTCAGCGCCGCCGCCACACACCCTAGGGTTAGGGTTCAGCCGCCATGGGAGACACGAACCGGAGGCTGAGCGAAAGAGAGGGGCACGGAAGAGACGAACGAGACGAACACGAGTCCGGCTCGCCTGTTCGGATGAGGTGGAGGAAGGGAGGGGCAGTATGGTCAGTCTCCATTTTCCAATCGTTTTTCTTTTTTTTTTTAATTCGCAAACTACATGTCAGTTAACAGACATGGAAAAGAGGGGCAAACGGCAGCTTCGAATTCGAAAAAGAGGTCCATTCTTGCAAAGTGTCAAAAACCGGTCCATTTTCACAATTGGGCTTCGAAAGGAGTCCGGTTTTGCAAATGTCCCTTGATCATATTGCAGCAGACAATACATATGATGCGCTTTTATTTATTGGAGTACAAGCAACTTTAGTCATGCGCTTGTAGTTATTGGTTTTGTGCACTTAATTCTGGTATCTATTGTGTCCAACATTTTGATTTGATACTTATATTCTATATTTGTGTTGTTGGGTGTAGGGAAATGGTTCGTGACACAGTAAAATTGCGCGAACCATGGGTCAATCATGAAGTTCGTCTTGCGCAGGCAAAAAGGTATGCAGAGGGTGCCTTGGAGCACTACAACAAAAGGAAGAAGGTGCGCTATGCAATTTGTCTTGTATTGACCCAGAAAAGAACATATAAATACTGCCTTATCTTCGATTGGTAACTTATGTTGTCATTATATATCTTTCTTAATTTCTTGTGCCTAGGTCAAGTTTGAGCTTGTGGATGTCTTGGATTGTATCAGTATGCCCGAGCCACGCTGTTTTTACACGCACATTAACTTCACAGCCAGGTCAAGCAAAATTGGCTCGCAGGAAAAGGTTTTCTTCGCAGAGCTTTACCACTATCCGAGAAGGCGGGTAACCATCACCACAAGATCGGGCAAGGTGTGTTCACAGAAAGAACCTTCCATTGCTGGCAGAAGGCTGGTTCGAAGGGAATTCGCTGTGACTTGCTGTGAGCCATTGGGTCCTGATTCTACAGGTGAGTTTTTTCTGCTTATCAGATGAAGATTATAGTTTCTCTGTAAAGTAAATCTAATATGTTGTACACTAACTCATGTATGCAAGATACATTTTGGTTTGATTTTAGCTGTTAGCATTATTCTTTGTTTCTAGGTGGATTTATTTATGACTCCTGGTTTTAGAGGCCAGTTAATCCGGTTTGTTATCGTAGCAGATCTTAAGGAAACATGATATTTATTGAATATCTATCATTTTGGCAACTTGGAAATCTCAGCTGACATGTTAGATATTTTTCTTGTGGATGTTGTCTGAGATAGTGATACATTCATTGATACCAAAATTGTGGGATCGTCTCACGTGTTCCTCGTTTGAATTTAGTCATCCAGTTTTATTTCGTATATCCCCCGAACTGTTGTGAATTATATGTCAAACATATGAATGCTGAGCACTTGTGTTAATCAATTCTGTGCTAACTAGTTTGGCTATGTTTATGTTGTCATTCTTTGAGGTCCCAAGGGGCATCTTAGAGAAACTTGATTACTATAGATCTCGTTTTTTTTGGCAAAGTGATAGCCACAAGAAGAAATATAGACTAGCTAAGTGGAGTATCCTATGCCAACCAAAAGATCAGGGAGGTCTGGGTATCAAAAACATAGATATACAGAATCAATGTTTGTTGAGCAAATGGTTGTTCAAATTGATAAATGAAGATGGTATATGGCAAAATTTACTTAAGAGAAAGTACCTTAAGAATAAGACAATTGCTCAAGTACAAAAGAAACCTGGTGACTCGCATTTTTGGTGTGGTTTGATGAAAGTTAAGGAAAAATTCCTTAATTATGGCAATTTTCAACTAAATAATGGTGAAAATATCAGGTTCTGGGAAGATAAATGGTTGGGCAATTTTACTCTTTCTCAACAATACCCTTCTTTGTACAACATTTCTAGGAAA
Source organism: Eragrostis nindensis (assembly GCA_012490785.1). Classification (NCBI taxonomy): domain Eukaryota; kingdom Viridiplantae; phylum Streptophyta; class Magnoliopsida; order Poales; family Poaceae; genus Eragrostis; species Eragrostis nindensis. The sequence continues at coordinate 327,623 of JAAXCT010000254.1, read as the reverse complement.
AAACATGCATCGGTAGCAACTGTTTTCAGTTCCATTCCTCTAAATGTCTCTTTCCGACGTGGTTTGGTAGGGAATAATTTAGCTTCATGGCATCATCTGGTTGCTAGGATTGTGCATGTTAGACTAAATATGAGACAAGACGTCTTTAAGTGGGGACTTCATCAGAATGGTATGTTCACTGTGAAGTCCATGTATGGAGCTTTAATTTGTAATGGCAATGTGAGGCAAAATAAAACAATATGGAGGTCAAAAATTCCTTTGAAGATAAAAATTTTTATGTGGTACTTACATAGAGGTGTAGTACTAACAAAAGACAACTTGGTAAGGCGTAATTGGAATGGTAGTACTAAATGTGTTTTTTGTTCACATAACGAGACTATCCAACACCTTTTCTTTGATTGTCATTTTGCGAGATTTGTTTGGAGATGTGTACAGTTTGCTTTTGGTATAGCACCACCGCTGAGTGTTGATCAGTTTTTTAATGATTGGCTACTACGTTTTGATTCTAAATCAAAAGAACAACTGTTATGTGGAGTGTCCGCTTTATGTTGGGATCTTTGGCTTAGTAGGAATGAAATTGTATTTGATAAATCTCCAATGAAAACATATATGCAGGTAATCTTCAGGGGTACGTACTGGCTTCGGATGTGGGCGCAACTACAAAAGTGTGAGGAGGACACCAACTTTATGAAGGAGGCATGCCGTTCCTTGGAGACGACGGTGATGCAACTCTTCGCCAACCATGGATGGAGATTTAGCAATAGAATTGCTGCTCAATAAATTCCCATGAAACTATGTTGGTGTCTCTTGTTAGTTGCTTAATGATTGTGATTGTGATTGTGATGGCAACCTTAGTTGCTGCGGTGTGATGTAAGACATTGGCTGTAGCCCCTTAACAAAGGGGTCAAGGCCGGAACTTTTTTTTCCATTATCTAAAAAAAAATGAATGCTGAGCACTTACATTGACACATGTAACATCTATTCTGATATTCAAACTATAGGAAAAAGGATGGATTTTTTTCCTACTCTTTATTTTATTTCTATTGATCTTTGTTGAAATATTTTTCCATGTTGTAATGTTGCTTATTTATCAGGTGTTTGATAGTATTGCATCTTGGGAGCTTGCTTCTTGTGGGAAGTTATGACACACATTCTACGCATATTAAAGAATTTTGCGTAATGTGCTGGATGTTGGATGCCAAACTTAATACTACTATAGTCTTTTGAGATAAGCAAAGCTGTTGAGATTAGCGCACTACCCATACCTTGTTTCTGAACAAGCTGATGTTTGTTTGCTGCAGTAGGGCGTAAGCTTCTCAAGCGTGATGATACTTCGGTGGTGAGGAAGAGCACCGATTTCACCTACTGCTATGGCTGCACGGAGATTGTATCCCATCCCAAGGGTGAAAAGTATGTTGCTGGGCACTGTAACATTCCGTACGCTTATGAGGGCGTGTAAGTTGTAACCGCTGCGATGTAATCTGCTTGAGGGCGATGTAGTCACAGCGATACTATGTTCTCAATACTAGTACGAAGACTAACATTTGGAATTGTATCTGTATCGCCACAACAGGGTATGGTGTCAGGCTGAGGTGATGTTTTAAAACCCTTTATCGTTGTACCACCACGAACAGGTTTATTTGGTGGAAGAGGAATCGTTGTCTATCTCCTTTTCATTTCTTGGATCTTATTGATGCACTATATTTGTGCTTTTATTTAATCAGTACACAGCACGTGTGTTCAATGAGAAAAAGCATTCATGCCTCGTGGCGTCTTGAACTTGTACACTGAATTTCTTTGTATCCGCATTCATGCCCAGGGGCGGTGCTAAGCATGCCACATGGGTGACCATTTGCATACCCAATGATTTTTCGAAAAATGATATCCCAGTTCAGTAGGTAGAGTGCATGTGTTGATTGGTCGTTGATGTCCTTTTGGTCCTAAATTGTCGTAGCTGTTGCGATTGATCATTGTCCACTGGCTCGGAGTCGTTTCCTTTTCTTAGTAATTTTTCAATTGCATGAACTGGTAGGTTGTAGCTAGTTATCTTCACTCGTCCATCACAGACTCTTGTGATCCGCTGCAGGCGCTTGTTGCCGTGCGTGAAGATAAACATCGGCGCCAGTGTCCAAAGAAGCAAAATTATGTTACTTGCATATCTACAGCCAGCACTACCAACTGTTCGCACCAAGGAACAAATGCCGTGGATGTTGGCAGAAGCATTGGGGAAACAGGATGCAGGATGGAGCCATGGGGATACATGTAAGGTTGGACTAAACCAAATCAAATTCGAAATCAACAGTACAATCTCTTCTCGTATACGTTGAATAAGGCTTGGCAGTATGACATTCTGTGGTCCATTGTACACAAAAAAGCTGAAATGAGATACAAATCTTTGCTCTATGATGGTAAATCACCTGTAAAATCTATCCAAAATGAAAGACATGACATCAGTCCTCAAAGGGATGGAATGCTACATATACATAGCTGTACGCACTAAGGTAGTGGAAGTACCACCAATGAACAAGTATAGCTTAGGGAAGAACAGAGTGGGAAGGAGGAGAAATTGAACAGAATAGGTTATACAATGGGAATTGTAGAGCTTTTGCTTTGTTCATTTGTGTCGTCTGGGTATACAGTTAAGCTGACCACATATATATTCACAGTCGCAGAGATTGCTTCAAAAGAGCTCCTCGGAGTTGAATTTGTTCCATGCCTCCTGTTTACGCAAAGAGTAGTCAAAGATTTAAGTTAAACGTTTCATAGTCAAACACACTGACATCAATAGTACAACCAATACTGAAACCACTGAATGTAAGTCATAGAAGCGTGCAAGAATGAACTTCCAAAACTTGGTCAGAGATGCATAACTAATGATGGAATGGCATTAAGCCTGCTAGTTACAAGGTGCCAAAGGCCACATCTAAATTATTTCAACGATTAGCATCCATGTCATACTCATAACTCTCCTGTGCTTTCAGAATGGAAGCCAAACAATGTGGTGCCATTAACTATGATGTTTAGCATGTTATAACAATGCAATATTTATGATTCTCCTAACAAGGGAAGCTGTATACAAACCTTAAGAATATCGAAGACTTTCTCAGCAATGTATTTCTGCTGAAGAGTTGCTCCCTTCTGTTGCACCTTATCAGGATGGATGCATAACGTTGCCTTTCTGTACTGCTTTTTCACAGCAGCACCAGTAATCAAATCTGTCAAGGATACAGCTTGCCATCCGCATTCTGGCCAAAGTATCTGTTAAGAAAGAAGGTATATTTATGTTAGAATATAAAATATTCATGCATCTAATAGTAATATCTACTTGTTTCATACAGAGTTACAGAATCAGAACAATGAGCCTATGAGGCATTCGAAGTTCTGTTTGAAAGCAACTGTATCTAATTTTAGATATCCTGGACATGCATTCACTCAGCAAACAGTTTTGCATCATAACATAGTTCAAGAAATACTGACAAATGAAACAAGAAATAACATCGCTATCAGGTGCAAGTTAAGAAAATCCATCAAATTTGTGATGCTCATGTGGACCATCAAAATTACTTATAAAAATTCTTTTTACTTCCATTGCTGTTCCAAAGGGGGTTGAAAGAAAGTTGAATTGTTTGTTTTTGCAACACCACACAATCTTACAGTAGGGCTAATATTACATTAGAAAACTGCTAACAGCATCAACTAAGAGTGAGAACTAACAACCAAATACAGTACCTGTTACTTTAAAATACATGAACTAGGCCAGTCAATGAAATCAAAAGGAAAATATACAAATTTTAGCACGGACCATTTGACTTTACAAAGTATCTTAAATCAAAACAAGCTTAACTGAATCAAGATCAACATAAGTCAAAGATAACAATGATATCTGTCACATGCAACAGGAAATACCGAGCCTATTTACACAAAGGGAAAAATGCATAGCACCCAAAAACTCAAACATGTAATATTGTAAACACACATGCAGTATAACATAGCTTCAAAAGCAATAAGTATCAGTGACTCACATATTGTAAAGTTGATAACAAAGCACGCAAGTTGCCCTCTTTTCCAGCAGACCACCTCTTAATTTCAAAGTCTAAAGTGTCGCCGATTCTCTGGAATTCAGAAAGAGCAAACAAAACAAATGGAGTATTAGGAACCAAGAAAGTGTAGCTAAAATGGACAAGAAACGCTGATCATGTCAATACCAGCACGACTATGGAAAGTGAAATGAATGGGCAAAGGCAGAAGAATGTGGACTGTTATGTGTTGACATCAATTAAAATACGCATAATCAAGCTGCTATGGAAACGGTCAACATAAGACTTACATCTCTCTCAGCCTGCTCCCTCTGGACTTGCATATCTCGTTCATTCTTCTCAGCCAGAGCTTTTGCCTGGAGAAATGTTAAATGACGAATAGTAGTGAGAATGGAGTAGCCATAATCTCTTATAGCACGAAAAAAAAAAGTAAACCGATACAACATGGAATAAGTCAAATAGATCGCTGGCAAGAAAAAATATAGACAGCACAGGGTGTCAATATTATTTTCCTGTTTAATTTGATAACATCATTACCGCTCGTTCACGGGTCCTCTGGTGGCGTTCTAACCTAGCACGCCTCCTTTCTTCACTCTCTCCCTCAACTTCTTGAAATACATCAGATGATGCAGGAGCTGAAAGGACAAAAGGGAAATAGTTGATTACATGTGCAGAAAAACTAGGAGCACAATTTCATCGAAATTTATAAAACTATACTGCTAATTTGCGAAGACTAATACCTCCAAACAAGTCAGACAGATCATCCCCAAAACTTGGGGCTGATGGTGCTTTTTTCGTAGATGCTGAGGTCGATGCTGCCCGATGTGATCCATTTGTGGTTCCTCTGCTTTGAGCTCCAGAACCAAACATAGAATCCTAAAACATCACACATTAGCAAAAGGCATAGTGCCTAGAGAGCAATTTTTTAGATAATATATGTAAATTTTGGCAGGCACACTCACCATTGTTGGGGTTGAAGCACTCTGCTTCGGTGCACTATTGGCACGAGCACTGGCACCAAAGAATGACTCAAGATCATCTGGCGTGCTCTGTTTTTCTCTTGCAGCAGCAGCTGCTGCTGCTGCCTGCCTTTCTCGAGCCTCAGCAGCAGCTCTTTCCACTGCAGCTCGTTCAGCTCTCTTCCTTGCTTCTTGCTGAGCTCTCTCAGCAGCAGCTCTTTCTGCTGTAGCCCTCTCCCTGGCAGCAGCCCTCTCCCTCTCCTTGGCTTCAGCAGTTGCCCTCTCCTTGGCTTCAGCAGCGGCTCTCTCCCTTGCTTCTGCAGCAACCCGAGCAGCTCTTTCTTTGGCCTCAATTGCAGCCCTCTCACGGGCTTCCTGCTGAGCCCTTTGCACAGCAGCACGCTGTGAACGCTGGCGGGCCTCCCTTTCAGCTTTTGCACGAGCTTCAGCAGCTGCTCTCTCCCGTGCCTCCTTTGTAGCTCTCTCCACTGCTTGTCTTTCTCTCTCTCTTTCTCTCTGTTGTTCCAGTTCCCTCTCCTTTTCCAGTCTTCTCTGTTGTCTTTCCTTTTCCTCCTTCAATCTCATTTCTCGTTCTTGTTCCAATCTTTCTTGCCTGTCTTTCTCTTCACGCTCTAATGAATCCCTCTCAAAATCTTCATCGAAAACATTGTTGTCGTACACAGGTTTGCCCCTGGCAAAACTTTCCAGATCATCTACTGACAAAGCTTGCTTTGGTACATCTGTGTAATAATTGTAGTTTTGGCTAGACCGATGAACATGCTCGCTCTTCGTTCCATTTGCACCTGCTACCGGTGGTTTTGGTTTAAGAACAGGTGGTGATCTGGACGGCGGTGGAGCACTAGTTGGCTGAGTGAAGAGGGGAATCTCAGAAACTGTAAGCCATATGTCATCATCAGATTCAGTAGATCGTGGTGACTGAACCATATCATCACCATGACTATCAGAATACCTAGCAGACTGTGACTTAGGCATGACATCTCCAAGGTCCTCCATAGAAGATTTACGTGCTGAATTTCCATTCACCGAGTGATGAACAGGGCTGGAATCTCGGGCTCTGCTTGATGGGTTACTGTTCTTGGCATGACCGTTGATGTCAGAGGTAAACAAAGGATCTGATCCTGGGACCTCGTCAGAAGCACTAGAATCCTCGAATAAACTATCATCAGCATCAGTACTAGTGACATTCTTGCCGTCGGAGTTTGCAGACTTACCCAGATCTTCCAAGGGATCTGGGGATCTACCTGGGGATGTATATGCAGAATCTGAAGCGGAATCTGTTTCCAGAACAACAAATGGGTCATCTGCCATGCTAGCTGTTGGTTTAGAAGTATGAACTGCTGGCTTCTTTTTGTTATCATCGTCAGCCTTCCTGCAAATTACAATGAGCATGAGGAATTGTCAGGACTCAGGAGAAAAACACATTGCCGCGAGCATACAGAAAAAATTGGGAAAGTTAGCTTTAATTAAGAGGAAAATACCTACAACAGCACATTTTATTCATTATTAGTGTGCATAAACACATTAAAAAGATATTTCATGGGACAACCATGCAAACAAAGGGCATGGTAGGCTTATATAAACTTAGCAAACAACAACCAACATTTATATTGCACAAGTTATGCACTCTGTAAATATGTTTATTCAAATGAGCATTTACCAAAATGTTTATTTACTGAGCAACACCTCAAGTTCTCTGATTAATAGATATGAGAATAAAAGATCTTCCAAGTGGCAACAGTTAGAGCAGGAGTTTGGCATGATAAAGTGTTGAATCTAAAATCTTTGCACATATGTAACGTTATGGTAGATAATTACGTAAGCTTTCCATATTATCCTATAAGTGGATGATTACCAAGCATAATCAATTATGTTGAATCCTAAAGGTGGATGATTTTCTTATATAGGTTCCATTCATATGTTGGATAATTACATAAACTTGTCATATTTTTCCTTCTTGTGGATATATCTATTCATCTATAAAAACTTCCAAGTGAAACTTTAGATGAATCGGTGTAAGTGAGGATATCTTTTACTGCAACTGAGGTTAAACTTCTTTCACTTCAAGTGATCTTATTTATATGGGCAAAGAAGGAATGAATCGAAAGAAGAACATCAGCTACAATTTGCTCAATTCAATCGTCATTCGTCACTGCAGCACAAGTTCTGTCGTACTAAAAAGGTTGCACACAACACTGTCAGATCTAGCTCTAACATTCCATTTCAACCCATCCAACTTCACATTGCCTAAGTCTCTGGTCCAATAGAACTAGCACCCATGCCAAATGCAGATCCAAATGAAGAAAGGCACAAGCTTGCTCACCTACTCCTTGGCGGGCTGCTGCCGGCGAAGCCTGGGATCAGATCGTCGAACCCGGCGCTCCCCATTTCGTCCTTCACAACCGCCGCCGGCTTCCTCTTCTCCTCAGCCGTGCTCCTCCCGAACCCTCCGAGCAGGTCATCGTCGTCCACAGTCACCGACGCCTTCTTCTTCTCCCCCGCCTGCGGCCTGCTCCCGAACCCGCCGAGCAGGTCGTCGTCGTACGCGGGCGGCGACGCAGAGCGGTTGCCGCCGAACACGTCGTCGTAAGCGGGGGCCGCCGCCGGCGCCGCCCCGAACAGGTCGTCCCCGCCGTCGAACCGCGCGGATGAGAAGGAGGCGGAGGATTTGGACGCCCGCAGCCCCGGGACCGCGTCAAAGATGTCGTCGTCGAACACCGGCGCCGCCGAAGACGCCGGCTTGGATTTGGTGGTGGATGCGGCGGGCTTGTAGGAGTCGAAGAGCGAGTCGAAGGAAGAGGCGGAGGTTGGGGCGGGGGCGGGTGCGGGGGCGGAGAAGAGGTCGTCGTAGGGCGGGGCGGCGGATGAGGCAGGGGTGGATCTGGGGTTGGTCCAGCCGGCGGCGGCGGATCCGGCGGGGCGGGAAGCGGCGCCCGCCATGGGGGCCGCCTTGCCCTGCGGCCGCACGCCGAAGTTCTGGGCCAAGAGGCCCTCGATGCCGTCCATGGGTCGCGGGGACGGGACGGCGGCGGCGGCGGCGGCCTCGCCGGCGACGGGGAAGAGAGAGAGAGAGAGAGAGCGGGCGCGCGACGGGAAGGGGAGATCAGGAGAGAGAGAGGTGGGAAGATGGAAGGAAGGGAAGGGTGGTGATGTGTCTTTTCTCCCTTCTGCGCTGGCTTGCCTCGTTGGGTGGGTGTAGTGTATGGCAGTGGGCCCAACCGGGTGTTGGCAAGGCAATTTTCAAATCTCTTTTTGTTTCGAATTTTGAACAGTACTATAATTCAATTTATGAGTTGTACATAGTTTTGGTTGATCCAAAAAAATAGTTTGATCCGTGCAGGTTAAATGGGGAATTGCGAAGTTTTCATACAAGAAAAGCACGTTCCCATGTGCGCTTGATCTTTTTTAATCAACTACCAATTTGCGTGTAGATCCTGGAGAGCGAGTTGCACACTGGAAGTGCTGGGATTGGCTCGACAGAGGAAATAAAAAAACATAACTTCCGTATATGTCAAAAACTATATTCTCAGCTTAAGCACTTTAGTACCCTTCAAAAAAAAAGGTTAAGCGCTTTAGATAGTGTATAAGGAATATAAAAACATAAAAACTAGGATTACCATGACTTTGGTGATGAGGTTATCAATCTGATTGGAGTTTTTGAAATGTGGAAACATAGCAAAATGAGAAGAAAATGTCAACTTTATCATGTGCACAAGAATAAAAGGTACTGAGTATCTCATACAATAGAAAACTTTGGATTTGATGTCATACTACAAATGATAGCCAGTGAATAATGAGTGGTAACACTCTGAATTTTTTATTTTTCTATTTTGTTGAGAAAGCACTCTCCAAAACTCAGTTACATATAGCAAAAGCAAATGTTCCATCGGATCACTTGTTGAGCAAAAGGACGAGTTAGTTAGAGTGCCGTTCAAGAGAAATCAGGCCTTTTTCATCCTAAAAGTGATAAGTAATTGATGTGGATGTTCTTTATCAAAAGTTATGGACTCGGACTCTCATCATAAAAATTAAAGATGTGGTTCTGCAGTACCAGGTTCAGAAAATATCAGAAATGAACTGTCGGTTAATCTGAAGCACATGAAAATGGCACTTGATATTTTTATTATATTTTGAGTAAAAAAGACAACAAAATCTAAATGTGAAACTGAACTCATGCAGAATGGCTGTTGATTTTCAGAATAAGATAGGTTGGAGGAGGTTATGAAACATCAGCCTTTTAGGGAGATGAAGAAGAAAGAAGATTTTTCTTGGAAGTTTTTTTTTTTGATAATTTATGTTTCTTGGAAGTTTGATTATAGGAAGCAACTTAACCAGATGGATCAAGGATTGGTCAAATATCTTCTCAATTCTACGATTTTGTGACAAAGGTTCTGATCAAGAATGGGAGCTCCTAAAAGGCGATGGACTTTACCACATTGTTTAATATCCTCCCTAAGAAACATTTTACCAGACCAATTGCGCTAAGATGTACAGGTGGAGCTGTGTCAGATATATTCTTCACAGAGTCATTGTACAGTAGCACGCTTATGTGTAGACAGGGGCCTTGATTTCAGCTATTTTGATCGAACAATCCACTGCATCTGGAATGACCAAGTATCAATGCTTAATCTGCAGTCAGTCACTTCTTCAAATGCAAAGAACAGATTAAACTGGGGGATCAGCATAATGTATTAAACATGTTCTGTGGAAAAATTCTCAGCTCATAAACCTCTGAACTGACCGTTTAACGAAAAGTTTTCCTAATTTCAGGAGTTACTGTTGATTTTTATTCTTACGTTAGATTCTGAATGAAAACCCAAAACCGAATGTGAACCTGAAACTCTGCAGATAAACTGAAAGGTGATTGCTCTTTCAAAGAAAAGTATCTTCAGCCCATTCCTTCACTAAAAATATGCAATGCAGTTCGTTAACAAAGGCCCTCATCAAGCATGTGGATGCGCAGGCTAAATGAATTCCACAAAGACACAGATCTTGGAATTGTGAAAAAATTATGTTCTTCCTACAGTTATCATATCTAATGTTTCAGACAAGAAGAGTGCAATGAATTATTTCATTCAGAATTTATTCAGAACAACCCTTCTATTTAACTGGAGACATAGCAGAAAGGTCAGCATTCTACAACAAAAACGGGTGCTACTACATATTTAGATTCAACACAAGGTTTTCGTACGTCTTCAATACCTTGAATCACTTGCTGCGTACCTGTCCAACCCACATTCTGAAAGCACGCAGATACCCTGTTTGTATGTTCCTGCTCGATCGCAGAGCAGAGCATGGGTTGGTATGTGGCCAGCAGCATGAGATTCTCGCTCGGTGCCCTTTGTCAGTGCGATCGGAAGCGTCAAGGATAGAAACTCATCGGGACGGTGAAAGCAACCAGGGCCCGTACGTAACACGGCGGAGCTCCGGCGAGAACCTCTACGGCGCAGGGTTCGTCGTCGTCAAGGTCTCCGGGCGCTACGGCGCTGTCGCGGCACCGAATCCATACGTTCCAGGACCGGCTCGGCTGGCGGAGGAAAGAGCGGGATGGATGGCGGGGCACGGCCGGTGTAGGTGGGCGGCGGCGGCGGCTCGCCACCGTCGCGGGAGCGCCCGAAATACATTTTGCAGAATGCCCCCTAACTGGATCGCGAATATTAACAGCGATCCAATTATTTACATACAGACCTCTGGTTTGGATCGTGACTATTAGTCGCGATCCAAATATTTACACATACACCTTTGATTCGGATCGCGATTATTAGTCGCGATCCAAATATTTGCAGAATGACCCCTGAATCGGACGGCCTGCTCCGGTGGCGGCGCTCTCTCCCCCGCTTGTCTCCTCCTCCGGCCCCTCCGCCGCCGCCGTCCTCCTCCGCGGGACCGCAAGACCTCGTCGCGCCCATCCATGGCTCCCGCAGAAAAAAACGGAGGTCGGAACGAACCGCGCGCGCGAGTCGCCGCCGCTCCTGAACAGAGTGGAGCGAGCCGCCGGGCGCTCGAGCTCGCGCGGCGCGGCCGCCGGAAAGGCAGCTTCATCAAAGCCGGTGCTGCCAGCTTGTCTGCGACGGCGCTCTTCAGCCAGGGCCAATCGAACCCTGCTGCTGCCAACCACCGGCAAGCAAGCTTCGAGTGCTCGACGGCACGACACCGTTCTACTGCCTCGCCGTCCCCTTCGTCGCCGCCGGCGAACATGGTGATAGAGTCTTCCCGCTGGCCTATCTTTGGCTCGTGAGCACAGTTGAGCAACGAACATGGTCTTGCACACTGGCTGTGCTGGGCTTGGCTCGAAAGAGGAAATAAAAGAAGTAGCTTCGGTGTCTGTCAAAAACTCTGTTCTCAGCATAAGCTCTTTAGGCAGTGTTTATAAGGAACATAAAACCATAAAAATTAGGATTATAGTGAGGTTGGTGTTAAGGATTTATAATCGAATGGAGTTCCTGAAATGGTAATACAGCAAAAATGTGGAGAAAACAGTGACTTTTAACCTGTGCACAAATAACCGAAGTTCAAACCATAACATGACAGAGGAAACTTCGAATTTGAGGTCGTGAACTAATCGTACAAATCATAGCAAGTAAACATTGAATGGTAACACTCTTCAACTTGTTTTATCCTTTTTTTTTCTTTTTGAGGAAGCACTAACCGAAGTTCAGTTAGATAGCAAAAGCAAATGCGCCGTTAGATTACTTGTTGAGCAAAAGGACGAGTTGGTTAGAGTGTCATACAAGGCAAATCAGGCCTTTTTCATCCTAAAGTGACAAGTAATTAATAGTATCATCCGATGTTCTTTAGCAAAAGATATGGGCCATATGGCCTTGGACTCACATCATAAGAAAACTCTGCTTCTGCAATATCAGGTGCAGAAAAACTTGAAGGAAATGAACTGTCGGTTAATCTGAAGCTCATTAAAATGTCACTTGAGACATCGTACAGTACTAACATTGTACTGTGAGGACAAGGACAGTGAAATGAAGCCTTAATTTTTCGAGATTGTATCCATGTGTCCTGTGTTACCATTACATTAAGTGTTAGTGTGTTACCGTTTGAAGAACCTACAACACCTCTGGAATGACCATGTACTAGTGCTTATCTTGCAGTCTGTCAGTTCGTCAAATGCTGAGAAAAGATTAAACTAGGGGGGCAGCATAATGTGTTAAAACATTTTGTGGAGAACTCTCAACTCACAAACTTGTGAGCTGACCGTTGAAACAAGTGTTTTCCTACTTTCAGGAATTGCTATTGATTAGGTGAACGTCAAAACGCATCTGCAACACATCTGACTGCAGGTGGTGCGCGGACGACAGGAGGCTGGTGTACAGAAAAATGTTGGAAGGAAACGAACCATGTAGTGCAAAGAACTGTGATGATAAGTTTATTTGTGTTACGTTCTCTGAATAAATAAAAACGCCAAAAAGCGAAGTCTGAATGTGGACCTGAAACGAAGCAGAGAACCTGAAGGTGATTGTCCTCTCAGTCAGAGCAAAGTATCTTCAGGCTTTTGACCGAATAAAGCAATACAGTTCGTTACCAGAGAAACTGATCAAGCATCTGTAAGGAACTCTGTAAATTCGTGATGTGCCGCAATCTATCTTTGCCTATTCAACATGCAGCAATCTTGCGCCAAAACTTGCTGCGTGCCTGTCCAACCCACATTCTGAAAAACACGCGTACCTGTCTGTCTGTTGCTCTTGCTCGATTGCGATATTCTCAGGTGATGGCCGACCGTGCGAGCGGGCGAGTCATGGATGAAGAAACATCAGGAGGGAGGAAGCGACCTGCGGCCGTAACGCGGCGGAGCTCCGTCGAGAGACCACGGCGCGGGGTTCGTCGTCGCCGTCCCGCAGCAGAGCAGCACGTCTAGACGAGCCAGGGCCCTGCGCGCGGTGAGCGGGTGAAACAGGCGGAGGAAGGCGCGAGATGCGGGGCGGGGCTACGCGGCTGGCGGAGGCCGGCGGCGGGGACGCGCAGGGGACCGTTGCCGGCGGCCATCTTCCCGGCCCGAAACACAATTTGCAAAAAAGCCTGGATCGCGACTATAACCGCGATCCATCTATTTACATTTACATTCCTAGTTTGGATCGCGATCTAAATATTTGCAAAAACGCCCCCTGAATCGGATGGCCAGCTCCGGTGGCGGCACTCTCTTTTTTTAGAAAAAGCCACTGGCCTGCTTTTATTAAAAGCAATTAAAGGTTTTACATCCACAAACTTCGACACGACTTACTAGGGACTCCAGTTTGTACAAAAAAGCATCGCGCCATACAGGCAAACTAGACCTTACACACTCTAGGAGACTACATGAAGTCCATCTCCTCCGACGCCCCTCTTCTTGATTGCGCCTGATAAGTACGAAACCGGATCTTCAGCTTTTGGATCCTCTTTCGTCCACCATCTCTTTCTGTTGTGGCCGCATCAACATATTCCACTTCTGCATGAAAGCAACAATTTTGAGCAGAACTTCAGTGGGCTTCCTCTGGAACTCGGCTTCGGTGGCGGTTCTCTCTCTCCTGCTCGGCTCCTCCTCCAGCCCGTCCTCGCGGCGGGATCAAGGGACCTCGTCGCGCCCATCCATGGCTCCCGCAGCAAGAACTAGAGGTCGGAATGACGCGAGTCGCTGGCTGCACCCAAACAGAGCGGAGCGAGCCGCCGGGCGCTCGAGCTCGAGCGGCGCGGCGTGCATGGCGGATTCATCCACGCCCGTGCCGCCCCCTCCGCTGGCGACGGTCGTCAGCCAACGCCACTCGAACGCTGGCCACCGACCGACGTTTTTTTCTGCCAAGCAAGCTCGAGCGCTCCACCGCACGACGCCGTTCCCCTTCCCCGTCGCCGGTGAACATGGTGATAGAATAGAAGCTTCGCGCTGGCCTATCATTGGCTTGTGAGCACCGTTCAGCAACGACACGGTGCTGCACCCTCGTGCCATGGATTGGCGTCTGAACTGAAGCGAAGCCGGCGGTGCTTGACAGGACAGACAACTGCACCGTGCTACTCTGCACGTCGAGTCCCAAGGCTTGGTGCCAGCCGTCGTACGTGCCAATGCTAATGACAGTGATTTGTGAGGCCTCGTTGATCGAGTCTCAGGCAATTGTTGGTTGGTTCATTAGTGACATCGTGACTGACAGAGTTGCTGAGATCTCAGCTTTCACTGACAGATTCTGCTTGGCTGCAGCGACGAACCCCATAATTCCATTTCAGAGCGCTGTGAGATCGTCTCCTGCGGCTAAGCATTATAACAGAAACCAAGATCAAGTTGCTTTGCACAACAAGATAGGGCTGTGCTCGAGAATGCGGCCCCCCGTGCGAATCACAAATTTCGCATGGTCATCTGGATACATGAACTGTAAATTGCAGAAGCGCACATTTTTGAAGTTGTAAAACTTGTTTTTACAAGTTCGTGAGCCTAAACAACACTGCAGTACAAGTTCAAAGGCCGCCAGTGTAGTTTTGTGTATTTACTAGCACACTCCAGATCAAAATAACACTGTTTTCGGTAAGTATTGGAGAACTCTTATGGCGATTGCTTCATCAATTTATCGTGACTGATCGATGATTGTCTTGAACATGTGAACGCCAAAAACAACGTACAATTCCGTAACATTGTGGGTACCTTGACTGCTTAGTTAAACGCCAGATTTGAGTTGTATATCATCTGCTACCTCAAGAAAGAAAAAGTGTAAGGAGATGATCGAGGAAATGTGATTGCTAAACCCCATCTTGATCTATGTTTCCAGCAATCACTTATATCGCAACATGATATTATAGCATCGTAACGATAAAATTCACTACTTGGATTTTTTTTGGGTATTTGGGAACTCCGATGAACCATTGAAATTGCAGTGAAACTACATCTGATTTCATAATAAGTTCAAAAAAGGCAGACCAGAGTCTGAAGAGCATCAAGCCAATTTCGGAATCAGCAGAATTAATCCAGGGCGGCTCCAACGAAATTATTGGAAACAGACGACGGAATGTTGTCTCTCCATCAGTTCGTCAAAAAACTCGACCTGCCGGGGGAAGAACCGCCCCCGACGGCATTTTCTAAGGAGAAGAGCCTTCTCACGCAGGCCGAGAAAACCCCCGAACCCCCTCCCCATCCATACACAGGGACTCAGCTGGCCGTTGTGAGCTGCGGCGCGAGTCTTTACCTATGCTTTGGCCTGGGGAGGACGAGGGGATTTTTTTACTCCGCACTGCAGCGTAGCATTTTTCAGCTACTAGGTGCTACAGTGCGTTGCGGGTACTGTAGCGAGCTACAGTACCCGCGGTGCCACCGCGCGGGCTCGAACCCGCGTGCGCGCGCTCACGGGAGCAACGCTCCCGGAGCAGCGGCGCCAACCACTCGGGCGAGCCGCGCTAGGCAGTTCGTCAACATACATCGCAATCTTGGAGCAGGCTGAGTTGGTGAGAGGAGGAGGATGGATGATCCGGCAGGGCGCGGCGCAGGGTCCGCGCGTGGGGGCACACGCTCCAGCACTTGTCCCGGGTGAGGTAGCACGGCGTGTCGGGCAGCAATCCGCAGCAGTAGCAGCTGCTCACGCTCTTGAGGCAGTCGCGTCTGAAGCACAGCACGATGGTGAGCTTACTGCTGTTCGTTGCCTTCTCGACGTCACCGCCGTCCTGCAGGCGCCGGAGGCCACCGCTACCGCCCGTGGGATCACTGATCTCCGGCGGCGGCGCGCCGGCGGCACCTTCTTCTTCTTCGCCTGCAAAGAGAAGAGCACGTACGCGTCTTGCCGCGCTGCATCACATCACGTTTCTACACGCTAGGAGGAGGGGGAAAAAAAAAGAAAAGAGGAAAAGTGTACGACGTACTACGAACTCACATTTTGCTGGGAACGAGAGGCATGCCACCAGTAGCACGGAGAGCAGAAGCAGCGTCGCCTTTGCGTCGACCATCGATCTCGATCGCGCGCGCGCGGCCGCCGCTAATCGACCTTAACTTGTCGAGGACGTACGTATGCCGGAGCTAGCCAGAGCCTTCCAGGCAAATTTATATACAGATCATCTGATTAATTACCCTGCAACTGTAGACAACGATTTACTGCCTTATTATACCTGACGTACGTGCCTTGCCTTCCTTCTTAGAAGAAGGATTCCTGATTTACTTCCTACTAATTAAACTCACATAATTAATTACCCTGCAAAAAGTAATGATAGTCCCCTTGCACAAGTCAAGTTGCCTACGTACGTGTTGTGGCATGGGGCGGAAGGCCAAGACGAGTCCGCGCCGTGGTCGTCGTGGTGAGCATGGCGATCGATTCGAGCAGCAGAGCGCCGGCCGCTGTTGTTGGGGCAGCGAATACTGCGGGACTAAGACGCCCCCGGCCGGCGAACAAGCCGCGATGGTGATCCCGGCGTTCTCAGCTGGTGGCATGCAGGGACGATGGCATGGCGCCCGAGTAATTAAGCGCCATCCCTGGCATATGGCTCGCCAGGCCTTGGTGAGCACCGGCCAGAACGCGTATAAAATAAAATCAGCAAAGAAAATCAGGTATCTTAGGTTTCTTCCGAACAACGCAATGGCTTTCCAAACCAGAAAATATAAATTAATATCAACACATTTTTTGTTGCATATACTACATCCGTTTAAACTAGATGTCATTCGAGAATTAAGGAGAAGCGAAAAAAGTGAATGCATAGAAATTAATTACAAGAAACTGAATCTTTCCTGCATCTTTCCTACATTAATTACAAGGACCTGGTCCCATCAAAAGAAACGAAAACATGCATCCATTTCTCCTCTCTCTTTTGCTCGCTCTGCTAAGAAGCGACGACAGTGGTGGCCGGCTTGAACCCGCCGAGGCGTGCGTCGGCAGGAGGCGCCGAAACAGGCCCTAAGTGGCCAAGGCCATGGAGGGAGCCTTTTGGATCTCTTGTAGCTAGTCTGCCATCAGAATGTTGCTCCATTTGACGCTCGACCATGGACCGCAGTCAGATTCCCAGCTTTACGATGAGCGGAGGCTTGTTCTCCGGTACTGGCAGACGACGGCTGATCCTGGCTTAACAGCACCTGCAGGCCCATCGTGTTCGTGGTGCTGCTTTCCCAGTCACTCACTGTCGTGCTGTACATGGAGTTACTTGTACGCCACTCTTCAGGCGGCCACACGAATGCTGGCCTATCAAGAGGCATATCCGGCGTCGGCGCTAATTTGTTGATTATCTGCACAACCTCTGCCATGCTCGGACGATTAGATGGGTTGGGATTGGTACATGCCAATCCAAGGAGCAGTAGACGTTCAGCCTCATCAACCCAAACGACTTGGTCCGGCTTCTTGTCCCCTGCAGCAGTCAGCATGCTGCTGTCCACAGCCTGGAGCAGCATCCTTTGTCTGCGAAGCCGCCAAACCCAGTCGGTGATGTGGTCGTCGTCAGGCTGGACATCCGCGTTCTTCTTGCCGGTGACAACCTCGAGGACAAGCACCCCGAACGCGTAGATGTCGGTCTGGCGCGTGGCCTTGCGACTCATCGCGTAGTCCGGCGCGATGTAGCCGAAGGTGCCGGCGATGCCGGTGACGTAGCTCTTGTTAGCGGCGACGGTGCTGGCGATGCCGAAGTCGCCGAGGCGGGCGCGGAACGTGGAGTCCAGCATGATGTTGCTGGCCTTGATGTCGCGGTGAAGCACCGTCGGCTCGTGCTCGTGGTGGACGTAGTGCAGGCCGGTGGCTACGTCGCGCACGATGCTGTAGCGGGTGCCCCAGTGCCGCATTGTTGTTGTAGCATCATCCATCCTGGGGTCGTGGCCACCACCTCGTCGGAACAGATGTTGGTCCAAGCTGCCGTTTGTCATGTACTCGTAGACAAGCACGGGAACTCCCTTGTTGTAGGACCACCCTGAAATTGACATAGTTGACGGCAGTGAGAAGTGATTTGGTCAATTAATGAACGATGTTCTAAATAGAAAAGAGAAGAAGCAAATTCATAAGAGGCAGTGCATGCAGTAGTTATAGTACTCGATCTCACCGATTAGTGGAACGATGTTCCTGTGACGCAGACGGTTGATGATGCTAACCTCGGCGAGGAAGTCACTGTAGCGCTGGTCCTCAACTTCCTGCGTGAACTTCTTGACTGCCACCTCCATTGCTTCCCCCGTCCTGGAAGTAGCAGGAAGTGTGCATCGGTAGACGGCCCCAAATCCTCCTTTCCCCAGCTTCATCGTGACGTGGAAGTTTTTGGTAGCCTTTTTTATGTCCGTAAACCCAACCTTCATCGGTATCCCGGGAAGTTCCTGCATGATCTTTGCGAGCTTGCCCTGCTCCTTGCTCCATCTCCTGTACTTTGAGTTGAAATAGAAGTAAACTGCAGTAGTTGAGATGGCAATGGCAGCTGCCGATCCAATGACCGCGGATAATATGCCAACCAAAGGCAAGCCTTGTGAATGGTCCCTGCAGGGATCGGAAAATAAATGTCCACATATCCCAATTGGTTAAGATTGAGTACTTAGCCCATCGAGCGAGGAGAAAATTAAGAGAAGGCCCATGGATAGTGCTACTTACCCCGGGAACTCCACGGCGAGGTTCCAACCCTGAACGCCGTAGATGACATCACGTACCTTGGGTGCGAAGAAGCCAACAGGCGCTGTCGCGGAGGTCCAGTTTCCCTCCACTCCATATGGCATAGCTATATTGAGAAGGTTGTTCGTCAGCCTCGGCTCGCCAGCTCCGGCGACAGAGACATACAAGCGGTGCACGGCGCGGTAGTCGACCCACACGGTGCGGCCGCCTGCAGGCGCCGCGCCGGTGGGCGAGACGGTCACTTTGAGGCCTGCTTCCGGAAGGCACGAGCAGCCCGAATTCAGCGCGCTGATCTCGACAAAGGCGATTCCTGCGCTGGCGTTGACCGGATCGGGGCCCCTGGGTGGCATGCGGATGTCGGCGACAATACCGCGGACAACAAAGGAGACCGGACCGGCGCCGTCGACGAGGGTGAAGCTGGTGCTGAAGGACGCCTCGACCCCGGAGCGCCAGAAGTCAACGTCGTTTGAGAGAAACACGAATCCCGCGGAGGTGTTGAACCTGGCGGACTCGAAGGTGTCGTACCCAAGAATGATTTTGTCGGTGTCGAATCCGTATTTGGTTAACACTATGTAGTACTGGTTATCGGTGGCAGCGTTAAAGGCCGGGATGCTGTGGGTAACCACTTCGCCGGCCAAGGCACAGAAAATGCAGAGGAGCAGGGCAAGCCTCTGTGCTGTTCCACGGAGCGTATGAGCTGATGAGCGCGCCATGTTCTGGCTATGGAGTACCTTCTAGCTAGGAGCTGCGTTGTTTTTATAGATACGCGTGAAACTGGTGCTCAACTTGTAAGATTAGTCATGGTCAAATGTCTTCATCTGAATTCGTGTCTTAGACTGAGCACAGATAGTATTTTATTTGTGTGGTCAGGGTCAGGTGCTTATAGGGGAGGTAAGATTTTTCTTGGACGGTGGCTTCATCCTCCAGATGATACAACATATGTAAGGAGTCAGTACTCGTAAAAAAGCTATGGTATCTTAAAACTATGGTGTATCTCTGTGGCTATGAAAATTGATGTTTTCAAAAGTTATGACTTATGCCCGTACCGTTTTTTCAAAAAAAAAAAACAAACAAAAAACATTGAATTGGTTCATTGAGAGAGTCCTCTGCTATTACGTGTGCAGCATCAAAAACAAAATTATCCTCGGACGATGAATCAATCAACTTATGAAGAACAAAACCATTGAGTTCATCTTCGGAATCCATACTGTACGGAAGCGAGACAAACAAGAAACGATTACTCATTCACAAATACATGTAGTAGATTTTTTTATGTCAATGCAGTGATTATCACGTTACCAGGACTAGGAAACAAACGGCTCCCGTGAAGCAATACAAGGAGAGGACAACCGATCCTCATGTTTACCAGGCAGCTCCTGAGAATTCACGTTTCTGGTGCCATGCTCTCGTCAAGCCGCAGGAAGAGAGAAGAACATCAGATTGGATCGGGGAGATCGGCAAGGGCGTGACGGAAAGGAATAAACGAACCAGAGAGAAAAAAGATCAGGGAGGATGAAGTATCACGCCCGGAGGAAAAAAAAAAGTAGGGCCCACTGATGACGTGGTGAATTCGAAAATAGAGTTGGAGTTGCTTTTGGAGAGGCTGTTGGTTTCCTTCACTTTTTTTGATGGTTTCTATTTTAGAGGCTAGCTAAATCACGAGAATTTCGAATTAGTTTTAGAGAGGCTTTTGGAGATGCTCTTACAATCAAAAGTTTCACCTGATGGCAATTCCTATCCATGAAACATTTGCATGAAATTTCATGGTTACTGGTACGTGTATCCTTTGACCCGGTGTGATTGTGGACGACAAGGAGGATATTACCGCTTTACCACCACCGCCAGAAACAACGGACTTATCTCTTGATCCCTTCCTTTGTTTTCACGGCGATTTTGTCTGTGCGTGTATTGCCATCGGTCGAGCAAGGACGAAAGTGAAGCAGCTGAGACGACCTCCCCTTCACGCGTAAGCTTCTCTACCACTGCACCACACTCTCACATATTTCTATACTCCGATTTGATTTCTCAAATATTATACTTAACCGAGTATAAATTGCTTATTTGACGCCCTAAATGATTTTAAAATAAAAAGTTGTTAACTACAAAGTTTCATAACTTTTTGAGATCTACAAATTTTTTTGGTAGTTTCTCCATCTGAGGTCGTTTACAAAATTTGAATTTCAAATTTAAGAAATTCAAACTTAGTTTTCGTTGACAAGGTGATTTCAAATAAATTTGCCAACTACAAAGTTTCATAAATTTTCTATATCTACAACTTTATTTTTACTGCTTCTCCATCTGATGTCATTTGAAAAATTCAAATTTTCAAATTTGAGAAATTCAAACGTACTTTTTGGTTGACAAAACTAAATCGAATTAAAAAGTGTTCAACAAGTAACTTCTGAAGATCTACAAATTTTAATTTGGTCATTTGTTAATCCAATATAGTGATAATAACATTGTTCATAAATCTATATATCTCTCTTCTAGTTTAATGAAACTATACGAGAGATATAGATTTTGGGAACAATGTTACCTATCATTTTGTCGAACGAAGAAATGACCAAAATAAAAGTTGTACATTTTGAGAAGTTATACAACTTTGTAGTTAAAATTGTTTTAATTAAAATTAATTTACTGCTTGAAAATATGATTTGAATTTATCTTTGCCGAGTGCCAAAAATAATACACTCGGCAAAGAGCTAAAAAAAAAACTCTCAGCAAACACTCATCTTTGCCGAGGTTTTTTTTTTGGCACTCGGCAAAGAATTCTTTGTCGAGTGTTTTTTTTAGCACTCGACAAAGATATTTTACCGTGTGGGTTTTTTTTTTTGCACTCGGCAAAGACGTTGTTTGCCGAGTGCCTGAAAAAATACACTCGGCAAAGTTTCAAAGACCCGGCACACTAGGATTTTCCGGTAGTGAGCACGCGGCGGACCCACGGTGCGGTTGCGGCGTGCGCGGCGGAAGCACGGGTAGGCGCATTGCGCTACGGGCGAGCGCGCGGCGGACAGGGTCAGGGTGCGATGCGGGTGCTGCGAACGCGCGGCGGGCGTGGCCAGGGCCCGTCGCGGGCGCGGCCAGCGCGCAGTCAGCAGGGCGCGACGAGCGTTGGCCTGAACCGAAGTGGAGGCTGAGTGAACTTCGGCAACTTGTGATTGACAGTGGATTTAGTTTGTTCAGATGGGATCCGAATGCATTTTGCTCATTGTTTGGAACTCTTCAATCTTGTCATACTCATTGATTTGTAAGGCAATTAATTGACATGTGGAACTCGTTAGATTTGGTGCTTTTGTTGGTTGTGGACAATATGGACATGGACATGAAATAGTTAGGCTCGTCCATGCACTTAAAAATGCTGTCAAAAGTTATGTAAAAAATTATCCAACTTTGTCAAAATTTAACCAAAATTTGTCAGAATTTGAATTTTTTTGCTGATCTATTCAATTCTGTTACAGTTTTTCATTTAGAAATGGCAAAAACTTTCATAATCTATTGTACATGGGGTAATATCAAAAGTTGTGGTAAAATCACAAAAGGGCAGCTTGGTCTTTTTCCTCACTACTTAACACCGTCAAAGTGCTGCTAACAGAGTCATGGTAGAAGCTTTTTTCAGTTCAAAAAAGTTGTGGTAAAATCACAAAAAAACACATTCGGGGGTAGAATCACAGTGGAACACCAAAGTGAGGGTAAAAACGCAAATACCCCAAACAGGATCGTCATCGGTCTGGCCCTGACAACAGGATCAACTGGCCCGGAAGGCCGGAACTGGATGTGATCTCCGGCCCTGACGACATTATTGTTTGTCCGCCTCGGGGGGAACGACGGGACAGGCGGATCATAGTAACCATGCGTACATTTTCTGTGGACGATTAATTCACGGCTCTCAGGCCTGTCGACCGTAGGCTTGTGCAGCTCAGCTCTTCCTGCAGTAATTTTCCATGTAGCGTGCAGACAAGGCGACTAATTTCAGGAGTTTGTACCGGGTTGGTGAGGTGAGTGTGGAACACAGCTTCTCTCCTTGAATAACGGACTTGCAGAGCATATGCTTGTATGTTGTGGGGAATAAGAGAGTTTCAAGCGGCAAGCAGTCGTTTCATCCTGCCCAGCTAAATAGCTTGCTGGTATGCAGCAGAGGAGAGCACCGCCATTGTGTTGGCCAAATGGCCAGCAACAGTTGTGGAATGGTGAGGATGCATGGCGAGTGTCCATGTCAAACACAGTTTCTCTCCATGAGGCCGCGGTCGTGTTGGTGAAGCATGCATGGCGATCGAGGAGCAGAGCGCAGATGGTGCTGCCTATCTTGCTGGCGTCGATCAGCCTCCATGCATCCACAGGCGGCGTGGCGAGCGCGGGCGGACGGGCAATACACTACGTACCGCCAAATGGCGAGCAATACAGCGACCGACCGAGAAGAGAGCAGCAGCACATCGGCGGCGTTGCGCCCCGAGCTGGGCCCGGCCGGCCACTTGCATACGCTCACTGGTCGAGGCGCAGGAGCGGGACGGTGGAGACGTTTCTGGGGAGGCATGTCCTCGCCGAGGACCAGGCGCAGTTAAGTTAACGCGGTAGAGGAGCGCTCCCGCGAGCCGCGGAACCCCGACCGGGGGTGGTCGCTATTCGAAATAGCGACCGCCCCTTGGTTCCTGGCAACCGTTGGATCGGTCCTTTGCGGCTGGGATTGATGAGTTGACCGGTCATCGCACCTAGTTAACGAGTCATACTGCTCGAGAGCGGGCCTGCAGGGCCGGGCGGATGGATGGCGCGAGCGCCGGGCAGCGTGGCTCGGCGGAGGTCGACGGCGGTCGCTTTTTTCAGGAACGTTGAGGGAGGTGGCTCTCGGCTTCAAACGGTGGGGGCTCTCGGCGGTTGGATCGCGAGAGCCAAGCGCAGCGGCGCGGGAGAGGTCCTCCGGCGTCGAGGATGGTGGCGTGGCGAGTTCCCGTCGCTTTCTTCTGGATCTCGATCCGCCGCCATCCGGCTGGTACAGGCGTACAGCGACTTGTCAATGCACCCAGGCGGGGAAGATGGCCGGTAGGCCGGCATCTTCTTCATCGGGAGGTCGAGCCCATGCATATATATGCCACTGGAAATGAATGAGCCCGTGTTATGGCAAAACTGTCGTGAGGGCGGAGGGGGTGGTCGCCGGCAGCTTCAGTCGACGAGACGGTGGGCTCCGCGCGCGGCTCCTCCTAGCTAGCCATGCATGCACCCACCTCGTCGTCTCCTGAAATTCAAATTTCTGACGCGGAACAAAGAAGCAGGACACGTACCTTGGAGGTTCGAGCACGGATGCACGATGGCAGTGGCGACAGAGTGCTTGCAGGTTCGGTATCTTGCCGATACAACTGATACTGACTCACTGTTTTTCGAATGCGACTTCAAAAGTGCCATTTCAAGCATTTCGCAAGCGGTATAGCTATTGATGGTGGTACGTATTCTCTTTCCCTCATACTAAACAGGCTAGCAGCAGTACAGCAGCACCAGTGATACACAATGCAATCTATGAAATGTGCTCCAGGAAATTCATGAATCAATTCAATTTCGATTAAATCTTAATAATTTGGATTTCATTGGTTATTAAATTGATTGACTGCAGCAGTTGTGATGGCAATGGAAGCTGCCGATCAAAGGACCGCTGCGGATAATATGACAACCAAATTCGGGTCTTGTCAATGGTCCTTTCAGGGATCGGAAAATAAATGTCCACATATCCCAATTTGTCAAGATTGAGTACTTGCCCCATCTGAGTGAGAGAATCAAAACTAAAGGCACATGAATACAACTTACTCCCCGCGGTTCGAATCCACCGTGAAGTTCCAATCCCGAATGCCGACGATGACATCACCAACCTTGGTTGCGAAGAAGCCAACATACAATGTTGCGGTGGACCAATTCACCACCACTCCATCTGGCATAGATATATTGAGAAGGTTGTCTGTCGGCCTCAGCTCGCCAGCGCCGGCGACATAGACGTACAAACGGTGCTCGGCGGCGCGATAGTTGACCCACACGGTGCGGCTGCCTGCAGACGCCGTGCCGTTGGGCGACAAGGTCACGTTAAGGCCAACTTTTGGAAGGCATGAGCAACCCAGATTCAACCAGCCGATCTCGACAAAGGCGATGCCTGCGCGGGCATTGGCCGGATCGGGCCCCTGGGTGCCATGATATTTCTTCGTAGCTCTTAGTGTCCATGTTTAGTGTCGGCTGATGTCACAAGTGCAGATTATCACATTATGAGAGTGCTCTCCAATCGTTGATGTGACCCTGTAAGAATAGGTGTACAAAACATTCTAATATTTTAATAAGTTTACCATATTATTTGAAGCATCATATAATTAATTTTTAGTAAAACTTAAAACATACAACAAAAAATTAGCATAGTACAGCTAAACCAACATATGGAAACAACTAGTGCTCTCATAATTCAGCATTCAAGACTTCGACCTAGATTATTTATTACATATCATTCTTATACCTAGATACCATTTTTTTTTTTTTTGCAAAGATACCTTTTATCTAGAAACATCATAGAGAAAATCTGTTCTAGATTTCTCATCTCATCTCTCTATCCCAATCCCAATGCCCATTTCCCAATTGCCAAACAACACCTATATATATTGATATGTGAGGTGTTTGACGATGTCTCCTCGGTTATTTATGAAAAGTTGAAAACACTCAAACATAGATTTCTAAGTAGTGCACAAGCCTGCTAAGCGCCCTGACACAGGTGTGTGCTGCCTCTTGTGATGGGCTGATTGCGCTTTTTTTAGGTTTGTGCTGCCTATCTTGATCGGCTAATTGCATGTTTTTTTTTTGAAACATAGTATAGACACATACGATCACATAGCCCGCCAGGGAAATCAGATAATTATGTTTGCTTAACGCTTCCTCTCAAAAACTAAAGGTCGAGATTCATTTGTTATCTTGCACCCGGCGGTGCAAGAGAACAGAGTTAGGACTACCCTAACACAGTCCATACACAATATAAAATGAAGTGAAGAGGCGACTAGCATGCCCAAGAAAAGAAAATACAGATTCATTAATTAAGGGCCTCTTTGGCACAACTTTTGCAACAGTTTACAATTCTTACTTACTAGCCCATCAACCCGTGCAATACTTGCACGTAGGGGTGAAAATGGGACGGGAAAATCCCGTCCCGTCCCGGGCCCGTTTTCTACATTTCCCCATCCGTTTCGTATTAGCGGAAAAAAACTGAAAAAACCGGAAACGGGACGGGAAATGGGACAGCTTTTGCGGGAGCGGGATCGAAAATGGTTTGATGCGTATCCCGTCCGTTTTCGTATTTCCCGGTTTTGTTCGGGAATCTCCCGTTTTTTCTTCCCGTTTCCTTGGATCCGGGATAACGGCCACCGCCAACCTGTGTCCAGCATCGTATGAAGAGCAGATGTCCGGCCGCTTCAGCCTGCAACGATTTCCATGGCCTGCTAAGCCCAGTAGCCAGGCCTAGAAAACTATTGATACTGCATTGGATTGGGCTGCATACTCACGCCATCTACTTCTCTTTTTTTATGTCTTCGGCTTTGAGCAGCAACCAGAAAAGCCTTCGGACGTCTCCAAAAAAAGAAAAAGCAAAGCCTTCGGACCTTTTCCTTTCTATATTTGGATTATTTCGTTTCTATTTTTTAACTTTTATTATTTTGCTAACTGGTCTTAAAAATATGCTGTGTTGTTGCTTACACCAGATGAATATTTGACACACACATATATATATCAAAAGTACTATAAACAATATATATAAGGTTATATAGTCCGAACTATATATTGAAGCTATGGTGTTAGGTTTTGTATTTGACTTCCCGTTTTGTATTACCGCCAACCGAACCGATACCGATATACTCCACTCGGATTTGTTCGTTTTCGACTAACCGATTATGTCCCGATCGTTTTCGTTCCCGGCTTTCCCGTTTTCGTTTCCGTCCGGCAAAACAAATGGGAAAATGAAAACGGTTGAGGTGTTTTCCCGACCGTTTCCGTCCGTTTTCACCCCTACTTGCACGGGCTAGCAATTTCAACATATTAGAAAAGCTTCTTCACAAAAAAAAAATTGCAAAAGGTCATGATACATAAGTGCTACCTGGATTCCTGTTTTGGTTATAAGATAATATTTCTTCTTCTACCATCCTTAAAGTACCATTACCATCACCTTTGTACTAATAAAATCACTCAGATGATATACTCTCTGGCACTCTTTTTGAATCATAGATAAGTATACTTTAGCTGTACACTATCATACGATCCAAAATTTGTCACCATTCTTTTTCTTACATATTCACATTAAATCATTTATAAATGAAAAATTGTCGATATTTCCTTTTATATTTTTTCGTCTTTACCTTCTTCTATTAGCGTAATGGCATACAAAGTAGGCTTCGCTCATGCAAGTACTACACATATGTTGATGCCTTGTTCAGAATAAAGCAATCGTCTACAAATTCGGAACAAACATAATGAAAATGGTTAAGCTTTTATTATACAGCTTCCATTAAATTAAAACTAACGCTGATTGTTCTATTATTTTTCAAAATTTTCCCACAACGTTTTTGTAGGAAGCCACCCTTGGTACTGTTTTTTTTTTTGGAAATTACAACTCCCAGTTGTTCAGTGAACAAATAATCTTACATTACAAATTACTGAGACTTAATTGTATACCAAAATTGTTTTTCTATAGAAAAGTGAAAAATCAAAGCTTCACATGTACCGTAATTCCTACCTTGGCCTTTAAGATTAGTGTATTCTTTCGCGTGATTATGACATTTATCACTTATTTATTAAGCCACAAACACGCGATTCTATTATATGCCTATATTGTCGATAATATGTAAGATCTTGTGTGCATCCATCCTCAATTATACCCTTAATGCAGCCTATATAATACAGGTGTCATAATTCATATTTATGCGATAACACCAAAATGTTAAACATATAGGATTTTCTAGGCATGTTGTTTCGAAATATGTGGAAACACTATAATGTAATAATAATATCCTAATATTATTATGGAGTGATGTATCCTCTGAAGTAGGAATATTTCTATGAATGAAAGCTAAAGAAGCAAGGGGCAGGGGGGTCGCATACCTCTGTGCCAAGCCTACTTGATGCAAATTAAACAATTGGCAAGTAGAAAGGTAATGCATCGAAATTTCCTTTCACCCACACATCAAACTTCCTTTCATCCATTTAGCTCATTTAAGAAAAAACAGAACAGAACAATAACCTGAACGTTGTGAAAAAAAAAAGAACATGATACACTTAATCCCATCCATAGATTAGTTCATCATAAAAGTTGTAGAACACCTTTGTAGAACATTGTGCAGCACTGCAATAAGCTAAGATGCAGATCCCAGTAAACCTGGCTAACATGGACACACGATCAACTCACTACACCAGGCAAAAAAAAAGAAAACATGATACACTTTATCCCATCCATAGATTAGTTCATCACTAAAGTTTGTAGAACATCTTTTTAGAACATTCTGCAGAACTGCAATAAGCAAAACTGCAGATCCCGTAAATCATGGATAGCAGGGACACACGATCCTCACTACGCCAGTCCCAAAAAAAAAATCTGAAAATATAGCAAGTCTTTTTACTGTTCACAATACAAAAGGTCATATTATTCAACAATCTAGTAAATGGCTCATTTCAACATAGTAATATGTAAGGAAAAGAATTTGTAGAGCTGACTGTGTTGGATAAAAACCTACATAGAAAAGTAGAGCAGTTAATAATCTTTGCAAAATTAAAATACATTGCTGCACTTCCAGACACAATTGTTATTTATAAAGAATTTGACAATCTACTGAGATCTCATTTGAGACAGTAGTGAAAGGGAAAACCTTCTAAGGTAAGCCAATATGAAAAAAAAAATTAAAAGGGGGGAACAATTTGCAAGGCACAATCTTTACTACATCTAAAAACGCCGGTTCGTGGCTTGCGTTGGGCGGACTTCGTCCCATCTCCCATCCCTCCAGATGGCGCCGACATGTGGGGTCCACAACTCGCCCACGAATCCCACGCCTGGCTCTCCGTCTCGCCCGACTCGAACCCCTGCTCCCTCGCTCAACCAGGAAGGGGAAAAATTTTCCTTGCTCCCCACACCGCAATCCTCGGTTCGATTAGCAGCAGACCGCCGGGGGCTCCGTTCTCGGTTCGATCTGCAGCAAATCTGGTGGATCCCACGTGCTAGACTCCAGATCGGCTCTACTCCGGCCATGGAGCCATGGCCGGCGGATCGACGGCGTCCCGGGGAAGGGATGAGGAGGACGTCGCGGCTACATCGTTTTGCCCCTCCCGCAGCTTTCCCTGTTGCCATCTCCTGCGTTCTTCGCCAGCCAAACTCCTTCCTGTAGGGGAAGCTGATAACGACGGAAGGTTCCGGAAGGTAGGAGACACTGCCACCCGCTTCTCGTGCTCCTGCCCCCAAATTCAATTTTTCTGACACCAATTTTCAAACCGCACGCGCGCCTAAAACAGCCAGGTACTATAAATTGCTCACGGGCCATGGCCTCACGTTACAGCACAAGAAGCCACTCACTGGAGCTGGGATTGTGAGAAGCTGATACTCATTGACTGACGTCTGCTCATCGAATTCGTTGAAAGGATAAGGTATGGGTTGGTTGATGACTTAATTTCAACCTGAATGAAGAATGCCTATGTTTAGATTTATGAGTTCCTTAGCTGTTTTCAGTCGTGTCTCAACTCAAGCAATTTGCTACAACTGCATAGCAACACCACCGTCCTGATTCAGTATGAATGCATTTTTACTGTCAAATCTGAAGCAAAGTAACTAATCAGAAAAATAGTTTTGGAAAACAAATCCATTTGTGTTTCAAAACTAAACTTTGCACAGTTTGTATATGCTGGAACAATTAAGTGCTCTCTAGCGTTATTGCAGCAGTTCAGTATGGTCATAGTCGCATGACAATTGCATCTGGAAGAGGAAAATGACAGTTTAATATCAAGTTTGCCATGTATAAATTGAAGGACCAAGCAAGATGGTGTTGTGACAAATTAGTTCATCTATCCACTGCAGGTGTGTGTCAATGCAGGACGTGTGCCACTTCTAAGGTATTTGTGGTGTGTGTCAAGCTGGAGATTGACAGAAGCTTTACTTGTGGTGTGTTCTTTGTTTTTCTGAAGTATTGCAGAGTAGGTCGCACTTCTGCATTGATGACTTGATGTCAAAGTGCTGATCTGTAGGAGCAATTGGTATGTTATCGGTTTGCTAGGTAGCACTTTGGATTGAATACGTGATGTTAAGTAAAACCTTAGCAAAGGAATCGACCATATAAATACGCAAGCAGCATGTGTACCCTGCTTATTCAGTGTATCTGCCAGGCTGTGTTTCATTATCCAAACTTTGCTGAGTTTTCTATCAAATGGTAGGAATTGCTGAACTATAACAATTCAGTAATTCTTAAGTTCAATGAAATTTCTGTGACTACTAAAGGACACATCGGTTGCTATGGATTATTTTATGAGCACTGTACATTTTACTCTATAGATTGCTTTTTTATGCCTTCAGGTAATTTGATGCCTATCTTAGGATGTCCAAACAATTATGTTATGGTTTAGACCAATGGCAGTAAGATAGCTGACTGAATTGAAACATATGATTAAGTTCTTATGAATATAATTGAAACATATGATTAAGTTCACTTTCTTTTATTTGGTAGTCACCACTGTTCCTTTATTGATTATGGCTTGTTCATTCAACCATTCTTTAAAAAGAAAGGAATTTGGAAAGGTTAGTTGCAACAATGCCAGAGCATCAAAGCCAGCACCACGATAAAGGAAAAGAAGGTGCGGACGCTGTCGCATAAATTACACAGTATATTTAATGTTAACAAATGTAACTGACACACCAAAATGAATGATAATTAAAATTTTGCCGATATTACAGTGGTGGATCAGCAGAATGATGCAAAGAGATGTTTCATCTCAGCACCGCCATGTACTTCGACCGGCTTTATGATACGTGAGCCGTCCAACAGCGCATACATCAGTTATTCTTCCTCGGATGAAGACATGTCAAATTCGTTACCCACGATTGCACCTGGTCATAGCATACTCAAATCAGTTGGCCGGTTTGAGCAAGGAGAATGCTCAAAAGGTATCATCATTGTTCTGGACGTGTCATGTAATTAATTTTGTTAAGCATCATGCAATTATATTGCAATTGTTTCAGAACGGAAGCGTCCTCGTGAAGGCCCTTGCTATGCCAGCTTTGCACAATCGCATATGGAGGCAAGCAACACTGAGCTAAAATGCAACCCAGATCAAAGACTTGCAAGGCGAGTCTATGATAGAACACTTAGACAAAGTTTGACGCCTGAGGAACGAAGAGAACAAATTAATTCTCGTAGAAGAGCACGCTATCAAAATTTGACACCTGAAGAAAGAGAAAGAATCAATGCTCATAAAAGAGCTCGCCATCAAAATCTGACACTTGAGGAGAAGGAAAAAGTTAATGCTCGTAAAAGAGCCTGGCGTCAGAATTTGACACCCAAGCAAAGAGAGGAGGCAAATGCTCGTAGAAGAGCGGTTAGACATAGTTTGACGCTTGAGGAGAGAAATGCCCGTGAAAGGGAACGTAGGAAGCATTTGACTGATGAAGATAAACTAAGGATTAAAATACAACGACAAGAACATTGGCGAAAATTGCCACTCGAGAAAAAGGAATGTGTAAATGCACGTAGAAGAGCACGCAGACAAAGCTTACCGCCCGAAGAGCGACAAGCACTCCTGGATAAACGCAATGAAAGCTACGCAGTGAGACGAGATACCCCATGCAAGGAATCCATTGCTCTACAATCCTCGACAATTTCATTGGTGGGATATCCGGCATCAATCTCCTGTGATTCTAAGTGTCAAAATATGGCAACACAAACATTTGCTACAACACACGGTAATTCTCACATGTTCTTTTCAAATTGTCCAAAAGGGAAACCAACAATTATGTATTTAGTACTATTTTTGTTGTTCAAAAGTGAACTAATTTGTTATGTATATTTAATAAATTAGCAGGCAATCTGGAAAGCATACGTGAAGAAAATGAAGAGGAACATGGCATTTATGTTAGCCCAGGTATTCTTAGATGGTGTGGATGCCTTTTCTTCAGCCATGACACGAACTACTGAAACATTGAAACGACGTTATACTAATTAAGTGCTTTTAGGCATCAATGATATTACAATGTGCACAGAACTCACATCAATACGATGTCCAACATCAGCAACAGTCGACAGTCCATTATTAGGCCCTGATGATTTCAACCATCAGTATTCCCCAGCAGAAAGTTTTGTTACAGAAGACAATGATGACAACAATTCTAATGTATCTGAAGAACAAGACGAGGAGTATTTCATTTTTGCTGGCAGAGGTATTGTGGGTCATGGATACCTCTTTAATTCCCCACGTAGGGGATCCTTCACAAGAAAGCAAAACATATATAACATCATTGTTCTCATTCATGCAGGGGACGATGAAGATCATGATGACCGAATAGTTTCAGTTGCAGCGGAGACAAATGTTCCTGACCCCTATGATCGTGTCTATCAGAACATACCCGATAGTACTCATATGCTGGTGCCAAAACCTGATTGCAAACATTGTGGCGCAAAGAGGTTCCAATATGAGCCAAATGGATTTTGTTGCCGGTCTGGCAAAATTAAATTGGCACACTCTGAGCCGCCCTTGGAACTTCAGAGATTATACACAAGCCCGGATCCTGACGCCGTGCATTTTAGAGATAACATCCGGTACTTCAATGGGCACTTTTCGTTCACCACACTTGGAGTTAGCTTGGACAACAGATACACTAACATGAAGTCAGGAGTATATACATTTCGAGCCCACGGCCAGATTTACCACAATGTCTTCTCGTTTGGCCGGACAGAGGACGGGCCTAAACATCTGGAGCTCTACTTCTATGATGATGATCCGACTCTACAACATAGGTTCCGGCACTCTCCGAACTTCGACCGAGATGTCATTCGGAGGCTTGTTGATATCCTAAAGGACAATCCGTATTCTCAGACATTTAGAAATCTTGGTGGAGCTGATGACCTTGAGGAATATCGTATTGAACTGAACACTGACATGAGATTGGACCAACGGAGATATAACTTACCTATATCATCTGAGGTGGCTGCTGTTTGGGTCGAGAGTAATGACCTTCGTAAGCACTTCGAACGTAGTGTTGTTCTATTCGGTAACAACAACATGAGGTATCGAATCCAACCATATTATGGATGCTACGATGCACTGTCTTATCCTTTGTTCTTCCCAAAAGGGGAGATTAGCTGGCATCCTGAGATCCCGAAGGTCGGTGTCAGTTTGGCTGAGATACTTCAATCCCGTCGTAATCGTCAACAAAATCAAGGTAATAGAAATACTAAACATGTGTTTAATATTTTCTATCTTCATTATACTTCGTCTTGTAACAAATTGTTTACTGGCCTTTTATGTAGGAACATATACGAATAGTCGATTGTGCGTCTCTGTTAGAGACTACTATTGCTACAAATTTCAAATGCGTCGTGGTATATTTAACACCATGCTTTTTGGGAAGCGCCTATTCCAACAATATGTTGTGAACATGTACGTTAAAGTTGAAAGCTCACGATTGGATTATATCAGACATCACCAGAAAGAAATACGAGCTGATCTATACCAAGGTATTGTTGATTGCCTTCAAGCTGGGGAGTATCGTGGGAATGCAGTGGGAAAGCGAACCGTACTTCCAGGCTCGTTTATTGGTGGAAAGCGAGATAAAAAACGCAGATATTATGACGCAATGGCCCTGGTGCAAAAGTACGGAAAACCTGACATCTTTCTAACCATGACTTGCAACCCCAATTGGGACGAGATAATAAGTGAGCTGGAGCCTGGACAAACCCCACAGGACCGCCCTGATCTCATTGTACGAGTATTTAGAGCAAAGTTGGAGGACCTCAAGATACAACTTTTCAAAAGACACATGCTTGGTAAGGTGGCTGCATACAGTTACGTCATTGAGTTTCAGAAAAGGGGTCTGCCACATGCTCACTTCCTCCTAATTATGGAGGGGAGATATAAGCTAACATGCCCAGAGCAGTATGATTGTATCATATCCGCCGAGTTGCCAGACAAAAACAAGTACCCTGAGCTCTACAAAATGGTGATCAAGCACATGATGCATGGCCCATGTGGAGCCTTGAACCCTAAAAATGTGTGCATGCAGAATGGTGCTTACAAAAACCACTATCCACGGCCATTCAATGCGGAGACCCTCCAGGGGAAGGACTCATATCCTCTATACAGGAGGAGAGATAATGGACGTACGGCATGCGTACGAGGTCAAATGTTAGACAATAGATGGGTTGTTCCGTACAATCCTTACCTGCTGAGAAGATATAACTGCCACATCAATGTTGAGGTTTGCTCGAGCATAAAAGCCGTGAAGTACCTTTTCAAGTACATATACAAGGGACATGACCGAGCATCGGTTTCAATCGATGAGGTAGATAGTAATGGAGATATTGATGAGATAAAGCAGTACAGAGATTCAAGGTGGGTTACTCCCCGGAAGCACTATGGAGAATCTATGGTTTTGAACTCAGTGAGATATTTCCTTCGGTCAGGCAGCTACAACTCCGTCTCCCAAATATGCACATGGTGTCATACCCAGCGGAAGCCAATCTAAATGATGTCATCTTGGAGGAAGGGGTTGATAAGACCATGTTAACTGAATATTTTGAGGCGAACAAGAAGTACAAGTGGGCTCGGAACATCCTATATAAGGATTTCCCTGAATATTTTGTTTGGATGGCGGGCCAAAAGTATTGGAAAAAGAGGGATGAACGCACACAGATTGGGAGGATCGTGTCTGCGCATCCATCAGAAGGGGAGAGGTTCTATCTCAGGGTTCTTCTAAACCATGTTACAGGTGCTACCTCCTTCGAAGACCTACGAACGGTGAATGGTACAGTTTGCCCGACATTTCGTGAGGCTGCGGAAAAGAGGGGTCTTATTGAGTCTGATAATGCTTTTGATGAGTGCCTTACTGAGGCCGAGGTTTTTCGGATGCCATCTTCACTTCGGAGGTTATTTGCCATTATACTTGTCTTTTGTGAGCCTGGCGATGTCCGCGGCCTATGGGATAGGCACTCGGAAGGAATGACAGAGGATTACCGACTATCCCATATGTGTCCCTATGTAGTCGAGCAGATGGCTCTATTAGATATCAGGAATATGCTTCAATCGATAGGGAAGGATATATCATCTTTCCCTCTTCCAAAAATTGATGAATCATTCGACGTGACAATAGGTGAGGCTCAAGAGATAATTGAGGAGTCCACAATCGACGTGGATCAAGAACATATTGATTTGGCATCTTCCCTCAACCCAGAACAAAGGTATGCTTATAACGAGATACTTTCGTCGATCAATAGTGGCAACGGAGGTGTGTTCTTTGTCGATGGACCGGGAGGCACGGGAAAGACTTATCTATACAAAGCATTGCTTGCTAAGGTACGTAGCGAGGGTAAAATAGCTGTGGCAACAGCAACATCAGGAGTTGCTGCCTCCATTCTGCCTGGCGGTAGGACTGCACACTCAAGATTTAAAATTCCGTTAAATATTGAAGATGGTGGGGTCTGTAGCTTCACGAAGCAAAGTGGCACCGCTAAGCTTCTAATGACAGCATCTCTCATCATATGGGATGAGGCTTCCATGACAAAAGACAGGCAATCGAGGCACTCGACAGTAGCATGAGGGACATTACTGGTCGTTATGACTTGCCGTTTGGTGGAAAGACAGTTGTCTTTGGTGGAGACTTTAGACAAGTGCTTCCTGTAGTCCGTAAGGGAACAAGAGCACAAATAACAGATGCAACACTTCGTAAGTCTTATCTATGGGAGAGTATGCGGCAACTCAGGCTTGTTCGTAATATGAGGGCTCAAAGCGACCCATGGTTTGCCGAGTACCTTTTGCGGATTGGAAATGGCACCGAAGATACTTTGGATGATGGTTGCGTAAGGATTCCAGACGAGATTTGTATACCATATACTGGCAAAGATTCTGACATCAACATGCTTATAGAAAGTGTTTTCCCAATGTTTGGTGAAAACCTCTCGGATCCAAACTATATAACATCTCGGGCAATTCTGTCAACTCGGAACGAGTACGTTGACAAGATCAATATGATGATGATTGAGAGATTTCCAGGGGAGGAGATGATATACCACAGTTTTGACCAAGCAGTGGACGATCCACATAACTACTACCGGCGGAATTCCTTAATTCCTTAACACCCAATGGCCTACCTCCTCATGTCCTAAAGCTAAAGATTAATTGCCCTATAATTTTGTTGCGAAACATTGACCCGGCAAACGGTTTGTGCAATGGGACAAGGTTAGTGGTGCGGGGTTTCATGCGGAATGCAATTGATGCTGAGATTGTGTTGGGCCAACACGCTGGCAAGAGGGGTTTTCCTTCCCCGAATTCCTCTCTGCCCGTCCGACGACGAGATGTTCCCTTTTAGGTTCAAGAGGAACCAGTTTCCGTTTAGGCTTAGCTTTGCTATGACCATAAACAAGGCACAAGGGCAGACTATTCCAAATGTTGGAGTGTACCTTCCGGATCCGGTGTTTTCACATGGTCAACTCTATGTTGCTCTGTCTAGAGCTACATCGAGGAGTAATATCAAGATTCTTGCCGTCCCGGAAAATAAGAAGGATGGCCACTCTACATCTATTGGGACGTTTACGAAGAACATTGTGTACAAAGAAGTTCTCACTGGGTAGTTCAGGTACGAAATAACTTGAATTAACTATGCACAATATATACAGATTAACGCCAGCTATCTATTAATAATAATATTTTAATTTGCAGGTTTGAAGCTTGGTACTAGCTGCTTCCTGTGGACTTGACACTGGTGCATAATTGTTGACATTGTTGTAGTGTTTGGAGCGTTGCAGCTTTTGCCTAATGTAAGATATGGTAGTTAATATGAGCTCAACTAGGTGGATTTGTAATGAGATGGAGTGATTGTGTGACGTCTTAGAGGAATTAAAGTTAAAATAATAAAATTACCGTTTATCAAATCATAATGTTGAGTGATATGTAGAAAATAAATATTTTTTATGGCAAAATTTTTAGGTGTCCGTGGCAGCGCACGGGCATCCAACTAGTATGTAATAGATATAAAAGAAAAATAATCCTTCCGTAGAAGTAAATCAATGGTACCCTTTTTAAATAACAGTGGAACTTTTGAAACATGTGAGGAACACTATAAAATCAATTGTCACAAAAAAATTCCATGCGTATTTTCTCACAAAAGGGATAAAAACATTTCAGGTGTTTCGTGATGACTCATATTGATTAAAATTTCAGTCTGTGTGTCCACTGGTTCAATAGTCCGTGAGACCTGCAAGTAGCATACTAATTTGAGAAAAAGGAAAATTATTGTTCCTGCTTTTGTGGATCATAGATAAATGAAATATTATATTGATGACTCATAAAGATTGATGTGCTGGCTTGCTTTATTTGAATCCAATACCTTGTAGTACCCACTATAGTATTTCAAACATTTTATTGCACATCCAGGCTAGATCAAAAAAAGAATTAAAGACTGATTATTAGGAATATATGTTGTATATTAGGTTAGTTTGTCTAACCGTGATCCTCGCGATCTTGTTGTATCTCTTGTTGTAAACTTGCGGTCTCCTCCGCCTATAAATATACTCGCCCAGGCGCCCAATGCCGTGAGGCGTTTCCATACTTCCACATGGTATCAGAGCCATACCGATCTTTTCTTCCCCACCCTCCTCCTCCAAACCCTACCTGCGCCGCCGCCACCTCCCTATCTCGCCATGGGCGACACTAGCGCCGCCTCTACCGCCGCCCTCTCCCTCTCCACCTCCTCCGGCCCTCTCGCCATGGCCATCTCTCCCTTCTCCACGGTGGCTGCCCCTGCTCATGTGCCCGTCAAGCTGCAGCTCCAAAACCCTAACTTCACCAAGTGGTCCTCCTTCTTCCTCGCGCTCTGCGGCAAGTTCGGGTTGATGCCACACATCGACGGCACCGGACAGCCTCGCCCCACCGATCCCCTATGGGCTCAGGCTGACTGCGCCATCAAGAGCTGGCTCCTCAACACCATCTCCGACGACGTTCTTGATCTCGCCACGGAGCCGGGACAGAACGCGCGCGCGCGCTCTACCAGAAGATCGAGGCCCTGTTCACCGAGAACCGGGAGCCGCGCGCCGTCCTCCTCACTCATGAGTTCTCCACCATGATGCAGGGTGATCTGGGCGTCAACGACTACGCTCAGAAGATGAAGGTGATCGCCGATTCCCTTCGCGAAGTCGGCCACCCCATCTCTCCTTCGCAGCTCGTCCTCAACCTCATCCGCGGCCTCAATCCGCGGTTCTCCAGCACGGCGGATGACATCGTCAACACGACGCCCCTGCCCTCCTTCGACCGCGCACGGTCCATGCTGTCCCTGAAGGAGTCGCGCCTCGCAATCGAGGCGAAGGCGACATCGGAGACGGCACTCACCGCGCAGTCCTCCCCGGCTTCGTCGTGCGCTAATGGCGGCTGTCGCCCTCCTGCTCCTGCTTCTGCGACTCAACCACCATCGGCACCGCCGTCCTCCCAGCCGCACCATCGCGCCAACAACAACAACAACTTCAACCGCCGCAATGGCGGCAAAGGGCGCGGCAGGTGGAACGGTCCTCGCCCTCAAGCTCCTGGCGGCCACTTCCCCACTGGTCCATGGGTTTGCTTTAACCCGTGGCCTCAGCAAGGCGCCTTCCAGCCCCGCGCGCCTTCGCAGGGTCTGCTCGGGCCCTACCCGCAGGCCAACACCGCCTTCGCGCCTCCCCAGTACTCCACCTCGGCGCCGCCACAGTGGGATCAAGCTGCCCTAGTTGCAGCCATGAACCAGCTCTCCGTCCAGCAGCCCGGCCAATGGGTCGCCGACAGCGGCGCCTCCTCCCACATGTCCTCCAATGATGGTATACTTCTCTTCCGCTTGCCTCCCTCTAACTGTCTCGTCACGGTCGGCAACGGTGCTCATCTTCCCGTTACTGCCTGCGGCCACTCATACCTTACCACTCCTTCTTCCAACTTTGCATTGAACAATATTTTAATTGTCCCGTCCTTAGTTCGCAATTTACTTTCTATCCGTCAATTTACACGTGACAATTATTGTTCAATGGATTTTGACCCCTTTGGATTTTCTATAAAGGACCTCCACACCCGGCGCACCATCCTTCGCTGCAATAGTGACGGCGATGTCTACACCTTCTCTCCATCATCCATTCAGTCTGCCGCCGCCAACCTCGCCGTCACCTCGTCACTATGGCACGCGCGTCTGGGTCACCCCGGCCCCGCTGCTCTTGAAGTTTTGAATAAATCGTCGTTGATTTCTTGTAATAAAAGGGCTACCACACTTTGCCATTCCTGTCAACTTGGCAAACATGTGCGATTACCCTTCTCTAGCTCTACTTCCAGAACTCATGCACCGTTTGAGTTGGTTCATTGCGATGTTTGGACATCTCCAGTTGCTAGCATTTCGGGTTATTCATATTATCTTTTGCTTCTTGACGATTTTACCCATTTTTGCTGGACTTTTCCTCTCAAAAAGAAATCCGACGTATATGAACACATCACCTCCTTTTGCAATTTTGTTAACACTCAGTTCAACATCCCACTAAAAGCTATTCAGGCAGACAATGGCACCGAGTTTGTTAACACCGCTCTCTCCAAATTCTTCTTCTCCCGTGGCATTCTTCTTCGTCTATCATGTCCATACACATCCCCACAAAACGGCAAGGCCGAGCGCGTCATTAGAACCTTAGACAATGCCATGCGGACACTCCTTATTCATGCCCACATGCCTTGCCATTATTGGGCCGAAGCCTTAGCTACTGCCACATATCTCCAAAATCTCAGACCGTCCATAGCCATAGAAAACTCCATCCCGTATGAACTTCTCTACCAACGCCCCCCCTCATATGATCATATACGCGTCTTCGGGTGTTTGTGCTATCCAAATCTCTCCGCCACAGCCCCACATAAACTTGCACCACGCTCTACTGCATGTGTTTTCATCGGATATCCCAACTCCCACAAAGGATACCGGTGCCTCGACATTTCCTCACGCCGTGTCATAATTTCTCGTCACGTCGTCTTCGACGAAAACATTTTCCCCTTCGCGGCACAATCCTCACCACCCAGTACCAACTCATATGATTTTCTTCTAGATGATCCTCCTGTGCAGGTACTCGTGACGCCCTCCGTTGCGCCCGCTCCGTCCACCTCGGACGTTGAGCAAGCGCGGCCGTCTTCTGCTGCTGCTCCGTCCTCGGACGTCGAGCGACAGCAGCCCTCCACGGTTGTCGCACAACCGGGTTCGCCGAGCGGGTCTACACCACCCATCGACCGCTCGGCGGCCACCACCCCTCCAGGGACTCCGGGCGGTCCCCTACTGCACCTCACGACGGTGCACACCACCAGGCCGTGCCCCGCACACAGCGCCCTGCCTGGGTGCCCCTGGCGCCTCTTCCTCCAGTCACGCGCCGCCAGCCTCACGCGCGACGCACCATCGCGCACCCCTTGGCGCCCCTCCCATAGGCGTCCCTGGCCCGACGCCTCGACCAGCGCCGGGGCCTCACACTATGCAGACGCACGCCAAGGACGGCATCGCCAAGCCGAAGGAGCGCATGAACCTCTCAGCCACTACTTCACGCTCCATCTCTCCTGTCCCGCGCGACTATCGTGGTGGTCTCGCCGATGCTAACTGGCGCGCAGCCATGGCTGATGAGTTCAAGGCCCTCATCGACAATGGTACGTGGCGTCTCGTACCGCGTCCTCCAGGTGCTAATGTGGTCTCTGGCAAATGGATATTTAAACACAAATTTCATGCCCATGGGTCTCTTGCTCGGCACAAAGCTAGATGGGTTGTTCGTGGCTATTCTCAACAACATGGTGTGGATTATGATGAAACATTCAGTCCCGTGGTGAAACCGGCAACAATCCGTGTGGTCCTCAGCATAGCAGCTTCTCGCTCTTGGCCCATTCACCAGCTGGACGTCAAAAATGCTTTTCTCCATGGTCATTTGGATGAGACAGTCTATTGCCAACAACCATCCGGCTTCGTTGATCCTTCCGCTCCTGACCATGTTTGCCTACTGCAGAAGTCCCTATATGGCTTAAAACAGGCGCCCCGGGCCTGGTACCACAGGTTTGCCACCTATATTCAGCAACGTGGGTTTGTCTCCTCGCCATCGGATACTTCTCTTTTTATTTACAAGAACGGAGGTGATATTGCTTATCTTCTTCTATATGTTGATGATATCGTTCTTACGGCCTCATCTAGTACTTTGCTTCAGTCCATCACCTCCTGGCTACACACAGAATTTGCTATGACAGACCTGGGTGCTCTACATTACTTTCTCGGCATTTCTGTCACACGCAGTTCAGATGGTCTATTTCTGTCTCAGCGGCAATATGCCTTGGACCTTCTTCAGCGTGCAGGCATGTCAGAATGTCACTCAACGGCGACTCCTGTGGACACACACGCCAAGCTCAGTGCCTCTGATGGAGCTCCTGTTGCTGATCCTTCTGACTACAGGAGTTTGGCAGGTGCCCTTCAGTATCTCACTCTGACCCGTCCAGACCTAGCATATGCTGTTCAGCAGGTGTGTTTATTTATGCATGACCCCCGGGAACCTCATCTTGCATTAATCAAACGTATTCTTCGTTATGTCAAGGGCACTCTTGATGCTGGCTTACATCTCGGCACTTCATCACCCCACTCTCATAGCTTATTCAGATGCAGATTGGGCAGGCTGTCCGGATTCTCGTCGTTCCACATCCGGTTTCTGTGTCTATCTTGGTG
This sequence comes from Eragrostis nindensis, assembly GCA_012490785.1. Lineage (NCBI taxonomy): Eukaryota > Viridiplantae > Streptophyta > Magnoliopsida > Poales > Poaceae > Eragrostis > Eragrostis nindensis. The sequence continues at coordinate 286,183 of JAAXCT010000254.1, read as the reverse complement.
ATAATTTAATCTCATGGTCGTCTAAGCGTCAGACCACAGTTTCGCGCTCCAGTGCCGAGGCGGAATATCGCGCGGTGGCTCATGCCGTTGCAGAGTGTTGTTGGATTCGGCAACTCCTCCATGATCTACATGTTCCTCTCACTTCGGCGACGGTTGTTTATTGTGACAATGTAAGTGCCGTCTACATGTCATCTAATCCAGTTCAACATCGTCGTACGAAGCACATTGAGGTGGACATACATTTTGTTCGGGAGAAGGTGTCCCTTGGCCAAGTCCGAGTTCTCCATGTGCCTTCATCACATCAGTTCGCAGACATCATGATCAAGGGTCTTCCTACTCAGCTATTCACAGAATTTCGGTCCAGTCTATGCGTCCGGAATTCTCCCGCTACGACTGCGGGCGGGTATTAGGAATATATGTTGTATATTAGGTTAGTTTGTCTAACCGTGATCCTCGCGATCTTGTTGTATCTCTTGTTGTAAACTTGCGGTCTCCTCCGCCTATAAATATACTCGCCCAGGCGCCCAATGCCGTGAGGCGTTTTCCATACTTCCACACAGATCATTAAAAATCTTTCAAACTGGAAAATGTAGGGCATAATACCTTGTTGCGGTGATTACGCAATTGGTGGTCACATATGAGTGCCATGGCTGATTTCCTATGGAGGTGATACATGACGGCAGGCAAGCAAGCAATTGGAGGTCTAACAGGTCTCAGTTCATACTGATTGTCCTTTTTACCTCGCATCTAGATGATCTTATGGAGCAGGGTGATGGGTAAATCCTCTGCAGATGCTGTCGGTGCCTTCTTGCATCGCCATCTCTTGAATACTTGTACGTCTTCACTGCCAGATCTTTCTTCTCCCTCTAGGCTAGACCTCCCACGTACGCAAGAACAAACGATAATGTCTCTTGCAGACTTGCAGTGAACTCACGATTTCAATCACATACGACACGACGACGCTCTGAAATTGGTAGAAGAGAGACCGGAGACCACAGAGACGAAGCTTTTCAATGCAGGCAGATCAAATTAGCGGTGGTCACCGTATTCATCAAAGTCGGGTGTGTGCGTACTCGTGGCACTTCTTTGCTTCTCCCTCCATGCATCCTCCTCTTTTTCTTCATGGTGTGGGTTCTAACAGATACCCGCTGGCGAATTGTTAGGAACAACGAAGAGCAGGAGGTCAAGATCGAGGGAGGCGGAGGAAGATGAAAGGAGAGCGCCTGGAAACAGAGGCGGCATCTTTGACGCTAGGCGGCTAGGGTAAGGTGGGCCGGAATATGTGACGATCAACGGTTATGATTTGCTTGATATCTAAATAGATGGTCGGATGTTTTGCTTTTTTTGAGAATTTCTAGCATTTTCTTCCGATTAACGTGGAGGCTTCAAAAGGAGCCTTCAATTAGTAAATATAAGATAGCCCAAGCTATATCAATAGGTAACATTGTAAAACAGCTTATATGCAAAAGCTTCTGTAAGCAGTTCTATGTTTTACACTGGAGAGGCCAAGCTGCAAAATGCAGCTTCTCGCCGCTTACGTGGCACAACATGTAGGAGCAATGACCCATGGAGCCCCCGTCAAAAGAAGCAAAAATGCTCGCTCTGTTAAGAAGCGACGACAGCGGCGGCTTGAACCCACCGAGGCGCGCGTCGGCAGGAGGCAGAACGGTGGCCGGTGATGATGAGCTGCCGGCCTGCGCTCGGCGGAGGCCTTGGCGCAGCGTGCTGCCTGGTGCTCTGGCTATGGCGGCATCTGCAGAGGCCTTGGCGCAGCGTGCTGCCTGGTGCTCTGGCTATGGCCGCATCTGCAGCTCCAGTCAGTGCATTGGTTGGATGTGGATGTCGTTTCGTTAGATGGCTGGGAAGGGATCAGACCAAGCATCTTATTTTCGTTTTTCTAATAGAAAGAGACGTACGGTGCTTTGATTTGACTTCTGTCTTGGCAAAAAGACATACGAAGTTGAACTTCTTGGTTGCCATAAAGTATAAACAGACATGTATTTGTTTTTTTCTATTTGATTTGTTACATAATAGTATACAAAATCATGCAAGTAGATGTTTTTGCGATGGGAAAAAATAACTTGAGACTAAAATATTTTTTCCCTTGCAAAAACAATATTTGAGTCTCAAAGTGTTAGGGGTACTTTAGTCATTTGACAGCTCTCATCCATTTTTCGAAAGACAGGATAAGCGTTTTGCCAAATAATTTGACTGGATAAGCTGTTTTTCCACAGAATCAAACCCTACCAACCATGCCCTAAGTGGCCAAGGTCATGGAGGGGACCTTTTGGATCTCTTGTAACCTACCATCAGAATGTTGCTCCATTTGACGCTCGATTGTAGACTGCAATCAGACTCCCAGCTTTACTACGAGTGGAGGCTCTCCGGTACTGGTAGACAACGGTTGATCCTGGTTTAACAACACCCGGTCCATTGTGTTTGTGGAGCTGCTTTCCCAGTCACTCACTGTCGTGCTATATATGGAGTTACGTGTATGCCAATCTTCAGGCGGCCACACGAATGCTGGCCTCTCAAGAGGCACATCCGGCATCGGTGCTAATTTGTTGATTATCTGCACAACCTCCACCATGCTCGGACGATTAGATGGGTTGGGATTGGTACAGGCCAATCCAAGGAGCAGTAGACGTTCAGCCTCATCAATCAAAATGACTTTGTCCGGCTTGTCCCCTGAAGTCAGCATGCTGTCTACAGCCTGGAGCAGCATCCCTTGTCTGTGAAGCCGCCAAACCCAGTCTGTGATGTGGGCGTCATCAGGTTGGACGTCAGCATTCTTCTTTCCGGCAACAACCTCAAGGATAAGTACCCCAAATGCGTAAATGTCAGTCTGGCGTGTGGCCTTGCCACTCATTGCGTAATCCGGTCCAATGTAGCCAAAGGTGCCGGCCAGGCCGGTGACATAACTCTTATTAGCAGCGACGGTGCAGGCAATGCCAAAGTCGCCAAGACGTGCACGGAACGTAGAGTCCAGCATGATGTCGCTGGCCTTGATGTCTCGGTGAAGCACCATTGGCTCATGATCATGATGAACGTAGTGCAGGCCGGTAGCTATATCGCGCACAATGCTGTAGCGGGTGCCCCAGTGGCACATTGTAGCATCCTTGGGGTCATGCCTGTCATGGCCTCCTCGTCGAAACAGATGATGGTCCAAGCTACCATTTGCCATGTACTCGTAGACAAGCACCGGAACTCCCTTGTTGTAGGACCACCCTGAAATAAATTTCATTGCTCAATGTCAAATTGATATTGTTGACGGCCGTGAGAAGTGAGATTTGGTCAAATGAACGGCTCACAATCATTTGGAATTTCTCCTTCATTTTCTTAGCATGATGTGTATGTTTGGTTCCCAAAGAAAACACAGATCTTATTTGTTTGCAAAGTAATACAAAGCGTGAGCAAACTTCTTGATTCTGCATTACTGCAAATTACAGAACTCACAACTGAAATTTCTCAATCAACCAGCTAAATGTGTCCGGACTTCTAAGGCACGTCTTTTTACTGATTAACTTGGCGTTCGTGTCTGAATCAGGTGTTGCTCTGCCACTAGCTCTGCTTTTTAAGGGTTGTGTGACTAAACCTTTCATCTGTCGAGAGCGCAACATGAGATGCAGAGACGACTCGCCTGTTCCTGGAGTTTCAGCATTGTGGAAGCAAAGAAGCTTACCCAAAGTCAGAGGCCACTCGGCTGCACTATTTTCTCATACGTACAAGTTCTTAAAAAACCACTCGGCGTCTGCTTGCACTGAACTCTGGAGTGGATTGTGAAGACCAAGCAAACTTCAGCTAGATGATTGGCGGCTGCAATGGAGTATTTTAGCAGATAACTGCAGTTAGTGAGATCAAAATGGATCTCAAGGAAATGATAAACAACCCAAGAGTCAGTTATTTCACCGCCTATGGGCCCCCGCCGCCGCCGCGTCGTCGCCGATGTCGTCCCAGCCCATGACAAGCAGAGCGAAGATGGTGCTGCATGGCGTCGGCCTCCACAGGTGACATGGTGAGCCACCAGGGCGAGTACAGCATGGCGAACGCGGGCAGGCGGGCAACAAACGACGCTCAAGTGGCGAGCAACCCAAGGCGACTGTACGGCGACCGAGAAGCGAGCAGAGCAGCACATCGGCGTGGCGCCCGAGCTGGGCCCGGCCCGGCCACCTGCGCGTACGACGCGAGGACGCCGCCGGGGAGCACCGGCGAGCATGAGGCACTGGCCGAGGCGCAGAAGCGCAGCCCCCTTTTCATTGCCGAGGACCAGGCGCGCGTCAGCAAATATATTAACGCGGTAGAGCTCCGGCGAGCCGCGGAACCCCGGCCGGGCAACCGTTGGATCGGTCTCTTGCGGCCGGGATTGGATGAATTGACCGGTAATCGCTCCGAGTCAACGAGTCATACTTCTCGCGAGCGGCATGCATGGCGGGGGCGCAGGGCCGGCCGGGCGGATGGATGGCGCGAGCGCTGAGCAGTGGAGGTCGACGACGGCGGCCGCTTTCTTCAGGAATGGTAAGGGAGGTGGCGGGCTGCTTCGAACGGCGAGAGCCGAGCGTGGCGCGGGAGAGGTACACCGACGTCGAGGATGGTGGCGAGCTCACCGTCGTTTTCTTCTGGATCTCCGCCGCGGCCGCCGGCCGGCTGGTACAGCGACTTGTCAATGCGCCCATGCGGGGAAGATGGCCGGTTGGCCAGCATGTTCTTCATCACGAGGTCGAGCCCCTGCATACACTCCTATATGCGACTAGGAATGAGCCCGTGTTCTGGCAAACTGTCGTGAGGCGGAGGGGGAGGTCGCCGGCAGCTTCATCAGTCGACGAGACGGTGGGCTCCGCGCGCGGCTCCTCCTAGCTAGCCATGCACCCACCTGACCTCGTCGTCTCCTGAAATTCAAATTTTTGACGTGGGCGGGACAAAGAAGCAGGACACGTTGGAGGTCGAGCACCCACGATGGTAGTGGCGACAGAGTGCTTGCAGGTTCAGCTCTCTTCAGGTTCGCCATCTTGCTCATACAACTGACACTGATTCACTGGTTTTCGAATGCGACTTCAAAGTGCCATTTCAAGCATTTCACACGCGATATGGCTATTGATGATTGTACAAACATCAAATGCAGCACAGCAGTTCGTACATCATTCTCTTTCGCTCGTACACAATGCAATTTATGAAATTTGCTATAGGAATTTCATGATTCAATTCGATTTCGATTAAATCTTAACAATTTAGATTTCATTGGTTATGAAATTGATTAACTGCAGTAGTTGTGATGGCAATGGAAGCTGCTGATCCAATCCTCCGCCGCGCCGCGATTGGCATGACGGCATCAGCGCCTGGGGTCGCCCCGTCGACGACAACCCGCTCGCCCGTACTGGAGGAGGGCGTGATCGGACGCGCTCTCCTCGTGGGGGTGCGGGCGGCGGCCGGCGACATGACGCTGGCGACGAGCGCCAGAGTCGTGGAAGGATGCTGGTGCGCTCCCCCACCCGTCGCACCGGAAGGGACCCACTCTACCACGACACCGAGGCATGGGAGCGCCGTCGGTCACGCTCACCGCGGGCCCACTCCAAGGGCGCCGTATCCCACAAGGCTGGGGTGACCGGTGGCGCGGCGATCGGGGCTGCCATGGCCCAGCCAGATTCACGAGCCATGCAGATTGACATCCTCGTGATGGCCCCTGACGCTCCTCCGCCACCGGTCAACCATCCAGACCCCCTGATGGACTTCTTGGCTAATCTCTGCCGGGAGGAAGGTACTGCTGACAGTTTCCTCTTTCAGCCGGAGAGGGACCCGATGCTACATGAGGTAGCATACATCGCCTCGGCCTATGTGGCTGAGCCCCTGCAGTTCCCTCCAGGGATACATGGGGCACATGACCTAGCTGCCGAGCCAGCCTCCACGCCTTATGTCCCAGTCTCCGATGCATGGAGGCCGCCCGTGACGGCGCCAGGTTGGGCAGAGGCGGGTGGCAGTGGCGGCAACCCACATGCGCCGGATTCAAACGGTGCGCCTGGAGCGATGGTGGAGTTCGGCCCAGGGGTCCATCTTCAAAATGGGCCGCCGACAGTGGACCAGCTGACGGCCCAGGTCCATGACATGGACCTCATGGCCCATGAAGGCCACCCTGACCAGGTGAAGGAGGATGGGCCGCCCCAAGGCCCAGAAGACTTTGTGGCTGATGTGTTCCCTGCTGCCGCTGCGGCAGCACTGCCGTCTCCGCCGTGCCCCCGTCGCCAGCCACGGGTTCGGGCGGTGTCGGCGGAGCCTTCCAGGCACAGCTCCAGACAGGCCAAGGTCAAGTCCGTGGTGCCAATTGCCCAGAGCGCCACCCACCGTCTCATCCGGCAGCTGGACCTGGCGGGCACTGACGAGCCAATCGGAGATGCTGCAATCATGCAGTACACGGGCAAGTACAAGCAGCCGCTACACCAGAAGGCCATAGCAGACATCCGCAGGGCCACATGCCTAGCGGACAAGAAGGTCATGGAGGCCTCCACTGCAATGGTGGCTGAGGAGGAGGCGGCTGCTGTGGAAGCAGCCTGATGCAGGCTGTCCGTCAGATGATCTGTGTTCGTCAATGTTTCCCAATGTTAGCACAATTTCAATTTCTGTCAGTAGGAGTGGCCGATTATCGGTCAGCCAAGCTTAGTTGTTGGAGTCAGGTGGTGCTGCAAGGCGTGCAGTATCTTGGGCCTGTTGGTGGTCTGCACGTCTCCTTGGATGAGTGTTTGGTGGGTGTGTTCGGTGTTCTGTTGTTTTCAGTGTTCTGTTGTTCACGGCTCATTGCTCTCAAAGGCAGTTTCGTCAGCTTCGTTCTTCAAGTGCAAATCCTGCTGCTGTTGTTGTCCTCCGTGTTTATCAATGAGTAAAGACCTAAACATTTTGTGTTGGAATGTGCGGGGACTGAATATGGCCGCGCATCGTGAGGCTGTGCTCAACATGTTGATGTCAGCACGGCCGTCAATAGTTTGTCTGCAAGAGACCAAATTACAGACAATTGATACTAGATTGGCAGCAGAATTTCTGGGGACTAGACTGTCTAGCTTTGTGTATCTGCCAGCGGATAACACAAGAGGGGGGATTGTACTAGCCTGGGATGAGGATTTGATTCAAGCAACTGACCTGGTGCTGTTTCAATATGCACTGTCAGTTAACATCAAGCTGAAAATGACCAACACCTCCTTCAGCCTCACAACTGTGTATGGACCAAGTGAGGATAGTGAAAAACCGGCGTTCATGGAGGAAATGAGACAGTATGTTCCACAGCAGGAAGTACCATGGATATGCTTAGGGATTTCAACTTAATATACCAAGCAAGTGACAAAAACAACGCGAATCTGAACAGGAGGCTGATGGGCTCTTTCAGAAGAGCTATTGATCGACGTGAACTGATTGAACTAGCTTTGCAGAACAAGAAATACACATGGAGCAATCGCAGAGACAATCCAACTCTTGTTCGCCTGGATAGGGCATTCTGTAATAAGGAATGAGATTTGGCCTTCCCGGGTATGTGCCTGCAGGCTCTATCGTCGTCCATGTCTGACCACTGTCCTCTGCTCATTTCTCAGCAACAAAGGCCACCGCGCAAAGCAAGATTCAAATTTGAACAGTTTTGGACAAAGGTCCCTGGTTTTATGGATGTCGTCAACATGGCATGGGACAAACCGGTTGCTGGGCGTTCGCCACTTAATATCCTGCATTACAAGCTGTCGAACACCGCCAAGGCGCTGAAGCACTGGAGCAAGGGCCTGTTCAGTGAGACAAAGCTACAACTTCATATGGCACAGGATGTGATACTGAGATTAGAAACTGCACAAGAAGATCGCCCCCTATCTGCGGATGAACTGCAATTGCTCAAGGATTTGAAAGTAAGGGTACTTGGATTAGCTGCAATCGAGAGATCGAGGCGACGGCAATGCTCTAGAGTGATCTGGCTGCGGGAAGGGGATGCCTGCACAAGATTTTTCCATTTAAAAGCAAATGCACGCCGACGCAAGAACATGGTACCATGCATCAAGAACAGTACCGGCACTCTAGTATGGAAGCATGAGGAAAAGGAAGCTGCCATTTATGACTTCTTTCAGTCTGTCATTGGCACAAAACAACAGCGTCAGTGCACATTTAATTGGGACAATCTCCAATTACTGACCCTACAAGATGCAACCCTAGATGAACCATTCACAGAACAAGAGGTGTTCAAGGCAATCATGGACATGCCGGCAGAAAAGGCACCAGGGCCTGATGGGTTCACAGGCCAGTTCTACAAATCATGCTGGATTATAATTAAAGATTCGGTGATGGCTGCTTTTCAGTGTATCCATTCACTCAATACAGGGCCACTACACAAGCTAAACACAGCATGCATCACACTGCTGCCAAAGACTGAAGTGGTTGAGACACCAAAAGATTTTAGGCCCATTAGCCTAATTCACTCCTTGGCAAAGCTTGTGTCGAAAACCCTAGCACTGAGGCTGTCAACAAAAATAGGGCACCTGGTCTCCAACGCACAGAATGCTTTTGTGAAAAAAAGATGTATCCAAGACAATTTTCTGTATGTCAGAAATCTGGCAAGGGCATATCATCGAACCAAAACGCCGGCGCTGATGTTAAAGCTGGACATATCAAAGGCTTTTGACTCGGTTTCATGGGAATACATGATGGAATTACTAGAGCATAGAGGTTTCTCAGCTCGTTGGAGGGATTGGCTCAGCTTGATCTTCAAATCCTCATCATCGTCTTGCCTGCTAAATGGAATCACAGGGCCAAGTATCAAGCATGAACGAGGACTTCGCAGGGAGATCCTTTATCCCCATATCTATTCATTCTGGCCATTGATACTCTGCAGCGAGTCTTCGAAATGGCAACTGATGAGGGCCATCTTACAGCTCTGAGAGGACGACAAGCAAAGCTCCGTGTATCTCTGTATGCTGACGATGCAATGGTGTTTGTGAACCCGACCAAGCAGGATGTCGACATGGTGGCAACCATTCTAAACAACTTTGGCCAGGCTACAGGGTTACAGATCAATATTGCCAAATGTCAGGTGGCGCCGATCTAATGTGATAATCTTGACCTTGACTCCATACTCCAATCCTTCGAGGGTCAGCGTGTGGGTTTTCCCCTCACGTATCTGGGCTTACCTTTGACACTGGGAAGGCTCAAGCTGGTACACTTGCAGCCTATCAAGGATAAAATTTTGGCAAAGATGGCTGGCTGGCAAGGGAAATTGATGACCATGGGTGGTAGAAGAGAGTTGGTCAAAACTGTGTTGAGCTCGCAGGCAACATATGTGCTGACAGTACTCAGAACGCCAAAGGCCTTCATCAAGGACGTTGACAAAGCACGCCGTCGATTTCTTTGGGCTGGCAATCAAAACTTGCACGGAGGAAAATGTAAGGTAAATTGGTCCAAGGTGCAGCGCCCAATTGAGAGGGGTGGCCTTGGCATCTCCAACCTGGAATGCTTCAGCAGAGCACTTAGGTTAAGGTGGCTCTGGTTTCAGTGGAAAGAGCCACATAAACCATGGTGTGGAACTGAACTGCCCGTGGATGACACTGATCGCGCTCTGTTCGCGGCGGCAATGAGGGTCAAGGTACACAATGGGCATAAAGCTCTTTTCTGGGCATCACCTTGGCTTGATGGCGCAGCGTCGGCGCAGCTATTCCCGCAGCTTTACAAGCACAGCAAAAGGAAGAACCGCACAGTGGCCGATGCGATGATAGATGAGCACTGGATTCAAGACATAGCAAAGGACATTTCTCTGTCACTGTTGCATCAGTATTTCCAACTCTGGACAATGGTTGACGAAGCAAATTTCTAACCGGATGACGCAAATGAGGACGAGCTGATTTGGACCAGAACGGCTGATGGCGAATACTCGGCAAAGTCAGCCTACATGTTGCAATTTGAAGGTGGCATGCTGTCATCCTACCCGACCAAGGTATGGAAAGTTTGGGCTCCGACAAAATGCAAGTTCTACCTGTGGCTGTTGCTACAACACAGAGTGTGGACGGCCGATAGGTTGCAACAAAGGAAGTGGCCGAACCAGTATTTTTGCCCGCTATGCCATCGCAACCTGGAAACAGCACTGCACTTGTTCGCTGAATGCCCGCAGTCCCGACGAATATGGAAAGACATGGCAGCATGGTCACGATGTGAGGCACTAAACCCGGATGGTTGGAATGTTAGCAACAACATTGATGAATGGTTCGATTGCATCATGCCATCCTCTTCATCTGACGGAGCTAAGGGCCTACGATCTCTGGTTATTTTGATCATATGGAAGCTATGGTGCGAGAGAAACAGCAGGGTCTTTCAGGACAAGGAACTACCGGTGCCTGTGCTGATCTCTCAAATTCAGGATGAAGTAAAGCTGTGGTGCACTGCAGGAGCTAAGCACCTAGCACGAGTGATTGTACCAGTAATTAGTGAGTAATCGCTTATGTATCTCAGCCCTGCCTAGCCCATGCTCCTAGGCAGGGTATTGTTGTAGCACTTCTTGTGCCAAAACTCTAATTTCTTCTTATCAATATATATGCCGGACAACGTGCCGGATCTTTCGAAAAAAAAAAATTCGGGCCTTGTGAATGGTCCCTGTAGGGATCGGAAAATAAATGTCCACATCTCTTGGTCAAGATTGAGTACTTACCCCATCGAGTGAGGAGAATCAAAACTAAAGGCCCGTGAATACTACTTACTCCGGGAGGTTCGAATCCACCGTAAAGTTCCAATCCTGAACGCCGGTGATGACATCACCAACCTTGGCTGCGAAGAAGCCAACATGTACTGTCGCGGTGGTCCAATTCGCCACCATTCCTTCCGGCATTGATATATTGAGAAGGTTGTTCGTCGGCCTCGGCTCGCTAGCTCCGGCGACATAGACGTCCAAGCGATGCTCGGCAGCGTGGTAGTCGACCCACACAGTGCGGCCTCCTGCCGGTGCCACACCGATGGGCGAGACGGTCACGTTAAGGCCAGCTTTCGGAAGGTACGCCCAGCCCAGATTCAGCCCGTCGATCTCGGCCAAGGCGATTCCTGCGCTGGCGTTGGCCAGATCGTGGCCCCTGCGTGCCATGGTATTTCTTCGTACCTCTTAGTGGGAGGCGATCGCACTCGCCTGGTCGACCGGACGACCAGTCTCGCGCACCTCCGGCCCAAGCGCGGAGCGTGGCTGGCGGGCCCACTTGTTCAGACTGTTTCTCCTGCCCATGCTGACTCTTTTTTTATTCGGCTTGAGCGCACGGTGATTCGATTTTGACTTGCGAGTCGATATTTTTTATGGCATCGTTACGTGCTGAAAGCGTAAAACAAGAGAATTCATGCTGATTTTGAGTAGAACTTCTTGACAATTCCAGTAAAAAAAATAATTCAAAAGTTTTATCTTCTTGTCAGATTAGAGTAGATTACAACAATCTGGGGGATCGGTGACATTGGTATGCACGAGGCCAAAACATCGGAACAAATAAATATAATGTGTGGAACAAATAATTTTGTCATGCAGAACAAATAAAATCTGCGTGCAGAACAAATCAATATAATACATGGAACAAATAAGTTTCTCATGTGGAACAAATCATTTATGTGCGAGCAACAAATCAACATAATACGTGGAACAAATAATTCCTATGTCCGGAACAAATCAATGTACCATGTGGAACAAATAATTTCCTCATGCGAAACAAATAATTTCTACGTGCGGAACAAATCAATATAACACGTGGAACAAATAATTTCATCATGCAGAAGAAATAATATCTGCGTGCGGAACAAATCAATATAACACGTGGAACAAATAATTTCCTCATGCAGAACAAATAATTTTCACGTGCGGAACAATCAATATAATACGTGGAACAAATAATTCCTCATGTGAAAAATCTAAAAATATATATTTAAAAGCATGCATGGGTATCCATGCATAATCCTTAGTTCTAAAAACATGAACTGTAGAAGAAAAAAATATCATCTAATACGAAGGTTGAATTGCTTTTACCTAAGCTTTTGTTCTAAACAAGAAAACTTATAAAATTCATAAGTACCATGTGTTGGGGATCGGTATTTACGACAATAACGACACCCCCTCTTTTGCCTTTGGTTTTTTGGCTGCAGGTGACCTCGCAGCCGACATTGCGAGCTCCGGCCTAGAATCGGCGGCAGACAGAGAAGCTGCAACGTCGGGTTGCCGACATTGTTGGAGCTGGCGACGAAATGGCGGCGACCAAGAATGACGGCAACCCTTGAAGGAGGTGAATCCCGGCATGATGGCGTCCGGGAGTCAGGCCGGCGAATGACGTCACCTAGTTAGGGTTTCCGTCATCTAACGGAAATGTCATTTGTACCCTTATGACAATGTTGTACAGAATATTCCACGAATATAGTGGGTGGCTAAGGGTAATTTGGTCATGCCGAAATAACCCTTGGCCTCCCCTATAAATACCCGCCCCCGGGCTCCGTGGGACGGAACAAGAGAGGGTGCACCCCTGTAATGAGATGCTGCTCCGTTGTTCCCTGAGTGTCATTTGATCGTCCGTGTCGGGATTCTTTGTTGCGACAATGAAGAATTCCCAACACCATGATTCCTCACAGTGAAAATATATTGCAGCTAGAGAATGAAAAGGAAACATATTTATTGGAAAGCCACAAACTAAATAAATAAAACGAGTAGCCAGAACAACAATATCAGCTAGACAAATGAAATTCAGAGAGGGAGAAACGAGAGGCAAAATCGGAAGCGCAAAGCAATTCGATTATACTAGTACGTAACTGTACGTGGGAGTGTACATGTAGGGAAAAAAAGGTAATGCGGCTTGCATACCTCCGACATGAGCTCTGCCTGCCAGCAGCGCAGCCCACCTCGGTGTGCAAGAGGCTCGCGAGCGGGATGGATGCCGCAGCGCATAGAACCGGCCAATCACTCACCAGGAAATAATTACGTCACGGGTGTGCGAGCGGCCTCTTCGGGTAGCGTAGGCGAGTGCGATCGTTCCCGCCTCTTAAGCCATGTTTAGTGTAGGCTGATGTCACAAGTGTAGATTATGACATTATGAGAGTACTCTCCAATCGTGGATGTGACACTTTAAGAATAGGTGTACAAAACATTCAAATATTTTAATAAGTATACCATATTATTGGAAGCATCATATAATTATTTTTAATAAAACTTAAAATATACAACAAAAAATTAGCATAGTACATCTAAACCAACATATGGAAACAACAGGGCTCCAATAATTCAGCATCAAAGACTTATATCTAGATTATTTATTACATATCATTCTTATAGCTAGATACCATTTATTTATTTATTTTTGCAAAGATACATTTTATCTAGAAACATCATAGAGAAAATCAATTTTTGATAACCTTGGCCACTATATAATATTGATATGTGAGGTGTTTGATGTCTCCTCGGTTATTTATGAAAACACTCAAACATAGGTTTCTATGTAGTGCACAAGCCTGCTAAGCGCCCTGACAGGTGTGTGCTGCCTATTGTGATGGGCTGATCGCGCCTTTTAGGTATGTCACATATTGGCCCACCCGGGTAAATCAGATAATTTTGTCTGTTTAACTCTTCCTCTCAAAAATCAAAGGTCGAGATTCATTTCTTATCTTTCACCCCATGGTGCAAGAGAACGGACTTGGGACTACCCTAACACAGCATATACACAATATACAATGAAGACAAGAGGTGACTAGCATGCCCAAGAAAAGAAAATACAGATTCATTAATGAAGGGCCTCTTTGGCACAGCTTTTGCAACAGTTTACACTCTTACTTATAGCCCAAGCTATGTCAAAGGGTAACATTGTAAAACAGCTTATATAAGCACTATGTTTTACACTGGAGACGCCAAGCTGCAAAATGCAGCCCCTCTCGCCGCTTACGTGACACGATCGACGTGTAAGAGCAAAGACCCATGGAGCCCCCGTCAAAAGAGACAAAAATGCTCGCTCTGTTAAGAAGCGAACGGCGGCTTGAACCCGCCGAGGCGCGCGTCGGCAGGAGGCAGAACGGCGGCCGGTGATGATGAGCTGCCGGCCTGCGCGCGGTGGAGGCCTTTGCGCACGGCGTGCTGCCTGGTGCTCTGGCTATAGCCGCATCTGCAGCTTCAGTCGGTGCGTTGGTCACTTGGTTGGATGTGGATGTCGTTTCGTTAGATGGCTGGGAAGGGATCAGGCCAAGGATCTTATTTTCGTTTTTCTAATAGAAAGAGACGTACGGTGCTTTGATTTCAATTCCGTCTTGGCAAAAAGACGTACGAACTTGAACTTCTGCCATAAACAGACATATATCTGTTTCTTTTGTATTTGATTTGTTACATAATAGTATACAAAATCATGCAAGTATATGTTTTTGCGATGGGAAAAAATAATTTGAGACTAAAATATTTTTTCCCTCGCAAAAACAATATTTGAGTCTCAAGTGTTAGGGGCACTATAGTCATTTGACAGCTCTCATCCATTTTTCAAAAGACAGGATACGCGTTTTGCCAAATGATTTGATTGGATAAGCTGTTTTCCACACAATCAAACCCTACCAACCATGCCCGAAGTGGCCAAGGTCATGGAGGGAACCTTTTGGATCTCTTGTAACCTACCATCAGAATGTTGCTCCATTTGACGCTCGACTGTAGACTGTAGTCACACTCCCAGCTTTACTACGAGTGGAGGCTCTCCGGTACTGGTAGACAACGGTTGATCCTGGCTTAACAACACCCGGTCCATTGTGTTTGTAGAGCTGCTTTCCCAGTCACTCACTGTCGTGCTATAAATGGAGTTACGTGTATGCCAATCTTCAGGCGGCCACACGAATGCTGGCCTCTCAAGAGGCACATCCGGCATCGGTGCTAATTTGTTGATTATCTGCACAACCTCCACCATGCTCGGACGATTAGATGGGTTGGGATTGGTACAGGCCAATCCAAGGAGTAGTAGACGTTCAACCTCATCAATAAAAATGACTTGGTCCGGCTTGTCCCCTGTAGTAAGCATGCTGTCTATAGCCTGGAGCAGCATCCCTTGTCTGTGAAGCCGCCAAACCCAGTCTGTGATGTGGGCGTCATCAGGTTGGACGTCCGCATTCTTCTTTCCGGCAACAACCTCAAGGATAAGTACCCCAAATGCGTAAATGTCAGTCTGGCGTGTGGCCTTGCCACTCATTGCGTAATCCGGTCCTATGTAGCCAAAGGTGCCGGCAAGGCCGGTGACATAGCTCTTATTAGCAGCGACGGTGCTGGCAATGCCAAAGTCGCCAAGACGGGCACGGAACGTAGAGTCCAGCATGATGTTGCTGGTCTTGATGTCGCGGTGAAGCACCATTGGCTCATGCTCATGATGAACGTAGTGCAGGCCGGTAGCTATATCGCGCACAATGTTGTACCGGGTGCCCCAGTGCGTCATTGTAGCATCCCTTGGGTCCTGATTATTGTCACGGCCACCTCGTCGAAACAGATGTTGGTCCAAGCTACCATTTGTCATGTACTCGTAGACAAGCACGGGAACTCCCTTGTTGTAGGACCACCCTGAAATTAATTTCATTGCTCAATGTCAAATTGATATTGTTGACGGCCGTGAGAAGTGAGATTTGGTCAAATGAACGGCTCACAATCATTTGGAACTTCTCCTTTATATAATGCAGCAAATTCATAAGAGCCGGAACATGTTCCATTTTCTAAAAAGTAAGAGAAAGGAGCAAATTCATAAGAGGCGGTGCATGCAGTTGGTAGGTACGCTCACCGACTAGTGGAACGATGTTCCTGTGACGCAGACGGTTGATGATGCTAACCTCGGCGAGGAAGTCATCGTAGCGCTGGTCCTCAACTTCCTGCGTGAACTTCTTGACTGCCACCTCCATTGCTTCCCCCATCCTCGAAGCAGCAGCAGGAAGCGTGCATCGGTAGACGGCCCCAAATCCTCCTTTCCCCAGCTTCATCGTGTCGTGGAAATTCTTGGTAGCCTTTTTTATGTCGGCAAACTCAATCTCGACCGGCACCCCAGGGAGGCCCCGCATGACCTTGGCGAGCTTGCCCTGCTCCTTGCTCCATCTCCTGTACTTTGAGTTGAAATAGAAGTATACCGCAGTAGTTGAGATGGCAATGGCAGCTGCTGATCCAAGGACCGCGGATAATACGACAACCAAAGTATTCGGGCCATGTGAATGGTCCCTGGGATCGGAAAATAAATCCCAATTGTCAAGATTGAGTACTTAGCTTGCCCGGTCGAGCGAGACCAAAATTAAGAGAAGGCTCATGGATAGTGCTACTTACACCGGGAGGTTCGAATCCACCGTGAAATTCCAATCCCGAACGCCGACCATGACATCACCAACCTTGGCTGCGAAGAAGCCAACAGGCGCCGTCGCGGTGGTCCAGTTTCCCTCCATTCCATGCGGCATAGATATATTGAGCAGGTTGTTTGCCGGCTTCGGCTCTCCAGCTCCGGCGACATAGACGCGCAAGCGGTGCTCATCGGCGGCGCGGTAATCGACCCACACGGTGCGGCCGCCTGCTCCGGTGGGCGAGACGGTCACGTTAAGGCCAGCATCCGAAAGGCACGAGCAGCCCGGATTCAGCCCGCCGACCTCGATGAAGGCGAGGCCGGCTGCACTGGCGTTGGCCGGAGCGGGAGCCCTCGGTGCCATGATGATGTTGGTGCTGATGCCGCGGACGACAAAGGAGACCGGACCGGCGCCGGCGACGAGGGTGAAGCTGGTGTTGAAGGAAGCCTCTACGCCGGAGCGCCAGAAGTCGACGGGAGTTGAGAGAAGCACGAATCCCTCGGAGGTGTTGGACCCGGGGGAGGACTCGAAGCTGTCGTACCCCCCAATAACAAGGGTGGTGAGTCCGGATTTGGTTAACTGTATGTAATACTGGTCATCGGTGGCGGCGTTGAAGGCCGGGATGTTGTGGGTGACCACTTCGCCGGCGGCCACGCCACAGAAAATGCAGAGGAGGAGCAGGGCAAGCCTGTGTGCTGCTGCACGGAGCGTATGAGCTGATGAGCGCGCCATGTTGTGGCACGCGGCGTGGGGCTGGGTCCATTATACTTAGCTAGCTAGGAGCTGGGTTGTCTTTATAGACACGGGTGAAGCTGGTGCTCAACTTGTAAGATTAAGTCATGGTCAAATGACCTCATCTGAATTCGTGTCTTGGACTGAGCACATCTAGTATTTTATCTGTGTCGTCAGGGTCGACGTCAGGTGCTTATAGAGGAGGTAAGATTTTTCTTGGACGGTGGCTTCGTCCTCCAGATGATGCAACGCGTGTAAGGAGTCAGTACTCGTCAAAAGACGCGTACTTACTCGTCAAAAACTACTATGGTATCTTAAAACTATGGTGTATCTCTGTGGCAATAAAAATTGATGCTTTCAAAAGCAATGATTTATGTCCATCCCGTTTTTTCTAAAAGAAAAAAACCAAGAATCATAGTTGAACTCCCGTAACTGTCTGTCGGCGACCCCCAACAGCATCTCTAGAGGACTTAATTTCTGCGAAATTTCAAACAAGACAGATATTTTATTATACTGGCCTGAATCTTAATACAAGAGGAATTTAATTAGTGTAAATCACTCAGGAAATTAATATAAGACAGATATATGGCATGATCGGCCAGCCATCATGCAAGAAGACAATGGACTCGTCATCTTCAACCTGTGTCCAAGCCGTAACTGTTGACCATACTCTGCTATATTTATGGGATGTGGAGAGTATATACGTGGTAGTACGCGGACCATACCTGTTGACTGGTCAAATCGTCCGCTTATGCCTCTTCAGATCGATGGGGGCGTACCTGTAAACGGAAGCAACAAAGAAGCAAAAAGCACAACGCTAGTGACATGCAAAAAGATACACCTGTCGACAGTTGCTCATGTCTACGAAATTTGACTGAACCTTCGTGGTTACTAGCTGTACTATCCCTTTGACCATGTGCACAACAATGACAGTATTTTGCAACAAGCTATATTTAAAATCGAAAGTTTCACCTGATGGCGATTCATTCCTATACATGAAAGATTTGCACGGAATTTCATGGTTACTTGTACGTGTATCCTTTGACCCGGTGTGATTGTGGAGTGTGGAGAATACGGAGGATATCACCACCAGAAAGCAACGGAGTTATCTCTTGATGACCGCTTCCTTCGTTTTCACGGCGATTTTGTATGTGCGTGCGTGTGTTGCCATCGCTCGAGCAAGGACGAAAGCGATCGAAGCAGCTGAGACGATCCATAGCCAAGGCGCGCGCGCGCAGGTTCATGCATCGTCCGAGCCGCGGGCCGTCACGCGAGCACGCCGCCGTGAGCGCCGGCGAGGGCGCTAGCGGTGGCGCAGGAGCGCGACGGAGACGTTTCTGGGGGGGCGTATCCTCGTCGAGGACCAGGCGCGCGAGCAATTAACGCGGTGGAGCTCCGGCGAGCCGCGGCACCCGGACCAGGGGGGGACGCTATTCGAAATAGAGACCGCCCCATGGGTCCTGGTAACCGTTGGATCGGTCCCTTGCGGCCGGGATTCGAGGAGTTGACCAGTCTTCTCTCCTAGTCAACGAGTCAGAGCCGCGTAGCTGGGCGTCGAGGAGGAATCTCGTCGCCGATTTCTTCGGGAGATGGCCGGCCGCTTCCAACGGTCGGGAGCCGGAGGCCCAGGGCGGGCGGTTGGAGCTAGCGCGAGAGCCGATCGAGGATGACGGGCCGGCAAGCTCGCTCGCCGCCGCTTTCTTCTTGATCGCCGCCGCCACGCGAGGAAGATGCCTCGCCGTCCTCTTCATGCGTCGTAGCCGACGAAGTCCAGCAACGAACATGGTGCTGCACCCTCCCTCGCGCGGTCGCGCCATGGATTGATATGCCTCAATTGAAGCGAACCTGGGTGGTGCTTTTGACAGGACAGTGCTCTGCTCGTCCTATCGCAAGGGTTGGTGCCAGCCATGGAGCCAATGCTAACCTAACGACGGTGATTTGTGAGGTTCTCGTTGGCAATGTTCAACCAGTGACATGGTGACGGAGTTTCGATTTCAACTTCACAGGAGCGATATATCCCGTCTCCTATAGCTTACAACATTAACCAAGTGGCTTGCTTTGCATAAAGATATTTATAATGGCTTGCTGTAAGCCTGTAACATAGTCCCTGGTGACTGTTCACCTTGTTTCAGGCTTCTTGCAAGTTTGTGCTGATCGCTCCATCAGATTCGGAAGGCCACACCTGAAACGCAAACGTAGGAAAGAATCTTTCGACAGACCGTGTGTTGTGCTATTGCCTATTGGGCAACTGAAACAGGGACCAACGACGCAATTTTCACTTTGCTCTCGACAGTAAGTCCATTACAGTTGTGGAATCGTGAAATTAAAATGAACTACAAATCTTTATACGAACCATCAAAACTGGTCAGGTCAGATTACGAATTAAAACAGGTTTGGATGGATTGCCAAAACTGATCATGTTTGTTTCGAAGCCGTTCAGGCGTGTTTTGCATCCTATGGGCATCCTCCGGTGGTCATAACTCTCACATCTGATCTGAACTCTAAATTAGGTGATCCAATGTGTTTGTTTCCATCACCTTAACGAGTGCTTTGTGTAAACCTCATAAAATAAAGACAAAATGTCTAATTTGATCGTATCATTTGATTTTAACCCTACATGCACGTAGGCACACACCACATCTCAAAAAAAGAAATTAAGTACAACACTAAATTTATTGAATTATTTTTGCTTTAATCTTACATGTCTTACAATTTGCTAATTTTGGTAGTCAATATTATTCAGTCTACATTAACATATTAACTCCGAAGAGGAGTCAAAAGATCTTAAATAGTATTTTGTTCTTATTCGGCTCAACGCATATGCGTATCGGTGACGAGTTATAACAAGGGATTTTCCTAGATGGATCGACTCTAGTGCTCTGCATTGGCGTCTCACGTTTCTTTATGGCTCGTTGTCGAAGCCATATCTCGATAGTCAGGTAGCATGTCGATGAAGTTTATGAAGATGTTGCTTGTATGAACTTCTTGTGTTTGAGGAGGCAAGGGTGGCATATGCTCAGGGAAAATGATTTAGAAGGCAAGGGTGGCACAAACGACTGGCATCAGAGTACACAAAAGAGTGTCACTGCTATTGTGATCTATGACTTGATTTGATAGTTTCCGGCCGACTATTATAGAAGAACTATGTTTATTGTTTCATTACAGCTCTTAGTAGACTTAGTTAGTGCAAGAGTTAAATAGAAACATGTAATACGAAATGTTACTAAATCTCCCCAACTTCAAATGACCATTGTTGATGTATCATTAATTGTAAGAATAGGTGTACAAAACATATATTTTATCTTTACTATACTTTTGTCAGTTCTCCTTATGGTCATGGTTTAATTCTAGCTCAAAAATATATTTTAGACAAACTACGAATAAACAAAAAAGGCAAAGTATCCCTAAACATGTGGGGACAACTACGGCTCTCGTAATGCCATATCGAAGACTTATAACTAGATAAGTCATTACATCATAAATATATATCTAGACGTCAATTTTTTTTTTTTTTTTTTGCAAAGACACCTTGGATCTAGAAACATCACAGGGAAAATCGGGTTTTGAATAACCTTATTAGTCACTACATAAATGTTGATGTGAGGTTGGTTCTACATTAACCATGAGTCTGCTAAGTTGTTTGCTAGATTTGTGCTGCCTATGGTGATCGCATCATTCGCTCTAAAAAATAGTTTCTAAATTGATATGGTTGTTTATGTTTGGAGGTAAAGTTTTTATTTTTACTTGAAGGATAAGTTTTCGGTGATACAAGAGGGGGTGTATTGATGGCTTCAACTAAGTGTATTGTAAAGGGCAGTCAGGGGCAATGCGGGCGGGTGATCGCCCACCGCCCACAGCCACATTGAGTAAATAATGTTCCATTTGTTAAGAAGAAATGTTTTACCGCAGAATGGAAAAGTTCAGTATAACGTTCTATTTCTTAAAGGCAAGTTCCATTGCACAGAATGAAAATATTCCACGTTCAACAAATAATGTTACATTCTCATAATAAAAAAGTTTCACGTTCCATTGGCACATCATTTTTGTTCCATCACTATTTTGTTTCAACAAAAAATTTTATTTCCTCCAGTTATGAATATATATATTTTGTACAATACTTTGTTAAGTCCTCTCAATACTTTGTTAAAAAGTTCATTTTACCCCCCACCCCCAAAAAATCAGTTTATCTGTTTTACACCCTAAAAATTATGGCTCACTTTAGTCTCCTCATTGTGCAATATACACCCTATGTCTTTTTCGTTTCTCGGTCTACAAATAGAATTTTGAAGCCCCCACAACAGTCGTTCCACGTTCAATAAATAATGTCTTTTTTTTTCATGACGATAGTTCCCACAACCATTTTATAAAAAAATTCATTAATTTTTTATATCATGTGAATGCATACTTAATCATTTGAATAGTATTGAAAAAACTATGTCATAATTATTATTATTTTTCTTACACAGTGCAACTCAGATACACACAACGCACGCACACTCACCCCAATTTACGCACATACGCAAACCCTACCCATATGAGAATCTTTGAAGACTGAGCCGGTAGATACTCGAGATTGACGAAGTCACCACTGACGCCTTGCTGTCGACGGCCACGTCGCCTACCGCTGAAAGCACAACACCATTAAATCTTAAAAAATTCGCTCCCACCGAGAGTCGAAACCAGGACCTCACGTGCTACTGAGGCTCTCTTAGCCACCAGGCTACAAACCCTTTTGCCTATGTCATAATTATATTAACAAAGGTTGTAGTGTGAGTTGTCATTATGCAAAATTTAAACTTCAAATTTCACTTGTAGCTCGTGAAATAAAAGGGGGCTATTGCGTTTTTACCCCTACTTTGCCTTCCAATCGTGATTTTACCCCTAGAATTTAGGGTTTGCGATTTTACCTCTGGAATTTCAAAACGAAGACAAAGTTTACCCCTATCAGGGGTAAAATCGCAATAAAAATATTGCAATTTTACCTCCGGTAGGGCAAAGTCACGCTTCAATTTGAAAAATTAGGAGTAAAATCACAAAATTGAAAAAGGAGGGGTAAAATCGCAATTGAGGTGCAAACCAGGGGTAGAAACACAATAATCCTAAATAAAAAAGACACACTTCAATATGGTGTGTTTAGTACCACATAGAATTTTTTGGGGGATTAAAGTGAATTTTGATTTTGTTTAGGGTGTAAAATGAATAAACTGAATTGGTAAGCGGAGTAAAATAGACTTTTTTCTAATTTTTTTTACCAAGACAAATTATTTATTCCAGTTCCACATATACAATATTTTTGTTCCGTCCTTAAATAATATCTACTAGTATTAAAATTTATTTATCTGAGCTATAAATTTTTTTGATTAACAAATATAGATGTCGACTGCGAGCTCGGTATTGAGTCCTGCCCATCGGAGCTTTCTTCTGGAAATGCTCGCCGTTGTCTGGCAAGTGTCATGGGGGCAGGCGGGAGACGCCAGCAGCCTCTGGATCAGGGACGTGTGCGGCGGAACGGTGAGCTTCTCGGCGTCACAGCTTCTGGATCACCGGCGCTCTACGTCGCCAGCGACTCAGAGAGCATTCTTGCAGACAGAGCATGCTGCAACGACTACAGAGTATGTGCAGTTTGAGGTTGAGCGGCCATCCAATGTGCTGCAACTGAATGTCTGAATTGCAGTTTCTGCATGCCGAGAAGCGATCCAAGTTAAGACAAAAGCTCTCGTTGGCTGATCAAGCTATGCGCGGGAAACGAAACTATGAATCCCAACATTAAATTATTTGTGGAAGATCGAATATCATCAGCAACCCAGAGGAGATTTTGAAAATTTCTCTTACTGTGCGTCACCACAAGTATCCTAAGCATGGCTGAACATTCTTTCAGAGTGAAAAATCTTCCGTCTTTTGGAAACTGCTGCACAAATGTAACTGATTTTCCATGACGTAGTGTAACTGAATTTTTGCAATGATGTTTAACAGGAAAATAGCTTATGTTGTTCTTCCTATAGTAACTGTATGGATTAACTTTAAGACAATGATAGTGAAAGTGAAATGTTTGT
Source organism: Eragrostis nindensis (assembly GCA_012490785.1). Taxonomy (NCBI): domain Eukaryota; kingdom Viridiplantae; phylum Streptophyta; class Magnoliopsida; order Poales; family Poaceae; genus Eragrostis; species Eragrostis nindensis. Next base: position 263,120 of record JAAXCT010000254.1, on the reverse strand, counting down.
CAGTTTTGTGTTGTTTTATGGGAAGAGTGAGCGATAGATGATGCTCTGTTGTGGCTCAACAGGAAAAAGAGATCTTGTTTGTTTGAAGCAAACATTTAGAATCTGGAATCTTCAGACTAAACCACCCATAACTGAATCTGCTAAATTAACTGTTACCTCCATTTTAAAAAATTTGACGCTTAGGACAACAAATTTACAGAAAGATCTATTTATCGGCCTGATAAATCCTCCTGATGGCCAACCATGCGCTAGTAGTCTAGTACTACATCGGTTCACTGAATTTAGAGATGAAATGGTTTGCTTGCAGAAGAAGGCTATGTTTATGTCTTGCTGCAGCAATACTGCAAGCATGTTACTTGGCAAAAGGAAAGCTCAGTCTGCAAGCTACTTCATATTTCATATATACATATGGGTAGATTGTGCAGCGTACAAAACAGTCACTTAACATTTGGGTATGAACTTCAGGTCAAGTTCATCATGAAGATTGCACAGCTTGAGAAGAAAAAAGGAAAAAAAAAGAAACGCAGGCTTCGTTTGTTTTTTTTTTTGACGGTCACCGGGGGGGAGAGAGTCCCCACCTGAATTCATTGATATAAGGGTCGGGCTTCGTTTGTGACGCTAAGGAGGTGACTGAGGCACTTAAATATGCGCATCACAATCTGAAAACCCAAAATTCAGTTAGACAGGAAGAAATACTTAACTCTTCTAGCTAATGCATCCGCCAAGCTAGCATTGGTTAAGGTTCTTTCGATGAAGTATGTTCAGCATTTGGGAAATTGCACAAATGCAACCAAGTTGGTGGAGATGGACCTGATTGAGTATGTGACTGCAAACGAATGAGTTTCAATGTAGAGTTTGCAGTGCTATGCCAGATGTGGTGCTCTTCCTGAAGCCATTTTAAATGGAGATTTAACTATTCAGAGTATTCAACCAAGAACAGCACAGCGCATCTGAAATGTTTTGTTCAGATTCAGAGCAAACTATCCAGCTCTGAAGTCTGAACTTAACTTGGTACGAATGGCGGATGACATCGGTGTGGTGCGAGGGTCTCGACGGACGCAGCGATGGCAGCGTCGTGATCGCCCCTCCGTCGAGGACTGTTGCGCTCGTCCTCACGTCCGTCGATTGGGCAGCGGAGATGTTTTCAGAGCAGCACGAGACCATTGGGGAGCTCCTTCCCCTGCGCGCGGCCTCCCCATAGCCTCCGGCGAGCCCTACCTCTGAATCAGGCGCGCGTGAACCGGAAGGAGGGCACGCACGGTGGCAGGGCCAGCGGAGGGAGGCGACGGCGGAGTTGTCTTGAGAGTTGCGGGGTTCCTCTCCAAATGGCCAGCAACAGTTGTGGAATCGTGAGCATGCATGGCGAGTGTGTCAAACACAGCTTCTCTTCATGAGGCCGTGGTCGTGTTGGGGAAGCATGCGTGGGGAGCAGCAGAGCGCAGGTGGCGGTGCTGCCTAGCTTGCTGGCGTCATCGGCCTCCCTCCATCCACAGGCGAATAATACGGCGTGGCGAGCGCGGGCGGACGGGCAATACACGACGTACGCCCCCAAATGGCGAGCAATACAGCGACCGGTGGAGAAGCGAGCAGCACATCGGCGGCGGCGCGCCCCGAGCTGGGCCCGGCCAGCCACCGGCATACGCCGTGACGCGAGCACGCCGCCGTGAGCGCCGGCGAGCAAGAGGCGCTAGCGGGGGTGCAGGAGAGGGACGGAGACGTTTCCGGGACCAGGCGCGCGAGCAATTAACGCGGTGGAGCTTCGGCGAGCCGCGGAACCCGGACCAGGGGTGACGCTATTTGAAATAGCGACCGCCCCTTGGGTCTGGCAACCGATGGATTGGTCCCTTGCGGCTGGGATTGGATGAGTTGACCGGTCATCCCTCCGAGTCAACGAGTCAGAGCCGCGTCGCGGGGCGCAGGGCCAGGGCGGATGGATGGATGGATGGCGCGAGCGCAGAGAGCTGCGTCGCGCGGCGGAGATCGATGGCGCGTTGGCCGCCGATGAGGACGACGACGATCGCCGCTTTTGTCAGGAGATGGTCGGCCGCTTCGAACGGTCGGGAGCCGGAGGCCCAGGGCGGGCGGTTGGAGCGCGAGAGCCGATCGAGGATGACGGCAAGCTCGCCGTCTCTTTCTTCCTAGATCGCCGCCGCCAGGCGGGGAAGATGCATGGCCGGCATCTTCTTCATGCACAGCAAGCAAGCTCGACTGCTCGAGTGCTCGACGGCGTCATGCCTTTCCCCTGCCTCGCCGTCCTCTGCATGCATCGCCGCCGACGAACGTTGTGATACAAGCTTTCCGCTGGCCTAGTGAGAACAGGTCGCCAAGTCCATCGCAAAAAAAAAGAGAACAGGTCGCCAATGAACATGGACATTGGTGCTGCACACTCGCGCCATGGATTAATATGCCTGAGTTGAAGCAAACCTTGGTGGTGCTTTTGACAGGACAGTGCTCCTCTCTCTGCTCGTCAGATCACTAGGCTTGGTGCCAGCCATCGCGCCAACGCTAACGACGGTGAATTGTGGGGTTCTCGTTGGCAATGTTCAACCTGTGACATGGCGGCGGAGTTGCAATTTCAACTTCACAGTAAGCTTTCGCTCGGCTACAGCGATATATCCCGTTAATTTCAGAGCACTGTCAGATAGTCTCCGGCAGCTTACAACATTAACCAGGTGGCTTGCTTTGCACAAACAATATTTATGGCATGCTGTAAGCCTGTAACGAAGTCGCTGGTCGTTCACCAACAATGTTTCAGGCTTCTTGCAAGTTTGTGCTAATCGCTCCAGCAGATTCTGAAGGCCACACCTGACTGAAACGCAAACGTAGAAATGAATCTTTCGACAGACCGTGTGCTGCGCTATTGGGCAACTGAAACAGGGACCAATGACGCTATTTTCACTTTGCTCTTGACACTAAGTCCATTACAACGTGTTTCATTTTAATTAATTGAGTAGGATCCCTGAACATTCTTTCAGAGTGAAATACCTTCCGTCTTTCGGAAACTGCTGCACACATGTAACATATTTCCTAGTACATCGCAAGGACCTGATGAAGTAGTGTAACTGAATTTTTGTCAATGATATCTAACAGGAAAATAGCCTATGTTCTTCTTCCTACAGTAACTGTATGGATTAGCTTTAAGACAAGGATAGTGAAATGTGTGTCAGTTTTTGTGTTGTTGTATGGGAAGATTGAGCGATCGATGATGCTCCTTTGTGGCTCAACAGGAAAAAGAGATCTTATTTGTTTGTGAAGCAAACATTAAGAATCTGGAATCTTCAGACTAAACCACCGATAACTGAATCTTCTGAATGAACTGTTACCTCCATTCTAAAAAACTTGACGCTTAGGACAACAAATTTACAGAAAGATCTATTTATCTGTATGATAAATCCTCCTGATGGCATCCAACCATGCGCTAGTAGTCTAGTACTACATCGGTTCACTGAATTTAGAGATGAAGTGGTTTGCTTGCAGAAGAAGGTTATCTTTATGTCTTGCTGCGGCAATATTGCAAGCATGTTACTTGGCAATAGGAAAGCGCAGTCTGCAAGCTACTTCATATTTCATACATGTTAATAACGATCGGATCAAGTGTGGAAGCTAATTGAATTTTGCACTGATGTCTAGCAAGGCAATAGCCAGAGTTAAAGAGCCCTACAGTCAGTTATGAGATTACAATGTTTGGACAAGGCCAATGATTTTTTTTACCCTAAAAAAATGTGTTTTTGTTAAATAGTGGGGAATTGGTCACTTCTAATGAATTCTTGCATAGGAAAATTTGACTCCCGTTCCAAGTCAATTTTTTTTCTTAATATGCGACCAACTGCCCGTAGATCTCTAAACAAGAGGTATTACTTGTTTGTGAGGTAACACAAAGCATGAGGAAACTTCCCTCGCAGAAAAAAAAGCATGAGGAAACTTTCAGAATGTGGATTGTGCAGAGTACAAAACAGTCACTTAACATTTGGGTATGAAGTTCAGGTCAAGTCTTTTTTTTGAGGGATGAAGTTCAGGTCAAGTTAACGAAGGTAAAGTTCATCATGAAGATTGCACATCTTTAAAAAAAAAAGAAAACGCCATGCTTTGCTTGTGACCCTAAGGAGGTGACTGGGGCACTTAAATATGCGCATTACAATCTGAACGCCCAAAATTCAGTTAGACAGGAAGAAATACTTGACTCTTCTAGCTAACTGCACAAATGCAACAAAGTTGGTGGAAAAGAATCTGATCGAGTACGTGACTGCAAGCAAATGAATTTCAATGTAGAGTTTGTAGTTCTATGCCGGATGTGCTGCTCTTCCTGAAACAATTTTAAATAGAGATTTCAAGATCCCGAGTATTCAACCAAGAACAGCACAGCGCATCTGCAATGTTCTGTTCAGAACAACTATATATCCAGCTCTGAAGTCTGAACTTAACCAGGTACGAATGGTGGATGACGTCGGTGTGGTGCGAGGGTCTCGATGGACGCAGCGATGGCAGGGTCGTCGTGATCGCCTCCGTCGAGGGCTGCTGCGCTCGGCCACACGTACGTCGATTGGGCGGCGGAGATGTCTTCAGAGCTGCTCGGGACCATCGGGGAGCTCCCGCCCCTGCGCGCGTCCTCTCCATCGCCGCCAGCAAGACACCCCCCTGAATCAGGTGCGCGTGAACCGGAAGGAGGGCACGCGCGGTGGCAGGGCCAGCGGAGGGATGCGGCGACCTCGCCGGCGCAGAATACTTGCGAAACGACCCCCATGTCGCGCCGAAAAATTTGCAAAACGACCCCTGGTTTGGATCGCAACCAATAATCGCGATCCAAATTAGGGGGGTATTTGAAATAATCTCGATCGCGATCCAGGTATTTTCCAATAAACCCCCTGGTTTGCCGGCTCGTTCGTTTCTGCATCCCCGCCGTCCGCCGTCGCCATTGCAAGCGTCGCGAGGCTCCATCCAATCCGTCCTCCGTTCAATCCATGGCATAACCCGTCTCTCATAAAACTTCCGCAGCAAGGAACGAACTGCGGAGGTCAGTGAGCGCGCGCGAGCCGCCGCCGCGCACGAGCAGAGCAGAGCAAGCAGCAAGCTTCAGGGCAGGCATGGCAGCCCGAACCGGACCCTGTTAATTCTGCCGCAGCGGCTGAGACGGTGAGAGGCCAGTGTGAATCGAGCAGCCTGACTTCTTTGTCGGCAGGCGCGGCCGTGATCTCCTGATGCAAGTCCCCCACTGGTCTCATCTGTGTACTGCAATTTTTTTCCCCACATTTTTTTTAAATGTCAAAGGGGGGATAGAATCCCCACCTGATATTCCATTTTCTATTAAATGAGTAGCTCAAAATGGCTCAAGAGATTTACATCAGCATGCCCAAAGCACAATGGGCGTATACAAGTGGAGACAACAGAAAAATGATAGGGCGACATACATCAAGAACTTAAAAGAGGACAGGGGTACACTAAGAAAGAGCAGCCCTGTGACGCCTAAAATAGCCTAGCCTTAATCTTAAACTCAAGCTGAGAGCAACCACCGTTTGTCGCCAAACGTCCTCACTGAACAACGTACTTGCCTTCATCACAATGAGCATTGCACCGCCACATCACCCCTCGTAGCTGCGCCGTCCTGGTGTCACCCTCCACCTTCCAACAAGGGGAGGAATCCTTGAGGGACGAGAGGACCGCCCAACAGAGGGGGACTAAGAGTGAGGGTGGCACGCTGACCACTGCACGCCGGAAACGCCGACCTCCCTTGAAGCTGACAAAGCCACCTTTCCCAGAGCATCCGGTCTCCACGAGCCACCATCCAACGCCCTCTGTGGGGAGGAATCCGCAGAGGAGGGAGGGCCAGCCAACATGAACGCACACGGCATATAATTTGATGACACCACCAGCAAGGAGACCGACGACGAAGCAGAGGCGCCAGAGAAAACACCTGTCGAACCACAATGAAGGCCAACAGCAGGGCCAAGACCATAGGCCGGCTGTGAAAGGTCCACGACATGGCATAGCTAACCTCGTTAAAGCTCCATGGCAATGCCTTCAGGAAGGATGCGACGGCAGAGGCCGACGCCATTGCCCGCTCTAGCACAATGCCAAATCAAGGTTTGCACCCATAGCACTTAGAGGTTAGCACGGTAAGACACCTCGACAACACCTCCAAGGAGGAAAATGGCATCCATAGACGTCATTGTTGCCACAAAGCTTTCGCTCGGTGTCTCACACTTCCCATGGACACGACAGCACCGACCAGCCTGTTGAACCCCAGCACACCACAGCAATGTGGAGAGAGGGGCCGTACCATCACCAGCAAGGGGGAACAGCTTCAAAACCTTACCACCAGGAGCCAATGGCGATGTAGACCCACCGCCCCCAAAGAGCGCACAGCTGCGCTAGGCGGGAGGACAAGCAGAAAGTTCAGAATCCCAGTTTGAACCTATAATTCTGCACGGTTGTCTACTGAAGGATGTCGTTTCGTTGTACGGAATCTCACTAAACTGATCCAGGAAGGGCCAAGCAAATCCGCCTCCACTGTCTCTGATCTCTTGACAGTTCCTTCTTGGCTTCAAGTTCAGGAGTCAGGACATCCCAGTTGCCGGATATGAATGTGATATTCTGGTGTATTGTAATCATTAGTGTCAGACTGTCGCCTGATAATTTGGGCATTGGAAATTGGCATTGGCCGCTTTGTTCTACTTCTTTCATGTTAAATCAGAGGAAACGTACCATTTTACTGATGAACTGAGCATTCGTGTCTGAATCAGGTGATGCTCTGTCCCGAGCTCTGCTTTTTCAGGGTAGTGTCACTAAAGTACTAAACCTTTCAACTGTCGAGAGTACAACCTGAGACTCGACCGCGTGTTCATGAACCTTCCTCTCAGCACTCTGTTCCCTAACTCCACCCTTACCTCGGTAGTACGCTCAACCTCTGATCATACCCCCCTCCTCACTTCCATCGCCACCACAATCCCCAAACCCTCCACTTTCCGCTTCAACAACTCTTGGCTTAAGCACAATGATTTCCTTCCCACGGTTCTCCCGGCTTGGTACTCTGCTCTTCACCGTGGTGGTGCCTCCGGCCACCTGGCTGGCAGCCTCAAGGCGGTAAGGTGTGCTGCCAAACACTGGCAGCGCGTGAAACGAACCCCTCCCCTCCTCATGCAAAATTGCAAGTTCCTCATATACTTATTTGACATTCTGGAAGAAGATCGCCCATTGTGTGCAGGTGAACAGTTCATCCGGGCCACATGCCAAGACCAACTTGCTCTCCTTGTGCGAGAGCGGGCAGCCTACTGGAAACAAAGGGGAAAATTCCGGGCAATCCGAGAAGGTGACTCAAACACAGCCTTCCACCATGCACAGGCAACACAACGACTCCGGCGCAACCAGATTCGCACAATTGAAGTTGCAGGTGTGGCGGCCACATCTCATGAGGCTAAAACTGCAGCACTGACGCAACACTTTGCGAGCATCATGGGGACAGAAAACACAACAGAGTGGCGGTTTGATCTGTCCAGCTTATATCCGGAGGTCAGCCCTTTAAGCACAGAGTTACTGATTGCAGAGTTCAGCTCCGGAGAGGCACTTGCTGCAGTACGTGGGATGAACCGGGACAGTGCACCGGGTCCTGACGGTTTTGGGCCAAGTTTTTATCAGGCTGGGTGGACCACGGTTGAACCACGTGTCATGAGCTTTGTCCGAGAGTTCTACGCCGGCATTGCTGATCTTGAACGACTGAACAGGGCATATATGGTACTCCTGCCAAAGAAAGCAGACTCCCGCACTGCTGACTCGTTTCGGCCAATTTGTCTCCAGAACTGCCCACTAAAAATTCTCTCCAAGATGCTCACCACACGGCTGCAGTTGCAGATCTCCAAGCTAATCGATGTGGATCAAACTGGATTCCTCAAAGGTCGTTCCATCTCTGAGAACTTCATCTATGCAATGGAACTTGTGCAATGCTGCCACAAGAGAAAAGTGCCCACTCTAGTCCTCAAGCTTGACTTCGCGAAAGCATTCGACTCTGTGAATTGGGACAGCCTGCTTTGTGTACTACATGCCCGTGGTTTCCCTCCCCTATGGCAGCACTGGATCAAGCATATTCTCACCACGTCAAAATCGGCTGTCCTCGTCAATGGTTGCCCCGGGCCATGGTTCTCATGTCGGAAAGGTTTGCGGCAAGGTGATCCACTGTCCCCGTACCTCTTCCTGTTGGTTGCCGATGTACTGCAGCGCCTGATCAAATATGATGCATCGGTACGTCACCCCCTCGAGGACAACAACACATGCCCGGTACTTCAGTATGCAGACGACACATTGATCCTGCTGAGGGCAGAACGACAGGATGTGCAGCGCTTGAAGAAGCTCCTAGATGACTTCTCAGCCGCCACTGGACTGCACATCAATTTTCATAAAAGCACGGTTGTCCCAATGCACGTCGACGACTCCTCCCTACCAGAACTGTTGGACATTCTTGCGTGCCAATGTGAGAGCTTCCCACAGACGTACTTGGGGCTGCCGCTCTCCAACACCAAGCTCAACCTGACTGCATTCGCACCCCTCATCAGTAAGGCTGACCGTTACCTCTCTGGCTGGCAGGCATCACTCTTGAACCCCATGGGTAGGGCTGTTCTCGTCAACTCCGTGTTGGATGCACTACTCACATATGCCATGGCCGCACTACAGCTACCTCAAGGTGTCATCGAAATGGTTAACTCACGCAGGCGAGCATTCCTATGGTCCGGCGGGGAGAAATCCAGCGGCGCAATGTGCCTCATCTCATGGGAACAATGCTGCCTTCCACGCACGCAGGGCGGGCTCGGTCTCAAGGATCTGGCCACACAAAACATGTGTCTGTTGCTGAAACTTCTTCATCGTATCCACAGCCCCGGTGATTCTGCATGGGCGAATTGGGTGCGAAACCGTATTGACATGGTCAGTCTGCAAGGAAACATGGATGGTCACCACTGGTCGAAACTGCAAGAGCTGCTGCCTACCTATCGTTCTCTCACAACCGTGGAGGTGCGAGATGGGGCGTCCACGTCCTTCTGGGATGATGTGTGGTTTGAGTCAGGGTGTTTTCTCCGAAGCATACCCGGCACTTCTCAGCCATTGCCTAAAGCGGGATATTTCAGTTCGTGCAGTCATGCGTGACGGACTCTCAGCATACCTTGTGCCACGCCTTACTGCTGCAGCTGAAGAAGAACTCACCGAGCTCCTAGGCATTCTGGAAGCAGTCCAACTGACAACTGGAAATGATGTGCGGAACAGCCCCTTCCTGGACCCATCCGGTGCCCTTCGGTCCTCCCCACTCTACCGTGCTATGGTGCATAACAGAGAAGAGGAGTGTGACTATCATCAGTTCGTATGGAACAACCACGCACCACCACGAGTGCGTTTCTTCGCCTGGTTACTAGTGCAAGGAAGGATCCAGTGCCGCTCAAACCTCTTGATGAAGCACATCGTGGAAGATGCAACCTGTGAGCTATGTCATGAAGCTGAAGAAACAACCGACCACCTGATCTTCCAATGTAGCTTTGCGCGTGCGTTCTGGACTGCAATTGATCTGCAGGTAACTGACGGTGACACCACAAGCAAACTTTGGGCCCTACAATGCCCGCCATCCATCCCCGCTCTGCATTTCTCCACATATGTTCTCCTCTGTTGCTGGCAGCTGTGGAAACATCGGAACGAAGTTGTCTTCCGGTCAGCCGAGCCATGCCTCTCCTCTCTGCTGGTTACGTGCAAGGAAACAGTGCAACTATGGCGTTGTCGGATCCCGAACAGTGACGGTGTTGTAACTGACGCTTGGTGCTCCTCTTTCTCTCTGATGTAAAATGTTTTCCATTCACCCTACCCTGTGTAAACCTTAAGCCCGGCCAGCAGTTCGGCCTGTTTTAATGAAAATTCAGGTGGGGATGCTCTCCCCCCCGTCGACCGTCAAAAAAAAAAAAAAAACCTGAGATGCAGAGACCTCGCCTGTTCCTGGAGTTTCAGCATTGTGCAAGCAAAGAAGTTTACTCAAAGTTAGCTCTGTGATAAACTTTCCGACCGTGCCCAGTCATGTACCATTTTTAGAGGAAGCCAGTCCTCGCAAATATGAGTCGACGCATATAGAAATGTCGCTACTCCTCGCAACAAAAGAATTTCACCACCAAGCAAACTTAGTTAGATGATTGGCGGCTGCACTATTTACTCATACAAGTACATAAAAACTTGCAAACTATTTGAGATTTCTGCAGTTTGCATGACCACGCCTAGAGCTGGATTTCTGATGGCCTGCTGAAATTATTCTCATGCAAACCCTTTTTGCCAAAAAGAAAAAAAAAGGAGAAAAACAGCAACCTGCATTGTACAGAATCAACCCATCTATTTTCCATAAACCTGGCACAAACACAACACAAAATAATAAAATAATTTAAATTAGACGGCAAGAACATGAACGGGGAAACATTGGATTTCAGGCCATGGCTTGATAAAAGAAATCACGATAAAAAAGTGTGTTGAAACAATTTGTGTCTGACGCAAAGGAGGTGACCATGGCACTTAAATATGTGCCTCACAATCTGAAACCCAAAATCCAGTTAAACAGCAAGAAATACTTCTGTCTTCAAGCTAATGCAGCTGCCCAACTAGCATTGACTAGGTTGAATTAAGTATATTCATCATTTTGGAAACTGCACAAGTGCAGCCAGTTTGGTGCGAGTCAAGGACCTGATGAGGTATGTGACTGCAAGCAAGTGAATTTGCGTACAGACCTCAAACGTAGAGCTTGCAGTTTTTTTTTTTTTGAAGGCAAATAGGCAGGTGTTCTACCCTTTCATTATAGAAGGAGAAAAATCCAGAATACAAAAGTAAAAGGTTCTTAAACTAGCCTTGGCAGCTTATGCTGCCACAAGGGGGAAACAACCAGGTTAAGAAACAAAAGCAACTGTCAAAGCTGCGAAAACAAGGAAGAAACACTTCATGAGAGAGTTACTCTGTGCTTCTTAGGAGCGCTACTACATCGACGTTGTTCTCCGGCTCTTGTTCCACACCTGCTAGCAGTGGCGTCTTCATAGCCCAACTATATTGGTCGATCTCTTCCTTTGCCCTCATGTTCCCAGTCCTCTTCTTTTCCTTGGAAGATCCTTCTGTTTCTTTCCTTCCAGATGTTCCACCATGTGTACAAAATGACTCCCGTCAGGTAACGCTTGTTTTCCTTTGGTAGAGCTCTGCATGCTTTTTCTAACCAAGCCGCAACTTCTTCTTGACCCTCGATGGAGCCTACAATTCCTGCAACAGAGAACCAGGTAGCAACCTTCTCCAAAACTTGTTTAGAGAAAGCACAGTCAATCAATAAGTGTAATGTGGTTTCAGCCTCCTGTAAGCAAAGCGGGCAGATTATGTTATTGTCCCATCCCTTGCTATCCATGTTATCAGCTGTTAGAATCTTCTCATGAAGAGCTAACCAGCCAAACAAAGTGACCTTTGGTTGAGCCTTCGCTCTCCACAATTGCTTAGTGTCGAAAGGTCTGTACATCCCCAGGAATTGTGCTTTGTATGCCGTATGCGAGCTATACTCCCCAGTAGCTGACCATTTCCATTGAACAACATCCTTTGTATCCGGCACCAGGTTGACATCTTGGAGCATGTTCCACAGTTCCACGTACTCTCTTATCTGCTCAGTTGTTGTGATGTTTTTCACCGATCTAATCCAATTTTTGTTTTCCAACTCCTGCGCTACCTTCCTTTTCTTCCTTGTTGCCAATGCGTAAAGATGAGGGGCCTTTTCTTTTAACACCAAGCCATTCAACCAGTTGTCATGCCAAAAAAGCGCTGTCTGCCCGTCGCCAATGGTGATGTTGGTTGACGCCCTGAAAAGGTCCCTGTCTTGCTCTGTACAAGGGATTTGCATTCCTTTCCATGGCTTCACTTCATTGGACCATGAATGCCAAATCCACCGTTGTCGTAAAGCCCGACCGTCGAGCTTGCAGTTTATGCCATACGTATGAAGATCCAGAGTATTCAACCAAGAACAGCACAGCACAGCACATCTGAAAGTTTTGTACAGAACAACTATCCAGCTCTGAACTCAACCAATACGGATGGTGGATGACGGCGATCCGGTCGTTCCGGCGTTGGCGCCAGGCAATTACGGCGTCGGCGGCGCAGAATACTTGCATCAGGAGATCGCCGGCCAGACTTATCAGGCACGTCTTTTTACTGATGAGCTGAGCGTTGGTGTTCCAATCAGATGATGCTCTGCGCCGAGCTCTGCTTTTTCAGGGTTGTGTGAGTGACAAAACCTTTCAACTGTAGAGAGAGAGAGAGAGAGCACGAACTAATGAGACGCAGAGACCACTCGCCTGTTCCTAGAGTTTCAGCGTTGGTGAGGCGAGCGTCAAACACAGCTTGATTGTCTCCTTGAATAACAGATTTGCAGAGCATATGAGCCGGTAGGTCGTGGGAAATAATAGAGTTTCAAGCGGGAACTAAGCCGCCGTTTCATCCTGCCTAGCTAGCTAGCTTGCTGGTACGTGTGCAGCAGAGCAGAGCACCGCCATTGTGTTGGCCAAATGGCCAGCAACAGTTGTAGAATGGTGGAGCATGGCGAGGAGGAGCAGAGCGCAGACGGTGCTGCCTAGCGTCGGCCCTCCACGGGAGGCATGGCGAGCGCGGACGGACGGGCAATACACGACGCCCAAACGGCGAGCAGCTGTACCGCGACCGAGAAGCGACGCCCCGAGCGGGGCCCAGCCGGCCACCTGCATCTGCCGTACGACGCGAGCACGTCGCCGTGAGCGCCGGCCGGCGAGCATGAGGCACTGGTCGAGGCGCTCGAGCGGAACGACGGAGTCGTTTCTGGGGAGGCGTATCCTCGCCGAGGACCAGGCGCGCGAGCAATCAACGCGGTGGAGCTCCGGCGAGCCGTGGCACCCGGACCAGGGGGTGGAGGCTATTCGAAATAGCGACCGTCCCTTGGGTCCTGGCAACCGTGGATCGGTCCCTTGCGGCCGGGATTGGATGCGTTGACCAGTCTTCTCTCCTAGTCAACGAGTCAGCGCCGCGTCGCGGGGCGCAGGGCCGGGCGGATGGATGGATGGATGGCGCGAGCGCGGAGCAGCGTGGGGCGGCGGAGGTCGACGGCGCGCTAGCTGGGCGCCGATGAGGACGACGACGACGTCTCATCGCCGCTTTCTTCAGGAACGGCTGGGGAGACGGCGGGACGCTTTGAATTGGCGGTCGGTTCGCGAGAGACGAGCGCGGCGCGGGAGAGGTCCCCCCGGCGTCGAGGATGGTGGCGAGAGCTCGCCGTTGCTTTCTTCTAGATCGCCGCCGCCGCCGCCGCCCGGCTGGTCCAGCGACGCGTCAATGAGCCCAGACGGTGAAGATGGCCGGCATCTTCTTCATCGGGAGGTCGCCACCATCTAAGCATGTGCCGCAGCTAGCGCCGACCGAACGCCGGCCACAGGCTTTGCTGCGAAGCACCGGCAAGCAAGCGTGAGTGCTCCACGGCACGGTGCCTTTCCCCCTGCCTCGCCGTCGTCGCCGACGAACGTTGTCATAGAAGCTTTCCGCCGGCCGATCTTGGCTTCTGAGCACAGTTCAGCAACGAACATGGTGCTGCACCCTCGCGCCATGGATTGATATGCCTGAATTGAAGCGAACCTGGGTGGTCTCTGCTCGTCAGATCACAGGGCTTGGTGCCAGCCATCGTGCCAATGCTAAGGACGGTGATTTGTGAGGTTCTCGTTGGCAATGTTAACCTGTGACATGGTGACGGAGTTACGATTTCAACTTGTCAGGAAGATTTTGCTTGGCTACAGCGATATACTTATCCCATTAATTTCAGAGCACTGTAAAATCGTTTCCTGCAGCTTACAACATTAACCAACTGGCTTACTTTGCTCAACGATATTTATGGCTTGTTGTAAGCCTGTAACAAAGTCCCTGGTGACCCACCAACAATATAATGTGTCACGCTTCTTGCAAGTTTGTTCCAATCGCTCCAACAGATTCTGAAGGCCACACCCTGAAACGCAAACGAAGAAAAGAATCTTTCGACAGACCATGTGCGCTACTGGGCAACTGAAGAAACAGGGACCAATGACGCAATTTTCACTTTGCTCTTGACAGTAAGTTCATTACAACAGTAGGATGCCCGATAATTCTTTCAGAGTGAAATATCTTCCGTCTTTTCGAAACTGCTGCACAAATGTAACATATTTCCTAGTACATCGCAAGGACCTGATGAAGTACTGTAACTGAATTTTCGCAATGATATCTAACGGGAAATTTGCCTATGTTGTTCTTCCTACAGTAACTGTATGGATTAGCTTTAAGACAAGGATAGTGAAATGTTTGTCAGTTTTGTGCTGGTTTATGGGAAGGGTGAGCGATCGGTGATGCTCCGTTGTGGCTCAACAGGAAAAAGAGATCTTATTGGTTTGTGAAGCAAACATTAAGAATCTCGAATCTTCAGACTAAACCACCCATAACTGTTACCTCCATTCTAAAAAACTTGACGCTTAGGACAACAAATTTACAAAAAGCCTGATAAATCCTCCTGATGGCATCCAACCATGCACTAGTAGTCTAGTACTACATCAGTTCACTGAATGATGAAGTGGTTTGCTTGCAGAAGAAGGCTATGTTTATGTCGTGCTGCAGCAATATTGCAATTTGCAAGCATGTTACTTGGCAAAAGGAAAGCTCAGTCTGCAAGCTACTTCATATTTCACACAAGTTAACGATCGGATCAAGTGTGGAAGCTAATTGAATTTTGCACCGATTTCTAGCAAGGTAACAACTAGAGTTAAAGAGTCCTACAGTCACTTATGAGATTATAATGTTCGGACAAGGCCAATGATTTTTTTACCCCAAAAAGATGTGTTTTTGTTAATAGTGGGGAATCTGGAAATTCTAGTGAATTCTTGCATAGGAAAATTTGACTCCCGTTCCAAGTCATTTTTTTCTTATTATGCGACCAACTGCCCCGTATATCTCTGGAAGAATGGCTACACTCAGAAACAAGAGGTAACACAAAGCATGAGGAAACTTCCCAATTCCCTTGCCAAAAAAAAAAAAAAACATGAGGAAACTTCCCTTGCCAAAAAAAAAAAACCGCATGAGGGAACTTTCAGAATGTGGATTTTGCAGAGTACAAAATAGTCACTTAACATTTGGTTATGAAGTTCAGGTCGTCTTTTCTTTGAGGGATGAAGTTTAGGTCAAGTTAACAAAGGTAAAGTTCATCATGAAGATTGCACATCTTGGAGAAAAAAAACGCCATGCTTTGCTTGTGACCCTAAGGAGGTGATTGGGGCACTTAAATATGCGCAACACAATCTGAAAACCCAAAATTCAGTTAGACAGGAAGAAATACTTAACTCTTCTAGCTAACTGCACAAATGCAACCGAGTTGGTGGAAAAGGACTGATGTGACTGCAAGCAAATGAATTTCAGTGTAGAGTTTGAGTTTTATGCTGCTCTTCCTGAAGCCGTTTCAAATAGAGATTTAAAAGTCCAGAGTATTCAATTCAACCCAAGAACAGCACAGCGCATCTGAAATGTTTTGTCCAGATTCAGGACAACTATCCAGCTCTGAAGTCTGAACTGAACCAGGTACGAATGGTGGATGACGTCGGTGTGGTGCGAGGGTCTCGACGGACGCAGCGATGGCAGCGTCGTGATCGCCCCCGTCCGAGGACTGCTGCGCTCGGCCACACGTCCGTCGATTGGGCGGCGGAGATGTCTGTCTTCAGAGCTACACGGGACCATCGGGGAGCTCCCGCCCCTTCGCGCGGCCTCCCCATGCCTCCGGCGAGCCCTGCCTCTGAATCAGGCGCGCGTGAACCGGAAGGAAGGCACGCGCGGTGGCAGGGCCAGCGGAGGGAGGCGACGGCGGTGGCGGCGCGACCTCGCCGGCGTAGAATACTTGCGAAACGCCCCCCAGGTCGCGTCCGGAAATTTGCAAAACGACCCCTGGTTTGGATCGCGACCAATAATCGCGATCCAAATTAGGGGGGTATTTGCAAATAGTTGGATCGCGATTATTATCGCGATCCAGGTAATTTTGCAGTAAACCCCCTGGTTCGGCCGGCTCGTTCGTTTCTCCGTCCCCGCCGTCCGCCGTCGCCGTCGCCGGCGTCGCGAGGACCCATCCAACCCGTCCTCCATTTAATCCATGGTGGTATCCGTCTCAGATCTCACTGCCGCAGCAAGGAATGAAGCGCGGGGCTACCGCGGCGAGCGCGCGCGCTCGAGCCGCCGCCGCGCACGAGCAGAGCAGAGCAGAGCGAGCAGCGGCGCGTTCGAGCTCGGGGAAGGCATGGCAGCCTGAATCGGGCCTGGATAGTCTGCCAAAGCGGCTGCGACGGTGAGAGGCCAGTGTAAATCGTCGCTGGCCGGCGCGGCCGTGATCTCCTGATGCATGTTCCCCAATCCCCTACTGGCCTGTGTGCGGCAAATTGTCTGCGATCCATGAAGCATATCTGAAGAAATTTTCATTTCCCAGACACCATGGAAAATGCACATCGACGAATTGTTGAAGCACGGGAAACCGTTTGGCTTATTGTTTTCTCCAGATTCTAACAGACAGAAAAAATGCAGAGCCCGAGTTTGAACCTGTAACTTCTGCACGGTTGTCTACTGAAGGATGCCAGTGCCACTCTGTTGGACAGCAGCTCAGTAAACTGATCCATGAATGCTAAACCGTCCTCCACAGTGTCTGATCTCACACGATCGTCTCGCAGCTTAAAGTGCAGGACAACCCAGTTGCAGGATATGAATGTGATACTATGGTGCATTGTAAACTTGTAATGATCTGGTGTCAGATTTTGACCTGAAAATTTGGGTACTGGCCATTAGCATCGGAGGTTTTGTTCTAGTACTTGCAGGTTGAAGCAGAGGAAACGTATGGGCGTGTGACAACAGGAAGGAAGACTTCTGAACATGATTGAGACCAAGCAAAGTGCATGTATATGACTGGCGGCTGCATTATTTTCCCGTACAAGTACTTACAAGACCACGTTAAAATTTGCAAACTGTCTGTGATTTCTGCCGTTTGCATGACCACCCTGGGCCTGGAGTTTTTGCTTGGCCTGCTGAAAGAATTCTCAAGAAACCATTTGTGGACCTGATCAAGAACTGTAACAAGTGAATTTTGCAATAATGTCTAGCAAGGCAATAGCCCACGTTGTTCTTCCTACTGTCATTATATGGATTCATGTTCAGACTTCAGTCAAGATAAGTGAGATGTTAGTTTTGTTTCTGTTTTACGGGAAGGTGACTAGGTGAGCGAACAATGCTACGTGTTTGGCTCTGAAACAAATAAGAGATGTTATTTGTTTGCGAAGCAATACAAAGCAAGTGCAAACGTCCAAAATTTTGATTCTGCATTACTGCAATTACAGTTCTCGTAACTGAAACTGCTCAATCAACCAGTTCAACGTGTCCCAGACTTCTAACATGCATCTCTTTTACCGATGAATTGCGCCTTCGTATCTATATCAGATGAAGTCGCTACCTCTCGCAACAGAAGAATTTTCACCACCCTGATTTAGGCTCGACCTCTGCTTGCTCTGCACTAAAAAAAACTCGACCTGCGGGGGGTATGACGGCCCCCGAGCATTTTTTAAGGAGAATGATCTTCTCACACAGATCGAGAAAACCCCCGAACCCCCCTCCGCACCCGTACATAGGGACTAAGCTGGCCGGTGAGAATCGGCGCGAGTTCTTAACCTGAGCTTTGGCGCGCGGAAGAGCGAAGGAATTTTTTTACTCTGCACTGCAGCGTAGCATTTCAGCTACATGTGCTACAGTGCACGCGGGGCACTATAGCGAGCTACAGTACCGCGCGGTGCCTCCGCTCGATCCCGGGTCGACAGGGCAAACGCCCCGGAGCCGGTGGCTCTGACCACACGGGACAACAAGCTTTGGCTGCTTGCTCTGCACTATGGAGTGGGTTCTGAAGACCAAGCAAATTTTAGCTACATGATTGGCGGCTGCACTTTTTTCTCATACAAGTATCTGGGATTTCTGTAGTTTATATGGTCTCACCTGGAGTTGGTGCTCTGTTTGGCCTACTGAAAATATTCTCAAGCAACCTTTTTTTTTCAAAAATAGAAAAAAGAACAAAACCTCAAGCAACCTACACTAATCAACCCTTTTATTTTCCATAAACCAAAAAACACTCACAAAAAGAAAAAGAAAATGGATGGCTAGAACATGGACCCTGCAGGCAGCCCACTTGCATCAGCGTTACCTTTATTTATTCCATTGCTGCATCGGGATTTGCAAGGCCAGGGCTATCCATCCATTTCTATTCTTTAGCGGCGTGGATTCCACTTGGTATTGTCCGGGCTTTAGCCTTTTTAGCACCTCGCTTTCGGCCCGGTCCTTTTGATCGAGATGGGATCGCTAGATGCAGAAATATGGTCCATTTTTTCTCTGACAGCTACAGCCTTGTGAATATTTTATAGGAAGAAGTCTATTTTACTACCCTCAAGTATTTATGTAGTTTACTTAACCCCTTAAACTAATCTTTAGTCTAATTTACTACTACCCTCAAGTATTTATGTAGATTGGTTCAATTCACCCCCTCGTGAATTTTTAATTTTTTGTTTCTCTTTGTATGGGTTATATTTGAAGCTCAAATTTTGTAGGATGGTAGATGACATCATTCTCTATGCTAGGAAAATTGTTTCAGTTTTTTTTAGAAAGCCTTTTTAGCACCTCGCTTTCAGCCCGGTCCTTTTGATGGAGATGGGATCGCTAGATGCAGAAATATGGTCCATTTTTTCTCTGACAGCTACAGCCTTGTGAATTTTATAGGAAGAAGTCTATTTTACTACCCTCAAGTATTTATGTAGTTTACTTAACCCCTTAAACTAATCTTTAGTCTAATTTACTACTACCCTCAAGTATTTATGTAGATTGGTTCAATTCACCCCCTCGTGAATTTTTAATTTTTTGTTTCTCTTTGTATGGGTTATATTTGAAGCTCAAATTTTGTAGGATGGTAGATGACATCATTCTCTATGCTAGGAAAATTGTTTTAGTTTTTTTAGAAATATTTCTTGCATTATTCTATCTTATATGTTGAATTTGTATGGCACACTTTCCGCAGAGAAAAAATTAAAAAAAAATAAAACAATTTTCTAACATAAGGTATGTTTTAACCTATAATCTCACAAAATTTTACACTCAAACATGATGTGTACCTAGAGATACAAAAAAGAAAAAATTCATGAGGGAGTGAATTGAACCAATCTAAATAGTTCAAGGGAGTAAAATGGACCAAAAATTAGTTTAGGGGGTTAAGTGAACTACATGGATACTTGAGGGTAGTAAAATGGACTTCTTCCTATTTTGTATATCCTTTTGTCATTATTAAAATATGTAATGTTTAGAAAAACAAATTGAAATGTGATTTGAAGTAGAATAGTTGCCTTAAGCGTCATATGTCTGATAATGAAGGTAGACAAATTTTCCCAATCGGGGTGGCATGGCATAATTTTTGTTTTTCTAAGTTTGCTCTATTGAAAGTAAACTGGTGAGCGTACCTTAACCCATAGCTGCTTGTGGCCCATTCTTGAAATTTATGAATTTGACATGAATTCAACCCGATTCCAAAATCCCATTGGAATTCTGAAGTTGTTGTGCTCACGTGTGTCAGGTAGGAGGCTAAGGCTACAAAATTTTCACGTATTTTTACATCTTTTTCACAATGTTTACAAAGAACATCGCCAGCTTATATTAACATCCTGGAGTTTTTCTCGCAAAAAAAAGAAAAACATCCTGGAGTTTAACTCAAGGTCAGACTTGAGCCATGATGCTTGAATTTCATGCACGCACTGACCGCCGACTGTTGATCGGATCATGTGCCGACCTCGCCGATCCCAGAAAGAGCAAAGGACTTATACCTGCCGCCTGGTCGGCAACACAAGGCGTGCCTCGACACGACTCAAACTCTCTCTCTCTCTCTCTCTCTCTCTCTCTCTCTCTGCTCTCTGCTTCAGGCAAGAAACAGAGCCCAGAAACAGCTGCAAAACACGAGTCCTTTTGCCATTCCAAGGTTGCGTGCCGCCAACGCTGACCAGTGACCACTATCACGGCAGGGGAAACGCACGTGCACCGGAGCCGTCCATGACCGAATATCCGGCCCAGATATCCCCATCGCACTGCCCCGACACGCCCATCCCATACACTGTCCCAACCCGTCACGTCCGGATCGCGTATCCGGGCCGTCCAACCAAATTATTCGCACCACGGCCCACGAAACGGACGGTCGGGCCGTCGGGGTCGCGAGCCGGATAATTTGGCGAGGCTATAAGTACGGCGCGGCCGCCTCCGCCGCAAACCCTCACGCTCCATCCAGGCGGCCGCTACTCTCTCCTCTCGCTATTCGCTTTAGGGTTCCGAGAAGAGAGAAGAGGCGACGCCATGTTGGTCTACCAGGATCTGCTCACCGGTGAGTTTCCCCGATTTTCCATTGGGTTTTCTTACCCGGCCGTTTTGGGTGGGTTTTGTGGGGATTAGGGTCTGGAGTTGGGGTAGGAATTGTGTGGCGACGCGGTGAGGTTAGATCTGATCAATATGTTGGTCGGTCTCGGGATGCCGCTCATAATTCGCTGCATCAAAACCTGCGATTTGCTATATTGATTTGGGGCGGAGTAGAATGGCTAGATCTGCTGCGAATGGATGGTATTACGCAGCTGGTTTTGTTAGTTTCACCGAATTGATGTGCGATGTTACGAAATTGTTGCTTGATTTGGCTGAACTTGTGTGCTGTTTGATGTGGTTGCAGGCGACGAGCTGCTTTCCGACTCGTTCCCGTACAAAGAGATCGAGGGCGGCGTGCTCTGGGAGGTCGAGGGCAAGGTACGTCTGTCATCTCCTTTCTTCTAACGGCGCGCCCGGACTTATGAATCATATTGAAACTCTGTTCTGTCTGATGCTCGGATAGATCGTATTCATTGATGCAACGGATTTAGCGAGACTTTTTTTGATTGATGGAAGCAGATTTAGTTAGATTTCGTTGATGCAACGGTGATTTAGTTCATGCCCGTGGGCCTGTTTCTGTACCAGTTGAACCGCTTCAGTTGCAGCATGCCTTAGTTTTTTCTGCTTAAGATTCACCGTGTCACTATATGGAACGATCAGGTGGATGTATATGCTGTTTTTGGTTCAGGGTAGCATATAGGATTTGTTTGATACGTCTGTTGTAATTCTTGCTGCAAAACCAGAGACTGCCCTGTTTTCTGCCTTGAGTGTAATTGCTTAGCTTCGGTCCAATCAGTCTGTTTTAAGTTCTACTCTTACTTTCACTGGTTCTGTTAGCCTCTGATGCTTGTATTCATCATATGTAATTGTGTATTGTTGGCCCTTGTTGTGTTACGATGTTGCTGCAATGTCCAGGTGCAACCCAGACTTTGCTTGAGTTGAAGTTGTTTTGCGTCCGTGTGCTTAGTTTTGTGAACGGTTACATTGTTGTACCTGGACTCCTGTCTTGATGAATCATCCAACCCAGTACATTATGTTTCATGATGCTTAATTTTTTGGTTTTATTTATGTGATATTTGTTACTTGCAGTGGGTTGTTCAAGGAGCCGTTGATGTGGACATTGGTGCCAACCCGTCGGCTGAGGGTGGTGACGAAGATGAGGGTGTTGATGACCAGGCCGTGAAGGTTGTTGACATTGTTGACACCTTCCGTCTTCAGGTTCCTCCCTTTTTACTTGTCTCATCTTATGCGTTGTTGTTCCCTTCTGTACTTAGTTCTGTTATAACCATGCGTTATTGTTAACGCAGGAGCAACCCGCCTTTGACAAGAAGCAGTTTGTCACCTTCATTAAGCGCTACATCAAGAACCTCACTGCCAAGCTTGAGCCTGAGAAGGCGGAGGAGTTCAAGAAGGGCATTGAATCTGCCACCAAGTTCCTTCTTGGCAAGCTCAAGGACCTTCAGTTGTAAGTTTTATCCTCTCTTATCTTTGATCTAGCAATAGTAGAGTGTCAGCGGATTTTGAAGCACGATCACTGTTTAATGTTGCATTGCTCTAGCTTGAGCTATTCGTTGTCCATGCCTCAACGCAAGTATTTCAACTACTGCCTTGTTAAATGAAAAATTCATCGTATAATGGGGGGCTTTTGGTTTCACAGCTTTGTTGGCGAGAGTATGCATGATGATGGAACCCTGGTGTTCGCCTACTACAAGGATGGAGCCACCGACCCAACCTTCCTGTACTTTGCCCACGGGCTCAAGGAGGTCAAGTGCTAGGCGCACGCTTGCTCCCTGTGCTGGGTGTTACCTATGTAGTTCCTATTTTTGTTCTAGCAAATGTGGGTCTATGTCGATGTTACTACCTGTTTATCTGTTCTGAATGTTGAGATGAGTCTTTTGAAAACTGTCGGATTATTGGATTGTGCCTGATCTGTGGTATTTGCTTTGTAATGGCCAAAGATAGATGAATAAAAAATTGTTGTCCCCTCAAAGTCGTTTCTTTATCGTTACCTCTTCTGCTGATTGGTCGTGATTGTTTTGACGGTGGTTGTGGAGAATGTATTTGCCAGTTAAAGAAGTGTAGCTATGTTCTTGTTTCTGATATATCAGCGTGACCGGAAATGCAGAACTGCTGCATGGGAGGCTTGATTTCCCCTAAAATCTCAGATGTTATGCAAACATTTTGGCTCCTTTGTTGTTGCTTCATTGAATGGTCGAGTTGAGCACTCACAGCTGATGTGTTGTATTCAGCGTGGGGAATGGCAGATCAGGAGGAGATAAGAAACAGAGAGCAGCAGAAGCTGTGCCTTAAGAAAGTATTACAGCCGGCAGCTGGGCCCGCGAAGGAATCGCTCGTATACGGCCGGCCGTGGCGCGAAGGAATCGCTCGTATACGGCCGGCCGTGGCGCAAAGATTATAGGGCTCTAAGATTATAGGGCTGTGGCGGCCTCTAAGATTATAGGGCTGAAAAGATACAGGGTGATGTGCGAGTTCTGAACTTTATCCCCTTTCAGCAGTTTGATCGGGAAGTGGATTGACGCACAATTCTGATGACTGGCGGCCTCTTATCTTATAGTGCTGAAAAGATACATGGGTGATGTGCGAGTTCTGAACTTTACCCCCTTTCAGCAGTTCGATCGGGAAGTGGTGGATTGACGCACAATTCTGACGACGGCTGCAGAACTTCTTCCAACTCCCCAGTTTCTTATTTTATCATCTGTCCTTTTTGACAGATTGCTCCGGTGCATCTTGCACACCGGTGTTAACTTGATCGGTTCCAGTCCATAGGAGAAGGGTTGTTCTAAGAAAAATTATCTTAAAACGAAACGAAGCATGTCATCGCTCTGGTCTGAACGTCGATGAATGATCCGATTCAGAATGCGCCCCTGTCTGCACTTGTAATGTAAGGCTGTACTAACTAACTGTCAAGGCATACCGTCCAAGCTGGGGTCGCCGTCGTTCGGATCCACCGTGAGCTAGCCGACCTCACAGGCGTAGGCTCGGCTCGTTGGTCATCCGCAGCCACAGACCACGCACAACGAGGGTCAGCACGTTCCCAGCGCCTACGAGCGCCTCGACTTCCTCGGCGGCCGCCATCGCCGGCCGCTTGCCCTGTGATTTTTTTTCGAACCAATCGCTTGCCCTGTGATTACACAAGCTCAGGAAGCCCAAGCACAGTCTAAGCAGTTGACTACCACCGACGACTGGTCAACATACCAGATCTCAACCGCAGAAATCAAATCGAACGACTCGCATGACTCGGGGGCGGTCCCTATCTGAATGACGACCACCCCTGATCCTCGCGAGGAGGACGATGCCGGGAGCGCGGTAGCCGGGGGCACATCCAGGCGCCGCTAGCTTTCTCCCCAGTTCCTTCCCGCATCACATTTGCCCTCCTGATATCCTCCACTTGCAACGGCCAATCGACCATCACCTCTCAACCGGTCTCACACCAAATTATAGCAGGTGTTTTGCATCAATTCTCTGTATGTTTTCCTCGATGAATCCTTCTTTTCAGTTTCCATGCCTGGACACTGCATGTGTGCTCTGAAGACGAGTGCAGGGAGAGGTGAGCAGCACAGTTCCATGGCCGACAAGCTCCGCGAGCAGCGAATCCGACCTCAGAGTACTTTTTTTTTGACGGGTCAACGGGGGGGACTAATCCCCACCTGATTTCCATTTATGTCAAAATGGGGTAGCTCAAGGCCATGTACATATACAGCATGGTGGTGAGAGTAGAGTTTGCTATATCATTTACATAACTGAAAGAAAAACAGAGCACCAGGCGTCAGCGACTGAGGCCTCATCGCGTGGGAGCCTGCAGCGCCATAGCCGCGCTTCTTCACGGCATGATCGCAGCAGCTGTCGAAGAGAGAGGGGCTCGGAGCAGAAGACAAAAGCATTCCTGTGTTTCCAAATCATCCAGCAGCAGAGTTGAAGAAAGCAATGGTAGTGTTGGTGCGGTACATGCTCTGGCCGAGGAGTTTCCCAGATGTTGTGGACGCCGATGTCGCTTGACAGTTGGATGCCAAGGGCGGCCCAGAATGAGCGGGCGACTGGGCAGTGGAAGATGAGGTGATCGGCAGTTTCCGGGGCGTCGCGGCAGAGTTCGCAGGTGTCGTCCTGCACGACGTGCTTGGTGAGGAGCGTCGACCGGCTTTTGATGCGTCCCTGCACCAGCAGCCAGCTGAAGAATTGCACACGGGGCGGCGCGCGGTTGTTCCAGACATAGTGTGCGTAGGGGCACGAGTGGTCCGTGCCGGCCACGAGCAGTCTGTAGATCGGCGCCGTGCGGAGCCTGTTGTCGTCGTCGATGAGTGGGCTGCAACGCTGGTCTGGCTCGGTGGACAATTGGATGCCCTCCAGCCAGCTGGTTGCTTGTTGCAGCTCTGCCTCGGCGACGCGCGAGAGGCGCGGGGTGAGGTGCGAACGCAGGCCGTCTGCGACGCGCCGAAGCGCTTGGCTTGAGCGCGTGGCTGAAGAGGGCAGGTAGCCGTTCGGAGAGGCGGCCGTGCGGCAGCCATGAGTCATTCCAGAAGGAGCAGGAGCGGCCATCCCCAAGCTTGACGGTGGTCAGTTCTTGGTAGGCGGGGAGAAGCGCCCGCAGAGTTTCCCAGTGATCGCCGTGGAGGTCGCCCTCCATGTTAGCCAGGTCAGCGTGCTCCGCAACCCACGCGGCCCAGGAGGAGTCGGTCCCTGTATGGAGTTTGTGTAGTAGTTTGAGCAGGAGGCAGCGGTTCTGAATGGCCAAGTCGCGCACGCCGAGCCCGCCGCACTCAGTTGGCGTGGTCACCTTGTCCCAGGCGACGAGGCAGTCCGCGCCACTGGCTTTGTCTTCGCCTGACCAGATGAAGGCACGGCGTTTGGAGTTGTATGCGGCGAACACCCCCGGGGGCAGTAGAACGGCCATCATGGCATATGTGGGCAGGCTGTCCAGGACGGCATTGGAGAGGACAGTCCGTGCCTTGACGTTCAGCAGCGATGCTTCCCAGCCGGAGAGATGCTTGTCTGCTTTGCTGATCAGTGGGCTGAGAGCTGAGAGCCGGAGCTTCTCGTTTGACAATGGGAGACCGAGGTATGTCTGCGGGAAGCCTTCTTGCTTGCAGCCCAAGATGGAAACACACTGAGGCAGGATGTGGTTGGGGACATTCATGGGCACGATGGTGCTCTTGCTGAAGTTGACGTGCGGGCCAGTGGCGGCAGAGAAGGAGTCAAGCAGGAGCTTCAGTCTGGTGACATCGGGCAGCTCGGCGCGGAGGACAAGCAGGGTATCGTCCGCATACTGCAGAACGGCGCATGGCCTGTCCGAGGCGATGGGGTGGCGAACGCCGCCGTCGTGCTTGATCAGGGTCTGTAACACATCAGCCACCAGCAGGAATAAGTACGGGGATAGTGAGTCGCTGAGGAACCATGTTGAGATGTGCCATGGTTCATGATGTGATGAGTAATTGACAACGACTTAGTTTGAGTTGACATGGGGTTCGAGTTTGAAATGTGAGAACTTGAGGTTTGCATGAGCATGTATATTGATTATGTTTATGGCTAACCGGAGTTGGTGAAGGTGATGGGAAGTATGGAGGAGATGGAGAAATGTGTTTGCTTGTCTAATGATGTGTAGGTCAATGGAGTCAACTTGATGGTCAACGGCGAGAGGATCGGGAGGAACAAGCGGGAGGCTTGGGTCCAGGCGATCGAGAGGCCGGGTGAGATCAAGGGTGATCCACACCGTACACGTGGCGGACAAGAAGCACGGAGGGTTTCGCGGTTTGGCCTCAAAACCGTGGAGGTGATGAAGACGGCGGGTTGACCAAGTCAAGAGGCGAACGGGAGGCCGAGTCAAGTGAAGGGTCCCGACGGGCTGGGACGAGAAGACTTGACGGCAAGGTTCGCGGGACGAGGTGACACGCGTCGACATCGAGGTGGTTTCCCGGTTTATGCCTCAAAACCGGCGGGCGGACGGTTTCCCGGTTTGGGCCTCAAAACCGGCGGCGGCGCATGGTGGTGTACATGGCACCATCGCGAAGTCGTGAAGGGCCCGAGGCGTTCGGGCGAAGGAAAAAGAGTTGGACGATTTTGCCCCTAGTGGTAGGTGGGAGTATGTAATACCTTAGGGGTAAGTTGGGAAAGAGAAAATGCCCATATAGGGAGGTGGAGTTGGCTGGCCACCTTGAGCCTTGAGGGACCAAGTCATTTGCATCTAGGGATAGGACTAGCTAGGGGAGAGCTAGAGAGAGATGAGAGAAGAGGGAACAAGGTGAGAGCTTGTATCTTCAACTTTCTACAAGAGAGGGAGGAAGAGGGCGGCGCCCTAGCTTTGTACCTATGGATCTCGTGATTGAATCAATGGAATGAAGTTTGTTTGAATCAATCTCGTGCTCTTGTTCTTCCTCCCCATCTAATTCCCGAAGTTGTCTTTTTTCCTCATTTTCGGAGCTATTTTCGTGCGAATTTTCGATCTCCTTTTTTGGCTGCGTTTCCGGGTGGATTTCTTGGATGGATTCAGTGCTAGGATGTGTGGGAACATGCCTTGATTGATCTTCTACAAGATCTCCCCACGAGCACTTCGAATTTGTGGATTTTGTCCAAGAACACCTAAACCCTAGTTCTTCACTTTGATCCAAAATCCGAGGAGATTTGGTTAGGTTTTTGTTATGGATCCACTTGGTTGATGTTCCCCATCTTGTCACGCACCTAGGGTTCTAATTTCGTGATTTTTGGAGGTCGTTTGGTCGGGTTTCGAGATTTTTCTTGATCTTACGCGCGTGCTGTTTTTGGGACTGCGGACTAGTCCGCCCCGACAGCCGGACTAGTCCGCCCTTAGCCGGACAAGTCCGAAAAACCAAGTCTGTGGTCCGACCCGAAGCCGGACTAGTCCGTCCCGAGCCGGACTAGTCCGCCCCCCAGCCGGACTAGTCCGAAAAACCAATTCTGTAGTCCGACCCGAAGCCGGACTAGTCCGCCTCGGACCAGACTAGTCCGTCTTGGACCAGACTAGTTCAGTTCTGGATCATTTTGGTTCATTTCTTTGAGTGTGTCTTTGCTTGATTTGCTTCCGCAAGTGCTTATATCTCATCTACAATCATTCGTAGGGTCAACACATTGCTTTTCATGTGTGTGTGTGATCTTGGTGATTGCTCTTGAGGTGAGTTGGGACATAGGCCAAGTTCTTTGCAAGAATTTTTATTGGCTCCCATTCACCCCCTCTCTGGTCGCCTTCTCGGTCCTTCAATTGGTATCAGAGCCGGTTTGATCACGTGTTGAGCTTAACCGGCTTTGTGATCCGAAGGCGACATGGAGAAAGGTGCGATCAAGCTCTTGGTCTTCGATGGGGAAGATTTTCCCTATTGGAAGTCTCGCACTCAAGCCTATCTCATGAGTCAAGGCATTGGGATATGGACCATTGTGCAAACCGACTACGAGATTCCGGAGAACATGGAGACGGCGCAGCAAGGTGCGATCGCTCAATTCGATAACAATTCTAAAGCTGTTGACATCCTGCTTTCCGCCATCGGTAGAAAGGAGTACGATCGCATTGCTCACCTTAAGACTGCGCATGCCATATGGGAGACGCTTTGCTCCTATCATGAAGGCACTAACCAAGTTAAGACCATGCGTAGAGATTCGTACAACAGGCAGTACCAGACCTTTGCACAGCTGCCTGGCGAGTCACTAGATGCTACGTTTGCTAGATTCGAATCCATAGTGTGTCATCTCAGAGCTTGTGGTAATCTTGTTTACACTGACAATGAGCGTGCTAAGCAATTGCTTTACTCACTAGATGAGAACACTTGGGGTGTGAAGATCTCCGCACTGGAGGAATCCCCCGACTTTGGCACACTCACCTGCGAGCAGCTCTATAGCAAGCTCAAGTCTCACGAGCTCTCTAGGAAGTCACGTCCGAACCACAATGCATCCACTAGTATGGCCTTGATGACTGACTCTCATGGTAATGCATCTTATGGGACTAACCCCTCTCACAATTCTACTTTGGAGTTTGCTCTTTCTTCTTTGGTTGCAGCTTCAGATGAACAGGTGGAGTCCCTTCCGGAGGAGGATCTTGCCTTGCTGATCAGGAAGTTCAAGCGCTCCTTCAACAACAGAAGAGATAGGAGAGGTGGTGATCTCCGTGGTTGCTACGAGTGCGGCGATCCTCGTCACTTCATTGCCGACTGCCCCAAGCGGAAGAAGAAGTTCGACTACACCGACCGCCAAGGAGAAGAACCCAAGAAGAAGAACAACTTCTTCAAGAAGGGCAAGAACACCAAGAAGAAGATAGCGAAGGTGGTCGCAAGGGCACTTGTGGCTTCCCTCAGCGACGTCGACTACTCTACGGGCGACGACATCTCAAGCGCTGAGGAGGAGATGGAGAAGCCGGAGAAGTCAAAGGACAAGAAGAAGACTTCCGACTTCACCGGGCTCTGCTTCATGGCAAAGGATGATCCCAACTCCGACTCCGATTCCGAGACAAGCAAGGTATCACAAACTCGTGAGGAGCTCGTCTTTCAAAATGAATACTTGCGTACTGCATTGTTTGAGCAAGATAAGAAGCTAGTTGAGGCTGTGCGCAAGAATCGTAAGCTAAAGTCCAAGCTTGAAGATACCAATGTTGATCTTGCTTTTCTCAAGTCTCGTGTTGATGAGGATAGGGTGGTAGAGTGTGAGTCTTGTGATGTTGTGATGAGTGATTTGGTCTCTTTGAAAGATGTGCATGCTCAAGTTGCCGGTCAGCTTGAGAGTGCTTTGAAAGAGCTAGAGGAGCTCAAGGCTCGACCTCTACTCTTGGGTGCTTGCAAGACTTGCCCTAAGCTCACACAGGACTTGGATAGTCAATTGTCCAAAGTCAAAGAGCTAGAGGCAAAATTGCTAAGTGGTTCTCGTGCTACACCACCACCATGTGTTGTGTGTGTTTCTCTGAAGAGTGACCTTGTTGCCACCAAGGATGAGAACCTAAAGTTATCCCAGGAAGTTGAGTACCTCACCACTCGCCTCACAAGAACCAAGGAGAGTGAAAAGAGAATTGAAAGTGACTTGCTGAGGATTAAGGAAGGTTCAACTCAAGGATACAACTTGGGTTTGGGTTATGAGAGGTGTGAGAAGGAGAGTGAAAATGTGGGTAAGTTTGTACCAAGCTCCAACCTCCAAGATGAGAGTGAGAAACTTAAACCCACCGACACCTACTACCCATCAAACCCAAAGCCATCCTTTAACCCAAGAGAGGTCAAGAAACAAAAGCAACAATCCAAACCACCTACACAATCAAACCAAAACCCAGGAATGTGTTTACTTGCATGTTTTGTGGTAAGGATGGTCATTTGGATGAGTTTTGCTTTAGAAGGAAGAGAATTG
Source organism: Eragrostis nindensis (assembly GCA_012490785.1). NCBI lineage: Eukaryota > Viridiplantae > Streptophyta > Magnoliopsida > Poales > Poaceae > Eragrostis > Eragrostis nindensis. The sequence continues at coordinate 233,315 of JAAXCT010000254.1, read as the reverse complement.
AAAGGAGGCAAGCTGAGTTAGCTAGGAATGCAGTCTATCATTCCTATGTTGACTATCCGCCTCACACTCCTTCTCGTGCTTACAGTGGACTTGGTCATCGCTCATATGACTTTGGTTCACGAAACAGAGGATTTGAGTCACGACGCTTTGATGGCCCACGTTTTCCCTTTCGTGGTGTCCATCCCCAGTGTGGATATGGTCATCCTTCATATGACCTGTATCCCCGTGACGCGTGGCGTGAGTCTAGACGCTTTGACGGACCACGTCGTCCCTATCGTGGTACTCGTCCCGTGCGTTCCAATGATCAAGTGCATAGAACTGTTTTTACTTCTGCAGGTCGTGTGGTTAGGTGCTGGATTCCTAAAGCTTATCTCTCTAACCCCAGCACTGAGCCCTCGATCTTTTCTTCACGTTCTATGTAGGTAGCTGATGGAGGCCTGGAGGACAAGTGGTTGATGGACTCCGGTTGTTCGCGCCATATGACCGGTGATACTAGATGGTTCTCCAGCCTCACCCCCGTGAAGCAAATTGACTATGTGACATTCGGGGACAACAAAAAGGGTAGAGTAAAAGCAATTGGCGCTGTCAAGTTGTTGGATGATGGCAATGAAGTGATCTTTAAAAGGAATGCATCTCGCGTTGTTGATTCGACTGGTGCTTTGATTTGCAATATTTCTAGAATTGACAGAGTTTTCCGTGCTGATTTTGTTTCTTCTTCTGGTTCTCACAAGTGTTTGTTCGCTCAACCTTCTTCTGAGCTTTGGACATGGCATAGGAGACTGGGTCACATGAGTTTTGACTTGTTGTGTCGCTTAAGTGGCCTAGGATTGATCCGAGGATTGCCTAAGCTCAAATTTGAGAAAAACCTTGTTTGTGCACCTTGTCGTCATGGCAAAATGGTTGCCTCTTCTCATTCACCAATCAATTTGGTGATGACTGAGCAGCCTGGGCAATTGCTTCACATGGACACTGTTGGTCCTGCTCGGGTTCGTTCAGCTGGTGGGAAGTGGTATGTTCTTGTGGTCGTTGCCGATTTTTCTCGCTACTCTTGGGTCTTCTTTCTTGAGAGCAAGGATGAAGTGTTTCATCACTTTCGGAGCTTGGCTTTGAGGTTGTTCAAGGAACTCCCTGGTGCACTACGAGCTATCCGTAGTGATAATGGCACCGAGTTCAAGAACTCCTCGTTCAGTGCTTTCTGTCTTGAGAACGGTCTTGAGCACCAATTCTCTGCACCTCGTGTTCCTCAGCAAAATGGCATAGTTGAAAGAAAGAACAGAACCCTTGTTGAGATGGCCCGGACGATGCTTGATGAGCATAGGACTCCGAGGCGGTTCTGGGCTGAAGCCATTAGCACCGCTTGCTATGTTTCTAATCGGGTTTTCTTGCGCTCAATTCTTAATGTGACTTCTTATGAGCTACGTTTTGGGAGGAAGCCAAGTGTTTCTCATTTGCGTGCTTTTGGTTGCAAGTGCTTTATTCTCAAGCGTGGTAATTTGGATAAGTTTGAGTCAAGATCTTCCGATGGCATGTTTCTTGGTTACACCCCGCATGGTCATGCTTATAGGGTTTTGAACTTGGAAACTAACACCATCGTGGAGTCCTGTGATGTAACCTTTGATGAATCTATGCCTTGTACAAGTGGTGTTGTTGAGTGTGCAGGTGATAGGGAAATGGAAGAGAGCATCTTTGTTGACGGTGATCTACCGGCTCCAGGTGAAGATGAGGATGAACCACTACTTCCTACTACTTCGCCTGCTCCTGAGCCGGTCCCTGCTTCCAAGTTCAAGCAGAGGGTCCCGTAGCATCTACATCCTCTTCGGCGGCCGTCGATCCAGCTCCAGCCGTCGTCGAGCAAGCCCCAGCTGTTGTTGAGGGGGAGGTACGCTCCGAGAGAGGCCCCTCGACACATCCAAAGTCGACATCCTCCCCACCAAATGATCGGTAATCTAAATGAAAGGACAACAAGGTCGAGGTCTGCTCATCTCGCATGCTTTACAAATTCTGCATTTGTTGCCTCCTTTGAACCTCGAGATGTTGGACACGCTCTTTCTGATTCCGATTGGGTTAATGCCATGCATGAGGAGCTAGAAAACTTTGAGAGAAACAAAGTCTGGACCCTTGTTGAGCCTCCTCCCAATGTGAATGTGATAGGAACCAAGTGGGTGTTCAAGAACAAACAAAGTGAGGATGGTCTAGTTGTGAGAAACAAAGCTAGGCTTGTGGCTCAGGGGTTTAGCCAGGTTGAGGGCTTAGACTTTGGGGAAACCGTTGCTCCTGTAGCGCGTCTAGAAGCCATTAGAATCCTGCTAGCCTTTACCGCGTCTAAGGGCTTCAAGCTTTACCAAATGGATGTCAAAAGCGCTTTCCTAAACGGCTACATAGAGGAAGAGGTTTATGTCAGGCAACCCCCAGGCTTTGAAAATCCGAAGTACCCAAACCGAGTGTACAAGCTTCAGAAAGCTTTGTACGGGCTAAAGCAAGCACCCAGGGCATGGTATGCTAGGCTGAAAACCTTCTTGCTAGAGCGCGGGTCTGAGATGGGGTGTGTGGACAAAACCTTGTTTACCCTCAAGCATGGCACTGACTTTCTTTTGATTCAGATATACGTGGATGATATCATCTTTGGTGGTTCATCTCATGCTCTTGTGTCTAAGTTTCAGGCAATGATGGAAAATGAGTTCATGATGTCCATGATGGGCGAGCTGACCTACTTCCTTGGTCTTCAAATCAAGCAATGCAAGCAGGGTACCTTCATTCATCAAGCCAAGTATACGAAGGACTTGATGAAGAAGTTCGACATGTCGGATGCCAAGCCCATGTTGACCCCGATGGCCACTTCCACCGTGCTCGATCCGGATCTTGATGGTGAAGCGGTTGACCAGCGGGAGTACCGGAGCATGATCGGCTCCCTCTTGTACCTCACGGCGACAAGGCCCGACATACACTTCGCGGTGTGTCTTTGTGCTCGCTTCCAATCTTCACCAAGGGAGTCTCATCGTCAAGCGGTGAAGCGCATCTTCAGGTATCTCAAGTACACCCTTGAATTCGGCATTTGGTACTCTGCATCATCTACACTTTCTCTTTGTGGTTATTCGGATGCGGATTTTGCTGGGTGTCGAGTTGATCGGAAGAGCACTTCGGGTACTTGCCATTTTCTTGGGTCTTCTCTTGTTTGTTGGTCTTCTCGCAAGCAATCTGGCGTAGCCCAATCCACAACCGAAGCTGAGTATGTTGCTGCTGCTAGTTGCTTATCCCAAATCCTATGGATGACTTTCACTTTGAGGGACTATGGGTTAACCTACAAGAGTGTTCCACTTTTTTGTGACAACACTAGTGCCATATGCTTATCCAAAGACCCAATCCTACATGGGAGAGTCAAACACATAGAGGTGAGATACCACTTCTTGAGAGATCATGTTGCCAAGGGAGACATCGAGCTTACATACATTGATACCCACAACCAATTAGCCGATATCCTCACCAAGCCCCTAGACGCCGAGCGCTTTGCATTTCTTCGGGGGGAACTTGGTGTTTGCTATCCTTATGGCATTGTTTGAGGGGGAGTTGGCTTCTTTGTAAATATGTATCTTACTTTTCTCGCATTTGCATTGCATTGTAAGATAAGCATCATGTATAATATGCATCTTTAGAAGAAGTTTCAACCTTTATGTCTCCTTGCATTTATTGTTGCTATGATTGAGATTGAGCTAAGTTGTGTGATTGCTAGTAGCATGCTTTTAAACTTAGGCTCTTTTAGATAGTATGGCATAGTTTCATTTGAGCAAGCTAGCTAAACCTTGAGATGAAAATTGGCTTTTGTGAGGCTTATGATCTATGCATGCCTATGTTTGTTCACCATGTGTATGCTTGTTTTTATCCTTGTCAAGACTTGTTTTAAGGCTAGAATTAGAAAATGTCTTGACTTCGGCAACTTATTGTTTGGGGGATGGACTTTGGCAAATGTTTAGCTCATGATGGGACTTTGGGGGACAAATGTCCTTTTGCCAAAAGGCATACTCATTTGCTTCTTGTGCTTAATTTCTAAAATCAATTTGATCTCTTGTGCAAAATGCTAAAAATTCAATACGGTGCCTTGAAGCCTCGGGGTGTTTGCCGTAACCAGTCGTGCGACCCTCCGCTTGGATAAAAGGTTGCTTGAGGATGAAAAATAAAAGACAAGCAAAAGCTTGCAATCTTCACTTGATCAAATTGAGTCTTTGTTGCATATGTGAGCGTTTGTAAAAGCACATCTTTCCGAATGTTTGTTGCTTGAGTTGAGATTGACACTTGCTAGTTTTCATGGATTCACTTAATGCTTGTTTTGCCTTGGATAGGGATGATCATACATGTGGTGACCATGCTTTTCATGATATAGCAAATTTGAATCTATCTTGCTCAATTTAATCTTCATACTTAGCTTGTCTAGCTCTTTGTTTTTGTGCTATGCTCTCTATTATGGCCTTCGTGCAATTGTGAGCTTATGCTTTTACACTTCAAGGTTCTATGCTTGTTCATAGCAATGATAAATGCTTGTTGACATGATTTTTGAAGCTTGGTAGGATTCCCACCTCATGCATTGCATTTTTGGCTCTCTTGTATCTTGATGAGTTCATTGCCAAAGGGGGAGAAATATCGATAAGTTTGCATCTCAGATAGATATCAAAGGAGAAACTACCTTTGAAATGCTTTTGGGGGAGAAATATCGAAAATGCATCTTTTCTTGTTTTCAGGACAGAAACCCCCCACCGGACTATCCGGTTGTCTACCGGACTATCCGACCACCGGATCATCCGGCCCAGTACCGGATTATCCGCGCATTTCGCATTGCATGAGAAGTTGCACCACTTCAGGGGGAGTTTTTTTTTTCTTTAAACCCTTTTGTTCTGACTTTTTCCTGAGTCCTTGTGGATCTTTGCGACTTTGTACCGCCTTCTTTGCCAACTCTTGGCATTTGTGATCTTTTGCTACTTGATGGTCGTTTGCTTCCATTTTTTCTTGGTTTTTGGACCATCTAGTTAGTTTTCTTGTTTTCGTATTTCAAACTTTGGATTCTTGAGATCGGTGTTGTTGTCAATGTACTCATCAAGGGGGAGATTGAGGAACCATGTTGAGATGTGCCATGGTTCATGATGTGATGAGTAATTGACAACGACTTAGTTTGAGTTGACATGGGGTTCGAGTTTGAAATGTGAGAACTTGAGGTTTGCATGAGCATGTATATTGATTATGTTTATGGCTAACCGGAGTTGGTGAAGGTGATGGGAAGTATGGAGGAGATGGAGAAATGTGTTTGCTTGTCTAATGATGTGTAGGTCAATGGAGTCAACTTGATGGTCAACGGCGAGAGGATCGGGAGGAACAAGCGGGAGGCTTGGGTCCAGGCGATCGAGAGGCCGGGTGAGGTCAAGGGTGATCCACACCGTACACGTGGCGGACAAGAAGCACGGAGGGTTTCGCGGTTTGGCCTCAAAACCGTGGAGGTGATGAAGACGGCGGGTTGACCAAGTCAAGAGGCGAACGGGAGGCCGAGTCAAGTGAAGGGTCCCGACGGGCTGGGACGAGAAGACTTGACGGCAAGGTTCGCGGGACGAGGTGACACGCGTCGACATCGAGGTAGTTTCCCGGTTTATGCCTCAAAACCGGCGGGCGGACGGTTTCCCGGTTTGGGCCTCAAAACCGGCGGCGGCGCATGGTGGTGTACATGGCACCATCGCGAAGGTGGCGTTCGGGCGAAGGAAAAAGAGTTGGACGATTTTGCCCCTAGTGGTAGGTGGGAGTATGTAATACCTTAGGGGTAAGTTGGGAAAGAGAAAATGCCCATATAGGGAGGTGGAGTTGGCTGGCCACCTTGAGCCTTGAGGGACCAAGTCATTTGCATCTAGGGATAGGACTAGCTAGGGGAGAGCTAGAGAGAGATGAGAGAAGAGGGAACAAGGTGAGAGCTTGTATCTTCAACTTTCTACAAGAGAGGGAGGAAGAGGGCGGCGCCCTAGCTTTGTACCTATGGATTTCGTGATTGAATCAATGGAATGAAGTTTGTTTGAATCAATCTCGTGCTCTTGTTCTTCCTCCCCATCTAATTCCCGAAGTTGTCTTTTTTCCTCATTTTTGGAGCTATTTTCGTGCGAATTTTCGATCTCCTTTTTTGGCTGCGTTTCCGGGTGGATTTCTTGGATGGATTCAGTGCTAGGATGTGTGGGAACATGCCTTGATTGATCTTCTACAAGATCTCCCCACGAGCACTTCGAATTTGTGGATTTTGTCCAAGAACACCTAAACCCTAGTTCTTTACTTTGATCCAAAATCCGAGGAGATTTGGTTAGGTTTTTGGTATGGATCCACTTGGTTGATGTTCCCCATCTTGTCACGCACCTAGGGTTCAAATTTCGTGATTTTTGGAGGTCGTTTGGTCGAGTTTCGAGATTTTTCTTGATCTTGCGCGCGTGCTGTTTTTGGGACTGCGGACTAGTCCGCCCCGACAGCTGGACTAGTCCGCCTTTAGCCGGACAAGTCCGAAAAACCAAGTCTGTGGTCCGACCCTAAGCCGGACTAGTCCGTCCCGGACCAGACTAGTCCGCCCCGAGCCGGACTGGTCCGCCCCCCAGCCGGACAAGTCCGAAAAACCAATTCTGTAGTCCGACCCGAAGCCGGACTAGTCCGCCTCGGACCAGACTAGTCCGTCTTGGACCAGACTAGTCCGGTTCTGGATCATTTTGGTTCATTTCTTTGAGTGTGTCTTTGCTTGATTTGTTTCCGCAAGTGCTTATATCTCATCTACAATCATTCGTAGGGTCAACACATTGCTTTTCATGTGTGTGTGTGTGATCTTGGTGATTGCTCTTGAGGTGAGTTGGGACATAGGCCAAGTTCTTTGCAAGAATTTTTATTGGCTCCCATTCACCCCCCCTCTGGTCGCCTTCTCGGTCCTTCAGTCGCCTTGGCGTAGCCCGCGTTTGCATTGAAACCAGGGTCCCGGACAGCCATTGACAAGAACTGCATTCTTTGATGTGGTGAGGAGGGTGTTGATCCATGCGCACCATTGTTCTGGAAGGCCGCGGACGCGCAGGATCTTGTGGAGGCTGTCCCAGCTGACGGAGTCAAATGCTTTTGCAAAATCGAGCTTCAGAACAAATGTTGGAACCTTGCGCTTGTGGCAGCACTGAACCAATTCTGTTGCATATACGAAGTTCTCAGAGATCGATCTGCCACGAATGAATCCGGTCTGGTCTATGTCAATGAGACGGGCAATCTGCTGCTGCAGTTTGGTGGTCATGATCTTAGAGGCAATCTTGACGCTGCAATTCTGGAGACAGATGGGTCGGTAAGCATCGGCCGTGGTGGCGTTTTCCTTCTTGGGGAGCAGAACAATGTGTGCCCTATTGATGCGCTCCATATCGACGGTGCCTGATTGGAAGCAGTGGAGGAAGTGCATAATCTTGGGCGCGATCTCTGTCCATGCTGCCCTGCCTTGTAGAAGCCGGGCCCGAAACCGTCGGGTCCAGGCGCACTCGCGCGGTTCATGGCTCGAACCGCCGCAAGCGCGTCCGCCTCTGTGAAGGGCGCGACCAAGGAGTCACCCGACGCCGTCTCCCTGCCCCGGTAGACGGCTGCCAGATCGAAGTTCCACTGCACCGCGGGCGCAGCCCCCAGTAGCGCTGAGAAGTGCGCTGTCAGCGCGTCGACCTTGTCGCAGTGCGCCGTGAGCGCGACGCCACCAGCGCCCTCGTCGACCGTCGCCATCCATCGTCGGGACCCTTCACTCGCACACGGCACACGGGCGCCCCATATTGTTCTGCAGCCAAGCAAGATCTTCCTGTATGTGAAAGGGTCGATCGCAGCTCTGTTACCGTGTCACGACTCACGAACAACCAACCATGCATTGCCTAGTAGTACGACTCCAAATTGTGTTTGGGGCCGCCGGTGACTGTCCCACGCCGACGCCGCCTACCGCTCCACCCCTCATCCCGCGGCTGGGCCCTGGCTCCTCTGGAGGCGGCGCCATGGCCCCGGGAGACCGTGACGGCGAACCTCGCGCCTCGGTCTCTCTCCTGTCCTGATGTGTGTGTGTGGGGGGGGGGGGGGGGGGGGGGGGGGGGGGGGGGGGGGGGCGGGATGGTTTGCGCTTGTCGCTTCCTCCCTCCTGATGGTCTTCATCCATGACGGGCACCACCTGAGAATCTCGCAATCGAGCAAGAGGCCGAACAGGCAGCTGACAGAAAGGTACGTGCGTGTTTTCAGAATGTGTGTTGGACGGGCACGCAGCAAGCAAGTTTCGGTGCAAGATTGCATTGCTGGTAGTTTAGTATGATTGAGAAGAAGAACGATAAGATGGATTGCAGCACATCACGAATTTACAGGGTTCCTCACTCACAGATGGCGACGAGGGTCAGGTGGGTGGACTGGACCACCAATCTGTTTCATCGATCGTTCCCATGGGCAAGAATGACGTGATCGATCCATGCAGTTTCAGCAATATTGGTTGTAGTGTCGATCAGAGGTTACGGTTGTTCTGGGAATCTGAATGGATTCTTCAGTTTATACTGTTCTTGCACAAGAATTTGGACATCTATGTAACAGCGGGAGAGAAATAACTTATATATCCGGTGTTATTTGCAAGCTCTACATTTAGGGACGTCTCTTGCTGGCTAAACTACTAGTACTAACTCTGCATTCAATCCTGATGGAAACCTGTCACCTTCTTGAGAGACTGCTCGCAATGCTATCTTACAAAAAGGCCAAGCAAGATGCACTAGCCGGCAACGCATGGTCGAAGATGTCCCCTGAGAGCACCGCCCTCGGAGCAGGGCATCCGATTCAGGGTTGCTTTTGCAATTTGGATCGCGACTAATAACCACGATCCAAAAGAGGAGTGTTACTGTAAAATATTTAGATCGCGATTAATAGTCGCGATCCAAATTGGGAAGCTTTTCAGAAAATAGTGTTTCGGGCCGCCGGCGACTCTCCCACGCGCCGACGCCTCCGGTCCACCAACCGCGCCGCCCCTCATCCCACGCGCTGGGCCCTGGCTGGCTCGTCTGGAGGCGGTGCCGCAGCCGGCGGCAGCGCCGGGAGACCGTGACGACGAACCCCGCGCCTTGGATTCTCTCCTGATGGGGTGCGCTGGTGGCTTCCTCCATCCTGACGTGTCTTCATCCATGACGGCCATCACCTGAGAATCTCGCAATCGAGCAAGAGGCCGAACAGGCAGCTGACAGACAAGTACGCGCGTGTTTTCAGAATGTGTGTTGGACGGGGCATGCGGCAAGTTTCGGCGCAAGATTGCGTTGCTGGTAGTTTAGTATGATTGAGAAGAAGAACGATAAGATGGATTGCAGCACATCACGAATTTACGGAGTTCCTCACTCACAGATGGCGACGAGGGTCAGATGGGTGGACCACCAATCTGTTTCATCGATCGTTCCCATCGGCAAGAATGACATGATCCATGCAGTTTCAGCATTGGTCGTAGTGTCGAACAGAGGTTACGGTTGTTCTGAGAATCTGAATGGATTCTTCAGTTTACTGTTCTTGCACAAGAATCTGGACATCTAAGTAACATCAGGAGAGAAATAACTTGGTACATATATCCGGTGTTATTTGCAAGCTCTACATTCATGGTCGTCTCTTGCTGGCTAAACGAACTTACTCTGCATTCATTCAATCCTGATGGAAACCTGTCATCTTCTTGAGACTCTGCTCGCAATGTTATCTTACAACAGGTCAAGCAAGATGCACTAGCCGCAACACACGGTCGAAGATGTCCCCTGAGTTTAGTCACTGAAGATATATAATCTCGAATTTTGTTTTTACTTGAGAGTTAATGAATCATTCTTTTCAGACTTCTGATTCCATGGCCCGCGAGTTGCGAATCCTCCATGGAAAATGCATTAAAATATTTTGGCAGCAGTACTGTAACACCCAAAAATTTAAAGCAAAATAAAAAGGAATAAAAATCAGTGCAAATTTAAATTTTTGTCCTACTCTTACCTTGCCATGAATTTTCAGAGTAAAATTCACTAAAGTAATTCAAACCTAGATAGAAAATGAAATTTTGAAATATTAAAACTAGTGCTCAAGTGCTTGTTTTCATTTAAAATACACTAAAAGTTTGAACTTTTTGAATTTACAACAAACTAAAATAATTGTTTGTTAAACTCCAGCAAATTCACCTTGAATTTAAATTTTTGACTTTTGAAAACTTGCACAAACTTCACCATATGCATTTATGAATCTCCTGACTTTTATTTCGAGTGTCTGGTCGATTTTGTTCTTTGTCAAATTTGAATTCTCATTCAAATTTGAATGTTCCTCAAGCCCCAGAAAAGAATAAACCCATTTCCTAATCTCTCTTCCCCTCTGGGCCTCATCCTTCTTTTCCTCCCTAGTCAGCCCAGCCCGACATGCCATTCTCTCTTTCTTTTTCTCCTCTTCTCTTCCAGCCTGCGCCCCGTCATCCGGCCCAGCAGCGGCCCAGCTTGGCCCGTTTCCCTCTTCTCCCTCCTCCTGCCAACGCCAGTCGCCGCCCATGCCGCCGTGAGGCCGCCATCACGTCAACCCGTCGTCCCGTCGCGTCGAGCAGCTGGCAACCTGCGTGAAGACCACGTGCTCGCTCAGCTTTCCCCTCGTCTCGTCCCGTTGCGACAGAGCACCCATCCTCCCTTCCCCTTGACCGACGACCCAGACCATCAAAGAACGGCGACCTCCATGCCGATGACGCCACTCCACGCGTGCTCCCTCCCCATCCAGTCGCGTCTCCCGCACTGTGGCCACCTCTCCGCTCGCGTCACACGGCATGGCAGCCCATCCTTCGGCCTTCGATGCGTCTCGTCGCTTTCACTCCGTCGATGACCAAGCCGCGACCGGAGCGACGACCGCGCCCGCTCCCGGCCCCCTCTCTCTCGCCTTTCCGTCTATAAAAATGGATGCGCGACACTCCACTCTCCTTCCCCAGCTCACAGCTCCTCTCCTCAACCACCTGGCCGTCTCAATTTTCCCTTTTCCCCTCTTCTCTCTCACGCCGGCGATCTTCCGGCAACCTCACCTGCCGCTGTGGAAGAGCGCCCATCCGTTGCTCTTCTTCCTCGAGCATCTCTAAGTCATGCTTTCTCCCGGCGTGCCCTCGGTCCGCGTCGCCGCACCCCCATGGCATAGATCGAAAACAAGCTAGGGTTCCGCCACCGCATCTCCGTCGTCGGCCGCCTCCCGCCGACCTCCGCCCCGTCCGTGAGCACGGTGAGCTTCCTTATGATCCCCTCTTCCTCCTACATCCCCCTTCTTCCTCTCTTTCCTCGCGTGCAAGCAACCACATCGAGCTCCACCGTCCGCCGCCGCGCGACCTGGTCGCCGGCGGGCTTCTGGGCCGCGCTCGGCCAAGCCGAGGCGTGCCTCACCTTCTACAGACACGCGCGCACCCTTTGGCACCTGCGAAAGCCGTCGCGAACTACTCCCCGATGCACGCCCTCGCGCGCCGCCGCCGCCAACTCCGGCGAGCCGGCACCGTCGCTCCAGTGCGCGCCGTCGACGACATCTACCACCCACGGCTCCGCCTTCGCGGGCGCTACCACCTAGACGTGCTCTCGTCGCCCTAACGCCTCCCTAGCCGCCGCCGGCGAACTTCCCGGCGAGCCGCCGCCGCGCGCGCCTTTCCTCCGGTGGCTCTGACCCGGTCGCGCCGCCGTCCGACGTGTCGAGCCACGTCAGCACGCAGGACCCACGCGACCCGGTCGCCTCACCCAGTCAGCACGCCCGGTCCACAGATCCGGCGCACCATGGACCGCGCACACACACGCTCTTCGGTCCACAGGGCCATACAACCGGTCCACAGCACAGTGCGCCCGGTGCACTGTGCACCCCGGCCCCACATGTCAGTCTCCATTCACCTTTTCCAATACAAAAATAAATCCCAAAAATCCTGGAAAATCCCAGCTCTGTACATGTTACAGATAGGCCCCTAACCTTTTCAGTAATTCTGTTTAGGTCCTGTCTATTTACATAAACATCCCTATACTTTTCTGTATTTACCTTTTAGTCGTCTTTTTACACCGAGGCCCCTAACTCTCCTATAATTACGTATAGGTCCCTAGAACTTCTCTATTTTTACAGATAAGTCCCTAGAACCTTTCTGTAATTATACATAAGCCCCTAGAATCTTTAAATGCCTATATCTTTTCATCCGTAACTCCGTTTCGAGCGATTCTTGCGCTCACGCGTTCATAAAAACACGTAGTACGCTTTGGTACTAATATTGAAGCTCTAGATTAAACCTATGAGCCATCAATACTCAAGTTTCACTCTCTCTCTTGTTATAATCCCCTCTCGGCAAATCATGCGATGCCAGTCTCGCATGTCACCAATGCTCGTTCACCTTTTAGCATTGAACCTAAATCACCTTACTGTATCACCCCACATCAAAGCATGGCAACTTCTTGTATCGCAACTCGGCTCCAATCCTAACCTAGATCGACCATCGCTCATTTAAACTTAACTCATCTTTACCACCTATCTTTACTGAGCTTTATCGATTTATTCCTTCTTGATGTGTAGTCTTTCATTAAGTCTTATTGGATTTATCATTTGTTGTTATTTTAATTGCTATTTGTATTTATTTAATTATGGCTTTTTTTTAATATCTGCAGCCGTGCACTCATGTCATGCTTAATCACGTGCACGTACCACGGTCATGCGCTCCGCTCATGACCAATAACTAGTAGCTTAGTCTTAGTAATTAATTTAGTAGATAATAGTAGCTAATCACCATTAGGTACCATAATCTATAGGAAAGTAATTAATGACACACCTTGCACTTGTGCATGCGTCGCATGAACCTTTATATAGGCTACGACCTATATGAAGACTTGGTGTCACAAATGTACAAAGAACTCACGTGCATACACTGTCCCCACCTTCACATACACTCATGCACTTCTCATCTGTTTAGCATCCCTCATTTACATAAAAGCCCTAGTGCTTGAGGCATCACTCCTAATAGCCTTAAGATAATAAAACCTTCCTAAAATAAAATCTATTGCATCATACATGATTTGCATCTTATCCTTCTTCGGTGTTCTATCGGTTCTTATTGGAGTTAATTGATCTTAATTGGCTTTTTCGATCTTTATTTCTTTTGCGGTAGTTTGTTTATACATTATGTTTATATGCGCTAGCTTACGCGAGATTCGAGGAAGAGCTAGAAGAATTCAAAGAAGAAGATCCAAAAGAATTCAAGCTTCAAGGACCAGCCAAAGAATCCAAGCCCAAGGACGAGTCGGAAGATACGAGCTTCGAGGAAGGACTTGAAGACATCGACTTCCACAGAAGAGTTTGAAGACTTGGAACTTGAAGATTAGGATACTCCCTCCATCCCTTTTTATAAGGGATCGTAGGAGTTTGAAAATGTCCCTTAATGTAAAGGATTGAAGAGGTATCGGTGGGCCCCACGCAAATAGATTCTTTCCTCACCCCCACCCCCGTTCAGCCAAACCTGATCCCCTCCTGCCGCATCTCGCCGCCCGCCAGTCAGCTCAGCTCGTCGGAACCGCGACGCGTGCCTGCAGCTGGCGGAGCACGTCCACGTCGTGGCGGGTCTGCTCAGGCAGCTCCAGACGCTGCCGCGGCTGAGGAAGCACCAGGAGACGCGGCGCCCGCCGGAGCAGCTCGTCGACGCGCTGCGCCACGCGTACGTGCTCGTCAGGTCCGGTGGCCCAGGAGCAGACGGCGAGGAGCACCTGTACGAGCTGCTCACCGGCGCCCAGACCGCCGCGAAGCTGCGCGCCGCCGAGGAAGAGATCGACCGCTACATCCACCTCATCCCCATGATTAGCCTCGTCGCGCCTCCCAAGGTGTCGCCGTCGAGCTCGGGCGGGCCGGCGTCGCCGAGTTCGTGTTGTCGGCATGGATCTCGTCGTCGCGGCCTCCAAAGCCGCCGCCGTGGCCGCAAGCTCATGCGGGCGAGCTTGGTCGGGCTGAGCGGGCCGAGCTCGGGCGGATCTTCTCGCAGGTGACCTCGGCCGGATTGTACGCAGGGCGAGCTGCGTCAGGCTGCGCGCGGCGGAGCTCATTTGAGCCTCGGCGAGCTGCTTCAAGCTACGCGCGGCGGAGCTCGCTTGGGCCTCGCTGGGGTGAGCTCGGGCGGGCATGCCTGCAAGCTCGCAAGATGCGGCTTGGGAGGAGGCCGTGGGCGTGGTGGGAGGGAGAGCAGTAATGAGGGGTAAACCAGTCTTTACACCCGACTGTTGTTTTTCTCGAAAACCTCCCCAATCCCTTACATATAGGGACGGAGGGAGTAGCATTTTGCAAGCAAGCTCTACTTCTCCTTGATCATGATTGAACCTACTGTTTTCGCAATACACCTATATGGCCTACTCTCGTATTATGCATTACTTGTTATTTTACTGCTTGTGTAGTTATAATCCTACTTGCTTATTGATATTGATGTCTGTTACTTAAGGCGTTAATATCTTAATCCTTGTTTACCCTTGTTTACCTGTCACCTTGATAACTCTAGGACAGTTCCGTCATTTCCATGATGGCACTTTTACCTTGCTACTAGATATGCTTAGGACTCCGCAATGTTTTTACATTGCCACACCTTCTCACATATATGTTTTACAACTGTGTTAAATGAGTTTGGCGGTGTGTGTGATACTTGGGTTGGGAGTAGCACAACTGTGTTAGGTGATGATGATGTTGGTGACGGTGATGATGGGATCACCAACGGTGATGATGGGATGGGTTGGATTGCGGGCAAGGCCACTAGTGAGTTGTTGATGGTATGATAATCCCCTAGTGTGGGAGATTGGTGCATGCCCGGCCATATAAGGACCGGTTCTGACGCCCGTTAACATAATGATTTCTCGTACAACCACGGAACCTGTATGGGAAGGACTTACCCTACCTTTTTGGTACTCTTGCATTTCCATCTGGAGGCCAGTAGAGGCGACGGAAGCTCAGGAAAAGATCCAGGAAACGTACCCGTGATCCGGCTCGCGGAACCCGTTGTCAGTTCACGGGAGTGCCGCATGTCCTGTATATGTTGCAGGATCCTGCCATTAGTTACAGGAGCACGACATACCCTGCTATCTACTACCGGTGTATTGTGCCGGTATGTGACCTTTCATGTCACAAGCCCCTGGGTGTGATTCTGTGGTGGACTTGTGAGATTACTCGGAGAAGATGGGATAAGCGTTGCGTGCCCCCTTGCAAAGGGTGCGTAGCTCGTGGGAAAAGTGTACAACCTCTGCAGAGTGTAAAATTCATCCGGATGGACGTTGTCACGGCATATGACACATTATTGTGGCGCCACTAAAGGTCCCATATAAGGTATTATACTTATTAACCTATTCGAAGTATGCTTTTGATAATCATATCTGTGATTTGTGCGTATCAGCTACTGATTCAGGGACTGATACAGGATGCACAACATATTCCAGAAATGGGGTCTGACAAGTACTTACCTTGTTACTAATCCACCAATCTGTTCGTCGTTCCCTTGGACAAGAATGACATGATTGATGCAGTTTCTCTGTGTCGATCAGAGGTTATGGTTGTTCTAAATGAATGCTTCACTTCACTGTTCTTACTGAAGACTCTGGACGGTTATTCATCTAAAATGGCTGCAAATGAAATACCTTAGTACATTTATCCGACATCATTTTCTAGCTCTACATTAACTCTTTCCTTCCTCTGAACAGAACGCATTTCCCCTCTGTTTTGCCACATGCATCTGTTCGCTCAAAGTTTGAAGGTGCATCGTATGGTTCAAAATACTTGGATCGTACTCACTACATCTTGTTGCTCGCTTGTGTTCTCTATGTATCCTCTACTATCTCAAAGTTTGAAGCTGTACGAATCATAAATAAATGAAGTGTCCTAAGCCCATCCAAGGGTACACCACCGAGTGTGTCATATATGTAGAGCCAAACAGTTTCATTGCATAAGGATGTTGCTGTCCTCCACTGCGCCGGAATAGGAAATAAATATAGCTACGCACATCCATTCGTATTTCATGGAGTTATTTAGCTACACTAGCCTATCAACCCGTGCACATGCACGGGCTAGCAATATTTTGCAAAATCATTAAATATAAATATTGGAAATTTGGGCAACTTTTGTTTTCAATCTGACAAACACAACGAAATAGGAATTGCTTCTTCTTTGTAGTCATCATCATCGTCTCTTTAGTACCTTATGAGCCCTTTTCTCTCACACCTTGTTTTTATACACTACCACCTCCAATCTTTGTAATTTCTTTGATCTAAAAAACGTCAACAAAAGAAGATTGAAGATAGAAACTAATTAATAAACTTGGACGTTGAAGGCTTTTCATCTACTCCTATTTAGCAATCATCTATGCGTCAGTCCACACTTCTAGTTTTTAATGACTAAATTAAACACTTCAGAAGTGAGTAATAATCACATTTGTAATCAAGCCAGTACTATAGCCTAAGTCTATATTCTGCATCCCATCCCATGTAATGTTTTGCATCCGGCCCAGACACGGTCATACATCAGCAACAACAGCTGCAAATGCAGCATTGGTAGCATGTGCGTTCGTGTTGTTTGCATATGAAACATGGTCATGCATCCATGTACATTTCTACTCGTTTTACAGAAGGGCACTTGGCTATGTTTTTTATCTTGCTAGCATGAATTGAACACATCACGTGTTTGTGAGTCACGTGGGTGCAAAGGATTCAGTGGTACGTGAGATATTAGCACTCGTATAAGGTCGACAGCCATGCATGCATGCAAGCAGAGTTCTAATCTGCTGATGCAAAAAGGTGACGCGGCTAGATACCAAAGACATGATTATAGCCCCGAAGTCACTACAGCTTTTGCTCTATTCTAATGGAGGCCTAACTGGTTCAACTTATCCGGTTACCCCCTTTTGTGGTGTTGTTATATATATATATATATATGATTTTAAAGGATTAACAAAAAATACAAATGGATACCTTAAACTGAGATGCCCTTTTAACTTTTTTTTTTGTGATGACAAAGCTACAGATATAATATTGTCATGAAATGCAGCAAGCTGGGGTGTCAGGGTGAGCATGACAGAGTGTATTCACAATTTTTAAGGTGACTAACATAATAAATCACTTGAACTGCGTCAATTGTCATCTCTAATTTCCATGCTTTTTATCTGGTATATCAGATAAAAATGGTAATCACAATAGAAACTCTATTCTTTTTTTGGTAGAACAATAGAATAGTATTAAACTAAAATCAGTAGAATCCCCACAGCGTTAAGTTCCTTTGATTATCTAAATTGAGGCAGCAATTATATATTGGTGAAACTTAACCTTAGACCGTAGTAAGCTAGTATGTCTTCCTTCTTCAGCAAGAAAGTTCTCCAGTCTCCGTCCAATGGCAATGTACTGGTTCAAAAGCTTTAGATCCTATACAACGTGGAAGAAAAAATCATGTAAACAAATCATCAAATATAAGGCCTAAATGATTATTTGATAATTGCTTATAAAGCTTAAAAGCTTGATGATCCATTAGCTGATAAACAACATAGCATGCTATTCGATCCTTCAAGTCTCACACCTATAGCAAAAGCCCTTGATGCGTCCCTGTGCGACTTCATTTAAGGCCAGGTTCACTTTCGCCGCTAGCAACATCCAGCAGGAAAGCCATGGAAGCTCTGGTTGATGCACCCACAACGCCGCGGTGTGTGAACCTCGCCAAGAGTCGCCATGTCTTGGAATATTAGACCGGTGCCGAGCAGTTCGTCTGATGCTGCTATACGATTAAACTCCATGGGGCGCAGGCTTCGAATTCCCAGACCACGAAGACGGAGGACCAGGTCGCATCACTGCAGGCATTCAACCTAAAGATGCCGAAGCGACTCTTCATGAGGAGCTCGAGCCATCCATCCACGCGTGTGTGTTGTGCTGTCCTGCAGTCCTGATACATGCGGCAGCTTCAGGAAAATCAACCCTTCCTTCCTCGGCGAGTCATGCCAACGCCGCTGTCTCTGTCCCTCGTGCTTGGAGTTGTTATACTTCAAGTTGCCGCCGCCCTGTATTCTTCGACTGCCGCCGCCTCACGTGTATGTAGGGTTCCTGTTTCGTAGATTATTCCTTGTCGTATTCCATATAATCAAATGTTATTACACGATTCCATCCAATGAATGTATCCAGAGTGCACACGATTTCTTATTGTCGATCAAGTCATGAAGATCCAGCGACTACGGTTGGCAAGTATCTAAACCGACGGCTAGATGTTTTGCTTTTTTGTGGGAATTTCTTGGATTTTCCTTCGATTAACGTGGAGGCCTCAAAAGGAGCCTCCAATTAGTAGATATAAGATTCTCTCTGTAAAGAATCAAAATACGATCACACGATGCAATTCATTCATCTTTTCTTCTTCTGATAAACATGTGCACCGCTTGCAATGACGAATTGATAATCACCTGAAAACCGATCTCACACCACATACCAGCAGGTGTCTTGCATTCTAGAAACCACTGAGAAAAATGTGTTTTGATATCACCTTTTTTTATTTGAGAGTTTTAGTGAATCCTTCTTGTCACTTTTCAGGTATGAACACCACATATGTGCTCTGAACATGAGGAGCACAATTCGAGTTGTGAATCCTCCATTGAAAATGCATTAAATTTTTTTGGCAGCAGACGATGGTAGTTCAGCATGAGCATACGGCTGTACCAGAGATGATGGTTGTTCTGACTGAATGTTTCAATTCACTGTTATTACTGAAGGCTCTGTGTGGTTATGTATCTAAAACGAATGCAAAAGAAATAGCTTAATACATATGGTTGTTCTGACTGAATGTTTCAGTTCACTGTTATTATTGAAGTCTCTGTGTGGTTATGCATCTAAAATGACTGCAAAAGAAATACTTAGTACATATATTCAACATAATTTTGAAGCTCTGCATTAAAGGTCTTGTCTCTTGCTGAGCTACACTAACTCTTGCATATACTGTCAGTACAACAGGTCACATGCATGTACACTATTTTCTCTATTGATGGAGCTCCAAGATCTCTCCCTCTCTCTCTTTCTCTATATATGCTACTTGAATTAGAACACGACATATACATGCTTCCAAAATTATATGTCCCTTGCTAGATCATTCCATCATCATGGGTGAGTGTGAGAGGTATTGGGAATAATTTCTTCTGCAGACAACACTGATGTCGTACCAGGCTTCTTCCTGTGTGAAAGTTTGAAGCCACGTTAGGGACAAGCTCTTTTATCAGGTCTTCCTAAAAAAGGAATTAAATCTTCTAGATGTGTTCCACCGGTTTTGGTTGGCTCTGCAATTGTCAGGCCTCTCAGATTATTGCTGAAAAGATACAACAGTTATTGTGCGAGTTCTGAGTTGTGTTCTTTCAGCAATCTGATCGTGAAGTCATGGATTGGGGCACAATTCTGCCGTGTTAATTTGATCGGTTTCAGTCCACAGGAGACGAGTTGTACTAAGCAAAATATCTGAAATGAAACGAAGCATTTCTTTCATTGTTCTGGTCTGAACATTGAATAATTTTAATGGTCCAGTTCAGAGGGACCCTGTACTACTCGTAGGTCTGTAACAGAATTTTCGATCCCTGGCGAGCCTGAGCTGCTCGCCGTCGTTCACATCCACGGTCTTGCTGCCAGCCTGCTACCGTCTGCAGAGCAGTTAGGCACGGTTCGCCGGTCATCTCGTTCCCAGCGCCGGCGGCGGCGGACAATGGAGGACCTGTCCGAGGGGCCGCCCATGAGACGAGCCCCTGCATTGCACGGCGCCGGTGCTAGGGCCGGCGGCATGCCTGCTCAGGCCTCAGGGAACCCAAGTATGGAAAGTGTGAGTGGTTGACTAGCACCGACGACTGGTCAACTCACTAGATCCGAGCCGCACGAATCGGATCGAACGAATCCCAGGACCCAGGGAACGGTCGCTATTTGAAATAGCGACCACCCCTGGTCCTCGCGCCTGAGGACGCCGCCACCCGGCCACCGCTGGATGCCATGGATCGCCGGACCGCTCCAAGTTCCGCACGACTTCGTCGGCTTACCTGTGCGTCATGGCGCGTGTGTAAAGCTTTCCATCCCTTTCCGCGGGTGTCGTGTCACTCACAGGTGGTCACCAATCGCCCCGGTCGGTGTGCCTGGCGGCCCTAGCCTTGCACGCTCCGGCAGACCGACACCGCCGCCTCTCTCCGCCGCAGCTGCATGCCGTAGCTCGCCGGAGCGCCTCAATTTCCGAACCGCTCCGCCGTCTTGCCGCTGAACTTTCCGCTCAACCTTTCCTTGCCGCGGTTGTCGTGCCGCCGGTGATCCTCGCGGTTCCGCATGTTGGCGAATTTTCCCACGCCGCCGTGCCTCCGTCACTTTGACGCCGCCGAACACGCCTGAATCTAGCGGCCGCTGCTCTCCTGGTGGCGCTGCGGCTGCAGAGACGTCGCATCCTGTGCGCGGTGGCCGGACACGGTGCGGGAGGCCACTGGCAGCTGGAAGCGTTCCAGTCTCTGCTTTCTCGATCTAGTCCTTCCTCACATGGTCCCTTCCGCTCATGAATCCTCCACTTGCAGAGATCAATCGACCATCACCTGAACACAGATCGCACACCACATACGAAAAAAGTGTCTTGCATTCTAGAAGCCAATGAAAAAAAGAGTGTTATAAGCTTACAAGTTTCTCATTTGAGCGCTAGCGAATCCTTCTTTTCAGCCATCTTGTCTGAACATTCTTACATATGTGCTTCGAAGATGAGTGCAGGACAAGCAGCTTAATACGATTGCCGACAAGCCGGCGAGCTACGAATCCATCCTCAGAGTACTGACCTTGCTAGTTGGTACTAATCCACCAATCTGCTTTACCGTTCCCATGGACAAGAATGACACGATCCATGCAGTTTCAGCATTGGCTCACGGCTGTGTCAGAGCCTCAGAGGTTATGGCTGTTTCACTGGACATCTAAGTAACGGCAGGAGAGAAATAACTTGGTACATATATCCAGTGTTATTTTGAAGC
Organism: Eragrostis nindensis; assembly: GCA_012490785.1. NCBI lineage: Eukaryota > Viridiplantae > Streptophyta > Magnoliopsida > Poales > Poaceae > Eragrostis > Eragrostis nindensis. The sequence continues at coordinate 212,335 of JAAXCT010000254.1, read as the reverse complement.
TCTACATTCAAGGTCGTCTTTTTTCTGGCTACATTATAAGTCTGCATTCAAGCCTGATAGAAACGTCATGTTCTTCCAAAAGGCCAAGCAAGACGCACTTGCAGCAACACACAGTTCGAAGATGTTATTGGCATGCTAGTTAACTCATGAAAGTTACTGGCTGGGAGTAGACATTAGACAACATCAAGAGGTGTTGCAGTTCACCAGCCACGCTCTTGGTCTCTGTCCTCCAAAAGTTTATCAAAGTTTTAAGTTTAAATATGTGATGTTTTTCACCCACTGTAGTGATATGTACTACACAGTACAAGAGATCACTCGCTAGTACTATTTTCTCCATTTTGTGACCAAAGTTTTCAGTCTACATTTGATGCTTTCACATGCTTCGTGAACATTTCTCTATTTTGTGATCAAAGATTTCTGTTTACATATGATGCTTTCACATGCTTTATGCGCAAAATAAAAAAAAAAATGTAACTGAGGTAAGACTGATCGTATCAGGTCTATATATGTGTGTGAACAGGGATGTGACCATTCCAATCAGCACTTGTGAAACATGAGAGCATTATGAAGCTCCAAGAGCTCTCTCTAGACATATATGATACTAGAATTACAAGATGCTCCTGCTTCCCACATTATTTGTCGCTTGCTAGATCATTCAATCTTCATGGGTAGGTGTGAGAGGTATTGGGAACAAGTTTTTCTCGAGCGGTTGCTGTGTGCTTCGAAGGGCTTTTGGTTCTACACACTTTTTAGATAAGTAACAGCCTCTTAGGGGCGGACCTAGGATTTGAACCATGGGTATTCAAAAAAGAAATTTACAACCTATATTATAGGTAGTCACAGAATTGAGATCCTATTTAGCACGGCTTACGATAGTTCTTTTGCTTTCGTTATGGCCTCATAAGCCATAAACAATCCTGTCAAGCATAGAAAATGTAAAATAACTTTGGGCAATAAGCTCCAATAAGCCATTTTCCATTTTGTATCGGGATAGATGTTTACCCAAGTCGGTGTTTTTTTTGGCTCACCCTCATAAAATGTTTTGGCAAACGGCTTGATTGGATAATATAGATAATCCGAAACAAGTCAAACAAGCTATTTGCCAGATAATTCTGAGCAAAAACTGTTTTTTGCATAGTATAGAACCCTGCCAAAATGTACCAAATGACCAACATATCAAAATAAGTGCGCTTTCTTTTGTTTGGATTGAGCTTTAACTGTTGTTTTTTTAATACATATACTCCCTCCGTCTCAAAATAGTTGTCATTTTTGATTTTCATACATCCCATTTGACCGCTTGTCTTATTAAAATTATTTTGTGCAAATGTTATTTATTTTTTCAAAACATGATTTATCAGTAAAAATAGTTTCATCATGACATATTTGTTTTACTATTAACATAGAAATCTTAAATAAGACAGACAGTCAAACGTAGCGACCAAAAGTCAAAAACGACACCTATTATGGGACTGAAGTAGTACCAAAATAATGGGTATTCATTTGAATGCCCTTGCACCAATGCAGGCTCAAGCGAATTGCAGAGATGACCAAGGTTCGTGAAGCAACAGCTAAGACAACAGGCACCCTCGTGGTCTCTGTCTTCTTGACGGTGCATGTGGATCTCGTAAAGAAGTTTGCAGTCAAAGGTATGCGCTTATCTTTGATGTTTTTCACCCACCATAGTGATATGTCATATGAATGTTCTATTTTATTTTGTAATCAATTTTTTCAGTTCACTTTTGATGTTTTCACATGCTTACTGTAAAAAAGAAAAACAAATTTCCCTCGCAAAAAAAAGGAAAAACAAATTTAAAACCGATGTAACACTGATCGCACCAGGTATACATAAGAATAGGGATGTAACTAATACGCAATCCGATCTGGACTTGAGAAACATGAGAACATTATGGAGCTCTATATGTGTGCCACTTGAATTAGAAGATGATGTATACTTGCTTCCCAAATCATGCGTGGGTGTGAGAGGCATTGGGATATAAGTTTTGCTCCAGTATGGGATATTTAGCTCATCGTTTAAGGAAAAAAAAGAAGAGATGCTATCTTATAATTGGTTTTATTGAGTGGATTTTTCAAGCCTCTTTACTGACAATATCCGAGCTGTTCTTCCTAAAGAAAATTTTGAGTAAATTTGTACAACCCTAGGTTTTGTGTTCCTTGTCTCAGAAAATCACATGTATGGTTTTATGGTTCTAATATCTCACAAAACCCGATCCCTTGTAAAAATTACTATTAATATGACATTAATATATGACTTTGATGCAAGTATCCAAGTCGATAGAACCAACAAAATTGGATTAGGATTATGTAATATCCCAACATTAAAACAATGATCACATATCATTCTAACAGTAATTTCAAAAGAGGTGGAGGTTTTGTGGGGCATTAGTAACAACAAAATGTTGGGTTAAGTGACACAAACCAAAATAGCTGAGGTTTTGTGAAACAAGGATCACGAAACATGGGGTTTTGCGAAATTTACTGAAAAGTTTCCAGCTATCTCATTGTTACAATGAACAAGAATGAAATGAGAGATGGAGTTTTAGCATTAGTATACGGCAACGTCAGAGGTGTTGACGAATGTTTCAGTTCATGGTTATACATGATAAATCCAGTGGAGGGAGCCTGTGACCTTACTATCCGAAATTTTGAAGCCTCATTAGCAACGATTTTCTTCTTCCCCTTGCTTGACCAGTCTTGGTTGGCTATGCTATGGTTAGGTGTATCAACCATTTTCTGATAGTGGGTAGTGTATCGATCAAAGGAAATTAATGGAAAAATTCTTTTCCAGCTGAAACCTTCAGACATGAACAGAGCAAATTGTATGATGAAACTACACTTATAGTGGAAGGACATATTTGAGACTTCTGAGGCATAAATTATTTTTGCATATATTTATCTTTGGGCTTGTTCAGGCTTAAATTATTTTGGTATTTTTTTTTTGGATATGTTTGGATCAAAGAATTGAAACACACAATTTTATTCCCCTATGGAATGGAAGCCAAATATGTTTATTCTCTCCCGAAAAAATCAAAATATGAGCGCTTGATGCAATTCATTCATATTTTCTTCTTCTGATAAACACATGTGCTCTGCTTGCAATGAGTCAATGACGAATTGACAATCACCTGAAAACCGATCTCACACCACATACCAGCATGTGTCTTGCATTAATTCTAGAAACCACTGAGAAAAATGTGTTTTGATATATATCACCTTTTTTTATTTGAGCGTTAGTGAATCGTTCTTGTCACTTTTCACGTATGAACAACACCACATATGTCCTCTGAACATGAGGAACACAATTTGAGTTGTGAATCCCCTAAACCCTAAACATATGTCCTCTGAACAGTGAATTCGAGTTCACTGTTCACACTGAAGACTCTGAACGGTTATACTACAAGATACATCTAATTATCTAATTAAATAACAGCAGGACAAAGTACTTGGTAGTTGGTACGTAAAACCGGTGTTATTTGCGATCTGTGCATTCAAGGTCGTCTTTTGCTGGCTGCACTGAATCTGCATTCAAGCCTGATGGAAACCTTCATGTTCTTGAAATTGTGCTTGCAATGTTATCTTCCAGAAGGCTAAGCAAGAGGCAGTAGCTACAATGCACAATTGAAGTTGTTCCTTGCATGCTCAGTGGTCAAGAAATTTAGGACTAACTCATGAAAGTTACTGGATGGATGACCAAGAGTAGACTTCATCATCTCTTGGTCTCTGCCCTCCAAAAGGTGCGTGTGGAACTAATGAAGAAATTTGCAATCAATGTTTTCAGTTTGTGTTTGATGTTTTTCACCCGCCATAGTGATATGTCCTGCGCAGTAAAAGAGATCACATGCATGTACTATTTTTCTCTACTTTGTGATCAAAATTTCAGTTTACATTTGATGTTTTCACATGCTTACTTCACCAAAGGGAAAAATAAATAAAAGGCACGTAACAGTAACACTGATAGCACCAGGCATATAGATGGACAGGAATGTCACCGATACGCAATCAATCAGCGTTTGAGAGAATATTATGGGGCTCCAGCAGGATCTAAACATGAGAATATACATGCTTCCCAAATTATGTGTCCCTTGCTAGAGCATTCAATCTTCATGGGTGAGCGTGAGAGGTATTGGGAACAATTTGTTCTCGAGGGAACTATGACGATGTACGAGGCTTCCTTCTGTGTGAAATTTGAAGCCTCTTTAGCCACAATTCGTTCTATCTGTTCTTCCTAAAAAGGAAATCAAATCTTCCAGACGTTGTTTCGCCGGCCTTGGTTGGCTCTGCAATTTTCAGGCCTCTATGATTATTGCTGAAACAGATTGTGCGAGTTCTGAGTTGTTTCCTTTCAGCAGTCTGATCGTGACGCGGATTGGTGCACAATTCTGCCGACGGCTTGGCAGAACTTGTACCAATTCCCGAGTTTATCATCATCGTCTCTCCTTTTGACCGCTTCCAGTCCACAGGAGACGGGTTGTTCTTATTGAGTTGCATGCACCAACCAGTTCACCTAAAAGCCTAAACTGATGGGAAAATATGGACAATTAACTTATACTCCAACACTTCCCCTCACGTGCAGGAACGTGGAATATTGGAGTGGGCTGCAATTTATTTAATAAATCGCGCTAGTCAGGATTCGAACTCGAGACCTCTGGCTCTGATACCATATTAAGTTGCATGCATCAACCAGTTCACCTAAAATTCTAAGCTGATGGGAAAATGTGGGCAATTAACTTATACTCCAACAGTTCTAAGCAAAATATCTGAAACGAAGCGAAGCATTTCTTCCATTGTTCTGGTCTGACACTGAATGATCCAGTTTAGAGTGGCCCTGTACTATTGCCTAGTACTTGTGAGGCTGTAACAGAACGTCCAACCCCCGGCGGGCCTGAGCAGGGGTCCGAGATGCTCGCCGTCGTTCAGATCCCCCGTGAGCTTGCCGACCACTTGCTGCCACCATCACCTTGCAGAGCAGCATGTAGGGAGTTGCAAGGCACAACAACGGTGAGCGCGCGTTCCCAGAGCCGACAAGCGTCTGTACTTCCTCGGCGGCGCGGGCCCTGGAGTCGGCGGCGGTGGCGCAGGCCGTCGGCATCGCGTGTGCAACCGGACCAGCTCGAGGTGCCGCGCTGAGACAGCTTCTCCGTGGGCTCGAGCCCCAGCACATATGGCGGTCGCACCATCGCCGGCGGGTCCGTCCCTGCGCTTCCGCCATGCCGGGTCGAGGCTTGGTGACTACGACTAATCGGCAATGACTGACGACTATTCAACTCGTCCGTGCCATCCGGACCGCTCGAGTCGGATCTCAGGACTGCCAGGACGCAGGAGCGGTCCTCGCGACTCGCGAGGACGCCGCCACCGCTGCACGTCATGTCGCCGCCATGGCTCGCCGGACCGCCTCAAGTTCCGAACGACTTCGCCGGCTTTCCGCTGCGCCTTTGCAAGCTTTCCTTGCCGCGAGCTTCGTGCCACCGGTGATCCTCGCGGTCCGCATGGCCGCGAATTGCTCTGGTGGCCTCGTCGTGTTTCCTACACCGGCGTAGCTTGCATCCGTGGGTTTAACGCCGCCGCCCACGCCTGCTGTAGGACATTTCTCTTCTTGATGTGCGACGGCCGCAGCGCCGTTGCGTCAGGAGCGCGGTAGCCGGACACGGCCGGTGCGGGAGGCCACTGCCCGCCCGACGCGTTCCAGGGGCCGCGTTCTCGTTCGATCCAGTCCTTCGTCACAGAGTCGCAGATGCCTTCCCCCTCAAGAGCATTCTCCACTTGCAACGAAAAATCAAGCATCGACCGAAAATCGATCAAACACCATATACCAGCAAGTATTTGCAATCTACTAGCAACAACACTGACAAACAGGCATTCACCGTACCTGTTCTCAATCTCAAGCCCGTTGGGTTTTTGCGAATCCTCGATGGAAATGTCTTCAAATATTGGCAGCAGATCGCAAATCGACTACGGACCTTGGCACTAATTAACAAATGTCTCGTCGTTCTCCTAAGCAAGAATGACATGATAGATGCAGTTTCAGCATCAGTATACAGTTGTGTCAGAGATGGTTGTTCTGAATGAATGCTTCAGTAATTCAGTTCAATGTTCTTACTGAAGGCCTTGGATGGCTATACATCTGAAACGGCTGCAAAAGTAACTTCTTGGTACAGATATCCTGCATGATGTTCAAGCTCTACATTGAAGGACTTGTCTCTTGCCGAGCTTTTTTTTCTTGAACGCGCAGGAGAGCTGCGTGTCATTTCATTAAGGAGAAAAAGTGTTTACAAGTGCCATACTCTGGCCGAGGTTAGTCTTTTAGTACATTCGCGCCCGTTGGTACTGATACAACCCACTCTACTGTCTCACTCAAGGAACCGGAAAGAGCCCCCGCAGGCGCTTGGCGCCGGCCAAACGCCACTCAATCGACTCCTCACTGATGGCTCGGATGATCGCTCCCGTATGGGGTTGGGCACCATCGAACACACAACGATTCCTTTGCTTCCATATTCCCCAACTAACAAGGATGACCAGTGAGTTGAATCCCTTCCGCTTGTCCTTGGGCATGCTTCGCAGGGCTCTCTGCCACCAATTCTTGAAATTGGTGTCATCAATGGTTGGAGTTGTATGCTGCAGGCCAACCATGCTGAGGATGCGAAACCAAACCTCCCGGGTTGTAACACACGAGGTGAGTAAGTGCTGTATGTTCTCCTCCTCTTGATCGCAAAATGGGCAGCGTTCCGGATGTTGCAGACCGCGGCGTGCAAGCCGGTCCGCCGTCCAGCAGCGGTTCAAAATAGCCAACCACAAGAAGATTTTTGCCTTGAGTGGCACCCAAGATTTCCATAGTCGCTTGTGGGGGCCGAAACGAACTGCTCCCGTGAAGAAACGGCGGTAGGCCGACTTGGTGGAGAAGACGCCCGACGCCTCCGGCAACCAAATGTGCCTATCGTCCACCCCCGGCGTCAAGACAATCCCCTGTAGGGCATCCAGCAATTGAAGTCCCTGCCAAACCGCAAGCACATAAGGTCCTCCCTGAATATCATCTCGCCAACGGCTGTCCTGCAGGGCATCAAAGACTGTTTGCTTGCGCCATCCCCTTCTCTTGACATATGGCATTAGTGCCGGCGCGAGGTCCACGATGGATTTTCCGTTCAGCCATCTATCAGTCCAAAAAAGAGTGTTCCGTCCATCTCCGATCATGGTTGTTACCGAGATAGCAAACATGGCTCGCGCATTTGCCGGTACTTGCACTCCCAGGTTGGCCCAAGGTCTGGTTGGCTGTGTCTTCCCAAGCCATAACCATCTCATTTGCAATGCCCAGCCGAGTATTTGCAGGTTGTGGATTCCCAACCCACCAAGGTCCAGCGGCCGCATAACACGTTCCCACGCTACCGGACAGTGGCCTCCTTTCAAATCCCGGCGGCCCCTCCAAAGGAATCATCGTCTGATCTTGTCTATCTCTTTGATTACCCACATCGGGACATCAAGTGCAATAAGCACGTGTATGGGCACTGCTGTGAGGACCGCTCGGACTAGGATGAGACGTCCTGCTGTGGCCATAAGCGCCGCCTTCCACCCCGGCAGCTTGTCGGCGATCTTGTCTCTTGCCGAGCTACAGCTCTTGCTGAAGATTCTTGAGATTGTTCTCAAAGTATTATCGTCCAAATGGCCGGCCAAGCAAAGAAGATTCTTGAGTTTGGAATCAAAGTTTTCCTTTTATGTTTGATGTTTTTCACCCACCATAGTGACATGTACTGCTTAGTACAAGAGATCACACGCATGTACTATTTTTCTCTATATGTTAACATGCTTAGTGATCATTTCTCTTTTTTCTGTGATAAAAAAAAAATTCAGTTTACATTTGATGTTTTTCACATGCTTACTGTACAAAAGTGAAAAAAAAAGCTGACGTAACACTTATCACACCAGCTATATATATAAATAAAGATGTAAATGATACATAGTCCAATCAGCAATTGAGAAACATGAGAGCATTATGGAGGTCACCAAGAGCTCTCTTTGTATATAACTGCTTCCCAAATTATGCGTCGATTGCTAGATCGTTCGATGTTCATGGGTGGGTGTGAGAGGTATTGGGAATATTTGTTCTCTGGTGGATGATGATGTCTTACAAGCGCTCATCCTGATTGGAATTTTCAAGCCTTTTTAGCGCTCATCGGTCGGGAAAAATGCTTCAGAGCAGAGACCGAGTAGCTGACGTTGTAGTGTTATGAGAAAGACCATACCCGTCGTAGGCTGCATGCCCTGTTCCTGCATCTCGCACCAGATGCCCGCATGTGTTTCAGTTCCAGTTCCAGTTCAATTTCAGCATTATTATTGTTCCAGTTCACTGTTCCAGTTCACCGCAGCGATCAGAGGTTTTGATTGTTTTAAATGAATGCTCCAGTTCACTGTTCTTGATGAAGAATCTGGGCAACAGAAGAAGAAATAACTTTTTACATATATCCGGCGTTATTTGCAAGCTCTAATTCAAGTTCGTATTTTGCTGGCTAAATTAACTCTGCGTTCAAGCTTGACGGAAACCGTCATGTTCTTGAGATTATGCTCTCAACGTTATCTTCCAAAAGGCCAAGAAAGAGGCACTAATTGCAAGCCTGAAACGCAAAGTTGAAGCAGGCATGCTAACTCATGAAAGTTATTGGCTGGAAGTACACAGCAGACAATATGTACAAGTTACTCACCAGCCACACTCTTGGTTTCCGTCCTCAAGAAGTTTGCAATCAAAGTCTTCAGTTTAAATATATTGCCACTGTATAGCGATATGTTCCACACAGTACAAGTGATCGCTTGCATGTACTGCTTTCACATGATTACTGAACATCTATATTTTCTGACGATATATTTCAGTTTGCATTTTATCTTTCCACATGCTCACTGTACAAAAGAAAGCAAACCGATGTTAACACTGATCGCATCAGGTCTACATATATACGAAGAGGGATGCCAGCATTACGCAGTCTGATCAGCACTTGTGAAACATGACTTAATTTAAGTATCGCTTTCTTACTAAATTATGTATCGCTTTCTAGACCGTTCGATCTTCAAGGGTGGGTGTGAGAGGAATTGGGAATAAGTTGTTCTCCCCTGGGCGATGATGTGGCGCAAGGGACAACAATTCTACTAGTTTAGAGTTAAACCCAATACTCTACTATGGTTATCCCGCCATGTGCATATCAAGCGTTAGCATTGAATCTCCAACTCGCACAGTCCCTCATAAAGTCCAGAGTGGAAGTAGAAGCAAGCTTTGAACTCTTGTGCTTGAAGAGGGTTCACGGTATCTTATATATAGAGTTGTAAAAATGTCACCGTGGTAGAAAGCTAGTGAGAGACAAGCAAAGCCCAAGGAGAAGTGTCTCTAGAGACTGGCAACATCGTACAAGCATACCCTTTTACTCCAGCAATAAGCATGGAAGGTGTCAGGATCTTGGTCACGGTATCGTCTCCAAATCAGTAAGCTGATGTAAATTATGCATGTTTTTAAAAGCTTCAAAACCTTATCAAATTTTGGAGCAGAACGTGGGTTCTAATATTACAATATCCTTGCATTGCATGCAGGCGCTGCCATTCGCGGCTACGCTGCTTGCATGCCCATTGTTTACCTGCGAAGGTTTCGGATGCTACAACGGCCACGAGTGAAGATGCCAGGGAGAACTGAGCCACGTTCTATTTGCTGCATCCAAGCGGCGCATGGGCCCCATTGGTTGCAGAGAACCATCGGCCAAAATATATTCAACCAGGCGACACAGTGTTCTTGCATTTCTGGTCCCCCACCCCCATGTTAAAACTCGACCGGTGGGGGAAGAAACCGCCCCCACGGCATTGTCTAAGGAGAAGATGCCTCGACTTCCGGCCGAGAAAACCCCCCGAACCCTGGCCCATACCCGGCGAAGCCTGGTGTCAAGCCAATCTGGACCGACGTAGCACAGACCGAGGCCGGCAGCAACCACACAGGGCGCCGTAACCAAGGCCGTGCGCGTCCAAGCCACAGACCAGCGAGCACAGCGAGGGAGATTTTTTTACCACCCACCCACCCACCCCACCCCCATGTTATTACGCACTGAAATGATAAATGGTTGATTGTGTGGGTTCTGTTATTTCTGAAATGTTATTACCCCCATGTTATTCGACAGCTACACCAAGGAGCCAGGACCCAACCCCCCGCCGGAATTGGCTAATCGCTTTTCAGTTTCTGCTTTCGTTTTTGCCATTGATAAAACAGTGTTTTGTAATAGCTCTTTAAACGCCTGTTGCGCTCTGGTCCTTTTCACTAGCTTTTTATCCTCTGTAGCGTGTAGAAAGAGCTAGGCCTTATGCATGTCATGTTAACCAGCCGGAGTGTGGCTTGGTGGACGAACCCAAACTCTGTAAGCTGGCAACCCCAGCTAACCTTTTTGCTTTCGATAAGCAGGGCTGAATGCGTATGGTCTAAAAAAAAATTGTGTGGGCTCTGAATGTTTTTCTTTCAGCGCTCTGACCGTGAAACTGGGATTGGCACGCAATCAATCCTGCCGACGGCTAGCTGGAGAACATTTTACCGCTTCCTCAGTTTCTTATCGAATCATCTCTCCTTTAATTCGATCGGGTGTTTATTGCACACTCGTGTTAATTTGGTCGGTTCCAGTCCACAGGAGAAGTGTTGTTCCAAGCAAAATATCTGAAACGAAACGAAACATTTCAGTGCTCTGGTCTGAAGATGAATGATCCAATTCAGCGCTGAAAGCAAAATATCTGAAGATGAATGATCCAATTCAGTGTCGAGGCAGACCGCGCGTAGGTAAGTTCCTGGCCTGATCAGGGGTCCGAGCAGCTCGCCGTCGTCCAAATACGAACTTCCTCTGGAATCGCCCCTGCAGTGAACGGAGCCCGTGCCAACGCCGGCTACATGCTCCGTGGTGCAGGCTCAGGGTGCCCAAGTACTGGAGAGTCAACAGTCGACAACCACGGACGACCGGTCAACTCACTTGATCCCAAGCATACGAACCAAATCCAACGACTGCCAGGACCCAGGGGGTGGTCGCTATGCAGGCCCTGCGTTCTCGATCCAGCCCTTCCTCAGAGCAAGTAAGGCCAGTCAGATATCAGGCGGAGTACGCAGATGCCTTTTCCCTCATGAATATTCTCCACCTGAACGAGCAATCAAGCATCAATCGAAAATCGACCAAACACCACATACCAGCAGGTATGTTTGCAATCTACTAGCAACAACTGACAGACTGGAATTCAACGTACCAGTTCACCGACCAGCCGGCAAATTAAAGTATTTGAGAATCCTCCATGGAAAATGTGTTTGAAAATTTTTGCAGCAGACCGCGAGTACGGACCTTGTGACTAATTAACAAATATGTCACGTTGTTCCCCTGATCAAGAATGACATGATCGATGTAGTTTCAGGCTTTCAGCTGTATACATCTGTATCAGAGATTTAGTAACTAATATTGTTGTTCTGAAAGAATGTTTCAGTAATTCAGTTCACTGTTCTGTTCTTACTGAAGACTTTGGACGGTGATACATCTAAAATGGCCGCAAAAGTAATTTCTTGATACATGTATCCGGCATGATTTTCAAGCTCTACATTAAAGGCCTTGTCTCTCGCCGAGCTACACTAACTCTTGCTGAAGATTCTTGAGATTGTTCTCGAAGTATTTTCGTCCAAATGGCCAAGCAAGAAGATTCTTTTGAGTTTGGAATCAAAGTTTTCCTCTTATGTTTGATGTTTTCCACCCACCGTAGTGACATGTACTGCTTAGTACAAGAGATCACACGCATGTACTATTTTCTATGTTTTCATATTCTTAGTGAATATTTCTGTTTTGTTTTGTGATCAAAGATTTACATTTGATGTTTTCACAAGCTTACTGTCAAAAGGGGGAAAACCGACGTAACACAGAGCATTTATGGAGGTCCTGGAGCTCCCCCCCCCCCCCCCCCCCCCCTCTCTCTCACTATATATATACATGATACTTGAGTTAGAAGATGGCATGTACAGCAAAATTATTTGTCGCTTGCTAGATCATTCGATCTTCATGGGTGGGGCGGGTGTGAGAGGTATTGGGAATAATTTATTCCCCCGTGTGGGATGATGTCTTACAGGATCACTTCATGGAGTTTTGAAGCCTCTTTAGCAACAATTTCGGCTTTGCAGGGTTCTTCCTAGCTATCTGATCCGAAGTTGTTAGGTCTGATAAGCGAAATTTCTTGTAACGCCCTGGGCAGCCCTGCATGTACACTTCCATATGCATATCTCTGACAAACACACACAAAAAAGGGAAACGCTAACTGCAATTTATGTCAAGACATTGTTGAATACAAACCAGCCTTGATTACTAATTTTCAGCTTCCATAATGTAGCGACCCGCGTTCTTGCCCGTCGTTAAAAATCACTAAAAATTTGAACTTTTAAAACTTTCCAATTAAAATCAATTTGCTAGCTTTAGTTAGTAGCAAAATCAAAAGTTTTTGAATTTTAAAACGTGCATAAAAGTCACCATGTGCATTTTCGAGTTTTTCTTGAATTGTTTGAGTGTTGGTTTCGATCTCTCCTTTTGAATGAATTCAAAATTCATTCAAAAATCAATCCCAGCAAAAGATCAAATCATTTCTTTTCTATCGGGCCGCCCTCTTCTCTTTTCCTTCCGGCCGGCCCAGTCTCTCCCTCCTTTCTTTCCTCTCCCACGCCAGCCTGGGCCGCTCCGCTCCCGGCCCAGCATCGCCGCGCCAGCCCGGCCTGCTCTCCCTCTCCCGCTTCGGTCGCTGACGCGTGGGGCCCACGCCCGCGTCGTCTCCCTCCTCGCGCCCGGCGCGATTTGCGCCGCCGCCCATCCCTTCTTGCCGGCGAACCGCCACCGTCATGTCAAAGCAACAGAAAAGGCCTTGTTCAGCACGTGCGCGCGAAACCACCTCCACAGCCCCGTCCCATCGTCGTCCTCTCCCCTACTTAACGCGCGCCCTACGTCTTCCCGAAGCCCGACGAGCTCCACTCCGCATTCGTCAGCCACAGCACCCCTTTCTCTCGCTCCGTCGCGTCCCGAGCACTGAAGAAGCTCCTCTCGCGCGTCACCGTCGTCCATCGAGGCTCGTGAACCGCCTTCGCGCGTCAATCGAGCTCCAGTCCGGCGAGATATTTTCTCGCCGGCAAACCGACCTAGCGTTTCGCTCGAACCGCCATTGGCGGCTATAAACAACACCGAGGCCCCCCTCTTTCTCCCTCTATTCCCATTCGCCACCACCACTCAATCCCCAAGCTCGAACTCGACTTTTCCCCTTTCTCTCTCATTCCGGCGAGAACTCCGGTGAGCTCTCCCCTCTTCATCGGTGAGTCCCGACGTCAACTTCTTCCACTCCTAGCATCTCCTTTCCGCGCTTGACACGCTGATGCCCTTCCTTGGCGCAGCCGTGACTTGCAGGTGGAGATTGACTGAACCCTAGCCCCGCCGTCCGCCGTCTCCGTCGTCGGCACCCCTCTGCTCATTCCCTCGCTCGACTGAGAGCACGGTGAGCACTCCCAAGCTCTTTTCTCTCTCTTGCGCATGATCTCGTCGACCTTTTGCTAGCGCGTAGCCATCTCATCGAGCTTCGGAGTAGCGCCGCCTAATGACCTCGCCGCCGGCCACACTTCCGGCCACACGCGAGCACACTGAGGCCATCAACCACTTCCTCGCACTCGCACGCACGTCCGCACCCGCTCTAGCACGCTCTCGCGCGTGCGCATCCCTTCTTTTCCCCGTGCACCCCGGCGCGCCGCCGAGCTCCGGCGAGCTCGTGCCGCTGCTCCGGCCCTTCTCCTAGTCAACGCGTAGCACCTCTAGGTTCACCGTGTCTCCCTCTCCCTCTTGCGCTTTCTCTCTTCCTCCCTCGCACTCCCGCGACACCTGCGCACCGAGCGCCGGCTCCGCCGCCGCCCTCCTCTCTCACCGCCGGCCGCCGTGAGCTTCCTCCGGCCCGGCCGAGATGTCCACGCGACACACTGTCCTCGCGCGCACCCTCGCAACCACACGCACTCACGCCCCGAGCACGCGCACCTCTTTTCCCCATCGCTCTCCGGCGTACCGCCGACTCCGGCGACGTCGCGCCGCCGCTCTCGTCGCCCTCGTCAACAACATCTCCCACCTTCGCACTCGCCGTCGCGCGCTGATCACGGAGGTGTGCTTCGTTTCCACTCTAGCCGCCTGTAGCCGCCGCCGGCGACGAATCCGGTGAGGCCGCCGCCGCCGCGCGCCGCCGCGCCTTGACCGCGTCCGCCGCCGTCCAACGTGGCGCGCCGCGTCAGCATCCGGGCCCGCGACGACCGGGTCGCCACGCCACGTGGTGCGCCCGGCGCACGGTGGACCGGGCGTCTTTTCACTTCGGTCCACAGCGAGCGTGGACCAAGTCCACATAACAGTCGCGCACAGTGAACCCGGCCCCGCTGACCCCACACGTCAGCCTCACAGAGCCGCTGGAAACTGCTGTGTACACCCGGATTTGTACACAAAAATCCATTTCGAGCATATTTCCAATATCAGAAAAATTCCCAAAATTCCTCAAAAATCCAATATTCTTTCCTAACCGTTTTCCAACCTTTGCTACACTCTGGAAAATTAGGATTATGGTTATACTTAATTAAGATAATCTAATCCTAATCAATTTCCTTTCTTTTACTTCGAAAATCAATATCTTCATCGTTTTAACTCCGATTTTGGCGAAACTTGCGCCAAAAATTCAACTAAAATCCTAATCTATCCAGTGCCACCAAAATCAACTCCCATCTGGTTTTATTTGGATTTTATTTGGATTTATTGCCCTGTTAATTTGATTGCAAGCGGTAGACTTATTCTTTCAACTCGATAGATAATCAAGACGAAGACGTTGAAGATCTTGATTACGAGGATTTAGAGGAAGAAGAGCTTGGTGAAGGCAAGTCTAACTTCCATTGATCATATTGATCCTATGTTTGCAAATATCCTAATTAGAGCTGTTTATAAATAAATTGCATGGTATTTAAATGAATTTAAATACTAGAATGGTCCTATGCAATATTTGATTGCCTGCCTTGACTTGATTATACCCTGTATCCTTGTTAGCCCTAGGAATCAACATCATTAATTTAATTAATGAGTTGTTGATATGCTCGCTGCTTAGGACTTTCACATGTGTTTAATTAATATTGCTCACATGATTTTCGTGTAAATGCGTGTGTCTTGGTGGTGTGTGTAAATGTGAATTGGGTGGTTAATAATAAGTGCAACCCTAGTGAGGATGTTTTTGGCGGGACCAGGCGAGGTAGTCCTCGGTGGGGAGGCTATCTCTGGGACGCCCTTCCACTTGTGGATTGGCTATTGAAGATGCCTGGTTCGGTCGTATAAGGACCGGTTCTTGTGCCGCCTTTGCCTAGCACCACTCGCGCAGCCACAAGCCGTGAATGGGCGCGGAATTGGAACCACACCCTACTAGTACTCACCCGGTACCCCCCGGAGGCAGGAGATTGCAACGGAGTCCCAGGAGAAGACTCGTTCGTTGGTGGGTGTTCGAGATCCGGCATTTATGACTGGCCATATTATTATGATTGTGAAGCCCCTGGTGATGTCCGTGGGGGATGCTGTGGTGGTACGAAGTAGGTATGGAACCTTTAGTGGGACAGTCCAAACTATGACGATAGGAAGGACTGGACCACCTTGTGGGGAAATTTGTGCACCCTTGGCCAAGGTTAAGAAACTTTCCGGAAAGCCGTGTTCCACGGTATTGGACAACGCGAAAGCATCGGCCACACTATGATTAGATTTTCCGCGTGAGTTTCCTTGGTGTGTTTTTGGAAAACGCCGGTTTGGAGCCGTGTGCTGGTTGTCGGCCAGTGATAAAATTGAGGAACTGGCGGGATGGATTGCATCTCCCCCAGGGCCGCCCAACCCCACTAATCTCTACAGATATTTAATTAGAATTGCGAAATGCTTTGTTTTCAAAACAACCTTTGCATAAACTTGGCTTTCTCGCCTCGTCGCTAACCATAAGCCTAATCCTTTGATAATCTCTTGCATAATCATACCCCTCGTGTTAGGCTTGCTGAGTACCTTAAGTACTCACCCTTGCTTAAATCATTCAGAAGATGAACCCGAGTATGACTTCCAAGCTGATGGTGATGAAGAGTAAAGTTCGGCCTTCGCTCAAGCGGTGACTGTAGGAGTGAAGCCCAGTCGTCTTCCGCTAGTTTAGGTGTTAGCCTGGCTGCTGTGTCAGCCTTTGAGCGTGATGTCTGTGAGTGTTGAGGCTGCTTGCCTCTTTTGTATCAAAGACCTTTGTGTAATAAAAGCCTTGTATGAGACTCGGTATTAAAAATAAAGTATTAGCTGTGAGGCATTCTGTGAAAGTGTCGTATCAGCTACTGATCCAGGGACTGATACGGTAAACACTAAGTACTTCAGAAATGGGGTACGACAGAGTGGTATCAGAGCGATGCTTGCCCGTAGGCCAAACCATAGGTTGAAATCGAGTGAGAAGAGTGCGATATTTTGTAAAGATTTATTTTATAAAATCTTCCTTTCCTTATTTCTATTTATAAAATTATTTTCACCGGTACTTACCCGTCTTTTCAACATTTTGTTGAACAGATGGAGGACCTTCGTCAGGAGCTTGACCAGCTGGAGGCGCAGCGCGCCCAGACTGCCCGCGTTCTCGAGCAGACCGCTGAGATGTGGAGTGAGGACCAGCGCCGCCTTGCGGAGACCCGGGCTCAGCTTGCGCAGGCACAGACTCAGCTTGCCGCTTGCCAGGCTGAGAGAGACCGCCTGCAGTGGACCCTGGACTACACTCGTCGCTTCTGGGAGGAGGATGCGATGTACCTGATCCGTAAGCTCAACAGCCACTACAGGTACTGCCACGAGGAGCACGGAGGACCCCGCCGCCACTTCACAGTGAGGACAGGAGGACCGCACGGACACTACCACTACGCCTGTCCGACCGACACGGAGGAGGACTCCACTACACATGCAGGTTCAGACACTACCGTGGACTCCCCTGAGGTTGAGCAGCCAGACGACTCAGAGGAGCTTGCCCGATGGGCAGCAGAGCTTGAGGCCGCCCTTGAGACCGTCGGAGACTCTGAGGAGGAGCCGATGGAGGACGAGCCTGTTGTGGACGTGTCGTCAGGGAGCGAGTCGGTGGCGGATAACGTCATCGATCTGACTGGCACTGACGATGAGATGGATATGGACGAGTTTGTGGTGATCGACTCGCCTGCACTAGAGGCACCAGCAGCACCTCGCCTTGTTGGAGACGTGGAGCTCGACGAGTACTACAGGCTGATCAGCACTCGCACCGTCGACCTCACCCAGGACCCGTTCGACCTCTACGCCGAGTGGCGCCAGGACCGTGGCTTCGACGCCTGAGCAGCAGAGTTGGCGCCGTGGAGTAGCTTTTGCTAGCTAGTGGTGGCAGCCGTCGCCATGAGTCGTGGTGTCTAGTAGTGTCAGGTGCGTCAGTAGTGCGTCTCGGTAGTTCCGAGTCAGAGTCGCCCTGTGGTCGAGTCGTAGATCGTCGAGTCCTTGTATATAAATAAAAGGACTTGGGTATGTATGATCGAACTCTGTTATTGTGAATAAGCTTGCTGTAATGATGTAATGATGCTGGTTTTATCTTGTGTGTATGCTTGCAAGATCTTTGGAATTTCTTTTCCATTTATCTTGTTTGTTTTGCCTCGTAGTTTTGTAGCTTCGCCTCATAGTTTAGTTAATCGCCTGAGTGTCTTATCTCACCTTCTTGCTAATCTCTCCATCAGATGCCTCCCAAAAGATCTGCCAGAATTCAGCAGTGCCAACGCCGAGAGCGTAACGCTCAAAATGATGATCAGGATGACGTCCACAGTGCAGGACGTGGACGTGGTAGAGGAAGGAATAATAATCAGCGAGGCAGAGGTAGAGGAGGAGGTAGAGGTGGAGGTAGATATGACATCGAACATGATCACCAAGAGGATGAAGTAAGTCAAAATGAGCAGGAAGTACAGGATGAGGTTGGAGAAAATAATGACCAGAATAGAAGTGAAGGACAACAGAACCGTGGTAGAGGTGGTAGAAGAGGTGGTGGCAGAGGTGGTGGAAGAGGTGGAAGAATACCCGCAGCACCTGTCACCAACCTAGTGGCTGTAATGGATAATCAGACCCGCCTGATGGAGATTATTGCACAGGGACTCATGGACAAAGCTCCAGGCCAGCAGAGCAAAATGTCAGAATTCATGAGACTCAGGCCCCCGACCTTTGAGGGTACTGAGGAAGATCCTCTGGCAGCTGATGATTGGCTGCGTGATATCACCAAGAAATTGCACTTGGTGAATGCTGATGACAGAGAGAAAGTTCTTCTGGCATCTCACCAGCTCAAGGGAGCAGCAGGAGAATGGTAGGATAACTATCGTGAGGGTGCAGAAAATGCAGATGCTATTACCTGGGAGGAATTCCAGGAGGAGTTTAGGAGGTATCACATCCCAGAAGGTGTAATTGAAATGAAGGCTGATGAATTCCGCTCTCTGAAGCAGGGAGCGATGACAGTAAATCAATATATCAGGAAATTTATGAAATTGGCTCGATATGCCCCTGATGATGTCAACACTGATAAGAAGAAGCAGGATCGCTTCAGAAAAGGACTTAATCCAGGATTGAAAGTGCAGTTGGTTACTCATATTTATCCTGATTTCAACACTCTCATGAACCGTGCACTTTTGTTGGAAGATGCTCGCTCTCACATTGAGCATGATAGGAAGCGCAAGTTCAATGCGCAGAAGTTTAAGCAGCAGGAGAGAAATCAGAAGCCGAGGTTTAATAATAATTTTCAGAAACCAAAATATCAGTCTACCATGCAGTACAGGACCTCAGCGCCCAATCAACCGAGCTCAGCACCATCATATCGCAGTCAAAATTCTGGTAGTCAGCAGAGGAGCAGTTCCAGTGTTGTTCAACCTAACAACAATGATAAAAGGACTTGCTTTCACTGCCGTGAGCCTGGTCATATGATTGCTAGATGCCCTTATCTGAGTCAGAATAATGCTCCTACTCAGCAGCATCAACCAAACAGTGCCAGAACTGCAGCTTCTGGAAATGGTCGTGGTGGACAGCAGCCCTTTGGACAGCAGCGGAGGAATAATCAATCCTTCGGTCGAGGGAAGGTCAACCACATTAATGCAGATGAAGTTGAGGACACTCCTGATGTTGTTCTTGGTGAGTATCTTGTCAACTCCATCCTTGCAACCGTTCTGTTTGATTCTGGAGCCTCGCATTCGTTTGTTTCTTCAAAGTTTGTTGTTGCAAATGGTTTGCCAACGCTAAAACAACCCCTGATAATCCGGACTCCCGGGGCCGAAACTAAAAGTTATTTGGGATGCCCACGGGTTAAGATCCTTTTAAGTGGGTGTTGGCGGTCGTTAAACCATGTTTTGACCGCCATCCTACCGGTAAATAAATACATAACACCAAGATTTTGTGCATAGTAGTTAGGAATAATACTACTCCACAGGTTTTGGTGAATATTTGGATGCAGGAGTGAATAATGGAGAAAAGTGGGCCCAGCCAGGGAAATTCCCTGGCCGGCCGGCCCCACCCTAGGCCGGCCGGCCCCACCTGGTGGCCGCAGGCCCCAGGCTTCCTCCAGTGGGCTGGAAACTGGTCCACAACTTATAATTCAAGGCCCAACCCAGCGGATTTGCGCCGACTTACCAGAGGTGGGCCATTTGGGCCTTAACTTGGCCCCTACTTCAATCCTGCCGACCCCACGAACAAACCGACCTTCAGACCGCCTTCAGGAGTGCATCTGGAGCGTTGAGGCAGAAGGCGGTGGCCAACCGCCACAGGGGACGGCCGGCCGGCCACCCCCCTAGGCCGGCCGGCCGACTTTGGCGGCGCCGCCTCTCCAAAGTCGGCAGGCGTGCTTCCACCGCCTTGGCAGCTATAAAAGGGACCCCTCGGCCTCCGAATCAATTCGCACCATCACACTTCATCCAAGTGTTCATTAGTTTAGTTGAGTAGTAGCTTGGGAGTTAGAGTAGAGTAGAGTAGAGTGAGAGCTCTCTCGGGCTTCCGGAGTCTTCTCGGAGTTCGGTATAGTTCTTTGTATCTTACTCTTGAGATATTATTTTATTTAATATAATTATATTTAGTTTTATCTTTATTTATTTATTTTAGTAGTTCTTTTCTAATTATTTATTCGTTAAGTAAGTGCTCGTAGAAGTCTTGTTGTGGGATTCGTGATTGTTGGAATAGCGAGTACGAGAGAGTGCCGTCGTCGGAGATGACGTCGTGTGAAATCTGTGCTTGTTCATTCTTAGATAGGACTGCTCCGTTGATCAAGAGTAGCTCCTCTAGGCGGGTTGTAAGCGTGGCGCTTAGATCTTGGCCTATGCACGTTTGGCACCCAACCCCACGGAGGATGGTAGCCGCGAGTGTATGTGACAGCTGCACCGGTCTCTGTAATCCACCACGTCCGGGTTGGACTCAGCAGGGTCTTAATTATAGCGGATGGATCCCCAGGGTGAACTAGCAGCATCGGTTGCCCTGGCACTTCCGTGCCCCGAAACGACATGACTTGTATGTGTATGAGCTTAACTAGAGTAAATAACCTTTGTAGAATTGACTGCTAGAAAAGTAAATAATAGATAAACATACAGGTAGCCTTAACTCTATCTCGTTGCTCTCCCAAATGTATACTACGATTTATTTTATTACCTTGGATTTGAGGATGTGTGTGCCACCCATATATATCATGCCTATCTTACCCCGTCTCAAGTATAGTTGATACATTATTTCTTTCTCCAAATTATCCAATGCATAGCTATTATTCAGCTTCCTTGTGCTCTACTTCCCTGCGGAAATATAAATACGATAACCCTGGAATACTCCAAGGTGAAATGCTACAATGGTGATCCGTGCGCTTGCGGAATTATTGAATTTAATTTTATCGCATAAGAACCGCCAACAAGCATTTCTGGCGCCGTTGCCGGGGAAGTAGCAGCTAGGAACTGAATAAATGCATTGAAGTTTGTGAGAAGAATAATTATCACTTACTTTTGCGGGCTTACCCTTGTCCTGGTTCTTCTTCTTGTAAAAATTTGAAACAGGACTGTGCATGACTGGTTTCGACCTACCAGAAAACTTCCACTCAGATCCAGAACAGTTCTTGAGGAAAGTTCGAGCCAAACTCACCAAACAGATCCGCTAGAACGCTCTGGCTCTTGAATCGTCTCCTCCACCGGTTGTCAGGGCCTCCTCAACGAACAGTACCATGGCCGACCCCGTTGTTGAGAAGACGATCAATGACTTCTCCGCGCCAACTACGGAGAACATCCGCGTGGGACCCAACCCGCGCGTCACCAACAAGGACTACGAGCTCAAGCCAGCCTTGATCAACATGATCTTGGCCAGTCCTTTCTGTGGGAAGCCGTCGGAGGATGCAAATGCTCACCTCCAAAGGTTCCTGATGACGTGCAACACTTTCGTCATAAGGATGCACCTCAGGACGCCATCCGACTACAGCTTTTCCCATTCTCTCTGTTGGGGAAGGCTCTCCAGTGGTTCTACGCGAACCAAGAGTCCCTCGACACGTGGACGGCATGCTCCAATGCCTTCCTCGCCAAGTTCTTACCGCCGGGCAAGACGACTGCCCTGCGGAACAAGATATCGGGCTTCCAACAGCTCGCAGATGAGTCGACCGCGGAAGCCTGGGACAGGATGCAGGAGTACGTTCTTTCATGCCCACATCATGGCATGGAGGAATGGCTCCTCATACAGAGTTTCTACCACGGTTTGAGGCCGTCCGCTCGAGAGCACCTCGACGCCGCAGCAGGCGGCTCCTTCTTCTCCCTTAGCGTGAAGAACGCTAAGAAGTTGATTGAGAAGGTGGCGGCCAACCAGACTCATGGTGAACGCCAAGCGGCGAGCACCAAGACCCGTGGAGTACACCAAGTGGAGACGATGGACATGCTCGCCATCAAGCTCGATCAGCTACTCCGCAAGGTGGAGTCTCCACAGGACCTGCAAGTTGCGGATTCCCGCATGACATGTGAGGAATGCGGCAGCGTTGGGCATATGGGCATCAATTGCCCAAATGTGAGAGAGGAATGCAATTTCCTCAACAATGGTAATGGGTACCGCTCCCAGAACAACTACGGCTGGAACTCCAGGCCCGACCTCTCCTTCAACAAAATCAGGGGGAGGTAACAATGGTAATCTTTCCCGTTATGAGCCCTCTATCAAGGATCTAGTTCTCGGCCAGGTCAAGATCAATGACAGCATTAGTAAGAAATTTCTTACTACCGACAAGGCTTTAGAGAGCATAGATGCCAAGCTAGAGTCTTTCAGCACTGCTCTGCAGAATCAGCTAAGCCATAACAAGATGCTAGAAACACAAATAGCGCAAATAGCTTCAGCTGTGCAGGCTCCTCGTACGAAGGAGAGTGTTAGTGCTATCACCACCAGGGGAGGAAGAGGTACTGTGGACCCTCCATACCCCAAGGGTGCAGAGAGAAAGACACCAAATACAGCCCCCAAGGAGAAGGCCGGTAAAAAGGTTCCAGAAAAGAAGGTCCCTGAAGAGGAAGACGCCGAGAAGGAGAGCTCCGAGGAGGAACCAACGACAGATCCTCCCGTTGAGCAAGCTCCACCTAAGGCAGCACCTCATGAGTATTTTGACACTACAGGCTTGCCTTACCCCGACCGCAGGAAGAAGCTCACTGTGGACGAGCGCTTTGATAAATTTGTTGAGGCTATCCGACATATATATGTGCATATTCCGCTGCTTGATGCCATGCAGGGTACCTACTTACACTAGGCATTTCCGGGACATCCTCAACAACAAGCGCCCCATTCCAGCAATGGAGGTAGTGAAGCTTACAGAAGAGTGCAGCGCAGCCATTCTGAACATTCTTCCGGAGAAGAAGAAGGATCCAGGATGCCCTACGATCCCATGTTCGATTGGCAGCCAGCACTTCTCTCAAGCGCTTTGTGACTTGGGTGCAAGCGTGAGCGTTATGCCCAAGGCGGTATATGACAGGTTAAACTGTCCATTATCGCCTACGGCTATGTGCTTGCAGCTCGCAGATCAGTCCGTTCGTCATCCTGCTGGTATTGCCGAAGACGTCCCGTACAGATCAGAAACTTCTTCGTCCCCGTCGACTTTGTTGTGCTTGACATGGAAGTAGATGTCAAGACCCCTCTCATCCTTGGGAGGCCGTTCTTGAGCACCACCAACGCCAACATCGACGTGGGGGCAGGAGAGATCCACTTGGACTTCAACGGCAAGGAAGAAACGTTCAGCTTCAAGCCTAAGGTTGAGCAATGCAAGCAAGTACGGGTCATATATGGAAAGGACCCAAGGAGAGTGGAGAAGATTGAGATTACTCCACCCATGCCACAGCCAGACAAGCTCATTGCATACATGAGAGACTATCTGGAAAGAGAGAATGCAAGAAGGCTAGCAAAATATTGGAGGACTCCAAGGAGGATGCCTCAGCGCCAAAACCATCTCAAGCCCCTCTTACTCCTCCGCAAGAAGGAGTAGGCGAGTCACAATCGCCCAAGAAGAGGAGAGCGAGGCGCTCAAGAAAGAAGAAGGCAGCTACGGCATCGACCGATGAGAGTACAACAAAGGCGCCTATTGAAGAAAAGGTCGCCGCCACAAACACAAAGAAGACAACCAAGGTGTGGCGGAAGAAAGAAGGAACCTCTACCTCGCAAGATTCTCCAGCGAGCGAGGTCCAAACAAGTTGAAAAGACATGGAGAACGTCTAGCTCAAAGACGTAAAAATGAGAGCCCTCCGATTGGGGAGGCCATCCCAATCGTTATCCTAGCTAGGCCTAGCACTTGTTTTTCTTTTCATAAATCATAAAAACAAAATAAAAATTTGAAAAAAATTTAAAAACAACAAAAATAATAGGATTCCCGGTGATGCCCATTAGGGGCTAGCCACTTGTACCATCCTCACTCTTTTTTGCAGATCAAGAAGGAGGAGGAACAGCCTGAATCAAGCTTGAGTCTTACAAAGACTCAAGCTTGGGGAGGGCACCCCTCAGGTAAGAAGGAGTTCAATACAAGCTTAAGTCTTACAAAGACTCAAGCTTGGGGAGGACCCCCAGGTAAGTATTTCTAACTTTCTTAATAAATAAATGAACTCCCTGTTTCGAATAAATGCTAGAATCTTGGTGTTATGCTACGCTTAAGGGAAATGATGATCGAGTTACAAATTAGCTCCCCATGTGTCGCATAGATGCAACCTCTACTCCTGACATATGTGTTATTTTTACTTGAGCATGATCACATCATGAGTCTTGCTTATTTCCGTGGGTTGCATTTGTTACACCAAGTCTGAGCATTGTGGATTATGATATGACATGATTAGGACTTGTTGCAATTTCTTAGTATGGTTTCATCCAGAGATGTTTTTTGAATTGCTGCAAGTACCTAAAACCCTTCTGTTTTGGCACACTTCTCTTAGTGTGAGGATTTATTTACCTACCAGAGCCATATCATAATATTCGAAACAGCCCCACTCATAGCCATTTGTTTACGCATTGAGTTTTGTTAAGGTTTGATGTACTCTTGAAACTAAGCGCTCCTAATTTTGGTCATAATTCCTTCGCGTGTGTTTACAAAAATTTCTCTCCACCAAATAAAAAGGGGAATGTTTAGATAAATCAACCAAACATTTTTCAGAGTTTGCAAAACTTGGTCCATCCATCCGAATATTTCAAGATGTTATCCTCAAATGGTTGATTAAGCACCAAGGCATATAGCCTGTGCACCAAAAAAGTACCCTGGTCGCAAACAAAAGTCAATGGCTATATGGTTCTTATCATAAAAGAGTCAAAAAAGGACCAATGTTTCATAATAAATAAGGCCGTTCAAAAGTTCCAGTTTCTCTCCCCCTCCTCATGTGTTTCCAGAAGAAATGCCAGGAGTTGCCACCTGATTGAGACATATATGCATGACAATTGTGCATTCCTTACAAGCTCCACATACAAAGCCTCATTTAGAAAGGTAGGATGAGTGAAGCTTGTAGAATAGAACTCACATTGGTAGGTAAGAGAAGTGCCTACCAAAACGAAGGAGAATTTTTGCACCTTACCTTGCAGCACATAAAAACTCTGGATGCATACCTGCTGTTTGTTTGTCCGAAAATGCCGTTCAGTCTCATGCTGCGTGACATGTGACTACCACCCCACGATTTTTTGCAACACTCATGAATATTTTGTGCTCCACTTACCACTGTTTAGGGAGTATGTTGTTGCATTTTTTTACCCATGGGGCGCTTCTTTGTAACTCCTGATCCGCCGGTACCCTGAGTTGAGTTTCTGGGACGAGCAAAGTTAAGCTTGGGGAGGTTGTTGGCGGTCGTTAAACCATGTTTTGACCGCCATCCTACCGGTAAATAAATACATAACACCAAGATTTTGTGCATAGTAGTTAGGAAAATACTACCTCCACAGGTTTTGGTGAATATTTGGATGCAGAAGTGAATAATGGAGAAAAGTGGGCCCAGCCAGGGAAATTCCCTGGCCGGCCGGCCCCACCCTAGGCCGGCCGGCCCCCCTGGTGGCCGCAGGCCCCAGGCTTCCTCCAGTGGGCTGGAAACTGGTCCACAAATAATTCAAGGCCCAACCCAGCGGATTTGCGCCGACTTACCAGAGGTGGGCCATTTGGGCCTTAACTTGGCCCCTACTTCAATCCTGCCGACCCCACGAACAACCGACCTTCAGACCGCCTTCAGGAGTGCATCTGGAGCGTTGAGGCAGAAGGCGGTGGCCAACCGCCACAGGGGACGCCGGCCGGCCACCCCCTAGGCGGCCGGCCGACTTTGGCCGCCGCCTCTCCAAGTCGGCGGCGTGCTTCCACCGCCTTGGCAAGCTATAAAAGGGACCCTCGGCCTCCGAATCAATTCGCACCATCACACTTCATCCAAGTGTTCATTAGTTAGTTGAGTAAAAGTTTTAGGAGTTAGAGTAGAGTAGAGTAGAGTGAGAGCTCCAGTGTTAACTTGCCAGACATACCGGATTTTGTCCGTATATTGCGACGCATCTCGACAAGGATTAGGATGTGTGCTTATGCAAGATGGCAGAGTTATTGCATATGCATCAAGGCAGTTGAGAACACATGAGCAGAATTATCCCACTCTGATTTGGAGCTAGCAGCAGTTGTGCATGCTCTCAAAATTTGGAGGCACCTATCTGATTGGCAATAAATGTGAAATATATACGGATTCCAAGAGTCTGAAATATATTTCCACAACCGGATTTTAAACCTCAGACAGAGAAGATGGTTAGAATTAATAAAGGATTATGACCTAGAAATTCACTACCATCCTGGAAAGGCAATGTGGTTGCAGATGCATTAAGCCGCAATCTTAGACTAATGGATTAAAATGCGGAGACGAAGCCCTGAGCTTGCGGAAGAATTTCAACCAATTAAATCTTCACTTGCTAAGCCAGGCCGTCTGAATACCTTATGTGTGGAACCAACTCTGAGAAGCAAATCAGAACAGCACAAGAATCAGACGAAGAAATAAATGAGCTAAAGAAAATGACAGGGTTGATAAAGCCCCTAGATTTCGAATAGATAATCAGGGCACCTTATGGTACAAGGATAGAATTTGTGTACCAAAGACTGATGGATATCAGAAGCTAATTATGGATGAAGCTATAACTAAAGCATATTCTATTCATCCTGGATGCACCAAAATGTATATGGATATAAAACAGAAATATTGGGGTCAGGAATGAAAGAGACATAGCAGAATTTGTTGCTCGTTGTGACATCTGCAGCAGAGTAAAAGCAGAGTATAAAAGGCCTGCAGGATTGTTGCAACCTCTCCATGTTCCAGAATGGAAATGGGATGAGATCCGTATGGATTTCATCGTAGGGTTACCCCGTACCCAAAAAGAATATGATTCCATATGGGTTATTGTGGATCGACTGACAAAAGTGGCACACTTTATACCTGTGAAGACAGTATACAGGGGAAATCATTATGCTCAGTTATACATAGACAATGTGCTCAAATTGCATGGAGTTCCTCGCAGAATAGTGTCAGATCGAGGCACACAGTTCACCTCGATATTTTGGAAAAGTTTGCATAAATTACTCGGAACAAGACTGGATTTTAGTTCAGCATATCACCCGCAAACCGATGGTCAGACAGAAAGGGTGAATCAAATCCTGGAAGACATGTTAAGAGCATGTGTGCTAGCCTATGGAAAAGATTGGGAGAAAAGCTTGTCCTTTGCAGAGTTTTCATATAACAATAGTTATCAGACCAGTTTACAGATGTCACCATTTGAGGCACTGTCTGGCAGAAAATGCAGAACCCCGCTGATGTGGTCAGAAGTTGGAGAACGTTCTTTCTTCGGACCCGCAGTTATCAGAGATGCAGAGGAGAAAGTAGCTCTGGTCAGAGAAAATTTAAAGGCAGCCCAAAGCAACAGAAAAGTTATGCCGATACCCGACGCAGGGATTTGAGCTTCGAAGTTGGAGATTAGTGTATCTCAAAGTGTCACCAATCCGAGGAACCAGGAGATTCCAGATAAAAGGAAAGTTGGCACCGAGGTACATTGGACCTTTTAAGGTACTTAAGAAGATAGGAGCCGTGGCATATCGCCTCGAGCTTCCCGAGGAAATGTCAGCTGTACACGATGTTTTCCATGTGTCACAGTTAAAGAAATGCCTGAGAAAGCCAGAAGAAATAGTCCCGCCAGAAGTGATGGACATACAGCTGTTGGCGGTCGTTAAACCATGTTTTGACCGCCACCCTACCGGTAAATAAATACATAACACCAAGATTTTATGCATAGTAGTTAGGAATAATGCTACTCCACAGGTTTTGGTGAATATTTGGATGCAGGAGTGAATAATGGAGTAAAGTGGGCCCAGCCAGGGAAATTCCCTGGCCGGCCGGCCCCACCCTAGGCCGGCCGGCCCCACCTGGTGGCCGCAGGCCACAGGCTTCCTCCAGTGGGCTGGAAACTGGTCCACAACGTATAATTCAAGGCCCAACCCAGCGGATTTGCGCCGACTTACCAGAGGTGGGCCATTTGGGCCTTAACTTGGCCCCTACTTCAATCCTGCCGACCCCACGAACAAACCGACCTTCAGACCGCCTTCAGGAGTGCATCTGGAGCGTTGAGGCAGAAGGCGGTGGCCAACCGCCACAGGGGACGGCCGGCCGGCCACCCCCTAGGCCGGCCGGCCGACTTTGGCGGCGCCGCCTCTCCAAAGTCGGCAGGCGTGCTTCCACCGCCTTGGCAAGCTATAAAAGGGACCCCTCGGCCTCCGAATCAATGCGCACCATCACACTTCATCCAAGTGTTCATTAGTTTAGTTGAGTAGTAGCTTTGGGAGTTAGAGTAGAGTAGAGTAGAGTGAGAGCTCTCTCGGGCTTCCGGAGTCTTCTCGGAGTTCGGTATAGTTCTTGTATCTTACTCTTGAGATATTATTTTATTTAATATAATATATTTAGTTTTATCTTTATTTATTTATTTAGTAGTTCTTTTCTATTTAGTTTATTTATTCGTTAAGTAAGTGCTCGTAGAAGTCTTGTTGTGGGATTCGTGATTGTTGGAATAGCGAGTACGAGAGAGTGCCGTCGTCGGAGATGACGTCGTGTGAAATCTGTGCTTGTTCATTCTTAGATAGGACTGCTCCGTTGATCAAGAGTAGCTCCTCTAGGCGGGTTGTAAGCGTGGCGCTTAGATCTTGGCCTATGCACGTTTGGCACCCAACCCCACGGAGGATGGTAGCCGCGAGTGTATGTGACAGCTGCACCGGTCTCTGTAATCCACCACGTCCGGGTTGGACTCAGCAGGGTCTTAATTATAGCGGATGGATCCCCAGGGTGAACTAGCAGTCATCGGTTGCCCTGGCACGTCCGTGCCCCGAAACGACATGACTTGTATGTGTATGAGCTTAGCTAGAGTAAATAACCTTTGTAGAATTGACTGCTAGAAAAGTAAATAATAGATAAACATACAGGTAGCCTTAACTCTATCTCGTTGCTCTCCCAAATGTATACTACGATTTATTTTATTACCTTGGATTTGAGGATGTGTGTGCCACCCATATATATCATGCCTATCTTACCCCCGTCTCAAGTATAGTTGATACATTATTTCTTTCTCCAAATTATCCAATGCATAGCTATTATTCAGCTTTCTTTTGCTCTACTTCCCTGCGGAAATATAAATACGACAACCCTGGAATACTCCAAGGTGAAATGCTACAATGGTGATCCGTGCGCTTGCGGAATTAATGAATTTAATTTTATCGCATAAGAACCGCCAACAAGCATTTCTGGCGCCGTTGCCGGGGAAGTAGCAGCTAGGAAACTGAATAAATGCATTGAAGTTTGTGAGAAGAATAATTATCACTTACTTTTGCGGGCTTACCCTTGTCCTGGTCTTTCTTCTTGTAAAAATTTGAAACAGGACTGTGCATGACTGGTTTCGACCTACCAGAAAACTTCCACTCAGATCCAGAGCAGTTCTTGAGGAAAGTTCGAGCCAAACTCACCAAACAGATCCGCAAGAACGCTCTGGCTCTTGAATCGTCTCCTCCACCGGTTGTCAGGGCCTCCTCAACGACAGTACCATGGCCGACCCCGTTGTTGAGAAGACGATCAATGATTTCTCCGCGCCGACTACGGAGAACATCCGCGTGGGACCCAACCCGCGCATCACCAACAAGGACTACGAGCTCAAGCCAGCCTTGATCAACATGATCTTGGCCAGTCCTTTCTGTGGGAAGCCGTCGGAGGATGCAAATGCTCACCTCCAAAGGTTCCTGATGACGTGCAACACCTTCGTCATAAAGGATGCACCTCAGGACGCTATCCGACTACAGCTTTCCCATTCTCTCTGTTGGGGAAGGCTCTCCAGTGGTTCTACGCGAACCAAGAGTCCCTCGACACGTGGACGGCATGCTCCAATGCCTTCCTCGCCAAGTTCTTCCCGCCGGGCAAGACGACTGCCCTGCGGAACAAGATATCGGGCTTCCAACAGCTCGCAGATGAGTCGACCGCGGAAGCCTGGGACAGGATGCAGGAGTACGTTCTCTCATGCCCACACCATGGCATGGAGGAATGGCTCCTCATACAGAGTTTCTACCACGGTTTGAGGCCGTCCGCTCGAGAGCACCTCGACGCCGCAGCAGGCGGCTCCTTCTTCTCCCTTAGCGTGAAGAACGCTAAGAAGTTGATTGAGAAGGTGGCGGCCAACCAGACTCATGGTGAACGCCAAGCGGCGAGCACCAAGACCCGTGGAGTACACCAAGTGGAGACGATGGACATGCTCGCCATCAAGCTCGATCAGCTACTCCGCAAGGTGGAGTCTCCGCAGGACCTGCAAGTTGCGGATTCCCGCATGACATGTGAGGAATGCGGCAGCGTTGGGCATATGGGCATCAATTCCCAAATGTGAGAGAGGAATGCAATTTCCTCAACAATGGCAATGGGTTCCGCTCCCAGAACAACTACGGCTGGAATTCCAGGCCCGACCTCTCCTTCAACAAGAATCAGGGAGGTAACAATGGTAATCTTTCCCGTTATGAGCCCTCTATCAAGGATCTAGTTCTCGGCCAGGTCAAATCAATGACAGCATTAGTAAGAAATTTCTTACTACGGACAAGGCTTTAGAGAGCATAGATGCCAAGCTAGAGTCTTTCAGCACTGCTCTGCAGAATCAGCTAAGCCATAACAAGATGCTAGAAACACAAATAGCGCAAATAGCTTCAGCTGTGCAGGCTCCTCGTACGAAGGAGAGTGTTAGTGCTATCACCACCAGGGGAGGAAGAGGTACTGTGGACCCTCCATACCCCAGGGGTGCAGAGAGAAAGACACCAAATACAGCCCCCAAGGAGAAGGCCGGTAAAAGGTTCCAGAAAAGAAGGTCCCTGAAGAGGAAGACGCCGAGAAGGAGAGCTCCGAGAGGAACCAACGACAGATCCTCCCGTTGAGCAAGCTCCACCTAAGGCAGCACCTCATGAGTATTTTGACACTACAGGCTTGCCTTACCCCGACCGCAGGAAGAAGCTCACTGTGGACGAGCGCTTTGATAAATTTGTTGAGGCTATCCGACATATATATGTGCATATTCCGCTGCTTGATGCCATGCAGGTACCTACTTACACTAGGTATTTCCGGGACATCCTCAACAACAAGCGTCCCATTCCAGCAATGGAGGTAGTGAAGCTTACAGAAGAGTGCAGCGCAGCCATTCTGAACATTCTTCCGGAGAAGAAGAAGGATCCAGGATGCCCTACGATCCCATGTTCGATTGGCAGCCAGCACTTCTCTCAAGCGCTATGTGACTTGGGTGCAAGCGTGAGCGTTATGCCCAAGGCGGTATATGACAGGTTAAACTGTCCATTATCGCCTACGGCTATGTGCTTGCAGCTCGCAGATCAGTCCGTTCGTCATCCTGCTGGTATTGCCGAAGACGTCCCCGTACAGATCAGAAACTTCTTCGTCCCCGTCGACTTTGTTGTGCTTGACATGGAAGTAGATGTCAAGACCCCTCTCATCCTTGGGAGGCCGTTCTTGAGCACCACCAACGCCAACATCGACGTGGGGGCAGGAGAGATCCACTTGGATTTCAACGGCAGGGAAGAAACGTTCAACTTCAAGCCTAAGGTTGAGCAATGCAAGCAAGTACGGGTCATATATGGAAAGGACCCAAGGAGAGTGGAGAAGATTGAGATTACTCACCCATGCCACAGCCAGACAAGCTCATTGCATATATGAGAGACTATCTGGAAAGAGAGAATGCAAGAAGGCTAGCAAATATTGGAGGACTCCAAGGAGGATGCCTCAGCCGCCAAAACCATCTCAAGCCCCTCTTACTCCTCCGCAAGAAGGAGTAGGCGAGTCACAATCGCCCAAGAAGAGGAGAGCGAGGCGCTCAAGAAAGAAGAAGGCAGCTACGGCATCAACCGACGAGAGTACAACAAAGGCGCCTATCAAAGAAAAGGTCGCCGCCACCAACACAAAGAAGACAACCAAGGTGTGGCGGAAGAAAGAAGGAACCTCTACCTCGCAAGATTCTCCAGCGAGCGAGGTCCAAACAAGTTGAAAAGACATGGAGAACGTCTAGCTCAAAGACGTAAAATGAGAGCCCTCCGATTGGGGAGGCCATCCCAATCGTTATCCTAGCTAGGCCTAGCACTTGTTTTTCTTTTCATAAATCATAAAAACAAAATAAAAAAATTTGAAAAATTTAAAACAACAAAAATAATAGGATTCCCGGTGATGCCCATTAGGGGCTAGCCACTTGTATCATCCTCACTCTTTTTGCAGATCAAGAAGGAGGAGGAAGAGCCTGAATCAAGCTTAAGTCTTACAAAGACTCAAGCTTGGGGAGGGCACCCCCAGGTAAGAAGGAGTTCAATACAAGCTCGAGTTTGCAAAGACTCAAGCTTGGGGAGGACCCCCAGGTAAGTATTCCTAACTTTCTTAATAATAAATGAACTCCCTGTTTCGAATAAATGCTAGAATCTTGGTGTTATGCTACGCTTAAGGGAAATGATGATCGAGTTACAAATTAGCTTCCCATGTGTCACATAGATGCAACCTCTACTCCTGACATATGTGTTATTTTTACTTGAGCATGATCACATCATGAGTCTTGCTTATTTCCGTGGGTTGCATTTGTTACACCAAGTCTGAGCATTGTGGATTGTGATATGGCATGATTAGGACTTGTTGCAATTTCTTAGTATGGTTTCATCTAGAGATGTTTTTCTCGAATTGCTGCAAGTACCTAAAACCCTTCTGTTTTGGCACACTTCTCTTAGTGTGAGGATTTATTTACCTACCAGAGCCATATCATAATATTCGAAACAGCCCCACTCATAGCCATTTGTTTATGCATTGAGTTTTGTTAAGGTTTGGTGTACTCTTGAAACTAAGCACTCCTAATTTTGGTCATAATTCTTTCGCGTGTGTTTTCGAAAATTTCTCTCCACCAAATAAAAAGGGAATGTTTGGATAAATAACCAAACATTTTTTTAGAGTTTGCAAAACTTTTGGTCCATCCAAAATGCTCAAGAATATTTCAAAATGTTTCATTGAACCATTCAAAATTTATGGCCCCTTGCACCATGGAGTAGTCAAAAAAAAAAAAAAACTCCATGGTTGCATGACAAAAGTCAATGGCTATATGGTTCTTATCATAAACATCTTGAGCAAAATAAAGGACCAATGTTTTTCAAAACCCCCTTCCATAAGCGTGAGTTCATTTCTCCCCCTCCATCACATCATTTCCTACGACCAAAATAAATGGAGTTGCTATGTTGATTGAGACTCATTCTTAGCTTTACAATATATGCATGACATTGTGCATTCCTTACCAAGCTCCACATACAAGCCTCATTGGTAGAAGGTAGGATGAGTGAAGCTTGTAGGAATAGAACTCACATTGGTAGGTAAGAGAAGTGCCTACCAAAACGAAGGAGAATTTTTGCACCTTACCTTGCAGCACATAAAAACTCTGGATGCATACCTGCTAGAATTGTGTACGTGTCTGAAAATGCCGTTCTAGTCTTCAATGCTGCGTGACAAGGTGTGACATATAAGCCCCACGATTTTTGCAACACTCATGAATATTTTGTGCCCTCGTAAACTTACCACTGTTTAGGGAGTATGTTGTTGCATTTTTTTTACCCATGGGGCGCTTCTTAGTAACTCCTGATCCGCCGGTACCCTGAGTTGAGTTTGCTCGGGACGAGCAAAGTTTAAGCTTGGGGAGGTTGTTGGCGGTCGTTAAACCATGTTTTGACCGCCACCCTACCGGTAAATAAATACATAACACCAAGATTTTGTGCATAGTAGTTAGGAATAATGCTACTCCACAGGTTTTGGTGAATATTTGGATGCAGGAGTGAATAATGGAGAAAAGTGGGCCCAGCCAGGGAAATTCCCTGGCCGGCCGGCCCCACCCTAGGCCGGCCGGCCCCACCTGGTGGCCGCAGGCCCCAGGCTTCCTCCAGTGGGCTGGAAACTGGTCCACAACGTATAATTCAAGGCCCAACCCAGCGGATTTGCGCCGACTTACCAGAGGTGGGCCATTTGGCCTTAACTTGGCCCTACTTCAATCCTGCCGACCCCACGAACAAACCGACCTTCAGACCGCCTTCAGGAGTGCATCTGGAGCGTTGAGGCAGAAGGCGGTGGCCAACCGCCACAGGGGACGGCCGGCCGGCCACCCCCTAGGCCGGCCGGCCGACTTTGGCGGCGCCGCCTCTCCAAAGTCGGCAGGCGTGCTTCCACCGCCTTGGCAAGCTATAAAAGGGACCCCTCGGCCTCCGAATCAATGCGCACCATCACACTTCATCCAAGTGTTCATTAGTTTAGTTGAGTAGTAGCTTTGGGAGTTAGAGTAGAGTAGAGTGAGAGCTCTCTCGGGCTTCCGGAGTCTTCTCGGAGTTCGGTATAGTTCTTTGTATCTTACTCTTGAGATATTATTTTATTTAATATAATTATATTTAGTTTTATCTTTATTTATTTATTTTAGTAGTTCTTTTCTATTTAGTTTATTTATTATTCGTTAAGTAAGTGCTCGTAGAAGTCTTGTTGTGGGATTCGTGATTGTTGGATAGCGAGTACGAGAGAGTGTCGTCGTCGGAGATGACGTCGTGTGAAATCTGTGCTTGTTCATTCTTAGATAGGACTGCTCCGTTGATCAAGAGTAGCTCCTCTAGGCGGGTTGTAAGCGTGGCGCTTAGATCTTGGCCTATGCACGTTTGGCACCCAACCCCACGGAGGATGGTAGCCGCGAGTGTATGTGACAGCTGCACGGTCTCTGTAATCCACCACGTCCGGGTTGGACTCAGCAGGGTCTTAATTATAGCGGATGGATCCCCAGGGTGAACTAGCAGTATCGGTTGCCCTGGCACTTCCGTGCCCCGAAACGACATGACTTGTATGTGTATGAGCTTAGCTAGAGTAAATAACCTTTGTAGAATTGACTGCTAGAAAAGTAAATAATAGATAAACATACAGGTAGCCTTAACTCTATCTCGTTGCTCTCCCAAATGTATACTACGATTTATTTTATTACCTTGGATTTGAGGATGTGTGTGCCACCCATATATAACAAGAAGGAATGCAATAAGGTTTTGTCGAGTTCAGTGGAGTAATCACACTGAGGCAGAAGCAACATGGGAAAGAGAAGATGATCTCAAGCGAGAGTTCCCTTACCTTTTCGAGGAAGAGCCGGAATCTCGGGGACGAGATTCTCTTTAAGTGGGGTAGGTTGTAGCGACCGGCGTTCTTGCCCATCGTTAAAAATCACTAAAAATTTGAACTTTTAAAACTTTCCAATTAAAATCAATTTGCTAGCTTTAGTTAGTAGCAAAATCAAAAGTTTTTGAATTTTAAAACGTGCATAAAAGTCACCATGTGCATTTTCGAGTTTTTCTTGAATTGTTTGAGTGTTGGTTTCGATCTCTCCTTTTGAATGAATTCAAAATTCATTCAAAATTCAATCCCAGCAAAAGATCAAATCATTTCTTTTCTATCGGGCCGCCCTCTCTCTTTTCTCTTTTCCTTCCGGCCGGCCCAGTCTCTCCCTCCTTTCTTTCCTCTCCCGCGCCAGCCTGGGCCGCTCCGCTCCCGGCCCAGCATCGCCGCGCCAGCCCGGCCTGCTCTCCCTCTCCCGCTTCGGTCGCTGACGCGTGGGGCCCACGCCCGCGTCGTCTCCCTCCTCGCGCCCGGCGCGATTTGCGCCGCCGCCCATCCCTTCTTGCCGGCGAACCGCCACCGTCATGTCAAAGCAACAGAAAAGGCCTTGTTCAGCACGTGCGCGCGAAACCACCTCCACAGCCCCGTCCCATCGTCGTCCTCTCCCCTACTTAACGCGCGCCCTACGTCTTCCCGAAGCCCGACGAGCTCCACTCCGCATTCGTCAGCCACAGCACCTCTTTCTCTCGCTCCGTCGCGTCCCGAGCACTGAAGAAGCTCCTCTCGCGCGTCACCGTCGTCCATCGAGGCTCGCGAACCGCCTTCGCACGTCAATCGAGCTCCAGTCCGGCGAGATATTTTCTCGCCGGCAAACCGACCTAGCGTTTCGCTCGAACCGCCATTGGTGGCTATAAAGCAACACCGAGGCCCCCTCTTTCTCCCTCTATTCCCATTCGCCACCACCACTCAATCCCCAAGCTCGAACTCGACTTTTCCCCTTTCTCTCTCATTCCGGCGAGAACTCCGGTGAGCTCTCCCCTCTTCACCGGTGAGTCCCGACGTCAACTTCTTCCACTCCTAGCATCTCCTTTCCGCGCTTGACACGCTGATGCCCTTCCTTGGCGCAGCCGTGACTTGCAGGTGGAGATTGACTGAACCCTAGCCCCGCCGTCCGCCGTCTCCGTCGTCGGCACCCCTCTGCTCATTCCCTCGCTCGACTGAGCGCACGGTGAGCACTCCCAAGCTCTTTTCTCTCTCTTGCACATGATCTCGTCGACCTTTTGCTAGCGCGTAGCCATCTCATCGAGCTTCGGAGTAGCGCCGCCTAATGACCTCGCCGCCGGCCACACTTCCGGCCACACGCGAGCACACTGAGGCCATCAACCACTTCCTCGCACTCGCACGCACGTCCGCACCCGCTCTAGCACGCTCTCGCGCGTGCGCATCCCTTCTTTTCCCCGTGCACCCCGGCGCGCCGCCGAGCTCCGGCGAGCTCGTGCCGCCGCTCCGGCCCTTCTCCTAGTCAACGCGTAGCACCTCTAGGTTCACCGTGTCTCCCTCTCCCTCTTGCGCTCTCTCTCTTCCTCCCTCGCACTCCCGCGACACCTGCGCACCGAGCGCCGGCTCCGCCGCCGCCCTCCTCTCTCACCGCCGGCCGCCGTGAGCTTCCTCCGGCCGAGATGTCCACGCGACACACTGTCCTCGCGTGCACCCTCGCAACCACACGCACTCACGCCCCGAGCACGCGCACCTCTTTTCCCCATCGCTCGCCGGCGTACCGCCGACTCCGGCGACGTCGCGCCGTCGCTCTCGTCGCCCTCGTCAACAACATCTCCCACCTTCGCACTCGCCGTCGCGCGCTGATCATGGAGGTGTGCTTCGTTTCCACTCTAGCCGCCTGTAGCCGCCGCCGGCGACGAATCCGGTGAGGCCGCCGCCCGCGCGCCGCCGCGCCTTGACCGCGTCCGCCGCCGTCCGACGTGGCGCGCCGCGTCAGCATCCGGGCCCGCGACGACCGGGTCGCCACGCCATGTGGTGCGCCCGGCGCACGGTGGACCGGGCGTCTTTTCACTTCGGTCCACAGCGAGCGTGGACCAAGTCCACATAACAGTCGCGCACAGTGAACCCGGCCCCGCTGACCCCACATGTCAGCCTCACAGAGCCGCTGGAAACTGCTGTGTACACCCGGATTTGTACACAAAAATCCATTTCGAGCATATTTCCAATATCAGAAAAATTCCCAAAATTCCTCAAAATCCAATATTCTTTCCTAACCGTTTTCCAACCTTTGCTACACTCTGGAAAATTAGGATTATGGTTATACTTAATTAAGATAATCTAATCCTAATCAATTTCCTTTCTTTTACTTCGAAAATCAATATCTTCATCGTTTTAACTCCGATTTTGGCGAAACTTGCGCCAAAAATTCAACTAAAATCCTAATCTATCCAGTGCCACCAAAATCAACTCCCATCTGGTTTTATTTAGATTTTATTTGGATTTATTGCCCTGTTAATTTGATTGCAAGCGGTAGACTTATTCTTTCAACTCGATAGATAATCAAGACGAAGACGTTGAAGATCCTGATTACGAGGATTTAGAGGAAGAAGAGCTTGGTGAAGGCAAGTCTAACTTCCATTGATCATATTGATCCTATGTTTGCAAATATCCTAATTAGAGCTGTTTATAAATAAATTGCATGGTATTTAAATGAATTTAAATGCTAGAATGGTCCTATGCAATATTTGATTGCCTGCCTTGACTTGATTATACCCTGTATCCTTGTTAGCCCTAGGAATCAACATCATTAATTTAATTAATGAGTTGTTGATATGCTCGCTGCTTAGGACTTTCACATGTGTTTAATTAATATTGCTCACATGATTTTCGTGTAAATGCGTGTGTCTT
The DNA here is from genome assembly GCA_012490785.1 of Eragrostis nindensis. NCBI lineage: Eukaryota > Viridiplantae > Streptophyta > Magnoliopsida > Poales > Poaceae > Eragrostis > Eragrostis nindensis. The sequence goes on along the minus strand of JAAXCT010000254.1, from coordinate 174,240 downwards.
GGTGGTGTGTGTAAATGTGAATTGGTTGGTTAATAATAAGTGCAACCCTAGTGAGGGATGTTTTTGGCGGGACCAGGCGAGGTAGTCCTCGGTGGGGAGGCTATCTCTGGGACGCCCTTCCACTTGTGGATTGGCTATTGAAGATGCCTGGTTCGGTCGTATAAGGACCGGTTCTTGTGCCGCCTTTGCCTAGCACCACTCGCGCAGCCACAAGCCGTGAATGGGCGCGAAATTGGAACCACACCCTACTAGTACTCACCCGGTACCCCCCGGAGGCAGGAGATTGCAACGGAGTCCCAGGAGAAGACTCGTTCGTTGGTGGGTGTTCGAGATCCGGCATTTATGACTGGCCATATTATTATGATTGTGAAGCCCCTGGTGATGTCCGTGGGGGATGCTGTGGTGGTACGAAGTAGGTATGGAACCTTTAGTGGGACAGTCCAAACTATGACGATAGGAAGGACTGGACCACCTTGTGGGGAAATTTGTGCACCCTTGGCCAAGGTTAAGAAACTTTCCGGAAAGCCGTGTTCCACGGTATTGGACAACGCGAAAGCATCGGCCACACTATGATTAGATTTTCCGCGTGAGTTTCCTTGGTGTGTTTTTGGAAAACGTCGGTTTGGAGCCGTGTGCTGGTTGTCGGCCAGTGATAAAATTGAGGAACTGGCGGGATGGATTGCATCTCCCCCAGGGCCGCCCAACCCCACTAATCTCTACAGATATTTGATTAGAATTGCGAAATGCTTTGTTTTCAAAACAACCTTTGCATAAACTTGGCTTTCTCGCCTCGTCGCTAACCACAAGCCTAATCCTTTGATAATCTCTTGCATAATCATACCCCTCGTGTTAGGCTTGCTGAGTACCTTAAGTACTCACCCTTGCTTAAATCATTCAGAAGATGAACCCGAGTATGACTTCCAAGCTGATGGTGATGAAGAGTAAAGTTCGGCCTTCGCTCAAGCGGTGCCTGTAGGAGTGAAGCCCAGTCGTCTTCCGCTAGTTTAGGTGTTAGCCTGGCTGCTGTGTCTGCCTTTGAGCGTGATGTCTGTGAGTGTTGAGGCTGCTTGCCTCTTTTGTATCAAAGACCTTTGTGTAATAAAAGGCTTGTATGAGACTCGGTATTAAAAATAAAGTATTAGCTGTGAGGCATTCTGTGAAAGTGTCGTATCAGCTACTGATCCAGGGACTGATACGGTAAACACTAAGTACTTCAGAAATGGGGTACGACACATAAGATGGCAAATGTCACACCCGATTTTTATATACATAAATCGAATGTATTCTACATATATGCCAGGATCTGTTTTATCATACATGAGCGACATCATAGTGATAAACAGCTCTATAACGAATAAAACAACATTAATAAACACAAACCAGAGTTCTAAATATAGCAGCGGAAGAAGAAACTCCAAGGCGCTCCACAGGCAAATCGACTGGCGACAACGCGACCTTCTCTGCATCGTCTTCAATGTAGTCTTCCTCACTGAATAGCATTTAATATATGGAAAGCAAGCGCATGAGCACATATCGTACTCAGCAAGTGTAGGAAAGTATGACATGCAAGGCTAATATCAAGAAAGGCTTAACTTAAGGTCTGCATCTATGCAATCCTAATATAGACACATCTATATCAAAAAGCATCCTATTTACTAGGTGTAATGACAACTCCCAACAGCAACAACAGAGCTCACCAGGTTATCACCACCTGGCTACCAAGACTCACCAGATTCCCACCATCTGGCTACCAACTCATCGGGTTCCCACAACCCGACTACCAAACTAACCAACTAATAATGGATAAGTCCAAGCTCGCTCGTGACCGTGAGCACGGCTGTCAAGACAGTTTTACACTCTGCAGAGGTTGCACCACTTTACCCACAAGTCGTGATTTCGTCACCCGTCGGTTGACTGAATCCTCCATTATGCAGAGTTTCTGAGTTCCCCGCCGCCTCGGACCGTTTCCGAGCCAGAAGCAGACGGCGAATCCTTCCCCGCCGCCTCGGACCGTTTCCGAGTTCAGCTCGACGCGCACGTCTCGGAGCTCGCAGTATCCTTCGCTTCCGCCACATTCCGGCGCCGCCATCGCCGGCGGCTGCTGCGGGGCCTCGGGGGTGAGGGCTTTTCCCCTCTTTCAGGAATGGTGGGTGACGATGGCTAACCGTTGTTCGGTGATGAGTGTGATTATGTTCTTTTTTTTTTTAGGGAAATGGAGGAGAGGAGACCGTGATTCCGTCGGTTCGGGGTTGGAATGCTCATGTCCGTCGGATCGGACACTTACAGACGTGACAATTTCACCGTATTTTTCTCGAGAAAAATGCTCGTTCTACTGTGAAATAATGGTGTGCAGCCATCACAAACAAAATAATGTTGATTAGTTTGCAATAATAACACTTTTTTTCTGATGAAAGCCATATTTTTACCAGCCTCTTGTTACCAAGGTTAATCTTTACAGAGTATATTAATCTTGGTACCCAGCCTCTTCTTGTTTTCTTTTTCTAAGAGCCCTTTATACTTTTTAAGGGAATCATGTTTTGTTTCTATGCTTACAATCGTCGCCCCACCTAGACCAAAAATCATGTTTTCAAAATAGTTCCCTGACATTGAAAATTATGTCTTTTTGAAACACATTACATATGTATAAGCTTATGTAAAGGCATTAGGCATGCATCCTATCTTGATGAGTCTTTGTTAGATTGAGAAAGACTGACGAAGTCATCATTTTGTCTACAAACACATCATCTATTAATATAAGTGCATTTAATTTGTCATAATTGTGAGTAATCGTGTTGAGTCGAACACAAGAACTCAAAAGCAGATCCACTACAAGAATGGCACCTTCGATAGCTGTGACCATGTCATATATAATATATGGTAATAGAATGTCATCAGGGTACCCACCATGTAAGGGAAAATATGATAAATGCATGTTTTAAAAAAGGTAAAAAAAATCAAGTGGAAACATCCTCATTCAGTTTTCTACAAGAACATAAGCTCACATGGCAAAGAAACTTGGTAAACTCAGGGGAAAAATTTCAAGGCTCATTTATGACCTCAATTGAAGGGACAGCAAAACCCAACGTGAAAGGGTGTGTAATAATAATAAACCATTAAAAGCATCTGTGTGTTTGAAAAAAAATCCCGTAATGACCGATTGCATCTCGTAAAAAAAGGCTTAAACCAAAAAATCCTTAATTAATGGAGATGCGGGGTATGGATCCCCGTACCTCTCGCATGCTAAGCGAGCGCTCTACCATCTGATTCCGAACACGACTCTCAAGTCACACCTGAGCCTTATATTCAGCTGCTGAGCTGTTATGTGATTTCTCCAGATGCAGCGTACAAACAAGCACCAAATCTTATCCCTTTTGTTGTATCGACGGGAGAGAACAACAACAAAAGTAGACAAGAGGCGAGACACAATGTAGGGTGGAGCCCTTCTCTTTATTATTCTGAATAAACTTGTGTAATTACATCATGGGGTGCTCCACTATTTATACTCGGGGTAGGGGATCTCCTTTCCTACTAGGAGAGAGAGTCCTTTGGTAAATTGCCCACATACGGAGTAGGACTAGGATAGGTTCTCCTGGAACTTCCTTTCCTCCTCCAACAAGTATTATTATTATAACATTCCCCCTTGGGCATTTTACGACGACACACATGTCTCATTAAAAACTCCTTCATAAAAACCCAGTGGGAAAAATGGAGAAAAGAGTACATGGTACCGTTGCTTCATATTGCACACAATGCCTCGTTAAAAACCTCTTTTTTTGAGAAACCTTCAGGTAAAAACTCAAATGAGGGAAAAAGAGTACAATGCTATATTCTTCTAGAATTTACTATATATTGTCTTCTTGACTATAGTGTTGGGATTTATGTGTTCAAGAGAATTCTCCCCCTGATTTGCACACATCTTTAAGTCTCCTCATTCTTATACCATGCCTATGCTTTTCAAAAGATTTAGCAGGTAGGGCCTTAGTGAACATATCTGCAAGATTTTCACATGAGCGAACATGAGTCACCATAATTTCTTCATTCTCTTGCATTTCATGCGTGAAGAAGATTTTTAGGTGTAATGTGCTTCGTGACCTTAGACTTAATATATCCCTTTTGTATTTGTGCAATACAAGCTGCATTATCTTCATAGATAATGGTAGGGGTTTTACTCACTTCAATTCCACATGTATTCAGTACATGGTGAGTAATTCTTCTTAACCAAGTGCATTCTTTAGATGCCTCATACAAGGCAATAATCTCTGAGTGATTTGTTGATGTAGCCACCATCGTCTGCTTCGTAGATCTCCAAGAAATTGCAGTTCCACTACAGAGAAACACATAACCAGTCTGCGAGAATGATTTGTGTGGATCCGACATGTACCCAGCATCTGTATATCCTTCTAGGATTACATTTCCTTTCTTCTGAAAGAACAACCCCATATCTTCTGTTCCTCTAAGGTATCTGAGGATATGCTTAATGCCATTCCAATGTCTTCTGGTTGGAGCTGCACTAAATCTTGCTAGTAGATTAACAGCAAAGGCAATATCGGGTCTTGTACCATTTGCTAGATACATCAACGCTCCGATAGCACTTAGGTAGGGATATTCAGGTCCCAATACTTCCTCATGTTCCTCTTTTGGTCTAAATGGGTCGGTCTCTACATCGAGTGACCTCACAACCATAGGGGTTCTGAGTGGGTATGCACTACTCATACTGAACTTCTCTAATACCTTCTTGGTATAGTTCGACTGGTGCATTAGTATACCTTCTGGGGTATGCACTAGCTGCAAGCCTAGGCAGAATGTAATCTTTCCTAAATCCTTCATTTCAAATTCAGATTTCAGGAATGAACTAGCTTCCTCGATGTCTTGTGTCATTCCAATGATATTTAGATCATCGACATAGATGGATATTATACAATATCCCATCTCTGATTTTCTAATGAATACACAAGGACGGTCTTCATTCTTCAGGAATCCTTTCTTCAGTAAAAACTCACTAAGCCTATTATACCACATTCTTCCAGATTGCTTTAAGCCATATAGTGATCTTTGCAGCTTCACACTATATAAGTTGCGTTCTTCTTCATTTGGGACTTTAATTCCTTTTGGAACCTTCATGTGGATTTCAGTATCCAACGACCCATACAGGTACGCTGTCACAACATCCATCAATTTCATCTGCAATTCCATATTTACTGCTAGAGAGATCAAGTACCGGAATGTGGTTCCATCCATTACAGGTGAGTATGTGATATCGAAATCGATACCTGGTCGCTGCGTGAAACCTTGAGCTACTAATCTCGCTTTGTATCTTACGACCTCATTCTTTTCGTTTCTCTTCCGGACGAATACCCATTTGTATCCTACGGGATACATCCTTTCAGGGGTGAGGCAGACTGGTCCGAAGACTTGTCTTTTGTTAAGCGAGTTTAGTTCTGCAGTGATTGCTTCTCTCCACTTTGGCCAATCAGAATGCTGCTTGCATTCTTTCATTGATTTAGGTTCTTCAACCTCATCAATGATGTGGGCAATCTTTTCTGCAAAATATATGTCGACATTCTGGGCTCTTCTATCATACTTTTCTCCTGTCTCAATATAGTGTGTTGAGTTCTCCATGATTCTTTCGTCATGGTCCAGATCATCACTTATAGGTATGTTCAGATCTGGAATATCCGGTTTCGGTACTTCGTGTACACTCATTTCACCATTCACGGGATTCTCATTAGTACCAAGCTTACGCTTACGCTCCATCGGACGTCTCCTAGGAGCCTTAGCTTGTGCTTGTACTTTGGGTTTCTTCGATACCCTTGCAACCGGTTCACTCCCCCTCTTCCTAGCATTTCTAGCAAGTGAGGTAGTGGCTCTAGTTTGGAATTCCATTTGAGCTCCCACTTCATGGGGTATTTCAATTCTTTCCGGTGCATTTACTGCTGGTATATGAGATTTCATAATTCCCTGTGTGTTGGTGAATGTCTCTGGCAGTTCATTAGCAATCCTCTGCAAGTGGATGATATTCTGAACTTCTTGGTCAGTTTCTTTAGTGCGAGGATCCATTCCATGGATTCCAGGAGTTTCCCACTCTATTTCTCGGCATTCTTTCTTGAGGTACAATCCTCCCCCTAATGCCGGGAAATAGTCTTCATTGAAGATACTATCAGCATATCGAGCCGTATGCAAGTCTCCAGTGAGAGGCTCAAGATATTTTTTGATCGATGGGCTCTCAAATCCCACATAAACTCCAAGTTTACGTTGAGCTCCCATTTGTGATCGCTGAGGTGGTAGGATAGGGACGTATACGGCACATCCAAATTTCTTTAAATGAGAGATATTCGGTATCTTCCCTTGCACTAATGCTAATGGTGATTCTTCAACTTTAGCAGATGGTCTAAGTTGTATGAGAGCAGCAGCGTGTAGCACAGCATGTCCCCAACAAGTGGTAGGCAGCTGACTATGCAATAATAGTGGTCTTGCAATTAACTTGATCCTCTTAATTAGCGATTCTGCTAAACTATTTTGCGTATGCACATGAGGAACAGAATGTTCTACCTTTATTCCCAATGACTTGCAATAATCATCAAATACCTTCGAGGTAAATTCTCTGGCATTATCCATGCGAATGGATTTAATTCTATGCTCTGGAAAATTATTCTTCAATTGAATTATTTGGGATGTAAGGCGTGCAAAAGCATGATTTCTATTGGACAATAGACATACTTGACTCCACTTCGAGGAGGCGTCTATTAATACCATAAAGTATCTAAAAGGCCCTGAGAAGGGACTAATAGGTCCACAGATATCTCCTTGTATTCTTTCAAGGAATGGTGTATCTTCTGCATGAAGTTTTAATGTAGAGGTTCTAGTTATCAATTTCCCAGTTGCACATGCAGCGCAAAAGAAATCTTCAAGATTATTAGGAAATTGTCTCGGTTGCAATTCATGCCCACTAGAATTCTTCAAGATTCTGCCCATCATATTACTTCCTGGGTGCCCAAGTCTTTCATGCCATATTCTGTATGGTTCATGATTCTTCAAGATCACTTTAAACGCAGCTAAGCCATTCTGTGGTTTAATATAGGTGTAGTACATGCTTTCCTTAAAGGAGGGGAAACTTTCCACAATAGTTTTCTGATCTCCGTGCTTCTTAGTCATGATGACGTTCTTCGCCATTATCGTCATTAGTTTCTACATGAAAACCATTTGCACGGATATCTTTGAAGCTCAGCAACGTTCTAGTTGCGTCTGGATATAGTAATGCTGCTTGGATTATTAATGTCGTTCCATTAGAGAGAGTAAAGGTTGCCCTTCCGGAACCCACAATCTTTCTCCCATTTCCAATGAGAGTCGTTATTCCTTCTTCATACTTTCTGAGTGTTTGGAAATAACGAGTATCCCTAAGAACTGTGCTAGTGGTGCAACAGTCTACAAGACATAGTTCCTCTTCCATTGTACTACACTTGTAGGCAAAGACAAATGCAAATACTTCAAGAAAAAGCCACAAAAAAAACGACAAGGTAAAAGAAAAACCAAGGCGATTATATAGACTGCAAGTACTATATATTAAAAAACGAGGTCTCTACTAGAGATTACATTAATCCACTTAATTCATTGCAGGAATTTAAAACTAAATGCATAACTACTACTCAAAACCATCTACTAGATAGTATTATAACTAGGGAGAATTATTTCATGTCTCCATGCAAGTCTTCTAATTCTTCTCCAAGAAGATCATCTTCATCCATGATATCATCATCCAGAGACAAATCTCCAGATCCTTCAAGGTTCTTGTTGTCATCTTGTGGTGTACCCATGTCCATCTTCGCGATGTCTTCTTCCTTCTCTTCATGCGAAGGTGACCCCTCTTCAGGTGGTGGACATTCCAAGAAGTGTGCTTCCTTCTGGATTTTCTTTTTCGTGCCATGAAGCTTCTGGTACATCTCAGCAACATGTTTAGGTGCTTTGCATATGCGTGACCAATGGCCGTGCTCACCGCACCTATAACAATCTTGGTTTTGTTCACCATATGCTCCCCCTTTAAGCGTCTTAGGCTTAGCGTTCTTCTTCTTGGAGCGCTTAGCTTTCTGCTTACCCTTCTTTGATCCATTCTTTGGACCCTTCCCCTTATCATCCTTCTGGAATGAAGTAGCATGTGCTTCTGGCGGTGCAATTGAGCCAGTGGGGCGAGACATATGATTCTGCATAATAGTCTCATCCTCCCCCTGATCTTGCTGCAAGGCATTGCTCAATTGTACATAAGTTTCATACTTTTCTTTCTTGTATTGCCTACTCACATAAGTGAGTTTGGGGTGAAAGGTAGTGAGAGTCTTCTGTATAAGATCTTGATCCGTAAGATCTACTCCACATAGTTTCATGCGGGTAACTATGCTATACAGAGCGGTGTTGTAATCCTCAATAGTCTTGAAGTCTTGGAAGCGTAAGTTCTGCCAGTCACGCTCCACTTTAGGCTTTAAGACAGATTCTATCTGCTCAAACCGATTCTTCAATGAATCCCACAAGACTTTTGGATCACGTTCAGTCATGTACTCATTCTTAGGGTAGTACTTAAATGATGCCTCAGGAAATGCAGTGCCTGAGCCTGCTGCACATTCGTTGCAGCAGTATCTCCTTTTTGAGGTTTGATCGTCTTCAAGAGATCTTTTCCACTCAAAAGGATTTCGGCATCAAGTGACCAAGACAGATAGTTTAGGCCATTCGGTGCCAGCACTTCAAATTCTCGTTTCACAAGATCAGACATCTACAAGATGTATAAAAATAACAGTGCATAAGTTTACTTCTTGTAAACCTAGTTGGTAGAATGCATAAAGTAATGGATTAAAAACTCGGAGCAAGTCCTAAAACCATGTTTCTATGATTAAAGGCACTTTTAATCATATTTTAATTGCTTAAACATGATATGCATGATTTCAGATCAAGTTACACAGTAAATATGCACAAACAGGAGGATTAAACAGCAAAAACAGCAAGCTTATATGTTTCTGACATAAAATCCCTTAAACCCAAGGTGTTATATGCAATATAACATTAATTCAGACAAATTCCATAGACTACAGGGTCTATTTTGCAATTTTTCTGGGTCAAATCGTAATTTCAGAACAATCTGGACCTTTTTGCAAAAATTTAGGACTGCGGGTTCTAATATGGAAAACTTCAAGGTCTTTTCTGCAAAAATTCAAGACTTAACCGCAATTCCTAACTTATTCAGGGGGTTTTTCGCAAAATTTCAGATTTTACCGAATTTCCTCGTATTTTTTCTTTTTCTGTTTATTCCGAAACAGGCCGGCCCAGTGGGCCAGCTCAGCCCATCTCGGCCCACCCCGGCCCAGCTCACCAGGCCGGCCTGCCCGGCCGGATATAAGAGCAAGACGAATAGGGTTGAAAACCCTATCCGCTCACTCCCTCCCCCTCACTCCTCTTCCTTTCACCCGAGCGGCGACGGCGGCGAACGGGCTCGTGCGACGAGCTCGCGGCGGCGGTGGCGGTGCGGCGCCATGGCGCGCGGAGGAGGGGAGCTGGGGTCCCCCGGGCGAGCTCGTGCGGAGCTCGTCGCCGGGTTGGTGGCGGCGCGCGGACCCGGTGCGGGGGTCGCGGAGGCGGAGCGGCGGCGCGCGGCTTGCGGGCGCGTCGTGGTGGCGCGGGAAGGCGGCGGTAGGTGAGCGGCGAGCTCACCGCCGTCGTGCGCGAGGAGGACGAAGACCCGGGGCCCCCCTTGCGGCGGAGGGGTCCAGGACCCCCAGATCCGGCGGCCCCGAGGTCAGATCCGGTAACCTCGGGCGCGGATCCGAGCCCAGCAAGCTTGAGGCTCGCGGCGGGTCACCGCCGTCGTGCGGCGGCGTGGTGGTGGTGCGGCGACGATGCGGGCCCCGCACAGCGAGGAGACCGAGCCGAGCCGAGGTGCGTCTCGGCGCGCGGCTTCGTGCGGCGCGGTGTACAGCTCGATCCAGCGAGCATGTGCACGGCTCAGGTAAGTCGGCGGCGAGATTCGATCTCGTCGTCGATGAGCTAGGGTTAGGGTTAGTAGGTACCAGGATGTACGGGCCCACATATGCGATCGTTGGATCATCCGTTGGCTCTGCAGTTTGTACTCCGGCGAGTTCCATCAAACCGGCTAGGGTTAGGGTTAGGGTTAGATCTGCAGCCTCCCCCTCATCCCTCTGTATCAGCTGGCTGTGATGTATGCTGTGTGTACGGTAGCCTTCGAGCTACTTATGTTGGACATGTGGTGGTCGCCGGCGGTGCTCGTCGGCGACAGTGGTGGCTACAAGCCCCATTAATGTGTATGCTATGCAATTCGATTCGGTGACCCTAACAAAACTAGATGTAGGGACGCAATAAATCCAGATTTAGAAAAATCTGGTCCGGGGTGAAGCTTTGGGGATTTCGATCCATGGCAGCAACGAGCCATCGCGATCTTGCTAAACTACAGGTAGCAAAAGTTCACCTTTGGGCGTGATGTAGACGATCACGAGTTGATGCAGGCGCAAGTTGATGCAGTGACGATCAAGATGCCGTGTAGTCGTACCCGATCCCGTCAACAGCTTCGTGTTGGCACGGACGTCGATGTCGTCGAGCACGGAAATCGAGGCGGCTCGATTCCCAAGGTTGGCGCGCTTCCTGAGGCGGCGCGAATCCCGAGGCAGCGAGTTGAAGAACTCGCTGACTCCTTCTCGGCGACTTCGGCTTCTCCTCTACTAGCTCCGCAGAGCGTGCTGATAACGTGTTGTGATAACACTATCGACGGGAGAGAACAACAACAAAAGTAGACAAGAGGCGAGACACAATGTAGGGTGGAGCCTTCTCTTTATTATTCTGAATAAACTTGTGTAATTATATCATGGGGTGCTCCACTATTTATACTCGGGGTAGGGGGTCTCCTTTCCTACTAGGAGAGAGATTCCTTTGGTAAATTGCCCACATACGGAGTAGGACTAGGATAGGTTCTCCTGGAACTTCCTTTCCTCCTCCAACAAGTATTATTATTATAACACCTTTGTCGTACTCGTTGTTTGGTTTTTGTGCTTTCTAAATTTATATGGCATGTGATTTTCAAAATAAAGAAATGAGGGAAATTTAATTATAAGGCATGGAGCCATACTGACCGATGTCATAAATATGACTTTCATGCAGAGTTGTTGAAACTCTCAGTGGCTGGAGGAAGAAGCCCGCAACAGAATCGAGAGCTCCTCAGCAAGAGGCAGTGCTTATGAGGAGGATCGCTTGGGTTATGCAAGAAGCGTGTCCATGGGTTCTGCAGCTCGTCCTTCTTTAGCTTCTAGCTCACTTTTAAGTAGGAGAAGCAGCAGGCATGGTTCAAGGGGATCCACCAGCCTCTCCCGCGAGATGGGAGACTCCATATTGAGCTCAATGAGGCATTCCCTTCAGTCAGCGGATCAATTGCTAGGTGATGTCGATAGCTCGGTTCTGGCTCAGCTCATCGACAGCGGGGATCGAGTTTTGGAACCTGATGGCAATGTTGGTGAGGATACAGTAAATACCTCAGAGCACCATAAGGTTGGCCCACTTCCAAATGATGCAATGATGCACAACAATGGCAAATTTGAGGCACCTCCTGTACCTTCCATGGAGCCAAAAGATTCTACTGCTGACGGCCCAACAAGTTCATCCATCAAGGTAAGGATAATTGTTTGAGTTGATTGGTTACTTGTAATTCTCAAACCAGTGGTGTCAATTGACATGATGTTGAGAGGTTGTGCTACTGCTGACCTGAAAATGCCTCTGTTTGCCAGATTGAACCCTACAAGCTCTCTTCGAGACTCGACTATGCTGCTTACCTGATCCATTTAGCCGTCTTTGGATTTTTGGGGGTAACTGTCCGAGATTTTGCATGCTGTTGTATGTGGTAATATTAATCAGCCTATGCTACTCTAATGAAATTTAGCAACACTTGCTATTTCATTGTATCAATCCTAGAGGACCTGCAGCACCTATTCAGGAAAATTTTACTTCGAGAATCAATGTGCAGCTCTTTCCTACAGAGTAATTATGCTTCTTGATTACTGAATCAGGTATTCACAAGGTATGGGCTCCAAAAGCTGTTTGGCCCAGACTGCCTAGCACTCACCTCAGACCAAAGCCCACTGTACCCTGATCTTCCATCTAATATGGTATGTCTTATTTTATCTTCTAAGTGCTCAAGTATCACCCATACAGTGAGTCAAAGGAATTATTATCAGAGAAACTACACGGGATTTTGATCTGTAGCAGCTAATTTTGATTGCTATCTTGCACGTCCAGTTAGGATCTTTCCTGATGGGGTGGTTTGGGATCATCTTCAAGGCTGATATACGGCAGATATCTGATCATCTTATGGTTGGAATCTCGACTGGATATATGGGAAGCCTTACCACTTTCAGTGGGTGGAATCAGAAAATGGTTGGTTTGTCTTCTAACGGCCATTGGGTATATGCTGTAGCGGGCATAGTACTAGGTATCTCATCACCATTTTGATTAAGTGCAGTCTAAACTAGTTATTATTGAACCAAAAACAGAACAGAAAAAACATTCCTCTGATGCTAACAATGCTGTAGTACTAGGAATGTTCATTGTCAATGAGTCCATCACGGTTGGTGCTGAGACAGGTGAGCACCTACGTAGTTCAATCCTGAAATACATCAGGGAGAACAGTTCAATTGGAAGCAAATGTGACTGGTGTCACTGGAGGGTGGATACCAGGACTAAGCATTTTGTGCTTCTGTCAGTGATGATGGTTTTACTGTCTTTCTTATGGGTTCTGAGCATTGTCTTGGCCGTAGTAAAGGTGCATAGTCTTGATGATGGAGCTTTGCTCTGGTTGGGCTGCTCGGTGGCACCTCCAGGTGTCTGGTTACGCTGGTACTTGGCAAGGCTCAATGGCCAGGGAGTTGGCAAGCAGAGATCGCTCAGATGGCTGCCAATTGGGACCCTTGCAGCCAATGTTCTTGCGGCTGGCATCATGGCGGCGCTTGCTGTAACGTCCAAAGCGGTACAGTTGAATATTCCTTTTCATACATTTTCATTATTTCCTGTCATTACGTCTGATTCTTTTGATTTCTCATAGGTGGATACAAAGCGGTCGGCAACTATTCTCAGTGGCATACAGCTTGGTTTCCTTGGTTGCTTGAGCACAGTCTCTACTTTTGCTGCTGAAGTTTACATGAGAAGAAGCGGGCAGATCGCAAAGGCCTTTGTTTATGCTGCATCCACCTTCCTGCTCTCGTTTGTGTTGGGTACTCTAGTATACTCGGTGCCAGTTTGGGTAAAGCATTATGGATGACCTTTTGCAACTTTCTGAGTTCACATATTATGCAAACATGTGTGTGAATTTTGAGAGCACGGTCGAATTTTTGGGCAGTGTATTGACAAAGAACATTAAAATGTAAACAGAGTACAGGGCACAATGAGAAGAGCTCAAAGGAGCACGGCTATCATAGAGAAACAGAGCTCAAAGTCACACATATGTTTGCAAAACAGACACAGAACTATCCGTTCTACATACTCGGCTAGGAAAATAAACTTTACTACTAGAATGTGGTGGCGCAAATCAACTTTTGTCAAACATATTTATGTGCAAGATGAGTACGCATCTGGCTTCTGAAATGTACATACATTTATTAGACTGGGAATCTCGGATTATGTTAGCTCCAATTGTATTCTCGTGTGTCTCTTGTAGTCATGTTGATGTAGTTTACCTGTACAAAGTGCTGTTTACGTGAACACCAATTGGTGTATATTGTATCCCTAATTTTGGAAGGAAAAAAGGTTTTAAACTTGGATGGTTTGGCTATTTGTTTCAGGTGCCATAAACTCTTGCAAAAAGAAATAGTAGAAGAGTTTGTTGTTACTCTGCCGTTGAGTAATACTCAGCATTCTTACATGCCAGTCTGAAACTGTACATCTTGAAAGTCGACACTGCACAAAAGGATTCCAAAAAAATCGTTACCCACCAAGAAGGGTATCAAAAAATAATTGTTTGCCCTGAATTTGAACTTTCTTTTTAGGGTATCTGTAGCGAATATTCAGTGATAAACAATGTGAAATCAATTATGTAGTGTCAACTGACTTGCCAAATTGCAACTTATACATAATGTATCATGTAAAACTCGGTAAAAGGAAACAAATGTTCCTTCTTGGGGTTTACCTTAATAAAGTAGAGCTTGGTGACATCATCCTAAACATTATGCTAATTGTGCAATTACGCTGATCATTTGTTTCATAGCACAACCAAAGAATAATAGTCTTGCTGTAACATGATAATCTGTACAGTATTTCTGAAATCAAAGTTTTGGACATACATACCTTTGAAACATGAATATCAAAGTACACGCATCATTTCTAAGGATATTAGTTGAAAAATAATGCAAAATTCTTTTCTATTTCCATTGGCATGCAGTGTAATAGCACATAGTTTGTTTGAGAAAAATTGTGAATCCACTTCGTCACGGTCGATTGGCGTGCCAACTGGTACATTATTCACTCCAGAATACTGTGAATCAACTTCGTCACTGTCAATTGTGAATCCACTTCGTCACTTCAATGATTTTCTTCGATTGTGCCACACTCATTGGGAATCCCGTGTCCAATCACCACTTAATTGCCCTTCCTTTTTATGCTACAGCAATCATGCACTTGTTCTTTAAGACAGGGAAGGTATTGTCGTCATCTTTGCTTTTATCATTATGGATGATTCCTGTGCAAAGAACTTGCTTCACCAAGTCAAACTGTTTAGGACAAGTCCTTGTCAGCATGACTATCCGTCAAGGAACAAGATCATGAAACAAACTAAGAACAACCACTCTTTTATTCTAGACCGCCGGATTCAGACAGGTACTCCTCTATTTTACTCAACAACTCTCCGTTCCCGCTTATGGTACAATTCCTAAGAAGAGTTTCCCAAACTTGTTTGGTAAAACCAAATGGTGAGCTTTCCATCCATTCAACTACTTTATCATTTGATGATGCCTGGCTAACCAAATCCACCATACACAAAAAATGTTGTTCTCCTGGAACTATCCTGTATTTCCCAGTCATCAAATCAAAGAATTTCATGCCTTCTTCGACCAGGCTGCACTGGAAGCAAGCTGTCAAAACCAGTAAGAGTGTGTCAGCATCAGGCTTCTGTTTCTCCCGAATCATCTGAACAAATAACCCTATGACCTCCTGCGCATGCCTATGACGACACAGAGCAGACAACATTCCATTCCACAACACAACACCCCTTCTGTCTGTTAGGCTGAACACCTGGTTGGCACCAGCCATATAACCGCATTTTGAATACATGTCAATGAGTGAGCTACTGTTCATTACACTTCGATCAAAACCAGTTCTTAGCAACATCCCATGGATCTGCTGCCCAAGTTTCAGTGAGCACGTAGCAGAACATGCACTCAAGCAACTAGCAAAGGTGAACTGATCTGGGCCAAAATCTTCCATTATTAGGAGCCGAAACGTCGTCAGAGCTTCCAGTGGCTTTCCATGGCCAACATATCCCTCTATAAGAGCATTCCATGAAATGAGATTCCTCTCTGGCATCTGATCAAAGAGACAACGAGCAGCACTCAATTGGCCTTCTTCTGCATAGGCACAAACTATTGTCGTCCATGTCTGCAAACCTTTGACAGGCATCTCGTCGAACAGCCTCCCTGCATCATCAACGCAACCACATTTTCTGTAAACGTCAAGAAGTGAACTGGCAATGTTGACATCAGACAGGAACCCCAGAGCCGCTGAATGGGCATGGAACTGCTTGGCAAGCTCCCCATCCATGAGCTCCGCGCATGCAACGAGGAGCGCCAAGAAGATGTGATATACCCAAGGGAAGGCGACCTGTTCCGGAGCTCGGAGTACATGGG
The DNA here is from genome assembly GCA_012490785.1 of Eragrostis nindensis. Classification (NCBI taxonomy): domain Eukaryota; kingdom Viridiplantae; phylum Streptophyta; class Magnoliopsida; order Poales; family Poaceae; genus Eragrostis; species Eragrostis nindensis. The sequence continues at coordinate 158,374 of JAAXCT010000254.1, read as the reverse complement.
CACGGCTCCCGCCATTTCTCCACCGCGCGCGAGCGCAAGCATGGTAGCGTTATAGGAGACGAGGTCGCGGTGAGGCATGCCGGCGAAGACCTCGGCTGCGGGGACCGCAAGCGCCAGGCGCGCGTATCCCGTTGTAGGAGTGGATGCTTGGGCGTGGCATTTTGGCGAACAACCGACGGGCGTCGCGCGGGCGGCCGAGCAGGAAGTGCAAGGACAGGAGGCGGTCGGCGAGCTGAGTGGAGCAGGGGACGAGGCGCTTGAGCCCCGCGAGGTGAACGTAGAGAAGGAGCCCGCCGGCCAGGGAGGGGAAGGACGGCGCCGCGGGGCGCTGCAGGAGCAGATGCGCGAGGGAGGATAGGAGCGGAAACGGCGCACGCAGGCCGGCGCGGGCGAGGGTGGGCAGGATGGAGACCGCGGCGGAGGCATCGCCGCCGGAGATGCAATGGTGCAGCGCGCCAAGGAGGCCGGAGTACGATCGTGTGGCCGGTGGCTCGCCGGAATCGGACGTTGCGTGGGGTATGGGCAAGCCAGCTCAGGCCGGCCGAGCTAGGGCGCTCGTGCAAGTGCGGTTGCCGCGAACGTGCGCCGTCCAATTCAAAAGCTGGCCGGCTGTGAATGTGATGTCTCTTACCGTAGGAATTTTTTAAAAAAATAATATCTTTATTGTCCAGAATTATAGAAAAAATATATAAATTAGAGAAATTACAAAAATAATACACTATCGAACGTTGGTTGCACGAAATTAAATTTTCGAACGTTGGTTGCACGTAGAGTAGTCGTGCGCCCAACGCACGACTACTCTATTTTCGCGCAACCAACGATTGAAAATAGGTTGTGTACACCAGAAAACCGTATTTTTATTAGTAGTCGCTCGTTCAACGCACGACTACTAATAAAAAAATGATTTTTACTAGTAGTCGTACGTTCAACGCACGACTACTAATAAAAAAAGATTTTTACTAGTAGTTCTACGTTCAAGGCACGACTACTAACGAAAAACGATTTTTATTAGTAGTCTTACGTTCAACGCACGAGTACTAGTAAAAATTTGATTTTCCCGCATGCAATTTTTGTTTCTCAATTTTTTTTGGATAGATTGCCATTTATATGAGGTTTTGTTATGTTTTCTTATGTAAGAAATGCAACATAATAATTTTGAAGTTCAATTTACTCACCGATAAAACACAATGCAAGTACGATACAATTGCAATGCAAATCTCTATGGTTTCGTTTTAGTTATGTTTCGTTTGAAATTTCCTAAAGCCTCGCGCCTTTCTGCTTTACGCCCAGACCGTCGATCCTCGCGCCCAGGTAGCCGCGCCACGCCTAGGCAGTCGCAGGCCGTGGTGCGCTCGCTCCTAGCCGCCCGCGCTCGCCGCGCCCTGGCCCTCCCGCGCTTGCCGCGCCCAGGCGACGCCCGCGCGCGCCTTCACTCTCCCAGCCGCGCGCCGCCGCCGGTTCGGATAGGGTTAGGGTTAGGGAGAGCAGGATGTCGAGAGACAGAGAAAGGAGGGAGGTAGACGAACAGAATGCACTCAGGTGAAGGAGAATAGAGCAGGGGCAGACCGGTCTTTTCCTGTTTTTCCAAAGGATCTGTTTTTTTAGTTCAAAAAATAGGCTTTAGTAAATGACATCTCAAAAGAGGACCTGCCGTGTAACATTCCGCCTCCCCGAGGCAGGACCCGCTTACACCTGGTAGCTTTTTAGGACCTCAAGACTTCCCTCGCAGAGCAACACAAGTTTTTTATGCACACTTTGTCCTCACTCATGCGCACCTACGAAGAACTTCTCGGTCGGTCACCCATCCTGAAATTGCTCCAGGCCAAGCACGCTTAACCTCAGAGTTCTTTCGAGATGAGCTTCCGAAAAAGAAGTTGCAACTTGTTGGTATGAATATTCTATCAATCCTATTAAGCCATGGGTCAGGATGTCACATGCCGGCAGCTTCAAGTTCAAAAAACATGACCGTTTTTACAAAGTCTAAAAAAGGATACCAATTTTAGAATTGGCATTCAAAACAGGACCGTTTTTGCAAATGCCTCAATTTTTTTGTTGCATTTCTTACGTACGAAAACATAACAAAACCTCATATAAATGGCAATCCATAAAAAAAAAAGAGAAAAAAATTGCATGCGGGAAAATCATGTTTTTACTAGTAGTCGTGCGTTGAACGTAGGACTACTAGTAAAAATCATTTTTTTATTAGTAGTCGTGCGTTGAACGTAAGACTACTAGTAAAAATCATTTTTTGTTAGTAGTCGTGCGTTAAACGTAAGACTACTAGTAAAAATTATTTTTTTATTAGTAGTCGTGTGTTGAAAGTGCGACTACTAGTAAGAATACGATTTTTCAGTGTACACAACGTATTTTCGAACGTTAGTTGCACGAAAATAGAGAAGTCGTTCGATGGTTTTCGTGCAAACAACGTTCGAAAATTGAATTTTCGTGCAACCAATGTTCCACAGTGTATTATTTTTGTAATTTCTCTGATTTATATATTTTTTCTGTAATTCTAAACAATAAAGATATTATTTTTTAAAAAAATTCCTTACCGTAGAGCCTGAACTCTGAAGCTTCAGTTGTTCGTAACTTGCAGTCTATCTGAAGTCTGAACCCTTTTCTGTTTCACCAAGCTGCCAATTGATCTGGCTACATAATTCATCTCGCGATGTTCTGATGCAACTAATCGCACATTCCCACCACTTTCAAAATGGCAGCAACAGAAGTAGTTCAACATCAAATAACAGTGCGTGAACATGACAGGTTCAAAGCCTTGCTTATCTCTGTTCCTATGACATGCTGTAGTTTTGTCGGGGAAAAAAAAATCATGAAATCTTTGCGCACGCCGTTTCAGATAATTCAAGGATTTACATTACAACAGAAACTCCAAACATTCCCAATGCAATCAGAGAAACAAATAAATAGATCCTTTATCGTTGGGAGGGAAATAGAAAGAAGATGAGTTGCCAAGAAAAAACATATCTGTTCATGCTATAATATATATCAAATATCCACAGTTGCAACAAGTCTACCGGATATTACTGAACCGGCTGAGATCCTAAGATGCGACACCATATCAAAAAACCGAGCAGAAACAAAGACAAAGCTAGGTCATGCTTTAGTTTGTAAAACTGTATTATAGACTCGCTTCCTGTGTTTAAAGACCACGTCAATGGCAGCTCCAGGTTTCTTAGAGGTCATCAAGGCAGGCGGCTTGATCTTGAGTCTTCAATAGTCAGATACGATCTGAGTTAACAAATTTCATCCGCAAAGACAATGTCGAATATGGATTGAACTGCATAACGAGAAAAACAGAATGTAACTGTCAGATGTGTAATTGGATACCAGCTTTAGCACGACCGAAATTTTACTAAAATATCCTATTAATTCTGTTGTGTCATTCCTTGCCTTCATCTTTTGGTATGTTTGGCTCGTCTGCTAAGAGTTGACGTAGTGCAGCAATGTCACTGGATCTGCAAATGAAAGAGGGTTGCTAAAGTTAACGTAGAATAACGAAAATGTACAACATGAAAACAAATTAAAAAGGATATTTTAACAGTGAGCAGCTTGAAAAAGGAATATTTCATGGTGAATCTATGGGGAACTTGACAAAGGAAAATTCCGTGCCAGAATGAATCTATGAGATGAACGCAGTGATATAAATGGCAAACTTGCCTGCTCTTCCATGTCAACAACGATATGACTGATGATTTTAGTGCATACCTGGCAGTGGAATCAAATAAGTTCAGAGAGGTTGCAGAATGAAATGTGCTATGTGAAAACTAAGATAAGGTGCACAGCCAGACCAACAGCAGGACGTATGCCTACGGTACCTTAACGTATGACTACAAGCACAAAGACTAAGTTCTGCAGCATTAGTGGACTGGTCAAGTAGCTCTATTATCAACTGCATGATGTTGAATTAGTCAGCATGAGCTGAACTTAATAGTTGCAAACTAATTACCACTACACATGGATTGGATCAGAAGGAATCAGGTTCTGAACAATGGGATGGTGCATCAAAAGATCAAAGTATACATGCAAATACAAGCTACATCTGGTTAATTTGGGTGCAACTGCAGAAGGTTCGCCATTCAGTTCTTACTCAGCCTGGTGCATTTCGCACAATGTTTGGAGCCCATCCAAGCATTGCGCAATAGATGGCAAGATTCCCACTTGTAACTGCGTCTGTTTCCTCGTGAGTGCTGACCCACCTCTCACCATCTGATTAGTATCACGCAAAGCCTTGTTTAAAGCTTTTGAAATGCCATTAAACTCCTCCCTGAGCAATTTGCAGCATTATTATGAAATGAACTCGAATAGAAATTTTCCTTTTGCTCTGTGTGACCAATTCACACCAAGTGACAGCAACATTGGCAAAGAAACTTACAGTGTCTCCCTCATTAAAACAAGTATGCACTCCAGAATCTCCATCTGCTTCCCAACGAGATCCTCCCTGATGCCAGGGATGCCACGCAAGGCCCCATAGTTCTTATCCTCTCCAAGCACCTTTTATCATATCGCACAAGGAATACAATTTTAGCCCCTCGGATATTTGAGGACTTGACAACGCAGCCACAAGCCACAGAAAGTTATACATTTTGCACTGAATTCTGATTGTCTTGTTCGCAATTGCAGAAGACACAGATTAAGAGTAAATGAGATCCCTGCCAGCCCTTGATGAGCCCAAACTTTGCTACTGTAATAAAATGCCGCAGAACGACTATGCGAAAACGTTTCTCCAATTCCATTACATTTGTCAAACCTTGTGCCATATCCATGCGGCTTTCACAAGATGAGGTAGTGCATGCATTGATCCAAGAACGTACCTGAAGACGTGAGATGACAGCAGTGGCCTTAGAGAAGTTGGAGAGGAGGTACGAGTTGAGATCCTCCCACCGTTCCAACTCCCCCCGCACCCTTCTTAGCCGCTGCTGCACCTTCCGCACCATTGCCTCCATCAAATCGCTCGCTGGTTTGGCTTCCTCTTCTCACTCCACACTCTTGCCTTCTTGAAGTCTGAAGCTCCGACAGGTCGATAACAGTGAGTTAAATACAGACATGACTAGGATTTGGTTTGGGGTCAGAAGCTAACATCATAGGATTATCCATATTGGTTAATAGAAATTAATAAATGCATAATTGAGATAATATTAGATGTAACCACTAACCACAGTAAAATAAGATACCAATGTCTTCCCTCTTGATTAGGAAATCTACTAATATGCAGTAAAATATATTAAATTTGCGGTTGGATCCTGATTGCTGCTTGAAAGTTAGCCGTACTGTAGTTATTTCTAGGTAATTAAGAAAATAAAATGACAAAAATACTCGGGGCATTGGGTGCTTGCCGTTGGCCCCGGCGATCTGCGTTTGGGGTGCTCGCACCTCGCCCACGGCCCAAGGGCCCTTACCGGACCACGGCACGGCCGCACGGGCAGCCGGGCGACGGATGATGCGGCCGTGCGGGCAACTGGTCCAGGTCGCAAGGGGGCGGAGGAGAGGAGGCCCGAGGACGGGAACAGGGAATAGCTAGCGGCGGCCCGCGGGGTTACTGACCTACTCCTGTCGATGCCACACTGCCAAGGTAGGGTTTAGAATTCAAGCCGGGATGGCCGTCGCCGCCGCCTTCGTGCGCTCTGCCGTGAAGGATTTCGCCCGCTGGACCTGTGAAGAGTTGATGAAGAACTGGGTGGACAGAGCGATGAGAAAGTGGTGATCGGCCTGGGCGAAATGGGCAAAAAATGAAAGTAGTTACAAAGGATAGGAATAGAGAGCAAGAAAAGAACAGATTTTTTAGCATTCCAATCTAGATAAATAGTATAGATTGCACACACGATAAAGCAAGTTAATTATATGGCTAATAACATCGTATGTTCCGCTGAAGAGGCCATACTGCATCCTCTCCTTTATCCCAGTAGTTTCCTATGCTGTGAAAACAATCAATATTAGGGATATCATATATCTAACAGTTTCATCGCCTTCATCGTCTTCTCTATCCTAGTAGTTTCAACTCGCTCTGAATACAATCAATATTAGGGATTCTTTATCTAATAGGTATCTGAATGCTTCCCAGTATCATCTTTACTGGTCAAATCAGAGATCAAAATTTGGCAACAAAAAAAAATTTAGATAAATGAACAGCCTCAATTCAATCTTGGGGGCCATACATGCTTAATTGTCAGTCTTATATAAATTCGTCTTTTATAAAAAAAAATCTTTTTTTTTACATAGAACAGAGGGACACCAAAATATATATAGGGAGTATTGCCATGCACAAGCTGAGCCATTGTACGGCTTGCAGCAGTAAAACCACCAGAATAGAATCGATCTATGAGAGAATCAACGTGCAGGACCAATCGAGAGAATTGTTTGTTATTTTGAAGGCCGCCACATGGAAATTGTTGTTGTTGGTGATCCTGACAGCACTGGGACTTGATTCACAGGTTCATCTTTACCAGTCAAAAATGGAGGCGAAAATTAGGTAAAAAAATATATATGCACAGCTGCTACTTTAGCTGCGTTCCGACTTGGCTAACGTAAAACTTGAACTATTAGTACATTCAAACATGAAGCAGTAAGGTAGAGATGTTATTGACTAAGAAAACAGAAATATTTCATTCCTCAATCCTTAAAAAACAGAAATCACGAAGGCATAGGAAAATGACTGTCAACCTGGCTCAAAACTTAAGGTTTGTAGTGACAGCGAAATAAATACCAAACCCCGCAACTACAGTTAGTGATGGATCATGAGATTGAAATATAGATTCTCAACCAGAGAATGTGATAGAACTCTCTGGTTTCCACTACCAACTGGAATTGAACAAGGACCAATTTTGCAGGAAATTGATTTGTGATACATGCATGTTATAACTTATAAGTGCCAACTGCCAATATTGCTAGATATAAACGAAACCAAGCAAACAAAGTAACTGTTTTTTTTTTTCCTTGAACATATGACACCATGAGTAATCTACCAAATCAAGAAATATTGATCTTTGTAATGAAGAGCTTGTCGAGTATATCCACGTCTGAAAGTTAGAAGACATTGAAAGATAATGATAAAGCTGATCAACACAATTTATTCTGTGTGCCTTCAAGATACAAAATCAAAGTGGCAAAAATAGGGGCGTACCTGAGGAGGTCAGGATTGAGCAGCAGCATTCCGTGGAGAGCTGCTGGTGCCCGGTGAGACTGATCTTGCGTCTACAGAACAAGGTGCGGGTGTTCTTGAGATCCCTCTGTTTCAGGACGAGAAACATGACACGCCTGTGAGGAAGAAATTTTTGATGTTAAATCAGGGAGAAACGACTTGGCAAACCACCCACGAGGCGATGCGGGGCGGGTCTTGGTGGCGGCGGCGGCGGCGGCGCCGGGATGATTCGAGGTGGGGTGGGGCAGGGCGTTGCTCTGCGGAAGAAGGAGGCGGCGGGTGCCGCCGTGGTGGGCTAGGGTTTGGGGAGGGGGCGGATGATGGGGCGGGAGCGTGTGGAGAAGGGGAGGAGAGAGAGCGCCGTGATTGGCAAGCGGAGAGGCGAAGGTGCGTTTCCGCGAGGGCGACGGGTCAGCGGAGAGGCGAGGGGACGTTTCGCGAGGGCGACGTGTTAGACGAAGGGCCGACGGATTTCTAGCAGGGGCGTTTTCTCACGGGGGACAGGCGACGATGGACGTGGCCAACACCAGTCTTCACTGGCGGATCGTTTTAAAATATAAAGTAGGAGCGAAAATAACAAAAATACTTGAGGCATTGGGTGCTTATCTGTTGCCCTAGGCGACCTGTATTTGGGGTGCTCGCACCTCGCCCACGGCTCAAGAGCCCTTACCGGACCACGGCACGGTCAGCAAGGCGACGGATGATGCGGCCGTGCGAGCAACTGGTCCAGGTCGCGAGGGAGCGGAGCAGAGGAGGCTCGAGGATGGGAACAGGGTATAGCTAGCGGTGGCCTACGGGGTTACTGACCTACTCCTATCGGTGCTAACTGGCAAGTTAAGGTTCAGAATTCAAGCCGGAATGGCTGTCGCCGCCGCCTTCGTGCGCTCCGCCGTGAAGGATTTCGTACGCTGGATCTGTGAAGAGTTGATGAAGAACTGGGCGAACAGAGCGATGCGAAAGTGGTGATCGGCCTGGGCGAAATAGGAGCAGGGCTGCAGAGGCGTTGTTAGGATGCGGCGGCGCAGGCAATGGCCACGTCGGGAGCGGCGGCGGCCGCGGCTGCGCGTGAACGAAGCAAGCGAGAGTGCTGTGGGCCTCTTACTCGCTAGGCCAGAAGTGCCTACTTGGGCCTGCACGTCACATGAATATAGTGTGGCCCACAATACTACATGCTGTCATGAGAAAATTTGATCAGTGGTTCCTCTTAAAAAAAGAAGAAGAAAATTTGATCAGTCGTAATTTCGATTTTCGAATGTTATATTTGATTTGAACATATTAATTCAAGTTTAATCCTTCAGCAGTATATAATTAACAACGAAATACATCACGTGTCTTATTACAAAATCAGTATAATAGAATCATACGATGATTGACGACCAAACTATATACCTTCTCTGTATTTTTGTTCATGCTCTGACACCATCTAGTTCAGCACCCCCTATAATTTTCGTCTGGATCCGCCACTGTATACGAGAATACAATGGAGACGACGGCCGGTGAGCACGTCGACCTCGCTGATCTTGACCAACGCATACGGGAACTGCGAGTGGAACATGCCGTCGTACGTCGTTGGCGAAAAGGTTGTGACAATCCACCGCGTGGAGCCGTCGCTGTACCGAATGTTCTTGTGGTAGTTGTTGCCCGCAGCGCGCTCCACTGGTCGTCGAGGAACACGACGTTGCCGTCCGAGGCCGCCGTGTTGGGGCACACCTGGCTCTTGTACACGAACGCAAAGTAGGGGTCCATGGCCGGGTCCATCGCGCCGGCCTATAGCTTGTTGCCGCCGATGTAGTAGCCGTACAGCCGGCTAGCTCTTGATGGCGCAGCAGTGCGTGGCACCCAGCGTGTGAGCAGCAGGACCGTGTCGAACGCGCTCAGGCCCAGCTGGGTAGTAGGCCACCGCCTCCGCCGCTGTGTACGTAGTCGGCCGCCGGGAGCTTTGGCGGCGTCGGTGTAAGGATCGTGTGACCGAGAGGGGGGGTGAATCGGTGCACTCTAGAATTTATTTCCAAATACTTACACCCAAGCAACTCCTAGCAAGTAGTTCTAGTAACAAGGTAAAGCACACTAAGGAGTATCCTTAACCTATATAGCTAGTGCATATAGATAACACAATCACACCACACTAGCAACCTAGCACAAGATAGATAGATAGCGGAAGACTTAAGCTAGGCAAGGCAAGGTAACAAGATAACTAGAGACAAGCAACCAAGATACTAGGCACACTAAGTAGAGTCCTTAGAGCTACTAGATAGGCTATAACAAGTAAGCACACGAGTAAGGCAATCAAGCAAACCTAGTGAAGCTAGTAGGTACCAAGGTAAACACACAAGCAAGATAAGAGCACAACTCAAGTACTACAAGCAATCATATGAAGTGCGATAAGTAAATGCGAGTAGTAAAGGAGAAGTGATAGAGAATGCTCATGATGTTTTCCCGTGGTCTCGGAAGGATGGCGCCTTCCCCCACTCCACGTTGGGTCACTCCCGCCGGAGTCTCGACCCCGTCCCTCCGCTCGATGGCGATCGCTCCTAGAGCACACTTCACCCTCCGAGTGAAGTCGCGGGCACGTCCCGCCGGGCTCGATCCCGAGTACTCTTCCGGAGGTAAGGCTCCGCACGTGATGCGTGCCAAAAGGCGCTCCACTAGTGATGCTTCTTTCGCACGGGAAGCTCCAAGACCGTGTACAAACTTGTGTCGACTTCCACAATCTCTTTGGACAGCTCAACACCGACGCCTAACCGGTCTAGGCCTCGCCATAGACCAAAAGTAACAGCCCTAGATGACTCTCTCAAGCCCACACTAGCCTAGAGATCAAAGGATGCAACTTGCTACTCTCTCAAGCACTAGGATCACTCCAAATCCTTCTCAAGTGCTTCACACTTCTTCCTCTTGACTTCTTGGCAGCAGCTCCCCTCTTTCCTGGGTCCAAGAGCACCTCAAAGAGGTAAACAACCGACTATATATAGGCCTCCAACCTCAAACTAGCCGTTGTCCAAAAGTACCCAGTCTGCGTGATGACCGTACAATAGACCGTACTGTCCGGTCTCCATTCTGACCGTATTGTCCGGTATTCACCAGACTGGCGTCCAGGGAGTGCTGTTCATCATCTCAAAGCAGACCGTATTGTACGGTCCCTAGGACCGTATTGTCCGGTCTCCACTTCTTCTTCAGCCAACAGAAACTTCTCCTTTTCTGTTGCTCTTCTCCTGTAAGACCGTATTGTACGGTCTCCATGACCGTACTGTCCTCTCAACTGTCCGGTCTTCATTCTTCAACTTCCAGAAACTTCAGTTTCTCTGTCTGAAACACTCCAATAGAGACCGTACTGTCCGGTCCTTAGGACCGTACTGTCCGGTCCACTGTCCGGTCTCTATTCTTCAACTTCCAGAAACTTGAGTTTCTCTGTTTGGATTTCCTCTGTAAACCGTATTGTACGGTCTCCATGACCGTACTGTCCGGTCTCTTCTGCCTTCGCAGCTTCGATCTTCTTCGTGATCTTCTTCTTCAACACTTGATCTTTTTGGTTCCTTTAAACTCTCTTCTGCCACCCTTGCCCCTGAGAGACTCACCATGCATCCAATGATCTCTATAACTAGTGTGTACTAAGAGAACCACCTCGAACCCTCTTGATAGTCCGGTTTTTCCTATGGACTCAAACTAACATCTAACCAAGCAACACCCGCTTGGATCTAGCATGTCCTTAGCCTTGATCCATGTCTTCTCCGCGACTCCATCAAGTCCGTTCTTGTGTAGATGAAGGCAACCAATCATCCTTGTCAATTAAGTCCATGGTGTGTTGGCGTTCACCACCAACAGACGGAGCTTTCTTCATATGTGACCTATAAGATCTCACAAAGAGTGTTAGTCACATTCATGGTTCTCATCCTATCACCAAAACATTCATACCTTGGGGTTTCCCTAACTCCAATGGTCATGAAGCTTACAATCTCCCCCTTTTTGGTGATGGATGACAACCATGATAAAAATGATCGAGAAGATAAAGAATGTAATGACAAAAAGCCAAGATAAAAACGCAACTCGATCAAGATACTAAACAACAAGTATATGATAGAGAGATAGTTACCTTGTTGATTAGGTCGAGGCAAGTCATAGCTCAAAAGAAGTCACAAGTTAGAGCAAAAACTCATATCACAAGTGAAAGAAAGCACACGGAGCTATGACAAGCAAAGGCTGCAAGGGATTTACCTTCATACTTACTTTGTAGAATTTCGCTCCCACTTGACAAGTGCACCAATCTCAAGATTGTGTGAAGATCGATCATCTTGATCACTTGATCTTCATTCGCACACACTCCCCCTTGAGACGGCATTGCTTCTTCTTCATCACCTCAAGATTGTGTGAAGATCGATCATCTTGATCACTTGATCTTCATTTGTACAAACTCCCCCTTGAGATGATATCTTCTTCTCTTCCAAGATATCTTGCAACTCTTCCACTTCTCATACTCGATCATTGAGCTTCAAAGCTTTCTCCCCCTTTGGCATCTATCACTCAAAAAGAGTCTACCAAGGAAGAAAAAGTTAGTGGAAAATGTATGTGACGAGTGGGAAAATGAGTTACTTGATTTTGCGTGAAGCTCCCCCTTGATTCGAAAATCTCCATCTCCTCACCAAGTATCCCTACACATATTCTCAAAAGAATATTGTCTTGAAGAACATAGGGGTTAGTTGATGATGATGGAAATGTATGAACCCTTAGACTTTGAGCCGCGCAAGTGGATTTAACCTTGGAGCTCAAAAATCATGGTTCAATGGGCATGAAGCTCATATAGCATTGCTATAAATTCATCATAGGAGGTCATATACTCATATTGTGAATAAGCAACTCCCCCTAGATGGGTGCTCGGCGCCGAGTATGATGCGAATGCAAGGAATGATAAGTGTACAATGCATGATGTTATAAGGGTAAGACAAGAGAAAGCTAAGAGCGAAGTTACCAACAACAAGTTTGAGCCCTCCATGAGCTTGATCACAACGAGCCATTCTTCAAAGCCTTGGAAGCCATAGTGCCACCAATCCCAAGCTTAACCCATGCTCATTGCTATCTCAAGAAGGTTAGTCGTCGGTCCTACAAAACAAGAAGAACACACAAAAACAACAACACAAACAAAAACAAGCAAAGTATATATACATATATACAAATGTAAGTTCAAGGATATCAAGTGAAGTCGGAGAGGTCGAGAACATTAAGTTCTCCCCGGAGCTTACAAAAGGTCTTCTTATCAAGTGGCTTGGTGAAGATGTCCGCCAATTGTTCATGAGTCCGAACACCAATCAATTCAATATCCTTCTTGGCCACATGATCTCGAATGAAGTGATGCTTGACTTCAATGTGCTTGGCATGGCTGTGGTCACCCTTGTTGAGAGCCATATTGATAGCACTTTCGCTATCACAATAGAGAGGTACTTGCCCATAAGATAATCCATAGTCCAATAGGGTTTGCTTCATGTATAAGAGTTGAGCACAACAAGCACCGCCCGCCAAATATTCCGCCTCCGCCGTAGAGATAGCCACACAATTTTGTTTCGTGGAACTCCATTAGATGAGTGATTGTCCAAGAAATTGGCATCCACCGGAGGTACTCTTTCTACTCACTTTGCATCCGGCGAAGTCCGAGTCCGCATAGCCAACAAGTCCAAAGTCCGAGCCTTTTGGATACCATAGGCCCATTGTAGGAGTGTTCTTGACATACCTAAGAATTCTTTTCACGGCACTCATATGGGACTCCTTGGGGTTAGCTTGATAACGAGCACAAAGGCACACACTAAACATGATATCCGGTCTAGATGCGGTAAGGTAAAGAAGTGAACCAATCATAGAACGATAGAGTTTAGGATCCACGGGTATACCTTTTACATCCACATCAAGAGGGACACTTGTAGCCATAGGTGTGTCGTAGGACTTGGAGTCTTCCATGCCGAACCTCTTAAGAAGATCCCGAGTGTACTTCTCTTGGTAGATGAACGTGCCCTCCTTCATTTGCTTGACTTGAAAACCGAGGAAGACATGAAGTTCACCTATCATGGACATCTCAAACTCTTTCTTCATAAGAGCACGGAACTCATCATTATAGATTTCGTTAGTAGAGCCATAGATGATATCATCAACATAGATTTTACAAACAAAGAGATCATCACTAATATGCTTAGTAAAGAGAGTGTTGTTGATACTACCGATCTTGTAGCCCTTGGTGATGAGATGATCTCGAAGTCGTTCATACCATGCTCTTGGTGCTTGTTTGAGTCCGTAGATAGCCTTCTTGAGCTTGTACACATGGTCCGGATGCTCGGGGTCCTCGAAGCCGGGAGGTTGCTCTACATAAACTTCTTCATTGATTAGTCCATTGAGAAATGCACTTTTCACATCCATTTGGTGAAGTTTAAAATCAAAATGAAAAGCATAAGCAAGAAGTGTTCTTATAGCCTCAAGACGAGCGACGGGGGCGAAAGTCTCGTCAAAATCGACGCCTTCCACTTGAGAGTAGCCCTTCGCTACAAGTCTTGCCTTGTTCCTCACGATTGCTCCCTTCTCATCTTGCTTGTTCTTGAAGACCCACTTAGCGCCAATGACATTGGATCGCTTGGGCCGCTTCACCAACTTCCAAACATCATTCCTCTTGAAGTTGTTGAGCTCCTCTTGCATGGATAGCACCCACTTGTGGTCTTTCAAGGCTTCCTCGATCGTCTTCGGCTCTAGGGTAGAGACAAAAGAGAATTTCTCAACAATGTTAGCTTCATCAACATAATTAGGTTTATATTGACTTCTCCTAGTCTTTATCCTTTGAGAAGAACTCCCAATGATGAGATCACGTGAAATCCCGAGCAATGGGTTTGTGCTTCCTTGAAGGTTCTTGTCGAGGAGGAGGAGGAGCCGGCGAAGTGTCTTGCGCGTCTCTTGCGGCTTGCTCCCTAGAGATGTGAGTGTCTTGTTGTCGAAGAGGTGAACCCGAGCCATCATCTTGAGTTGAAGTACACCAACTTCCAAACATCATTCCTCTTGAAGTTGTTGAGCTCCTCTTGCATGGATAGCACCCACTTGTGGTCTTTCAAGGCTTCCTCGATCGTCTTCGGCTCTAGGGTAGAGACAAAAGAGAATTTCTCAACAATGTTAGCTTCATCAACATAATTAGGTTTATATTGACTTCTCCTAGTCTTTATCCTTTGAGAAGAACTCCCAATGATGAGATCACGTGAAATCCCGAGCAATGGGTTTGTGCTTCCTTGAAGGTTCTTGTCGAGGAGGAGGAGGAGCCGGCGAAGTGTCTTGCGCGTCTCTTGCGGCTTGCTCCCTAGAGATGTGAGTGTCTTGTTGTCGAAGAGGTGAACCCGAGCCATCATCTTGAGTTGAAGTAGATTGTGCTTGTTCTTGATTGCTCGGTGAAGCTTGGCTCGTAGATGCATGAGGCAGACTTGATGGCGCTTGTTGCGGTTCATTTAGAGTAGCTTGACTCGAAGATGCTTGTTGCGGATCACTTGAACGAGCTTGATGTTGTTCACTTGAGGGAGAGCTTGGATTCTCTTGAGATGTGCTCGTAGAAGGTCCACTTGATGAAGTTGTTGGAGGAGGTGTCGGAGGTTCATCTTCACGAGGAATAACTTCACCAATAGGCATGTTCTCCAAAGCTTCCTCCACGGGTTCATCACCTACAATATGAGAAGAAGGAGGGTCTTCTTGAGACCCGTGAGACTCATCAAATTGCACATCATAGGTTTCTTCAACAAAGCCGGTAGAGGTGTTGTAAACCCGATAAGCCTTGGCCGAGCCCGAGTAACCGACAAGAATGCCCACGTCGGTCCTCTTCTCAAACTTGCAAAGTCTTTCCCTCTTCTTGTAGATGTAGCACTTGCAACCAAACACTCGGAAGTAGGCAATATTCGGTCTTCTCCCAACAATCACTTCATATGGAGTCTTGTTTAGCAACTTGTGAGGATAGATCCGGTTGGAGGTGTAGCATGCCGAGTTGATAGCTTCCGCCCAAAACTTCTCCGGAGTGTTGTACTCATCAAGCATAGCACGAGCAAGAGTGATAAGTGTCTTGTTCTTCCTTTCAACAACACCATTTTGTTGAGGAGTGTATGTAGCCGAGAACTCATGCTTTATGCCAATCTCATCACAATAGTCTTCAATGATAGAGTTTTTGAACTCCGTCCCATTGTCACTCCGAATCTTCTTGATGTGATGCCCATACTCATTTTGCACTCTTCTAGCAAACTTCTTGAATATCCCAATTGCTTGTGCCTTGTTCTCAAGAAAGAATACCCAAGTATATTTTGAGTAGTCGTCCACTACCACCAAGCAATAGAGATTTCCACCAATGCTCACATAAGTTGTAGGCCCGAAGAGATCAATGTGTAGGAGCTCAAGAGGTCTTGAAGTTGACAAGAAATTCTTGGATGGATGAGGTGAAGCCACTTGCTTTCCGGCTTGGCATGCACTACATAGCTTGTCCTTCTCAAAGGTGACATCTTTGACTCCTCTCACTAGCTTGTTCTTCATCACATGCTTGAGTTGACCCATACCAATGTGAGCAAGCCTTCGATGCCATAGCCAACCTAGAGCGGACTTAGTGAAGAGACAAGTGCTAGGGGCAACAATGTTAGTCTCAAAATCAACAACATATAGATTATTATGACGAAAGCCCTTGATAGTGAGACCCATAGCATCATTATGAAGAACCACCCCATTACCATCGAAGTTACAAGAAAAGCCAAGATCACATATTTGAGCAACGGATAGAAGATTGAAGTTTAGGGACTCAACAAGCAATACATTAGAGATAGAGAGGTCATTTGAGATAGCCATCTTACCAAGACCTCTCACCTTGTGCTTGGAGTTGTCCCCAAATGTGACCTTGTCATGATCTTCATTTCTTCCAAGTTGGTGAAGATGGATGAAGTACCGGTCATGTGTTGAGTGCACCCACTATCCAACACCTAATGTTTGCCACCAATCTTGTAGTTCACCTTGGAAGTAGCCATCAAGCAAAGAGGAGTGTTAGTATCATGAGAATCAATTGACATATCATTTACCTCTTGCTTGCTCTTGATGTAGGCCATAGGAACTCCATTGAGAAAGTCCAAGTCCAATGCATCCAAGGCGTCAATCATTGCCTTGGTGACTCCATTGTGTCTCCACATGGTCCGATCAACACCCATGTGTACGACATGAGTTCCAAGATGAAAACCTTGAAACCTTCCCACATCTCCACTAGCATTAAAGTACTCAAGAATGTTGTAGATTTGATTCTCATAAGATAGTGCCATCAAGATCATGTCCTTGAGAGTCATCTCACTAATATCATCATTGAGATCATTTAGAATGTGGACCTTCCTATTGTATGGTAGCATAGAGATCACCGTGTGAATAGCATGCTCATCACTAATCTTGTCTTCTCCTTCAAAAGAGTTCACTCTAGCCACCAACACAAGAAGTCTCTTCCAACAATCAAGCCAAGATTCCCCATCTTTCCTATAGAACACATCATACATGTCAAAGAGGTGATAGTAAGGCCGATCGGCAAGATCCGGCTCATACAAGATGTAGTAGTCTTCAAAGAGGGATGGCAAGACTTCTCTCTTCATGTGATATTCCTTGATAGGCTCCGGCTCATCATCACTAGCACTTGAATAGTCATCATCACAATAGAAGACGGGAACTCTATCATCTTCTTCTTCTTCCTCATCATCACTTGGGGTCTTGAATGTGTTAGAGAGCAAAGAGCGAGCTCTTCTTCTTGTAATGATCTCAATGACTTGCTCAATTGAATATGACTCAAGCTCAAAGCTCTCAAACTCAATGTGATCACCATACTTGTCCTTCGGAAGAGCATCAAGAAACCTCCTAAGACCTTGCCCCTTGGTGACTATCCAAAACTTGTTCTCATTTATCCTCTTGATGAGTGAATCCATCCGAAGAGCAAACTCAACAAGATCTTCATTCGGCTTCATAGAAATGTGGTCCAACTCATCACATAGCTTGATATATCCATCCTCTTGATCCCGAGAAGAAGAACCTTCACCAACACGAGATGATGATTGAGCTTGAGGTAGAGGTTGAGCTTCAATGTGTTGATCTTCACTTGCATGAGAGATATCCTTGCCCTTCTTGATATCCTCCTCAAGAGAGGAGAGAATAGCAACCACCTCATCATAGGGCATGTTCACAAACTCATCCACTCGAGCAAAAGCAAGAATACCAAACCGCGAGAGTGGTAGAGATCGGATAAGCTTCTTCACAACATGCTTGTGCATAATAGATGGATAGCCTCGCGACATGAGTTTCCTAGCAAGAACATACAAGCGAGATGCGAAGTTAGTGATATCCTCATTATCATTCAAAACAAGCTCATCATACTCATCACGCACATCATAGTAGGAAGTACCATTGAGCACACAATCATAAGGCTCAATCAAGGTAGAGGCGATGGAAGTGTTAGAAACGTCATCATGAGTGAACTCCATTTTCCCACACGCAATCCCGGTCACGACTCAAGGCGGTAAAGCCCTAATAATGAGCACTTGGCTCTGATACCACTTGTAAGGATCGTGTGACCGAGAGGGGGGTGAATCGGTGCACTCTAGAATCTATTTCCAAACACTTACACCCAAGCAACTCCTAGCAAGTAGTTCTAGTAACAAGGTAAAGCACACTAAGGAGTATCCTTAACCTATATAGCTAGTGCATATAGATAACACAATCACACCACACTAGCAACCTAGCACAAGATAGATAGATAGCGGAAGACTTAAGCTAGGCAAGGCAAGGTAACAAGATAACTAGAGACAAGGCAACCAAGATACTAGGCACACTAAATAGAGTCCTTAGAGCTACTAGATAGGCTATAACAAGTAAGCACACGAGCAAGGCAATCAAGCAAACCTAGTGAAGCTAGTAGGTACCAATGTAAACACACAAGCAAGATAAGAGCACAACTCAAGTACTACAAGCAATCATATGAAGTGCGATAAGTAAATGCGAGTAGTAAAGGAGAAGGGATAGAGAATGCTCATGATGTTTTCCCGTGGTCTCGGAAGGATGACGCCTTCCCCTACTCCACGTTGGGTCACTCCCGCTGGAGTCTCGATCCCGTCCCTCCGCTCGATGGCGATCCCTCCTAGAGCACACTTCACCCTCCGAGTGAAGTCGCGGGCACGTCCCGCCGGGCTCGATCCCGGGTACTCTTCCGGAGGTAAGGCTCCGCACGTGATGCGTGCCAAAGGGCGCTCCACTAGTGATGCTTCTTTCGCACGGGAAGCTCCAAGACCGTGTACAAACTTGTGTTGACTTCCACAATCTCCTTGGACAGATCAACACCGACGTCTAACCGGTCTAGGCCTCGCCATAGACCAAGAGTAACAGCCCTAGATGACTCTCTCAAGCCCACACTAGCCTAGAGATCAAAGGATGCAACTTGCTACTCTTTCAAGCACTAGGATCACTCCAAATCCTTCTCAAGTGCTTCACACTTCTTCCTCTTGGCTTCTTGGCAGCACCTCCCCTCCTTCCTGGGTCCAAGAGCACCTCAAAGAGGTAAACAACCGACTATATATAGGCCTTCAACCTCAAACTAGCCGTTGTATAAAAGTACCCAGTCTGCGTATGACCGTACAATAGACCGTACTGTCCGGTCTCCATTCTGACCGTATTGTCCGGTATTCACCAGACTGGCGTTCAGGGAGTGCTGTTCATCATCTCAAAGCAGACCGTATTGTACGGTCCCTAGGACCGTATTGTCCGGTCTCCACTTCTTCTTCAGCCAACAGAAACTTCTCCTTTTCTGTTGCTCTTCTCCTGTAAGACCGTATTGTACGGTCTCCATGACCGTACTGTCCTCTCAACTGTCCGGTCTTCATTCTTCAACTTCCAGAATCTTCAGCTTCTCTGTCTGGAACACTCCAATAGAGACCGTACTGTCCGGTCCCTAGGACCGTACTGTCCGGTCCACTGTCCGGTCTCTATTCTTCAACTTCCAGAAACTTGAGCTTCTCTGTCTGGATTTCCTCTGTAGACCGTATTGTACGGTCTCCATGACCGTACTGTCCGGTCTCTTCTGCCTTCGCAGCTTCGATCTTCTTCTTGATCTTCTTCTTCAACACTTGATCTTTTTGGTTCCTTCAAACTCTCTTCTGCCACCCTAGCCCCTGAGAGACTCACCATGCATCCAATGATCTCTATAACTAGTGTGTACTAAGAGAACCACCTCGAACCCTCTTGATAGTCTGGTTTTTCCTATGGACTCAAACTAACATCTAACCAAGCAACACCCGCTTGGATCTAGCATGTCCTTAGCCTTGATCCATATCTTCTCCGCGACTCCATCAAGTCCGTTCTTGTGTAGATGAAGGCAACCAATCATCCTTGTCAATTAAGTCCATGGTGTGTTGGCGTTCACCACCAACGGACGGAGCTTTCTTCATATGTGACCTATAAGATCTCACAAAGAGTGTTAGTCACATTCATGGTTCTCATCCTATCACCAAAACATTCATACCTTGGGGTTTCCCTAGCTCCAATGGTCATGAAGCTTACAGTCGGAGGCCAGGGACCGGCTGCCGTTGCGCCGCCCCTGCGCACCGAGTCCGACGGCGTGCCGGCGAGCGCGACGGCGTTGCTGGCCGCCAGGATCTGGATGTCGGAGCAGGACACCACGCCGGGGCACCGCCACTCCAACCCTTCACGCTCAGGTTCGGAGACGCCGTCTTCTACGTTCCCGGGCCGTCGATCAGCAGGGCGCCGTCGCACCCCTGCAACCTGTCACGTTAATGTTCCACGCCACATAGTACTAGCTAGAAGTGTAGTGTGCAGCATAGAGCGGCTTGCTCTGGTACGACACGTACATTGATGGCGCACTCGTGCAACTGCAATCGGAGGAGGTAGGTGGCGATGGGGACCTCACGAGCGAAGCGAGCCTTCACGATGCTCCCCACCACCGCCTCCACGTCGCTGGAGTCGCTCTATGCAGCTGCGCGGCGCCGGCGCCGGCGAGCGTTGGCACCGCGAGCGCCACCATTAGCGCCGCAGCCCCCATGCGCGCTGGTGATGCCATAGATCCTTGACTCGCTACGGCTGGTTTGTTTGCTTAGTTAGCTGCTGGAGTCTCAGATCATTGTGGGGGTGAGAAGCAAATTAATGGCGCCATCCCATATCTGTTCAGGTAGTTATGCCAGGCCAGCTTAGTTGTTTACTGTTTGCATGTTCACGGAGATCACGTACCCTCGCAGTCATGTTTCTTTCGTTGTATGGAGAGTGAAAATGACTGACGTGCTAACTGTGACTCAAGGAACTAAGCAGCAGTAGAGTTATCTTGGATTTCTGTTTAATTGACCTGGCAAGTATTCAGAGCTTTTTATTTGGGCTCCTCGAATATGCCAGATTGGCCTGTGCATTAGTGGGATTGCAAACCCGACCTCGGAACATGATATGCTAAGTTATTGTCGCCTAGAACTCTTCATAGATGACTGAAATGAGAGAGCCATATTTCGAAGCATTGATCTTCATGTCTTAATCATCTGAATTTAGTAAACTTTTCCACACACAAATCCCTAAACACAACGTCATGGTTGCACTTCAATTTGCTCCGTTTGCACTAGTAAGCAATCCAAGCACATAAAAAAAAATCGTAAAGAGAACATAGTACATACACACATTTGAAGCAGAGAAATCAGAATGCATATTTATACTGCATTTTGTTAATTACATTTTGTAATAGAATATTTACGACAATCGTCGCCACCACTATTCTTTAACACTCCCTAAAAAAACATTATGGAAATGGCAGTAGGAGGAAATAAAGCTTCCTAGTGTAACCCAAAGTTAGGGAACTTAGGCCAACCTCAGTGCATAGT
Source organism: Eragrostis nindensis (assembly GCA_012490785.1). Lineage (NCBI taxonomy): Eukaryota > Viridiplantae > Streptophyta > Magnoliopsida > Poales > Poaceae > Eragrostis > Eragrostis nindensis. Next base: position 137,353 of record JAAXCT010000254.1, on the reverse strand, counting down.
TTCATTGCACTGTTACCAAGACTAAGGTTTTAGTAACCGAGTCAGTTGGGTTTTATGGGGATGAAACTCCTCTCTATCTAATAAAACTTTTTCTCCTCTCTCTTTATAAAATTGTTGATGTGGCATAGATTTAATGTTTATAAAACTCTCTTTCAAATTCCCACTGAGATTGGCCTTAGGGCCTGTTTTGCGGAGCGTTAGCTTCTCCGCTTATCCCAAGAGCAGCGTTTATGAGAAGCGAATCTTAGCTTCCTGGAAAGCTGATTCTTGGAGAATTATATTGAAGATAGTTGTTTGGCGTCAGCTTCTTCTGTGGTGTAGTCATCCTCGCCATAGCCTCCACTAGCATAGTACAACCTATTCATTGACTCCAAACCACCGCCGTGGCACCAAGGCATGCGGCTCGCCGGCCCCGTCCTCCTCGAGGAACGCCGCCGTCAAGGGGCTGGCGGTCGTCGCAGAGCAGCGCCGTTAGGAGAGGCGGCCGTTAAGGAGGGCCGCCATGGAGCGCTTCGTTGGGACGGAGCTTAGGACGACGCTAATCGATGAAGATGATCTCGGGCTGTCGCTTGAAGTCTCGAAGGAGAGCTCGACGCATCAACGGATTGTGGAGGAATTGGCGAGGGAGCTCGTGCCAACGAGGTCAAGGAGGGAGCTTCGGCTGGTGCCATCGAGACGGAGCTCGGGACGACGCCGTCGGGAGGGAGCTCGTGCTGATGCCGTCGATGAGGGAGCTCAGGCCGTCGAGGAGAGGAAGGCGAGGAACTGTTGCGGTGACAAGCGAATAACGCTCAAAGGTGAAAAAACTCGAGAAGCTGCCATTGTGTCGCTTTTCGGTTCGTAGTGTAAAACTCGCTTTTTGAGCTTTTGGGTTGTGGGAGAAGCGCTTTACATTGAACCCGTTTTGGAGGAGCTTCTCGCTTTTGGAGCTCCTAGGAAAGCAAAAGCTGAGAAGCTCCCCAAACAGGGCCTTAGAGCACTAAGAGGAAATAATGAAACTAAATTTTCATTATTTGTCTTTCCGGTATATAATTTTTTTGTCTCTCTCCGGTATTACCACACATGCATAATACTACTCTATCTGTTCTTTAAATGATGACGTTAGGACAAAGGTTTTAGTTTAATTTTGCACTAATAAAATAGAGGGAGTACTCTTTAATAGGAGTACGATTTACTAGTATTGTGCGTTGTACGGGCCTCCACTGCTCCAATGCGTATTGATTGGCTAGACTAGGGGTGCGTTCGGATCACTTTAGAGGGTGCTGTAGCAGTCACATCAAAGATGCCGGCACGATTTATGTATACTAAACAAAGTCAAATTACAAAACTAAGTCCAGGACCCCCCATCTATTTCGCGAGACGAACGTAATGAGGGTAATTAAGCGGCGATTTGACGATGGTTACTGTAGCATCACTGTGTCAAAACATTGATTAATTAGGCTCGTTAGATTCGTCTCGAAAAATAACGCCCGTCTGCAGAAAGGTTTTGTAATTAAATTTTATTTAGTACCCCTAAATAGTAAGATTTTTTTTACTTTAGAGGGGTATAAACTTTAGAGGGTGTTTTAGAGGGGGATCCGAACGGCACCTAGATCCTTCTTGCGTGTCCGTTTGACTTGCCACTCCCCTCTGGCACATGACATGAGGTTGTTGCTTAAGGCGCAGTGCTGTGTGATTTGTGCGGCAACCTAACCATCTGGTGCAGAGGCATGGGCAGATCTAGATATAGCAGATGAGAATGTATGTGCAGGTAGCTTACGGTTTGTATGGCCACTAGCTGAATGTATTGTTGCTTCTATACTACTGCAGAGTTCGTTCTCACATCGCGAGTCATGTGAAGTCAAACCAGATCAAGCTGCGAGGGCTGTAGAATAACTGGAGAGTAGAGACCCACAAGTATGAAGCTAGCTAGCTTGCAAAGGTTAGCCAGAGTATGAAGCTAGCTTGGCATGTGTTCTTACTTGCATTCGATGTGTGTCTATAACTTTTGAACTGTCGAAGGGGAGAGAGCAATTAACTTTCCCCATACGTTACCGGACGCACTCTTCAGACCATTGTTCGCCAGCTCTGAGATTCGTGCCAGGGTTTGTGGTCACGCTGCGTTTGTGTTGCTGCATGCCTGCAATGGCCACACCACACATCAACATCAGGTCGCCAAAATTTGTGTCGGTTGGTCCTAATTAACTGAAACTGCTGGGTGCCAGATGAAGCAAGCACGAGCTACGTACAGCTCTCTGAAACTTTCTGCTTAAATAATCAGAGAGAACTTTCTGAAAAACCGAGAAGTCAGCAGAGAACCACGTACGGTACACGCTTTACAGTGCTGCATCAGCCCGGGTGAGATTCTATCCTTGGCGAAAACTGCTCGAGGTAATCTATCCTCGAACTACAGCAGAATACGAGAGTCAGAAATTCACAAGTCACCCACAAATCAATTGTAGTCTCTCTCTCTCTCTCTCTCTCTCTCTCTCTCTCTCTCTCTCTCTCTCTCTCTATCATGCATTCATCTATTTAATGTATAATGTGTTATAACTATATTTACTGTTTAAAGCAATATTAAAATACTTGGCGCATTATTTCTCCTTAGTTTCTATTCCAGACAACCCAATATATGAGGGCTGATCCATAACCAGAATGGCGTCCAAATTAAATCTCTACAAAACCCTTTATTCTATTTGAACTTGGCATGATGCCTTTGATCTTGAAACGATGTTTTCTAACTTTGGGTTGTATGCATCAAAGATGCAAAAAGTCAAAACACCTTTTCCCATTATATAAAAAAGAACATGTAAAGTAGTTAATTAACGCCACGAAAAAACTAGCCCGTGCAGATGCACGGGTTGATAGGCTAATTTCTATAATTCCCAACAGTTTTAGCAAATTTCCTACAAACTCATTCCCTACAATCTCATTCCCTACAGTTTTCACCTCTACTATAATTATACTTAAAACTGTCACCCATTTGTGCACAAAAACTGTTGGGGATTTTTACAAATCTTGTAGTGCTATATTGATAAAGAGATCGGAACATATCTCCTAATCCTTGACGTGCAAGACAAGTCTTCGAAAACTTTCATAATTAGCCTTCGAAATATCGGGAATTTTAGGGTTACGACACTACTGAAGACTTGGCTGTCTTAATCATAAATAAATGGAGCATCCTAAGTCCGTCCAAGGGTACACGTACCGAGTGTGGCATATATATGCTGAAGCTCAACAATTTCACGGCATAAGGGTGTTGTCGTGTCCAGTGAGCTACATCCATTCTGTAGTATTTCACCGTGTTACTTGTTTAACTAGAAGCTCTGCACTGTAAATCTGTAAATGAAGCAGAACCAAAACGAAAGCGTGGTTGTCAGGTTTTGGATTAGTAGACACCTGGAATTGGGATGCCACGGTATATGCTGGTGGATCGACTCGACTTGAATTGACCATCTCCTCCAGTCAGCAATAGAAGTCGAAGCATGGTAGTTTCTGAGCTGATGGCTTGGGCGCCCACGTCCCGATGTTGGTCAACCCGGTGCGGTGCGGTTCACACCGTGCGATGGCTCTTGCTCCAGCAGGGCCTGCTCCGTGCGATGGCCATCACACGGTACACAAGTTCATCTGTGGGGAGATTGAGCTTCAAGAAATTGTGATACACTCAGGACCTCTGGAGCACGAGCACATGCATGCTCTGCGAGCCAAGGTGTCATGAGAAACATGCGTAAGTAGGTACACGAAGCAGAGTGTTCGTGAGGAAAAGATTAGTATCGCAACAATTTCATTGCCAACAGCACTCTATTAGCTCAGAGTGGCGCTGTACGTAACTGTCAGGGCAGAGGGCCTACAGTTGTTTCTTCCTGTTTGCTTGGGGCGGGATCGGAGCGCCGCCGCGTTCCCGCCATTGCTCGTCGCCGTCGTTCACATCAGAACCACCGCGAGGTTGCCGACCTCTTGCTGCATCCCACCTTCATCAAGCGGGTCCTCACTTCCAAGCCGCCGGCCGCGCGCCAACGAGCGTCTCCACTTCCTCGGCGGCGGCGGACAAGCTCACAAGTACATGCTCGAGGTCCCGCCCTGCCATCGCCGGCCGCTTGCCCAGTTGACTCAGCAGTTGACTACCACCATCGACGACTGGTCAAAGAACCAGATCTTAACCGTACGAACCAAATCGAACGGTTATCAGGACCGAGGACGACGCCGCCGCTGATCCTCTCGAGGACGCCGCCGCCGCCGCTGCACGCCATGGCTCGCCGGAGCGCCCCGAGTTCCCAAAGGCTTCGCCGGCTTGCCGCTGCGCCTTGGCACGCGCGTAAAAAATTCTTTTCCTCCGGCGTCGCGGCACCGGACACCGGTGATCCTCGCGGTGTCCGCATGGTCGCGAATTGCCCTGCCCCGGTGGCTGGCCTTGGAAGGTCCGACATCGGTTTAACGCCGCCGCACACGCTAGGCGCTGGAGAATCTTGCTCTTCGTGAGGTGCGATGCCTGCAGCGCCGTCGCAAATGGGAGCGCGGTGGCCGGACACATCCAGACGCCGCTTTCTCCCCAGTCCTTACTCTCATCACATTGCCCTTCTGAATCTTCCACTTGCAACGATCAATCGACCATCACCTCAACCGGTCTCACACCACATACCAGCAGGTGTTTTGCGTTCTATGCGTTTTTTTTTCCTCAGTGAATCCTTCTTTTCAGTTTTCATGCCTTGACACCACATGTGTGCTCCGAAGGGCGAGGCGGGTAGCACAATTCCTTGGCCGACAAGCCCGTGAGTTGCCAATCCTCCGAGTACCGGCCTTGCTAGTTGTTAATAATCCACCAATCTGTTTCGCAGTTCCCATGGGCAAGGATGACATGGTCGATGCAGTTTCGGCACTAGTACACGGCTGTGCCACAGGTTATGGTTAGTTCGTAATGAATGCTTCAGTTCACTGTTGTTGTTGTTGAAGCATCTGGACAAACATCAAGAGGGTATTGCAGACTTGCAGTTCACCAGCCGCGCTCTTGGTCTCTGTCCTTCAGATGTTTGCAATCAAAGTTATCAATTTAAATGATGTTTTCCACCACTCTAGGGATTTGCACTGCACAATATAAGAGATCACATGCATGTACTTTCTCTCTATTTTGTGACCAAACTTCTCTGTTTACATATGATGCGTTGACATACTTACTATATAAAAGGAAAAAACAAACTAACATAACACTGACTGTATCAGGTCTATATATCCTAATAGAGATGTCACCATTTGGATCAGCACTTGTGAAACATGAAAGCATTATGGAGCTCCAAGAGCTCTCTCTAGATATATATGATACTTTTTTTTTTGCGGTTAAGCTATATATGATACTTGGTTTAGAACATGATATATACCTGCTTCCCAGATTATTTATCGCTTGCTATATTATTCAATCATCATAGGTGGGTGTGAGAGGTATCGGAAATCAGGTATTCTCGAGGTGGGGATGATGGCTTGCAATGGTTTTCTAAGCATGGAATTTTCAAACATATTTAGCGACGATGTCTTCGTTGTCTTCTTCTTACAAAAAAATACTTCTAGCTGTAAACTAGAATGGAGCATAACCTCGAGCTCCAGTCGTTCCTTCTGTCAGGCGCGTGCCAACTGAATTGAGAACGATATGCATGAAATCCATGATCCAATGTGCCAAGCCTTCTTTGTGCATGTTATTGGTGTCTCCGTCCTCTGGTAAACTGTTGTTGGCCTGCGTGTGCGTATCGAGAGTTAGCATTGAATTTTCCTCCAACTAGCACGGTCGATCCTTCATCATAAAGTCCAGAGTTGAAGACAGTCTGAGAGTGCAAGGTATCTTAAATAGAGTTGAAAAACATGTCACACTAGTAGAAAGCTAAGAGACAAGAAAAGCCAAAGGAGAAGTGTCTTAGAGATTGGCAATATGATACCAGTATACCCTCTTAGGCTGACTTCAACAATATGTTGCAAACACATATTTGCACCACAAAGTGGCACTGTAGCCTACCCAGTTCGCTCCAACAGGCGACGCAAAGCAAGCAGCCAAACTGCCTTCGAGGAGAGAGGGAGTGCGAAGATGCACTCCCTCTCTCCTCGAAGGCAAACGTAGCGCGCGCGGCGCGGAGGCAGAGAAGGAAGAGGTGGGCGCGCGCAGTGCGACGCGGAGGAGCTCGGACCGAGCGGTGGGGCGCGCGGGGCCGCCGGAGGGAGCCGGGACGCGGCGGCGGGGCCGCAGCGGGCTCGTCGTCCGCGTGCGCGGGCGCGGACCGCAGCGAGCTTGCTCATCGTCCTCGGCGTCCTGCCAATACTACCCTTGCCTCATGAACCAGATTGATTGATAATCGTGAGATCCGACAGGGTTTGTCTGGGTGACCGCCAAAATGGATGCGTTGGGAGATGTAGAAGAGATATATGTGATCAATTTGTTCTAATCGATGGATAATGATTCGAATTTGGTGGTTTTGCGGCTACAGTTTGGGAAGAGAAAAATTGAAATTGAGAAAGAATCTGTTGATTTGTACCAAATGCATCAGAGCTCGAATTCAGCCCGCCGCCACTGCAGTGCCGTTGAAGAGCTGCTGTTGTTGCCGGTGTGGACGCCGGGGTGCAGAGGCCGGTGGTGGTGGCGGACATGGAGCCGTCAATGGAGATGGCACGCGCGCTCGCTTCCCGTACCAGGCGACGCGCGCACGCTCTGCGGCCGCCGCCACGCTCGCGCCGGGCCCGACGTCGCAGGCCTTGGTGGTGTCGATGCCGGCGTGGAGCGGCTCGTGGGCCTCCTCCCACTGCAGCGCCGCGGAGAGGCACACTCGGGTGGCACCACGCCTTCCCAGGTCCGGTTGTGCATGCCGCCGCGGCCCGCCATGTTGCTCTGTCCCAAGAGCACGAAGATGCGCATGGCTCGCGCGGCTCGACGGGGCGAGGAGGAAGAGAAAGAGGAGAAGCCTGAGGTGCGAAGCTGAAGCGTGGCGTGCCCCGACTCACCGTCGTGGGGCGCGGGGCGGCGACGCGATGCCGTGGGGCATGGAGGGTGGGGCTGCTGAGCTTCAACCAGACGCGTCCATGGTGCGAGGGCGAGCCGGCCAGGGACAGGGAGTGGCGCGCGGCGGCGGCCATGGCGTGTTGGCCGCAGCGAGGGCATGCAGGCCGGGGACAGGGAGCGGGGAGTCGGTGTGCGCGGGCTTGATCGGTGCACGGCGGAGCGGGGAGGTGGGACGCGATGCCGCCCCGAAATGCCATCGCTGTTGGAGTTGCTGTGTTGCGTTGTGAAGGAAAAACACTGTACACCGGAGGCAAACGCCAATTTGCCTCAAAGAAATGCCAACTATTGTTGAAGTCAGTCTTATTGTAGCTGTAGCCATAAGCATGGAAGGTGTCAGGATCTCGTTCACGGTATCGTCTCCAAGTCGGTAAGTTATGCATGGTTTGTAAGCTTCCAAATCTTATCAAAGTTGGAAGCAGAACATGAAGAAGCAGAACATGAATCTATTATCTTAGTATTTGAAGGTCCAAAGGAGCCACCACGTTCGCTCTCAAGGCCACGAAATTACCACGTTAATCGAAAAAAAGAAAAAATATGAACCGTTGGATTTTATGAAAATGCAACGGTTCAGATTAAAAGAAGTGTCAAGTCTAAGCACGATTCTGATTTACAATCCAACGTGATATAAGTATATATCCTATTAGAAAAGGACCATACTATAAAAACAATGTTGCCGCACAAAAGTTTCGGATAGAAAAATAATATATTAGAGTCCTGTTAGGGAAAAAGAAAGGAAAGGTTCCATTGCTTCCAAAAAAACGTCTCTTCATCATGGTGCTCCAGTGCATGTTCCAGATTACACGTGCCGACCACGTCTGTCCAAATTGACCATGCAATCTGGGTACTGAGTGTTGACCATATTCGCTCCTACTAGGTGATACCCCGCGCGTTGCTGTGGGAATGTCTTAAAAGATTTTAAAAAAAGCATAAATACTTTGGTGGTATATATGGTTCAAACATAATATTTGTATAATCATATCATTTCAGATTTTCCTTTGGATGACTACATACTGTTTAAGAATGAAAGAACTGATGGATTTCATGCAACAACTAACCGATGCTTTGGTTTGTCTCTTCAACTGGTCGCTGCTTCATAAAAAGAATACCACTGGCCGGATTCTAAGATATTAAAGATTGGCAGATCCTTTTAGCAGAAAAAAAAATTAGTGTGCCATCTCATTAATGATTTTGTTACAAACTAAAAAACATGGTGTATCAGCTCATAAAGTGCGTAGAGACTACCTTGAAGATCTTGAACCACAATCTTTTGGCCAAGCAATGGCAAGTAGTTTCCTAGATTCGTAAAGAATGCATGTTTATCAAGGTGTCAAGAGAATTTGTCAAACTGATAGTGCAAAGATTCAAAAAAGATGGAAAAGGAACCCTGCCTGAAAGTTGATGGTATATAAATCTGCAAAGAAATTATTGGTTTGGGCTACCTGCTTCTTACTAACTGCTCATTCCAGTGTCTTATATGGATGAGCATATACGCCTCCCCATCTCCAATCAAGCAGCAGAATTGTTGGAGGATATTTGCTTTTGTTAGAAGCACGTGGGTGGTGGAAGTTTTCTTGAACCTGAAAGAAATTGTTACTCGATATGAATACATATTTGCGTAAGGTAAAGAGTGAGGATCAAAGTGAGCAAGAGCGTACCCTGAACAATTGATGAAATTTTGCATGCAAGAGAATGATGGCTAGTTCTAATATTTCAAAGTCCGATACCTGCATTGCATGTACAGTCGGTGCGGCTGGCCGGGTCTCAGCTTGCATGCCCGTCGTTTACCTGCGTAGATCCTCGATGCTTCAACGGCCAGGAGCGAAGATGCCAGGGAGAACTGAACCACGTCCTCGTTGTTGTATCCAAGGAGCGGGCTCCATTGGTTGCAGAGAACCACCCGTCAATATCCATCTAATTAAACTGGATCAAAAACTGATGTTGGCACTCCTTGCCCAGTTGACGGTGCTGCACCAACAATTGAGCCACAAGATGTAATTCACACATCTTTCCTTCCTCTGAGCAGAACACATTTCCCCTTGTTTGGCACACCTAAGGAGATGAGTAAATGAATTAACAAATATTTGCTCATCGATCACCAACTATCTCCACATCCTTAGCGTAGTGAGTGATTTCACATCAGCAGGTCTTAAGCAAACATGCATAAGTACACCAAGGTGTTGATGAGGAAAAATTATCGCAACAATTTCATGGCGAACGGCACTCATTTCTTTTTTTTTTTTAGCGGTAGCAGCACTCATTTCATAGTTGCTTCAACTGAACACAATCCCACTGAAGACATGGCTGTCTGAATCACAAATAAATGAAGCATCCTAAGTCCATCCAAGGGTACGCATATACCGAGTGTCGCATACTCCCTCCAGTTTCAAAATAGCTGTCAGATTGTCTTAAGTCAATCATTTTAAACTTTAACTGTAAATAATTTTTTATTTGTATTGAAATATGATTTCATAAAAGTACACTTGAAGTATATCTATCTATTATCTTAGTATTTGAAGGTCCAAAGGAGCCACCACGTTCGCTCTCAAGGCCACGAAATTACCACATTAATCAGAAAAAAACAAAGATATGAACCGTTGAATTTTATGAACATTGAACGGCCAAAATTAAGTAAGAGCGTATGACCATACTTTCGGAAGTAAAAAAATAAAATCACGTCGGGAAGGAAAAAGATATGAGTTGTTTAGGAAAGGAAAGAACCCATACATCAATCCGGAACAAAAAAATAAAGAAACCCACGTCACGTTGTTGGAGAAGGAAAAGGAATCCTTCTATACGCATGCATAACATCTGGCCGTTCGCATGGTTGGCAGACCAAATTTGGACTCACAATCGTCACATGGGGAGAAGTAGGACCGACAGCTAGACATAGAGCTGTTCGAGGCATCGAGACATCGTGGGAAGCTAGCCATGGGGCCATTGTCGTCTTCTATTGGCCTGCAGCAGGTACAGCGGTGAACGGTGCATCGCCATGAAGAACCAAGATTGGTCGGCGACACCGTCGCAGCCAACAGTGTCCTACCGCCGTGGTCTGTGTCTAATGCTACAGGCTGTCGACATCGGAGAGTGCAAATCTCACGTCTGAAGTCTGCATGCAGCAACGAAGAAATCTCACGTCTGAAGTCTGCATGCAGCAACGAAGGGCCAATAAGGAGAGGAAGTGAGCCACGAGCTAGGTTGGTCGATTCTTCCAAAGAAAAAATCAAACTGCTTCATGAGGAAGTGATCAGGATTACCATACGGAGCGAAGCGAGTCTGGATGAAGCATGAAGGTGACGCAATCAATCATCCATGCAAGGAAAGATTGCAGGCAAATTAACCTCCCGATTCCCATCTGATATATGCATCGATCTTGCCGCGTCGAGTGAGATGCCGGGAGCTCTGGGTGTCTAGAGAGATTGAGAGACACTAAAACCAGGCATGCAACACACAACTTCACGCTCATGATGTTGGTATTTTGATGGCTTACTTTGAATATCTAACTAATGTTTATTCTTGCAGGCGGGAAGCCACATGCATGCTCTTCAATTAACTTTTTGTATAATGCAAAATTTTGACATGCTCATTATCTAATACGATAAAATTTATTATATAAAATAGCGAAGTTAGCGGATGACCCGCGCAATTTGCGCGGGCCAACTTGCTTGTTTTATAAATATTTTATAGCAAAAAGTATTAGTCAAAGCTATATTTTTAAGACCGTGTCGATGTCTAAAACTACAACTTTTGTGACACTGGAGGGAGTATATATATACTGACGAAGCTCAACAATTTCATGGCAAAGGGTGTTGGTTGCTGTGTCCACTGAGCAGGAATATATAGGGGTCACTTGTTGAGCTAGAAGCTCTGCACTGTAAACGAAGCAGAACCAAAACAAAAGCCTGGTTGTCAGGTTTGGGATTAGGAGACACCTGGAATTGGGATGTCACGAGATATCTCTTTTCATCGGCTCGACTTGAATCGACCCTCTCCTCCAGTCAGCAATAGAAGTCGAAGCTTGGTAGTAGGTTCGTCGACCCGGTGAGGAGCGGTCCTCTAGCGCGTCGCTGCCCATGCTCGACGCGGGCAACAGCTTCCTGGGCAACGTTCTGGACCGGAGACGACGACCTGCAGGGCCTGCTCTGCTCCGTGCGATGGCCGCCACGACGAACACATACTCTTGAGAAATTCAGGACCTATCTGGAGCACGAGCACATGCATGCTCTGCCAAGACATCCTGAGAAACCTGCATAAGTAAGCACGTCAAGCAGGGCGTTAACTTCATGAGGAAGAATTATCCAACAATTAATTTCATGGCTAACAGCACTGGAGTTCAGAGTAAAGCTGTAACTGTCGGGGCAGAGGGCCTACACTACAGTTGTTTCTTCCTGTTTTGCCTGGTCCGGGATCGGAGAGCCGCCGCGTTCCGGCCGTTTCTCGATCGCCGTCGTTCAGAACCACCGTGAGCTTGCCGACCTCTTGCTAGCTGCCACCTTGCAGAGCTCACAGGGGTAGGCTCGCCGCCCGGTCACCCGCCGCCGGTTATACGGACCGCAGGCACAGCAACGTTCAGCGAGCGTCCCGACTTCCTCTGCGGCGGCGGACAAGGTCACAAGGACCAGCTGCTCGAGGTCTCGCCCCGGCCCCGCCATCGCCGGCCGCTTGCCGTCGCGGGTGGTCAGTCGTCACGGAGCCCAAGCACTGAGACTCAGCAGTAGACTAGTCTACCACCGACGACTGGTCAACGAACCAGATCTCAACCGTACGAACCGAATCGAGCGGCTCTGAGGACCCAGGGGGCGGTCGCTATTTCGAATAGCGACCACCCCTGATCCTCGCGAGGACGACGACGACGCTGCAAGCCATGGATCGCCGGAGCGCCCCGAGTTCCAACGGCTTCGCCGGCTTGCCGCTGCGCCTTGGCACGCGCGTAAAACATTCTTTTCCTCCGGCGTCGCGGCACCGGACACCGGCGATCCTCGCGGTGTCGTGTCCACATGGTCGCGAATGGCCCTGCCCCGGTTGCTGGCCTTGGAAGGTCCGACCGCGCCTTGCTCCTCCGGCGCTCGCCTCCGTCGGTTTAACGCCGCCGCACACGCCAGGCGCTGGAGAATCTTGCTCTTCTTGAGGTGCCATGTCCGTCCGCAGCGCCGTCGCAACGGGAGTCGGTGGCCGGACACACATCCAGGCGGCAGGCGCTGCTTTCTCCCAAGTCCTTCATAACAGAGACATTTCCCCCTCTCATGAATCCAACACTTGCAACGACCAATCGACCATCACCCCAACCGGTGTCGCACCACACACCAGCAAGTGTTTTGCATTCTATGTTTTTTTTTTTCAGTGAATCATTCGTTTCAGTTTTCATGCCGGGACACAACATGTGTGCTCTGAAGATGACCGCAGAGCAAGCAGCTTAATTTTCCATGGCTGACAAGCCCGCGAGTTGCGAATCCTCCGAGTGCTGACCTTGCTAGTTGCTACAAATCAACAAATCTGTTTCATCGTTCCCTTGGACAAGAATGACATGGTCGATCCAGTTTCAGTATTAGTACACATCTATGTCAGAGGTTACGGTGGTTCGTCACGAATGCTTCAGTTCACTGTTGTTGTTGAGGAATCTGGACAAGCATCAAAATGTGTTGCAGTTCACCAGCCACGCTATCTTGGTCTCTGTCCTCTAGAAGTTTGCAATCAAAATAGAGAAAATAGTACATGCATTTGATCTCTCATGTACTATGATTGCAACACACATTTGATCAATATATGATGCTTTCTACCCCTCTAGCGATTTTGCACTGCATAGTATAAGAGATCAAATGCATGTACCCTTCTCTGTTTACATTTGATGCTTTCACATGCTTACTGAACAAAAGGAAAAAAAAAAGATTTGCTAGATCTCAGGTGACTGAAATTTCGTATATCTCAGTCACATTTTTGGAACAATAAAAATATACTACTGGAACAACAAAATTACACTGCTGGAATAATGAAACTGTACTGCTGGAACAATTAGTTTTTAGGTGGAAAAATTTCGTTTTTCAAAGAACATTTTTTTTACACAAATGAATGAAAAATTTTGGTGGTTGGATCAAAATCCAATGACTGAAAAAGTGACTGAGAGATATACGAAATCTCCTCAGTCACATGACAGGGGGACACCTCCAAAAAAAAAAAAACCGACATAACATTGACTATACTGGATCTATATATCCGAATAGGGATGTCACCATTCCGATCAGCACCTGTGAAACATGAAATCATTATGGAGCTCCAAGATCTCTCTCTAGGTATATATGATACTTGGATTAGAACATGATATATTCCCACATTATTTATCCCTCGCTAGATTATTCGATCATCATGGGTGGGTGTGAGAGTTATCGGGAATAAGGTGTTCTCGAGCTGGGTATGATGCCTTGCAACTGTTATCCCAGCATGGAATTTCCAAGCCTCTTTAGCGACGATTTCTTCGTTCTGTTCTTCCTAAAAAAAATAACTTCTAGCTGTTGCTTGACAGATCTCTGTCAGCTCTGCAATATTGTTAGGTCGGATAACAAAGTTTTCTTGTAATGCCCTACCCTGATTCTCTAAAATCCGTTTATTTCCTAGCCCTCATGTGGTTAATCTGTACATAATACATACAACTCTTACACTTTCGCTTCGGTTTCATGTGAAGTCGTTAATTGAATGTGCTAGGCTAACATGAATGATATATATCTCAATGAAACAGTTCATTTAGAATCTGGACATCTAAATAGAATCAGGAGAAATAACTTGGTACATATATGGATCAAACATGCATGTTATAGTACGACAAGGCACACTACTAATTTTCATTTAACATGTGCAGACTATTATACACGATAAGAACTGTGGAGGCCAGCACGGGAGATCTCGTGGACCGTATTAACTACATAAGAGTTGTACTATAGACACAACAAAGCATCCTCATTTGGATAATTTAGTTGCAGCCCAGAACGTGCACACACTGTCTCACTGAGACAAATGGGTGTCTGAATCATAAATAATTGAAGCATACTAAGTCCATACAATGGTACACTGAGTGTCTCATATATGTGAAGCTGAATAATTTCATGGCATAAGGGGGCTGCTGTGCCCACTGGGCAGGAATAGGAAATAAAAAATAGCTACATCCATTCTGTAGTATTTTATCGGGTTGTTTAGCTACAAGCCATGCACTACTGTAAACGAAGTAGAACCAAAACAAAAGCATGGTTGTCAGGTTTGGGATTAGGAGACACCTGGAATTGAGATGCCAGGAGATAGGGCATCGCAGCGTCGCCTGTTACAGTTCAGCAACAATTCGATTTGCTGAACGACTCAGCTCCGGATTGAGCATCTCATGTATCACCAATAGAAGTCGAAGTTTCATACTTTCTGAGCTGATGGAAAGGGGTGGTTTGCCTGTGCATTGCTGCCCATGCTCGACGCGGGCAACAACTTCGTGGGCCACGCTCCGGGCCGAACACCCCGAGCTGCCGGGCTCGCTCCGTGCGATGGTCATTCAGGACCTCAGGATCAGTAGCAAGAGCACATGCTTTGTCACCGAGTAAAAATGTTTTTGTCATCCTTAATAATAGATGAATCACACCAATGCAAGTCTGCACTATAGATAGTGCACAGTTAGATGACAACCAACACTCACTTCCAGCATCATCGATCAGACGATCCCTGTTCTTGGGGAATATATCTTATTGGAAGTGAGATATATTCTTATTGAGGGCACAATGGACGTCCAAAAATGCACAGAGGGAAACATGGCACTTTCATAGGATTTTCGCTGGGTTTATTTAGTTCGGTGAATTCCTGTACATTAAGTGCATTCTAGAAACACATAATTTCTTGTTGGGGACAAACTATCTTCACACCCTTAGCGCATTGATCTCACCACTTGACCAGGTCTTAACTCTTAAGGAAACATGCATAAGCACACCAAGGTGTTCATGAGGAAAACTTGTCGCGCGACCACCACTCCAGTTCAGAGTGGCGTTGTATTACTTGAAATGCTGTAACTGTACGTAGCCGTAGGCTCGCCGGTCACCCGCCGTCAGTTATACGGACCGCAGTAAAAAGGCAAGGACCAACTACGGCGTTTCCGTGGGCCCGGAGGCCAACGAGCGTCTCGACTTCCTCGGCGTCGTGGGCCCTGGATTCTGCGGCGGCGAACAATGACCTGCACGGCGGCCGCGTCATCGCCGGGCGCCGGCTGCGCGCCTGCGCCTCCGCCATGCCTGCTTGCCGAGGTTTTATTGACTATGACCACAAGTCAAGTTGTGCAATCCGGACCGCTCGATTCCGATCGAACGAATCTCAGGACCCAAGGGACGGTCGCTATTTGAATAGCGACCACACCCGGTCCTCGCGAGGACGCCGCCACCGCTGCACGTCATGGCTCGCCGGAGCGCCCCAACTTCCGAACGACTTCGATGGCTTTCCTTTGCGGACCACCCCCCGTCCTCGCGGAGGAGCTGCGGCCGCACAGACGTCACATCCATGCAGTTTCAGCATTGGTACACGGGCTGTGTTGATCAGAGGTTATGGCTGTTCTGAAAAAAATGCTTCAGTTCACTGTTCTTGCTGAAGAATCTGGACATCTAAGTAATAGCAGGAGAGAAATAACATGGTACATATATATATATCCGGTGTTATTTCGAACCTCTAAATTCATGGTCGTCTTTTGCTGGCTACATTAAGTCTGCATTCGAGCCTGACAGGAACCGTCATGTTCTTGAGATTGTGCTCGCAATGACATCCTTCCAAAAGGCCAAGCAATACGCACTAGCTGCAACACACAGTTTGAAGATGTTATTGGCATGCTAGTTTACTCATGAAAGTTACTGGCTGGGAGTAGACATTAGACAACATCAAGAGGTGTTGCAGTTCACCAGCCACTCTCTTGGTCTCTGTTCTCCAAAAGTTTATCAAAGTTTTAAGTTTAAACATGTGATGTTTTTCACCCACTGTAGTGATATGTACTACACAGTACAAGAGATCACTCGCACGTACTATTGTGACCAAAGTTTTCAGTCTACATTTGATGCTGTCACATGCTTTGTGAACATTTCTCTATTTTGTGATCAAAATTTTCTGTTTTACGTATGATGCTTTCACATGCTTACCGTGCAAAAGGAAAAAAAGTAACTGAGGTAACACTGATCGTATTAGGTCTATATATATGTGTGTGAACAGGGATGTGACCATTCCAATCAGCACTTGTGAAACATGAGAGCATTATGAAGCTCCAATAGCTCTCTCTAGATATATATGATACTTGAATTACAAGATGCTCCTGCTTCCCACATTATTTGTCGCTTGCTAGATCATTCAATCTTCATGGGCAGGTGTGAGAGGTATTGGGAACAAGTTTTTTCTCGAGCGGTTGCTGTGTGCCTAGAAGGGCTTTTGGTTCTACGCACTTTTTAGATAAGTGACGGCCTAGGCCTCTCAAGCGAATTGCAGAGATGACCAAGGCTCATGAAGCAACAGCTAAGACAACAGGCAGCACCAAGCGACATTGTATTTAACCAGTCACCCTCGTGGTCACTGTCTTCTTGACGGTGCATGTGGATCTCGTAGAAAAGTTTGTAGTCAAAGTTATGCGTTTATCTGTGATGTTTTTCACCCACCGTAGTGATATCTTGTAATCAATTTTTTCAGTTTACTTTTGATGTTTTCACATGCTTACTGTACAAAAAGAAAAACAAATTTCCCTCGCAAAAAAAAGGAAAACAAATTTAAAACCGATGTAACACTGATTGCACCAGGTATACATAAGAATAGGGATGTAACTAATTCGCCATCTGATCTGGACTTGAGAAACATGAGAACATTATGGAGCTATATATGTGTGCCACTTGAATTAGAAGATGATGTATACTTTCTTCCCAAATCTTGCGTTGATAGCTAGATCATTCGATCTCGATAGGTGGGTATGAGAGGCATTGGGAATACAAGTTTTTCTCCAATATAAGATGTTAGCTCATCGTTTAAGAAAAAAAAGAAGAGATACTATCTTATAACTGCTTTTATTGAGTGGATTTTTCAAGCCTCTTTGCTGACAATATCCGAGCTGTTCTTCCTAAACAAAATTTTGAGTAAATTTCATACAACCCTAGGTTTTGTGTTCCTTGTCTCACAAAACCACATGTATTTTAGCTTGTGGCACTTAACTCCAGGTTTATGGTTCTAATATCTCACAACACCCTATCCCTTGTAAAAATTACTATTAATATGATATTAATATATGACTTTACACTTATAGTGAAAGGACATATTTGAGACTTTAGAGGCATAAATTATTTTTGCGCATATTTGCCTTTGGACTTGTTCAGGCTTAAATTATTTTGGGGTATTTTTTTTTTGGAAATGTTTGGATCAAAGAATTGAAACACACAATTTTATTCCCCTTGGAATGGAAGAAAAATATGTTTATTCTCTCCCGAAAGAATCAAAATACGAGCGCATGATTCAATTCATTCGTCTTTTCTTCTTCCGATAAACACATGTGCTCTGCTTGCAATGAGTGAATGACGAATTGATAATCACCTGAAAACCGATCTCACACCACATACCAGCATGTGTCTTGCATTCTAGAAACCACTGAGAAAAATGTGTTTTGATATCTCACCTTTTTTTTATTTTAGCGTTAGTGAATCCTTCTTGTCAGTTTTCATGTATGAACACCACATATGTCCTCCGAAAATGAGGAGCACAATTCGAGTTGTGAATCCTCCATTGAAAATGCGTCAAATATTTTGGCAGCAGACCACAGAGTACTGACCTTTCTTACTAATCCGCCAATCTGTCTCATCGTTCCCATGGACAATAATGACATGATCCATGCAGTTTCAGCATTAGTATACAGCAGTGTCAGGGTGTGATTGTTCTGAATGAAAGTTTCAGTTCACTGTTCATGCTGAAGACTCTGGATGGTTATACAAGATACATCTAATTATCTAATTAAATAACAGCAGGACAAAATACTTGGTAGTTGGTACGTCAAACTGGTGTTATTTGCGACCTGTGCATTCAAGGTCGTCTTTTGCTGGCTGCACTGAATCTGCATTCAAGCCAGATGGAAACCTTCATGTTCTTGAAATTGTGCTTGCAATGTTATCTTCCAGAAGGCTAAGCAAGAGGCACTAGCTACAATGCACAATTGAAGTTGTTCCTTGCATGCTCAGTGGTCAAGAAATTTAGGACTAACTCATGAGAGTTACTGGATGGATGACCAAGAGCAGATTTCATCATCTCTTGGTCTCTGCCCTCCAAAAGGTGCATGTGGAACTAATAAAGAAATTTGCAATCAATGTTTTCAGTTTATGTTTGATGTTTTTCACCCGCCATAGTGATATGTCCTGCTCTGTAAAAGAGATGACATTCATGTACTATTTTTCTCTACTTTGTGATCAAAATTTTCAGTTTACATTTGATGTTTTCACATGCTTACTTCACAAAAGGGAAAAATAAATAAAAGGCACGTAACAGTAACAATGATAGCACCAGGCATATAGATGGACAGGAATGTCACCGATACGCAATCCAATCAGCGTTTGAGAAACATGAGAATATTATGGGGCTCCAGCAGGATCTAAACATGAGAAATATACATGCTTCCCAAATTATGTGTCCCTTGCTAGAGCATTCAATCTTCATGGGTGAGCGTGAGAGGTATTGGGAACAATTTGTTCTCGAGGGAACTATGACGATGTACGAGGCTTTCCTTCTGTGTGAAATTTGAAGCCTCGTTAGCCACAATTCGTTCTATCTGTTCTTCCTAAAAAGGAAATCAAATCTTCCAGACGTTGTTTCGCCGGCCTTGGTTGGCTCTGCAATTTTCAGGCCTCTATGATTATTGCTGAAACAGATTGTGCGAGTTCTGAGTTGTTTCCTTTCAGCAGTCTGATCGTGACGTGGATTGGTGCACAATTCTGCCGACGGCTTGGCAGAACTTGTACTAATTCCCGAGTTTATCATCATCGTCTCTCCTTTTGACAGCTTCCAGTCCACAGGAGACGGGTTGTTCTAAGAGCGTCTCTAATGGTTGCTTCTTAGTTAACTCTTAGAAATGTTTATTGGAGAAAAAGAAGAGAGAGAATGTTGCTAACTCTTATTCAAGAGGCAGTCTCTAACATTTATTGAGACACCGACATGCGGGGCCAGTCATTATTTTAGAGTTGATATGAACTCTTATATTACCTCTTAGACATGGAGAGTCAACGTCGCCTCTACTTTTGGGGACGCTCTAAGCAAAATATCTGAAACGAAGCGAATCATTTCTTTCATTGTTCTGGTCTGACACTGAATGATCCAGTTTAGAGTGGCACTGTACTATTGTCTAGTACTTGCGAGGCTAGCTGTAACAGAACGTCCAACCCCTGGCGGGCCTGAGCAGGGGTCTGAGCTGCTCACTGTCGTTCAGATCCACCGTGAGCTTGCCGACCTTGCAGAGCAGCAAGGCTCGCCGTCCCCGGTCATCGTTCCCAGCGCCAGCGCACTTCAATTCAGATAGAGTAACTGTTTCATATACCGTCCAACCCTTTGGCCTGGGCAGTGAATCGGAGCGCCGCCGTGTTCCGGCCGCTGCATGCCGTCGTTCAGATGTACCGTAAGCTTGCCGACCTTCCTCAACGCCTTGCGGAGCACACAGACAGCGTAGGCTCGCCGGTCACATGCCGCCAGTTTTGCGGACTGCAGCGAAAGGCAAGGCACAACAACGGTGAGGACGTTACCAGAGCTGAGCTGAGAGGCCTGTTGCCGACTTCCTCGACGCCGCGGGTGCAGGAGTCGGTGGCGGGGCATTTGATGCGATGTTTTCACATATTCGAAGGCGGTCGCTGCTCCTTTGGATCAGCAAATAATCTTTTTCCTGTGTGGGATCAGGGAGCCCCTTCAAGTATTGAGACTGAGTAGTTGATCACTACCATGGACGACTCGTCAACTCAATAGATCCCAACCGCATGAATCCAATCAAACGACTCCCAGGACCCAAGGCGCGGTCGCTATTTCAAATAGCGATCACCACCGGTCCTCCCACCACCTCTGCACGCCATGGCTCGCCGGAGCGCCCCCCGCTTCAAATGACTTCGCCGGCTTGCCTCTGCGTCTTAGCAGACACTTAGAGCTTTAGATTCCTCGTCGCGGGCATTGTTCATCACCTGTGATCCTCTGCGACCTGCATGGTCGCAAGTTGTCCCGGTAATGGCTGGCCTTGCACGGTCCAACATCGCCGCAGATCAGGCGCTTGCCTTGCCTCCCTCCAACGGTTAAACGCTGCTGCTACGGTTACAACGCAGTCCCACGGAGAGCCTGGTGGTGGCTGGACACTGCGCAGGGCAGGACCCATGTCCTGATCGATACAGTTTTAGCATGAGTACACGCCAAACCATTCTTGTGCATGTTTATTGATGTCTTCTTGTGGCAAACTATTATATCCTATCGTTATCTGCCATGTGCATATCAAGCAGTACGGAGTAGCATTTAATGATTGAATTCCTCCAACTGGCAGTCCATAATAAAATTTCAGAATTGGAGCTCTAGCCTTGAATTCTTGAGCTTGAAGAGAGTGACAGGTATCTGCATAAATAGAGAGTTGAAAAAAGAGGTACCGTGTTTGAAAGCTATCTATGAGAGACAAGCAATGCACAACAAGAAATGTCTCTGTACACTGGCAACGTCATACAAACATGTCCTCTTACTGTATGCATAAGCCTGGAAGGCGTCAGGATCTAGGTCACTGGATCATCTCCAAACTGGTAAGTTGACCTTATTATCCATGGTTTATAGGATTGAAAATATACATTATCAAATTTGGGAGCATAACATGAGTTCTAATATCACAATGCCCTTGCATTGAATGTAGTTGCTGCCTACTGTTTAGCATGCCTATTGTTAGCTGCGAGGGCAGACAGTGCAACAAGGGTTCCGGTGGCCTGTGTAAGTGGAAGATCATGTGGACATGGAGGTGCATGAAAGTTGTACTGTAGACACAATAAATCATCACGGTGTCTGAATCATAACTAGAACATGGTGGGATTCGATGCTAGAGAATAGAGATGGATGGAAACCCTGGATTCCCAAACCCAGTGAATGCAAGCAAAAGGTTCATACTTCATGACAAGCTTTAATTACTGAATCAAAGTCGCTGATTGGGCACATTAAGAGGCAGTTATTTTTTTCCTGAACGTGGCCACTTCATTTCAGTATATTCAATAGTTCATTATATAATTGGACCATTGCAACATGTCAGACCAGGAGGCGCCTCAGTTTCAGTTTGACAACACTCGGATCAAGAGAGGCAATGACGGACGACCTTCTTGGTTTTCTCCTGAAGATGCAACCTACTCTGCCATTTGGTAAAGCGTGAACATCAATACAGGGCCGTCCCAAGGATTTTGGGGGTCCTGTGCGAAATAATGACCGAGGCCTTTGACTTTAGTGACAAAATGTCATGATAAACAATTGATACGAGTCCATAATGTGCATCATAAAAATAAAATAGAACAAAGTTATACCTATCATGTAATCTTCACTCGAAGTGCATTTTTTTTGTATTCGTTGAAATAAAATCTTCAATGATATCTTGATAAGCAATCTTCTTCACTGTATCGCCCTCCAATGCTATTGTAGCTAAATCATTGAGTCTTTATAGTGTCGTTGTTGAATAAGAATGACTCCAATAACTTTAGTTTAGAAAAGCTTAATCGATAATTGATGGGGGGAAAAATTAAGGTGTAGCGGAGTTGCCAGCATAGGCTATGACTAAAAATAAAAATACTCTACATAAACAATATAAGTGGCCAATGCAACTACAAAATGTACAACTGCTGAACTACATATACAAATAACCTAGCATTATAGCTTAAGACAGATAAATAAAAAGACACAAGTGAGGTAGAGAGACAAACAAGCAACGAAGGTTCAACTGTGTCTAGGTTCAGCAGCATGACGCACGCACAAAAAATAAGTTTGCATTTGGTTGCTGCTGGCAAGACGCACGCACCCATGTACAGCCTAACAGGCCATCTCTTCAAAGGACATTGGGCCACAGAGACGGCCCATTATTAGTTCGCACAGCCTATGGCGGAGAGCCCAGATAAGATAACGATTCACTCCTCAAGATCGTCGTCTTCATCCGTTCGCACCAGTCGAGTTTGCAGGTCATCAATGGCGGCACAGCGGCGGAACAACAGATGGAACGAAGGGTATTGGCGAAAAAATCAAGCTGTAGCCATACCGAGAGCCTACATACACGTAGATTACCTGGTTTAATTTGGGGGCCCTATTCCGTCGCACCGTTCGCACATGCGTCGGGACGGCCCTGATCAATACTAGGGGCCAAAAGAAGAACTCAATGTTTTCTTGGCTAAAGCGACCCAGCCTGAGGAGCAGATGAGATGCAGAAGGGGAAGCAAGAGTGTGCCAGCACGCCAGCTTCCAGTCCTCATGTCCCCATTCCATCCCTATCTTTCACACAACAGAAAACAACTAAAGACTACTATGTTCCAGTCAGAAAACATGAGCGTTGAGACAAGTAGCATAAAACGGTGTCCTCGCAAAAAAAAAAGTAGCATAAAACGGTGAATCTACTCACTGTTCTATCGACTGCGCAGTCTCCAACAGAAACATTCTACCTGCAGCTCGTTTCGCAACATCAGAAAATGTGAACGTTTAGACGCAAGTAGCATGATATAAAACCAGGTTCACGATCTCAGACAGTGTGTAAAGGTTTTCGGTCCTCTTCTTAATGAGAAATGCGTAAATTGACAACCCCAATAATTAGTTGCTCTTTGAGGAGAAACTACCTTCACATCTTTACCGCAATGATCTCACATGACCAGGTCTTCAAAAAACATGCGTAAGTATACCAAAGTGTTCGTGAGGAAAACTTAGCGCAGCGCAGCGATTTCTTGGCGACCTGCACTCCAATTCAGAGAGGCAAGGCACAACAACTGTGAGCGCGCGTTCCCAGAGCCGACAAGCGTCTGGACTTCCTCGGCGTCGCGGGCCCTGGAGTCAGCGGCGGCGGCGCAGGCCCTCAGGCGTCGCCTGTGCAGCCGGACCAGATCGAGGTGCCGCGCTGAGACAGCTGATCTGCGGGCTCGAGCCCCTGCACGGTGGCCGCGCCATCGCCGGCGGGTCCGTCCCTGCGCTTCCGCCGTGCCGCCGTCGAGGCTTGGTGACTACGACTAATTGCCACCGCTGCACTCCATGTCGCCGCCATGGCTCGCTGGACCGCCCCAAGTTTCGAACGACTTCGCCGGCTTTCCGCTGGGCCTTTGCAATCTTCCTTGCCGCGAGCGTCGTGCCACCGGTGATCCTCGCGGTTCGCATGGCCGCGAATTGCTCTGGTGGCCTCGTCGTGTTTCCGACACGTACCGTCTAGCTCCGGCGTCGCTTGCATCCGTGGGTTTAACGCCGCCGCCCACGCCTGCCGCTGTAGGACATTTCTCTTCTTGAGGTGCGACGGCCGCAGCGCCGTCGCGTCAGGAGCACGGTGGCCGGACACGGTGCGGGAGGCCACTGGCCGCCCGACGCGTTCCAGGGGCAGCGTTCTTGCTCGATCCAGTCCTTCGTCACAGAGTCGCAGAGGCCTTCGCCCTCAAGAGTATTCTCCACTTGCAACGAAAAATCAAGCATCTATCAACCGAAAATCGATCAAACACCACATACCAGCAAGTATTTGCAATCTAATAGCAACAACACCGACAAACTGGCATTCGCCGTACCTGTTCTCAAGCCCGTTGGGTATTTGCGAATCCTCGATGGAAAATGTCTTCAAATATTTTGGCAGCAGACCGTAAATCAAGTACGGTCGAGCTTGTTACTAATTAACAGATATGTCTCGTCGTCCCCCTAAGCAAGAATGACATGATGGATGCAGTTTCAGCATCAGTATACAGCTGTATCAGAGATGGTTGTTCAGTAATTCAGTTCAATGTTCTTACTGAAGGCCTTGGATGGTTATACATCTAAAACGGCTGCAAAAGTAACCTCTTGGTACATATATCCCGCATGATTTCCAAGCTCTACAATATTGAAGGACTTGTCTCTTGCCTACAGCTCTTGCTGAAGATTCTTGAGATTGTTCTCAAAGTATTATCGTCCAAATGGCCGGCCAAGCAAAGAAGATTCTTGAGTTTGGAATCAAAGTTTTCTTTTTATGTTTGATGCTTTTCACCCACCATAGTGACAGGTACTGCTTGGTACAAGAGATCACACGCACGTACTATTTTTCTCTATGTTCACATGCTTACTGATCATTTTTCTTTTTTCTGTGATAAAAAATTTCAGTTTACATTTGATGTTTTTCACATGCTAACTGACGTAACACTGATCACACCAGCTATATATATGGATATAGATGTAAATGATACATCGTCCAATCAGCAATTGAGAAACATGGGAGCATTATGGAGGTCCAAGAGCTCTCTTTGTATAGAACTGCTTCCCAAATTATGAGCCCATTGCTAGATCGTTCGATATTCATTGGTGGGTGTAAGAGGTATTGGGAATAATTTATTCTCTGGTGGGTGATGATGTCTTACAAGCGCTCATCCTGATTGGAATTTTCAAGCGTTTTTAGCGACAATTTCTGCCAGCAAAAATGCTTCAAAGCAGAGATCGAGTAGCTGGCGTTGTAGTGCGATGAGAAAGACCATACTCGTTCGTAGGCTGCATGCCATGTGCCCGCATCTCGCACCAGATGCCTGCAGGTGTTTTGCATCCTACAAACACTGACAAAAATCTTTCTTTTTTCTCTTGCATTTACCTGTTCACGGATAACCCATGGGTTTGGCCACTGAAGATACATACGCTTGAAATCTTTTCATTAAGTGTTAGCGAATCCTTCATCTCACTCTTCTTGTCTGGACACTAAATGGAAAATGCGTTAAAATAGTTTGGCAGCGGACCACTGAGGACTGACGGGCTTGTGCTGCTTCAGCATTATAGTACACGAAGTACTGACATATTGTTAACTAATCCACCATTCTATCTCATCGTTTCATGGTCAAGAATGAAATGACCGATGCAATTTCAGCATTATTAGCATGCATCGATCAGAGGTTTTGGTTGTTTTAAATGAATGCTCCAGTTCACTGTTCTTGATGAAGAATCTGGGCAACAGAAGAAGAAATAACTTTTTACATATATCCGGCGTTATTTGCAAGCTCTAATTCAAGTTCGTATTTTGCTGGCTAAACTAACTCTGCATTTAAGCTTGACGGAAACCGTCATGTTCTTGAGATTGTGCTCTCAACGTTATCTTCCAAAAGGCCAAGAAAGAGGCACTAGTTGCAAGCCTGAACGCACAGTTGAAGCAGGCATGCTAACTCATGAAAGTTACTGGCTGGAAGTACACAGCAGAGTAGCAGACATTATGTACAAGTTACTCGCTAGCCACACCCTTGTTCCGTCCTCAAGAAGTTTGCAATCAAAGTCTTCAGTTTAGCGATATGTTCCACACAGTACAAGTGACCACTTGCATGTACTGCTTTCACATGATTACAAAACATCTCTCTATTTTCTGACCATATATTTCAGTTTGCATTTTATCTTTCAACATGCTCACTGTACAAAAGAAAGCAAACCGATGTTAACGCTGATCGCATCAGGTCTATATATATACGAAGAGGGCATTAAGGAGCCAAGAGAGAGAGCATATGGTACTTGAACTAGAAGATGATGTTCACATGCTTCCTAAATTATGTGCCGCTTTCTAGACCGTTTGATCTTCAAGGGTGGGTGTGAGAGGAATTGGGAATAAGTTGTTCTCCCCTAGGCGATGACGTTGCGCAAGCGACAACAATTCTACTTGTTTAGAGTTAAAAACAATACTCTACTATGGTTGTCCTGCCACGTGCATATCAAGCGTTAGCATTGAATCTCCAACTCGCAGTCCCTCGTAAAGTCCAGAGTGGAAGTAGAAGGGGGTGTTCGTTGAATTGGGTCTAAACTTTAGAGGGTTTTTCCAATGAATATTGTGATTACAAATAAAGTTTAATTACAAAACTAATTTCAGGACTCCGCTCGAATTCGCGAGACGAATCTAATGAGGGTAATTAAGGCGTGATTAGATGGTTACTGTAGCATCACTGTAAAACATAGATTAATTAGGCTCATTAGATTCGTCTCGTGATTTAGAGGGTCGTGACATAGGTTTTGTCATTAAATTAATAAAATATTTAAATAGTAAGATTCTCTTTGAGTGACGGGTGTTAAAGTTTAGAGGGGGTAAACGAACACCCCCGAAGCAAGCTTTGAACTCTTGTGCTTGAAGAGAGTTCAAGGTACCTCACCGTGTTAGAAAGCTAGTGAGAGAAAAGCAACGCCCAAGGAGAAGTGTCTCTTTTTTTTTTGCAAAAGGGATTTTAAATATTAAATAAACAGTACAACCAAGGTTACAAGCAACACCCTTGAAAAAAACAAAATTACAAGGAAGCCCCTTGGAGTACTGTTGATCTTCTCCAGATAACTCGATCGAGAAACGAGTCCCCACTTCAACTCCTCCAGGGATTCGATGGGGAACACGCCTTGAGAAGTTGCAAAAGTCACCATCCAGGACCCTCCCAGATGGATTTGCCACGGAACAAGTCCGATCTGAAAGCATATCAACCGTTCCACCAACGAATCCACAAGAAGAGCAACACAATCCACCACCACCAGATAAACCAGCAGTGAGGAACACAAAAGCTTCATCCCTTTCGCAAAGGACAAGCAAACTAACCTCCAACCAGTTTCTCCGGTGACCTCCCCGCCGTCGAACTCGACGCCGTCTCCGTCGCCAGATCCATGGCCGAGGAAACCTAGCTCCACCATCTAGCAATGGCGAGCAAACCTAGGATACCCTAAAAAGTACCTATACACAGCCGGCCGACGATTCGAGGCTCCCCTCCCTCTCCGGCACCGATCCGGTCGCCGGAGAGGAAGGGAGCCGACGGAGTCGCCCCGGAAAACGCAGTCGCCTTCCTTTTCGCCCTCTCTTTACTGTAGCAACGAGAAGACTCGGGAAAGCCCGAGAAGGAGAAGTGTCTCTAGAGACTGGCAACATCGTACAAGCATACCCTTTTACTCCAGCAATGAGCATGGAAGGTGTCAGGATCTCGGTCACGGTATCGTCTCCAAATCAGTAAGTTGATGTCAATTATGCATGTTTCTAAAGCTTCAAAATTAACCTTCTCAAATTTGGAGTAGAACGTGGGTTCTAATATTACAATATCCTTGCATTGCATGCAGTCGCTGCCATTCGCGGCTATGCTGCTTGCATGCCCATTGTTTACCTGCCAAGGCCTCCTCTGCTCCAACGGCCGCGAGCAAAGATGCCAGGGAGAACTGAGCCACGTTCTATTTGCTGCATCCAAGCGGCGCTTGTCCCATTGGTTGCAGAGAACCATCGGTCAACATATATTCAACCAGGCGATACAATGTTCTTGCATTTCTGGGTCCCCCACCCCCATGTTATTAAGTGCTGAAATGATAAATGGGTGATTCTGTGGGTTCTGAATTGTTTTCTTTCAGCACTCTGACCTTGAAACGGGGATTGGCACGCAATCAATCCTGCCGACGGCTGCAGAATATTTTACCGCTTCCTCAGTTTCTTATCGAATCATCGATCTCTCCTTTAATTCGATCGGGTGTTTATTGTTGCACACTCGTGTTAATTTGGTCGGTTCCAGCCCACAGGAGAAGTGTTGTTCCAAGCAAAATATCTGAAACGAAACGGAACATTTCAGTGCTCTGGTCTGAAGATGAATGATCCAATTCAGAGTGTCCATATCTGTACTCTGTACTACTTGTAAGGGTGTACTAACTGTCAAGGCAGACCGCGCGTTGGTCAAGTCCCTTGCCTGGGCAGGGGTCGGAGCTGCTCGCCGTCGTCCAAACGGGTCGTCACCTTGCAGAGCAGTAGACAGGCGTAGGCTACTAGGCTCGCCGGTCATCTGCCGCCATTTGTACAGACCGCGCACTTCCAGTGAACGGAGCCCGTGCCAACGCCGGCTACATGCCCCGTTGCATGCTCAGGGTGCCCAAGGACGGGAGAGTCAACAGTTGACTTCCACCGACGACCGGTCAACTCACTTGATCCCAACCATACGAACCAAATCCAACGATTGCCATGCAGGCCCAGCGTTATCGATCCAGTCCTTCCTCACAGGGTCGGAGATTTTCCCTCATGAATGTTCTCCACTTGCAACGAGCAATCAAGCATCAATCGAAAATCTACCACTAGCAACAACTGACAGAGTGGAATTCAACGTACCAGTTCACCGAATTGGTTTAAAAACCTTTCTTGGAACTAGGAAGTTGAAACAAAGCGAACAGAAAGAATTAAGGACCGATAGAGTACTGTTCTGTCATCTATATATGCTGGCGAAATGTTGCCTCGGAAACTTTTGTCCCCGTGCTAAAAAAATGAAACAAACGGGAGCAAGATCATTTTAAGGCATGACAAATCTAACATGTCCTACATATCACAGTAGGGGTGCCACAAATGGTCGGCAGGTCCTAATTCATCACCAACGTCATCATTGTAGTTCTTCCAGCATCTTCTTGCTTTCTGAAGCTTCCTAGAGATTTGTAGGGTATGTACATGTTACAGTCTGGCAGTGCAACAACTGCGTGAACTCTAGCTCCAACAGTCATTCCGTCAGGGGCGAGCTGATCGAATGGATGAAGAGCATGCATGAAATCGTTCATCCAGTGTGCCATAAAATTAATTACAAAGGACCCGCATGTCTAACCTTCTTTGTGCATGTTATTGGTGTCTTCCATTGGTAAACTATTTGTTGGCCTGCCATGTGCATATCAAGCGTTAGCACTGAATTTGCTCCAACTAGCACACAGTTCCTCATAAAGTCCAGAGTGGAAGTATACAAGCAAGCTTTGTACAATTGCACTCTTGTACTATTAATTGTACTCTAGAGGTTGGCAACATCACACCAGCGCACTCTTATATATATAGAGTTGAAAAAATGTCACCATGGTAGAAAGCTAGCAAGATACAAGCAAAGCCCAAGGAGATCGAAGTGTCTCTAAAGATTGGCAACATCACACTAGCACACCCCTCTTACTGTAGCCATAAGCATGGAAGGCGTCAGGATCTGCGTCACGGTATCGTCTCCGAATCCGTAAGTCAATCTCAGTTATGCGTGGTTTACTTTATAAGATTTCAAAATTATCTAATTTGGGAGCAGAATGTGGGTTCTAATATTACAATGTCCTTGCATTGCATGTAGTCGCTGCCTGTCGATGGTGTACTGGTTGGATGCCGATTGTTAACCTGCGAATGTGTACCATGCTACCACCACAAGGAGAATAGATCCCAGGGAGAACTGAGCCACGTTCTCTTTGCTGTGTCCAATGCGTGGGCTCCATTGGTTGCAGAGAACCATGAGTGAAAATAGATCCAGCGTGGCGTGTAGGTTCTGTACTTTTTTTCTCTTTCAGCAGTATAATCGTGCAATGGGGATTGGCACACAATTCACCCGACGGCTGCAGAACATTTACCGAATCTCCAGTTTCTTATTGAATCATTTCTCCTTTAATTCGATCGAACTGGTGTTCATTGCACACTCGTGTTAATTTGGTCGGTTCCAGGCTTCCAGCCACAGGAGAAGGGTTGTTCTAAGCAAAATATCCGAAATGAAACGAAGTATTTCATCGCTCTGTTCTGAGCACTGGATGATCCAGTTCAGAGAGGCCCTGTCTGTACTACTTGTAAGGCTGTACTAACTGTGAAGGAGACCGTCCAACCCCTGGCCTGGGCAGTAGTCGCCGCCGTTCATATCCACCGTGAGCGTGAGCTTGCCGACCTCTTGCTGCCACCGTCACCTTGCAGAGCAGCAAGGCCCGGCTCGCCGGTCATCACGTTCCCAGCACCGGCGCACTTGCGAGCGTCTCGACTTCCTCGGCGTCCCAGGCCGTGGAGTCAGCGGGCGCGGTGAAGGACCTCCTCGATCGAGGTGCCGTCCTGAGACTGCTCCGCGGGCTCGAGCCCCTGCACGGCGGCCGCGCCATTGCCGGTGGGTCCAGCCCTGCACCTCCGCCGTGCTACCGTCGAGGCTTAGTGACTACGACTCTGTTTGATCATACGTTATGGCTGTTCTGAAAAAATGCTCCAGCTCACTGTTCTGGGTGAAAAATCTGGACAACTAAATAACAGCAGGAGAAAACACTTGGTATATACGTCCGGCGTAACTAGCAAGCTCTACATTCAAATCTCAAGGTCGTCTTTTGCTGCCTACACTAACTCTGCATTCAATTCAAGCCTGTGGGCTTACGCCATCATGTTGTTGAGATTGTGCTCCCAATGTTTTCATCGAAAAGGCCAAGCAAGAGGCACTAATTACAACACATAGTTGAAGATATTCCTGGCATGCTGACTCATGAAATTTATTGGCTGGGAGTAGGCAGCATACTACATCAAGTGATGCTGCAGTTCACCAGAAACACTCCTGACAGTGCGATCAAAGTTTTCAGTTTAAATATGATGCTTTCAGAGATCACATGCTTGTACTATTTTCTCTATTTCGTGATCAAACTTTCCAGTTTACATTTGATGCTTTCACATGCTTACTGAACATCTCTCTATTTTTTTTTATCAACAATGATTTCAGTTCACACTTGATGTTTCCGCATGTTTACTGTACAAAAGAAACAAAAACGATGTGACACTGATAACATCAGGTCTACATATAGGGATGTCACCGATACACAGCGTGATCAGCCCTTGTGAAACATGACAGCGTAGTGGAGCTCCAAGAGCTATCTCTAGATATATATGACACTTGAATTCGTTTCTGAATTATGTGTCACTTACTAGATCATTCAACCTTCATGGGTGGGTGTGAGAGGAATTGGGAATAACGTTTTCTCCCGTGGGGGATGATGTCTTACAACGGCTTTCACTGCATGGAATTTTCAAGCCTCCCAAGCGACATTTTTTCAACATCAAGCTCTGCAATAGTTAGGTCGGATAACGGAAATTTCTTGTAATGCTTACCCCCGCGTGGGTTCTGAAATGGTTTCATTCAGCAGTCTGATCGTGAAATGGGTTGACACAAAATTATTCCGACGTCTCTGCAGAACTTTTTACCAATTCCCTAGCTTCGTACCATCTTTACTTTGGACCGATTGATCCGGTGCTTCTTGCACACCAGTGTTAGTTTGATCGTTTCCGGTCCACAGGAGACGGGACGGGTGGTTCCAAGCAAAATATCTGACACGAAATGAAGCGTTTCATTGTTCTAGTCTGAACATTGATGAATGATACAATTCAGAGTGGCCCTGTCTGTACTAACTGTCAAGGCTGACAGTCCGTCCAACCCCTGGCCTGGGCGGGTGTCGGAGCAGCTTGTCGTCGTTCAAAGGGGTCGTCACCTTGCAGTTGCAGAGCAGCACACAGGCGTAGGCTACCAACCACGAACAACAGCGGTCAGCACGTTGGCCAGTGCCGGCGTCACGGGCCCTCTGGGAGTCGACGGCGGCGGGCAAGGAAAGGCCTGTTCGAGCCGAGGGGCCTCCCTCTGAGACGAGCCCATGCGCTGCACGGCGCCCGCACCATCGCCGGCGGAATGCCCTGTGCAGATCAGGGAGCCCAAGTACAAAGACTCCGCAGTTGTCCTCCACCATTGACTAGTCAACTCACCTGATCTGAAACGAACAAATCAAATCGAACGGCTCTCAGGACCCAGGGTGCGGTCACTATTTCGAACAGCGACCGCCCCTGATCCTCGCGAGAACGCCGCCACCACTGCACGGCATGGCTCGCCGGAGCACCCCGAGTTCTGAATGACTTCGCCTCAACCAGGGCCGCGCGAGACCACGCTATGTCTCATGGCTGCCTGGCACGCGCGCCAGCCGGAGCTCGCCGTGGGCTTAATGCGGTGCCATGGCCTCGCCGCCCGCTTGCCCACAAGGCCAAGCTCGCCCGCATGGTCCTCCTCGCCGCCTGCCATGTCGGTCAGAGCCCGTGATGCCAAGGTGCCGAGCACGTTTGGCGGCCATGGAGGCCCGAGCCCTCGACGCTGAGCTCGCGTTGCGCGCCGCCGTTCTTCTCGCTGCCTCGTATCTCGACATGGCCGCTCGTCGTTGCATCTCGCGCAGCTCGAGGTTGCCACGCTTGCTTGCCACGGACGACGGGCCGAGATCGTGGCGTTCGCCAAGGCGGGAACGAGCTCGATCATGGCGTCCCTGTGACATCCTGGCCCCGAGCTTATAAGATTGATATAATAATCATATCAACAAGTTGCAACTTTTTTTTCGGAAGCTCATCTCAAAAGAACTCCGAGGTTAAGCGTACTTGGCCTGTAGCAAATTTCGGGATGGGTGACGGACCGGGAAGTCTTCCCGGGTGCGCACGAGTGAGGACAAAGTACGCAGAAAAGACTTGTGTTGGTCTGTGAGGACAGTCTTGATATCCTAGAGAGCTGCCGGGTGTAAGTGGGCCTGGCTCGAGGAGCTGGATGTTACAGCGTCCCCATGGTGGCCGAGGCGAGCGCGGCAAGACGCATTACTTTCAGTAACATGTGCAGACTGCCATACACGACAGCAAGAGTGGTGGAGGCCTGAATAAGTGGAAGATCTCATGGACCATTTTTGTGTGTAGTACATGATAGTTGTACTATATAGACACAATGAATTACGATTTGGATAAGTTGAAGCCCAGAACGTGCACACACTGTTCTAGTGAACGCATACGGCTGGCTAATAAATCTAAATAAATGAAGCGTCCTAAGTCCATCCAAGGGTGCACCAATTGTCTCATATATGTAAAGCTGAACAATTTCATCGCATAAGGGTGGTGTTGCAGTCCTCCAATGCGCCGAAATATGAAATAAACATAGCTGCATCCATTCTGTAGTATTAATTTCATCGGGTCGTTTAGCTACAAGCCATGCATCGTAAACGAAGTAGAACCGTAACAAAAGCATGGTTATCAGGTTTAGGATTAGGAGACACCTGGAATCAATATGCCACTCGGTTTGCCATCGCAGCGTCCCCTGCCACAGCTCAGCAACAATTCGCTTTGCTGAACGATTCAATTTGGACTGGCAATCTCATCCAGTCAGCAAAAGAAGTCAAAACTTCGTACGTAGTTTCTGAGCTGATGGAGAGGGTGCCCACATACCAAGAATCGTCAACCCGGTGCCCTTGTTCGACCACGTTCTGGGCGACATGCTGTTGCGGACGAGCCGATGCTCCGCGGCTGAACTCGAGCAAGCTGCCCTCGCACCTCCAGGCAGGACACATGCGCTTGATAAATTCAGGACCTCCAGAGCACGATCATCATTCTGCAAGAAGGTGAATCAGTTTGGTTGGTCTGACCCCAGCCTTGGCGGCATGATTCAATTTCAGGTGTATGCTCTGTACGTTGCAGATACCCTAATAAGCCTAAACTACAATCCAGCAAACATCGATTAGAAGTTTTTGAGTAATTGGGGGGGGGGGGGGGGGGGGGGGGGGGGGGAGCACCTTTTCATTTCATTTCAAAAGGTTCATACATGAGCAGGATGTTACATGTCGTTCGAGATGATTACAGAGGAGGGTTGGGAGTGGAGCGTCGAGGTCCAAACTTGAACGATTTGCCGATCAGCCGGTGGTAGCCTACATGCCCAGAGCTCGGCGTCTTCACGCAGGCCAGCAAAGAGGCGAGCATAGCATGGGGGTAGGGAGCGGAAGACTACATCATGTCAGTGCTTTCAGAGTCGCCAACAGCAGAGGAAGGAACATGTTGAAGTGAGCAGCGGGGGACGGAGCTTGGTGGTTGAACTTGCCAAAGAGTGGCGATGTCGGTCTCCGAAATGTTGACACCAATGCGACTCCAGAAACCTTCAGCGAAGGAGCAGCCTGCGATGAGGTGAGCTGAGGTTTCAGTTCTCGAGCCAAAGAGCTCACACACATCGATTAGAAGTACCCTGTGATACTCATAAGTTTTGGAATAAGAGACACATGGAATTGAGATGCCACGTGAAAGGTCACCTGATCGTCCTGTTACAGTTCAGCAACAATTCGCTTTGCTGAACGACTCAATTTTGATTGGCCATCTCATCCAGTCAGCAATACAAGTCGAAGCTTCGTAGTTCCTGAGCTGACGGTACGGCGTCTACGTACGGAGGTTCGTCAACCTGGTCCACTTAGCACGTCGCTGCCAATGGTCGACCACGCGTTCTGGGCGGTGTGCCGTTGCAGACGAGCCGGCGCGCTGCGGCCACACATGCGCGAGCTATCCGCGCACATCCAAGCGGGATATGCCGCCCTGCAGGGCCCGCTCCGAGCTATGGTGTGACATACTGGCCCAAGGCTTAATAGGATTGATAGAATACTCATATCATCAAGTTGCAACTTCTTTTTCGGAAGCTCATCTCGAAAGAACTCCGAGGTTAAACGTACTTGGCATGGAGCAATTTCGAGATGAGTAACTGAGCGTACGAGTGAGGACAAAGTGCGTAGAAAAGACTTGTGTTGGTTTGTGATGGCAGTCTTGAGATCCTAGAAAGCTGTCAGGTGTATGCGTGCCCGGCTCAGGGAGCGGGACGTTACATATGGCCGCACGCATGAGTTTGGAGCAAACGTTTTGTGCATCCTTAATAGATGAAACACAACAGGTCCATCCGATGGTACACAACTGAGATGATGATAACGAACACTCACTTCCAGAATCATACAATCGCTGTTGTTCATATAATTGAACGTGGGGCATCTTGTTGGGCCAGTGTGTCTGTCTTTTTGGATGTCCAACCATAGGGACGCCAATACTACTATATATTTATGCAATTCTTTCATCAACTTCATCACACCCCTATTGAAGTATTACTGGAACTTGCCTGGATGATGAGTCATGGGATTGAGAGACACCAGGAACTCAAATGCAACGATATCATGCCAAGATTGTAAGTTCTCAAATGCATCCGTTTTCTTACAGATTTTGATCATGCAGCCATAGTTTTTCATGAGCATGCATATGCAAGAGAAGTTTGGCATTCGTGTCTGTTAAAAGCACAGGATAAAACTATTCATTAACAATGCTTGATTGCATGGCATCCCAATATTCATATACACTTCTTAGTTACTTCCTTTTGCAGCTTCAGACACAATGAAAAGGTGTATTCGTTGTTGTTGAAAGCAGATTCATCAGTGCTTGATTTCAGCTTCAAAGATATGGAAGTGCAGTGCCTATGTTCATGAATGCGCAACAAGGCTGATCAGTTTGGCTGGCCACATATTCTCCTAAATTTCATCAACTTCAACCGATGAAATAATGAAATGTGTGAAACCAACCAATTGCGGTTGCTCCCTCATGAAAGCATGTAGCCTCCATGTGTAGTCATTGTCAGAGGTTCATTTTTAGCGGTGGCACTGGTTTTGGTTGCTGTCCTCGGGAGAGCAATTGGTCGATAAAACATATAAAAAGTTTCATGAAATTACTATGTTTGTTATTAACTTGAGATAGTCCGCTTTTCCCCCTCAAACTACCTGAGATAGTTAGTCTGCTTATTATGTAGTGTCCCTGCCTAACGACTCTTGCAGTGTTGCATGCTGACGCTTCTTACTTGATTTCTAGGTTGCATGGCCGCTCTCTCCAATTGTCCCCTGTTGCAGCACTGCAATTTCCTGCGGCTGACCGTGACACAGGACCTGCCTCAAAATTTTTTTTCGAAAGATCAAAAATTAGGTTTCTAGCTAATGTGCTTCGCTTGTCTATTACCGTGCTTTCAATTGCTTTTCCTCTGCCTGCTGAGTCATCAACTTGCAGCAGCGATCATATGAAGATGCTCTTTAGTACCATTCAACTGACTCAGAATGTACTCTGATCATCGGGGAATCAAATGCATAACTATTGCTCTTATTAATGCATATATAAATGTTACAGCTACGATTAAATGATCTTTATAAGTAGGAAGGCAGGCACACAACCAACTTTTCACTACTCTCGCTACATATGTGTGCCGATCACAGAATCAGAGAATCGCGGATGAACGAACACGCAACGAAACAAGAATATTATTAAGCATCGTCTTCGAAGACGTACTTGTCCATCTCGGCGTAGCCCTTGGTGTGATACTGGTGGAGGACGTCCCACTCGTCGGCAATGAGTTTGTTGGTGATGGCGGCGGCTCTGAGAAGATTGGCTTGGAACGGATCGGAAGGATCGAATTCAGATGGGTCGATAATGTCGGCGGGTGGGTTCTGCAGCATGTAATCGATCACCTCCTGCCTCACCCTGACGCGCTTCTTCACGATTTTCCTATCCGTCCGCGTGATCTCGTACCTGTCCAGGAGCTTCTTGTCCTCCCCGTTGCGATCTGCCGGCGGCTTGGAGACGGCGACGACGTCGCCGCCCGGCGTGGCCGCCTCCTCTTCCTCGGGCTTGGGGCGCTTTTTAGTCGCGCCATCGCCGGCCACCTCCTCCGTGGAACTCGTCGGAGATCTCTCCGTCGCGGCCGGCTGGAGGAGCCCCATTGTGATCGAGGTGGATGAGATCTGTTGGCTGTTGCCGTGGTTCTCGTCTCGCCGCGCCTGACAGACTTCTGAATAGTGGGGCCAAAGCCGCCAAACAAACAACTTCAGCCCAGCAGTTTTGGGGGTAAAAAATTCTCTGCAATTTAATGTTGGACATATGAAGGTTTATGGTATTTATCAAGCTGCTAATTAGAAAGATCTCAGCATCTGCACGTTGTCCATGGAAACCGTGGTATAATTTTCTATTCCCCAACTAGTTCAAGAAACATTAATAAACAACAGCATTACCCTTATGTCACAATGTTTAAGCTACAAGTTTTATGTGGGTACTAAAAATTGGATGCGGGGGGACGTCATCGCAAGTTAGCTGGGCACTCGATCTACTACTTGATCAGTCCTTGATTGAACGTACGTTCACATTCAGTTCTTGATCTTGGGCATCAAAACTGAACTTCAGATTCGCTCTTTCTTTTTTAGCAGGAATCTTATGACGGGCAATAAGCAGTGTGGTTTTTCAGACTCTGTTCAAGGTTGTTATGCCTGAAACACAATGTGTTGGATCTAAACTCCAGGGGCTTTCTAAATTGACATGACTGGAGGTTTACAGATTTTATCAAGTAGCTAACAGAGGAGTATAATCAGCATCCTTACATTTGTTAATGAAACATGTGTATTATCTCTTGCCTTGAACTGCAATCAGTTCAACAATGAACATGTTTCTGGTGCAGACCATGGTAATAGATCGTTCAAAGGTAGAGGGAGTAAATTATACTGAAGCGCAGTTTACTGTTCTTTTTCTGAACATTGATCCATAAAGCAACTGTAGGGTAGCACCATGTTCCAAGCTATAAATTTGAGGGTTAATGTGCCGTCGGAGACTTCATTGCAAAATGCAGTCAGCTGCGCACTCAAATTTTATCATGTACCTGGCTTGAAAATAAAATATCGCATTTGTGCCAGAGTCTTATGTTGACGTTCTGAGTTCTCATTCTTGAATATTTAGTAAACTTCGTTCTCGCTCTATTTTTTTTTTCACTTCAAAATCCAAACAAAGTGAGCAGAGTCTTATAGTAATGAGGTCTTCAACGTTTCGAGCAACCTAATCAGTTATCCAGCAACGTGAAGTAAACACACAAAGTAGAACCCACAGCATCATCTCTGAACATGAAACAAACAACTTCTTAGTACAATGCCTACATGGCGATTGTAATATGTACGATGAATGAATGAAAAGCTAGTTCCCCCCAAAAAAAAAGGAGAACATGAAACAAACAAAACTTATCTCTGAACAGGGGTCAAACAAGAACTCACAGTTGAGCCACAAGTAGCAAGATATTCACAATGTCAGAAAGTATCAGGATTATAGCTGGCTGCATCACAGACAAACGAACAAGTAAAATAAGCCTTAATTCTGCACTTTTGCAGTGCTACCATGCATGTTACTTCTACTCAATGGCATACCTGTCGATCTCAACTTGGTAACACAAAAGAAAATTGTTTTCAGGAAAAAAAACATGACAATTGGCCAATAAAAAGATAGAAAGAAAAGGAACTCCTGTTTTCGAGGCTAACAAGTTCCCCAGAGCCCCTTGACAAGCAGAGCCCAGTGCAGCATCACCATCTTGCCTGCACTGCACATCATCTCTTCACTCATCCCAACCTAAGAGAATCCGGCTCTTCACTTGTCCCAACCCAAGAACATCTGGCAGACAGAGGGGGAGAGAGGAGCAATTTGCGAGACCATGGTGGCCAAGCAGTGCCTGGAACAAGGAGGGCAAAGTTTCTGGAATAGGTAGCAAGAGTATCAGGGAGAGGATGGTTGGAACTGGAGTTTGGGTTGCAGTGGCAAGAGCAGTGGAAGAAGCCACTACTGTACTGCACTGCAGAGAATGTGCGCTACATTTTTTTCATTCCCCGTGATTCAATCCAACAAAAAACACCCTATAAAACAGGCAACCTGCTCACTCTTGGGCCATCTGTGATGCGAGTCTCATAAGTTAACAAGATATGACATAAAACATGAGGTTTGCGATCTCAACATGATAACACAGTAGCAAATGGTTTTCTGCACATAACCTAACGTACATCATGATCACAGGCAATAAGCAGACACGGATCGATACTAGTCCAACTTAATTAATTAGGATACAGCAGGCAAGTTTTGCACGAACAAACAAGTTACTAAGCAAAGCCTCCTTATTACCCTATCAAGGATCCCTGCAGTACTGCCGCCCATCCCACCATCATGCTGCTTCGAATTCACTCGTCAAAGACATATTTATGTACCTCAGCATAGCCCTTGTCGAAGTACTGATCGATGATGTACTGCTCGTACTCCCACGCCTCCCTGGCTTTGTTTCTGTTTCTGAGGAACTAGTATGCC
Source organism: Eragrostis nindensis (assembly GCA_012490785.1). Lineage (NCBI taxonomy): Eukaryota > Viridiplantae > Streptophyta > Magnoliopsida > Poales > Poaceae > Eragrostis > Eragrostis nindensis. The sequence goes on along the minus strand of JAAXCT010000254.1, from coordinate 98,480 downwards.
TGCCCGCGCATTTGCGCGGCTAGACTTATTATACTATTTAAAATATATTTATATTATTATATAATTTTAATATAGTTTATTATTATTACCTATTTTATACTTTATATTTATAAAATGGTATAAAATAGATCGGAGCATTTCTCACCGTCCCTCAATTTTAAGTGTGAGATGAGTCATCATTTATCTAACAATGTATTTGATTTTATTTTAGAAGTGAAGTTGGTTAAAACGTGGCATGCTAAACAACTAACATATCTCATGGTAGGAAAAAGAATGTGTCGTGTTACAAATAAATCTTTGAAAGAAAATGTGTGATGCTAAAAATAAGATAATGTGCCATTCTAGCTAGACATATATCACGATGTATTTTATAACGGTGTATTTAGAAATCGAGATTAAGTGTATATTGGATATTTTTATTATTCTAAAATTTAGCTATTTGCTCATAAGGTATGGTTGGTAAATTTAAAATAAAATAGGGATATTTTTAGCTATTTTGTATAATTCAAATTTAGTTTTTCTAGACTTGTAAGGGCATTAGAAACAGGTGTGAAGTCTATTTTTGGTTATTTTTTATTATTTCAAATTTAGCTATTTTTTACTCATAATGGCATGGTGGGTAATTTAGAAATAAGTGTGAGCGTTTTGGCTATTTTTTATTATTTCGAATTTAGCTATTTTATAAATATTTTTAGAGGGTTTTCTTACTAATTATTTCATAATGCAGTGGTGGGTAATTTTCTCTTCTTATTTTCTCGGATTAACGTAGGAATTTCTAGCATTTTAGAGCGAACGTGGTGGCTCCTTTTCGTCGTCAAATATATATATAATAGATTCAAGGCGGAAGCCCGTGGGCAGCAGGTGGAAGCCCTCGGGGAAGGGCATGGCCTTGGGCTTGGCCACGTGGCGAGGACGTACCTTGTGCAGGCGCTCGATCGCCTCCCCCTCGATCCGTACCTTCTTGATCGTCCCTTTTTTCTTCAGCTTCGGACCCGCCAGCAGCTTCTCGTACAGGAGCGTCCGATCCATTTCATCGCGGAATTCTCTCTCCCAATCGTCAAGCCCGGGGACGCCGCCTCCCGCCGCCGCCTCCTCCTCAGGCTTGATCGCCTCCTTCTCTTCAGGGTTGGCTTCCTCGATCACACCGCCGGCGTCGTCCGGCGCCACCACCTCCTCCATCTGCGTGATTGTGGAGCGCTTCATCGCGCCGTCGTCGCCTCCAGGCACCTCGATCTCCACGGAACCACCCGCCGACGGTGATCTGATGTCCATTGCGGCGGCGGCGCTCGTTGTGGATCCGAAGCTAGCCCTATGCGGTGGTTTCAGTTCTGGATTGCGAGGCCGATCTGTTTTTTACGTTCCTTGGACTGGATTAGAAGCGGCGGAGGGGAGCTTGTCCTACTCAAATCTCAACCATTTGTTTCTCTGCCCGATGGATCGCTCTCTTTACACAATCGAACGTGTGGGATAAAAAAAAACTTCCTTCTGTAACCCAATCGTAACTACAAAACCGACTTCGTATATCCCAAAGCAATCTGTTGCTCCGTCGTGGTCATTGCGAGCCAGATTAGTTTACAGTATTTACCAATGTCTTTGCGTATCATACTGAAGAGGCTGGCTTCCGTGGCGCTATCTTCTCTCATATCTGCATTTTTGGGAGCTCCATCATTCCCAATACCTCTCACACCCACCAATAGGGGATAAAACGAACTAGTAAAGGATCCATACTTCCATACTCTATAATTCAGGAAGTAGGGCTGGTTACAAATTAAAGGTACATATAGAAACAGCTCCGGATGCTTTCAATTGTCAAATATTCTCAAATACTCATCAGAGTGGGTAACTGTGACATCCGTTTTTATACACTTAGTACTCAACACTGATCAATTATTTTCCCTTTCACTGAGTTGGACGAGCACGTACGTGGCTTAACTAGGCAAGGTAATTGAAGTGTCACCAAAGAAAGAGATCAGAGTGCACGTGATATTTAGTAATGTGCATGATGCGTTGCTATGGTGGGTAAAGAACATCAAATGCAAAACGAAAGCATCAGTATATATAATCATTGTGTTGCACATCCAAACCTTCTCAGTGCTCACTTAAATACTTGCACACACCTAAAATAAATGAAAAGCCACAAATAGGTCCAGGAAAATTTTCATGGCATAAGGGTGTTGCTGTAGTATTTCATCGGGCTGCTTAGCTACAGGGCATGCATTGTAGTCTGCAACGAAGTAGAACCAAAACAAAATTATATCGGCAGGTTTGGGATTAGGAGACACCTGGAATTGAGATGTCACAAGAGAAGTCTTGTCAGTGTCCCCTGTTAAATTTCATCAACACTTCGCTTTGCTGAATTACTGAACTTGGATTGACAATCTCCTTCCATCAGCAACAGAAGTCGAAGATTTGTAGTTTCTGAGCTGATGGCGACGGCATCCACGTCCCACGGTTCGCCTGTGCGTCGCCGCCCATGCGATCTGCTGGCCGCTTGGAGACAACGACCTCGCTGCCCGTCACCGTCGGCTGGAGGTGACCCATGGCAACTGAGGCGCATCAGTTGCCGTGGATAGACCTCTTCTTCTCTTACGAGGAGACTTCTTGTCTCGCCGCGCCTGAAAGCTACACTCTGAATAGGTGCCAAACAATCAACTTCAGCCCAGCAATTTTCTGGGAAAAACATCTCTGCAAGTTAATGTTGGGCATATGGAGGTTTGCGGTATTTATCAGTATCAAGCTGCTAACATAGATCAGCATCCGTACAGTGTCGATGGAACTGGCGGTATAAGTTTTTATTCCCCAACTAGTTCATGAAACATTAATATAAACAACAACATGCACATATGACACAATGTTTAATCTATAATTTTCACGGGTAAGAAAATGTGATGCGGTAGATGTGCTTAACTTGACATTCAGGTCTTGATCATGAGCATCAAAACTGAAGTTCATCTGTTGCTCTCTATTTTTAATTGAAAACGCCAGACATACTAAGCAGAATCTTATATATGATGGGCAGTAAGCAGTCTGAAATATCAAGGTGTGACGCCTGAATCAAGGTGTTTCATCCAATCGCAATGGATTTCTAAATTGACGTGACTCGAGGTTTACAGATTTATAAAGCAGCTAACAGAGATAGTATTATCAGCATCCTTAACCTTTGTCAATAAATCATGTGTATTTTTACCTTGAACTGCAATCAGTTCAACAATTAACACGTTTCTGAAGCAGAACATGGTAATTGACTAGTAGTAATAGATCGTTCAAAGGGAAGAGGGAAATTAATTCCAAGGGAGTGAATTATACTAAAGCGCACTTCACTCTTCTTTTCTGAACGTTGATAGATAAATGCAACTGTAGGGGAGCACCATGTTCTAAGCTATAAATTGGAGAGTTCATGTGCCGTGGCAGACTCACAAAATTAATGCAGTCACTTGCACACTTAAATGTATTACGGAACCTGACTTGAAAGAAAAATACGGACGAGTCGTATGTTGACATTCAGTTCTCTGGTTTTTTTTTTCAAATCAAAATCCAAACAAACGAATATAAGCAGAGTTGTATAATGAGATCTCCAACGTCTCTAGCAACCTTATCAGTTATCCAGCAACATGTTGTAAAGATACATGTAGAGCTTAGCATTATCTCTGATAAGGGGCCAAACAAGAACGCACAGTTGTGCCACAGGGAGCAAGATATGATAAATTACACTGGTTAACCATCTCAGAAGGTATCAAGATTATATAGAAGGCTGGATCGCACACGAACCAACAAGTAGACAAGAATATTAAGCAAAACCATAACTTGTGCCCCTCCCAACCATCAACCATCCTTCTACCTCTTAGAGCATCTCTAGCAAGGCCCCTAGTTAGGCCCCTACTCTATTATTTAGGAGCTTGAGCCAAAAAATCAACTCCAGCAAGGATCCTACTTGGGCTCTCATTTTGCATGCCCTCTTAAACTCCATCTCCAAGCCCCCGTTCCTGATGTCCTCCCATCTTCCCTCTCATTCGTGGGTCCCACTATCTCTTCTTTTTCTTTTTTTTTTCTCTCTTCTCCCTCCTCCCGCACCCGCACGCCATAGGCCCGATCTCGCCGGGCGCCCTCGACGCGCCGGGCCGCCCACGCCCGACCCCCCTCGCTGCTGTCGATTGCGTCGAGGAGCACCGCCCGGGTCTGGAGATGCTCCCCGCGCCGTCTCCCTCGCGCGCCGGCCTCCCGCGGGTCGAGGAGCCACCACGGGCCTCCGCGCGTCGAGGAGCCACGTTCTGGCCGCTCCGCGCCGAGGAGCCGCCAACGGCCTCCTTCGCGCCTGGATCCAGCGATCCCCGCCGGCTCCCGCCCCTACCGACGTCTTCTTGAGGTCCCGCAGCTCCGCTCGAGCTGGTCGCCGCCTCCATCCGCTCGTTGTCGATTCGCCCCGGCCGTCGTCGATTCCGCCCGCCGCCGTGCAGCTCCCGTTCCAATCGGCGCGAGGCCGCGCAGCGCCGCGCCGCGGACACCCGGGGCGCAGGGCGAGCTCGGGCATGCCGCCGGCCATGGCACGCCGCGCTCGAGCTGGGCCGCGCCCTCCAGCCCGATTCGAGCTCTCTAGGGAGCTACACGCCGCGCCCGCAGTCGATTCGCCTGCACGCGCGCCGCGTCCTGCCGCAGGCCCGCCGCGCTGGCCCCTCCGCGCACGCCTGCCTCGCCCGCCGCGTCGCGCTCTGGCCGCCGCCTGCTGCACCTCGACGCCAGCTGCGCCCGCCGCCCGTCGCCCGCCAAGCTTCTGGCTTGCCGCGCAGCGCTACGCGCGGATGCCGCCATGGGCGCAGGGCGAGCTCGGGTGTAACATCCCAAATTTTCAAAGAAATCAAAAGGAATAAAAATCAGTGCAAATTTAAATTTTTTGTCCAAACCCTTACCTTGCCACGAATTTTCAAAATAAAATTCATTAAATAATTTCAAACCTAGTCAGAAGATGGAATTTTCTAAATATTAAAATATGTGCTCAAGTGTTTGTTTCATTTAAAATGCACTAAAAGCTTGAAACTTTTGAATTTACAACAAACTAAAATATATTTATCTTAAACTCTCACAAATTCACCTCGAATTTTAAACCTTTTGAATTTAAACCTGCATCAAAATTTCACCATGATGCATTTTGGGTTTTATCTGATCTTGCTTTGCAAGTTGTTTGCCTTCTTTCCCCTTTGAATTTCAATGGCTTTCAAATTCGAAATCCCAGAAAAGAAAACCCTTTTCCTAATTCCTAACCCCTCTTGGGCCGAAATCCCTTTTTCCCCCCTCAGCCGGCCCAGCCCACCTCCTCTTCCTCCTTCCCTCTCCCTTTCCAGGCCGCAGCCCAGTCCGGCCAACCCCGCGGCCCAGTCCGGCCCGCCTCCACCCTTCCCTTTCCTCTGCCACCACCAGACGGCGCCCATGCCGCCGTGACGCCGTCGTCTCGTCAAACCCATCGCCTCGTCCCGTCGCCCACGTGAAGCCCCTCCGTCGAGTCGCTTCCGTGCCCCTGTAGCCGCTCCGTGCTCACGTCAAAAGCAGAGCGCCCATCCTCCTTTTCCTTTGACCGACGACCCAGACCATCGAAGAACGACGAGCTCCCATGCCTTGACGCTACGCCACACCAGCTCTCCTCTCGAACCGTCTCTCCATGACCCTGTGGCCATCTCCGCGCGCTCGTCATCGCGCATGGCCGCCCGTCCTCTTCTCTGTGCGCCGCGTCCCGTCACCTTCACTTCGGCGACGACCGGAGCCGCGACCTTGACCGAAGCGGCTCTCCTCCCCCTCGGCCTCTCTCCCGCCCTTCCGCCTATAAAAACGGGTGCGCGACGATCTCCTCTCCCTTCCCCAACTCACAACTCCCCTCCTCGACCACCACCGAGCTCCAATCGGAGCTTTTCCCCAAATCGTCCCCAACTCCGGCCGCCGCGATTCGCCGCCGGCGAGCCCCCTTCCTCCCTCTCCTCCAGTCCAAGCTCAACACCAGGCCTCCCTCCTCCTCCTCGGCCAGCTTGGCGAGCAAGCCTTGGCCACGGACGCGCGTGCGCACCGCTCCGCCGCGCGTCGCCGCCGAGCGCCGCGCTCCGCCGCCTCCAAGCGCGTCCCTGCCTCCTTCCTCGACGACGTCTTGCCGCCGAGCTCCGCGCCGACGCGCCGCACCTCCCGGACCCCTTCTCCGTCCCGCTCCGCCACCAGTTTCCCCACCTCGCCGACACGGCCACCTCGCCGCCGCCCTTCGTCGTCGCCCGCACGCACCCCGTCGCCGCGCGTCGTCGACACCCTCCTCAGTAAGCTCGCGCTCCCCTCCTCTCTCTCCCGGTCCGTCTCTTGTTCGATTTGAGCCACCGGAGCGCCGGAACGGCTAGCTCCGGCGAAGTTCCGGCGACGCGCCGCCGCGCCCGTCGCCGCCGGCCGCTGTGCGCCGCCTTCCCCTCATCTTAGCCATCCATTTTAGATCCAACGATCCAGAAACGTCGGTCCACCGTGAACGTGTGTGGACCGCCTGTAGACCTGGTCCACACACCCGTAGACCCGGTCCACCAACCTTTTCCAATAGAAAAATAAATCCCAAAATCCTGGAAAATCCCGGGTCCTGTACATTTTACAGATAGGCCCCTGACCATTTCAGTAATTCTGTTTCGGTCCTATCTTTGTTACATAAACACCCTTATATTTTTCTGTAATTACCTTTTAGTCCTTACCTTCTTACACCGAGGCCCCTAAACTTTCTCATAAATACATATAGGTCCCTAGAACTTTTCTGTTTTTACAGATAAGTCCCTAGAACCTTGCTGTAATTACAAATGAGCCCCTACAATCTTTAAACCCCCATATCTTTTCAACCGTAGCTCCGTTTTGAGCGATTCTTGCGCTCACGCGTTCGAGAAACGCGTAGTACCCTTTGGTACCAATCTCAAAGCTCTAGATTATATCTACGAGCCATCAATATCTAAATCGCACACTCTCTCGACAAGCTCATCATATGTCGTTGATCCCACGTGTCACGAATGCTCGCTCACCTTTTAGCGTGACATTGAACTTAACCTATCACATTGTATCATTCCGTATCAAAGTATACAACCCCCGTTGTTCTCACCTAGCCGCAACACTCACCTAGCTCAATCATCGCTCAATCAGTCTTAATCCAATGTTGCCACCGACCTATACCTTGTCTTATTGGTTTATTATTCTCTGTATAAATTGTCTTTCATTGAGTTTTATTGGAGTTATTGTTCGTTGCTACCTTATTTGCTAGTTTGTCCCTTATTGGTTAATTAATTGTTTTATTTGCAACCGTGCATCATAACATGCTTAATCACGCGCACGTACCACGGTCATGCGCTCCGCACACGACCAATAACTAGTAGCTTAGTCTTAGTAATTAATTTAGTAGATAATACAATAGCTAATCACCATTAGGTAATATCATAATCTATAGGTAAGTAATTAAAGTGACACACCTTGCACATGTACATGTGTCGCATGAACCTTTATATAGACCACGACCTATATAAAGACTTAGTGCCACAAATGTATGATCAGCACGCACACACGCTTGTTTCCACCTTTACATACACTCAAGCATTTCTCTGTTTAGCATCTCTCATTTACATTAAAAGCCCTAGTACTTGATGCATCACTCTTAATAGTCTTAGGATAATAAAATCTTCCTAAAGTAAAACCTATTGCATCATACATGATTTATATCTTATCCTTCTTCGGTGTTCCATCGGTTCTTATTGGAATTAATCGGATCTTACTTGGCTCTTTTCGATCTTTATTTCTTTTGCGGTAGTTTGTTTATACGTTGTGTTCCTATGCGCTAGCTTACACGAGATCCGAGGAAGAGCCAGAAGAATTCAAGGAAGATCAAGAAGATCCAAGCTGCAAGGACGAGCCGAAGGAGCTGAGCCCAAGGACGAGTCAGAAGATACAAGCTTTTAGGAAGGACTTGAAGATATCGATTTCGACAGAAGAATCTGAAGACCAAGTATTGGAAGATTAGGATAGCGTTTTCAGGCAAGCTCTACTTCTCCTTGATCATGATTGAACCTACTGTTTTCGCAATGCACCTATATGGCCTGCTCTCGTATTATGCATTACTTGTTATTTTACTGCTTGTGTAGCTATAATCCTACTTGCTTATTGATATTGATGTCTGTTACTTAAGACGTTAATATCTTAATCCTTGTTTACCTTTGTTTACCTGTCACCTTGATAACCCTAGGATAGTTCCATCATTTCTATGATGGCACAATCACCTTGCTACTAGATATGCTTAGGACCCCGCAATGTTTCTACATTGCCACACCTTCTCAGTACTTACTTTTACAAAAATGTGTTAAATGAGTTTGGTGGTGTGTGTGATACTTAGGTTGGGAGTAGCACAACTGTGTTAGGTGATGATGATGATGGTGACGGTGATGGTGGGATGGGTTGGATTGCGGGCAAGGCCACTAGTGAGATTTTGATGGTATGATAGTCCCCTAGTGTGGGAGATTTGGTGCTTGCCCGGCCACATAAGGACCGGTTCTGACGCCCGTTAACATAATGATTTCTCGTACAACCACGGAACCTGTATGGGAAGGACTTACCCTACCTTCTTGGTACTCTTGCATTTCCATCTGGAGGCCAGTAGAGGCAACGGAAGCTCAGGAACAGGCCCGGGAAACGTACCCGTGGTCCGGTTGCGGAACCCGCTGTCTGTCTCGGGAACCCATTGTCGGTACATGGGGAAGCGGCCCGTCCTGTTGTGTGTCTCAGGATCCTGCAAGTTAATGCAGGAGCACGACGTACCTGTTATAGGTGTTGTGCCGTAGTGTGACATTTCAAGTCACAAGCCCCTGAGTGTGATTCCGTGGTGAACTTGTGAGACTACTCGGAGAAGATGGACTAAGCGTTGCGTACCCCCTTGCAAAGGGTGCGTAGCCCGTGGGAAAAGATGTACAACCTCTGCAGAGTGTAAAATTCATCCGGATGGACGTTGTCACGGCATATGACACATTATTGTGGCGCACGTTGGATTAGCCACCTATCTCATTCCCTTGGAGTGTGAGTGGGTTGTAGTCAGCCCGTGTTTTGGGAAGTGTTGGCATGGATGCCGGGTCGGTATGACCATTGAGGTCGGAAGGCCCAACTAAAACCTGGGAACTGGCGGGAATGCTTCATACTCCCCCAGGGCCAACCAACTAAAATATTGACAATCAACCCCCCGTTTTATCTATGACTCCTTCACTTGCTTTAGTGAACCTTGCATAAAGTTTGCTTGCTGCAAATGAACCATACAGCCTATTCCTTGCTAAGACCAAACATGCATGTATATATTCCCTTGTGTAGTGTAGGGCTTGCTGAGTACCTTATGTACTCACGCGTTTGCGATTGTTGGTTTAGTAGGAGAAGACTTCGTAGAAGACGACGACGAGTTGGTTTTCGGTTCTACTTCTCAAGTCTGCTTGTGGTTTTGGGCCAAGATCTTCCGCTGTCTGCTTCACCTTTAGTTGGTTGGAAGGACTTGGATAGTTATGAATCCTTGTCGCACCACCACTAAGGGTCCTATATCAGGTATTATACTTATTTACCAATTCGAAGTATGCTTTTGATTATCATATCTGTGTTTTGTGCGTATCAGCTACTGATCCAGGGACTGATACAGTATGCACAACATATTCCAGAAATGGGGTATGACATCGGGCACGCCGCCCACCATGGCCGCACACCCGAGGCCGCGCCACCGCCGGGGAGCCTGTGTTGCGCTGCTCCGGCCCCTCGCGCGTCCGCCGCCCTGCGCCCGCTCCCCCGCCGCCGTGGGCTCCTTCACACTTGGAGGCGGCCGCCATGGCCGAGCTTGCTCTCCTCCGTGTGCGACGAGCTCGTCCCCAGCTTGGCACTTGGAGGCGGCCGCCATGGCCGAGCTTGCTCTCCTAGCGCGCGCCGCCGCCTTGCTCTCCTAGCGCGCGCCGCCCCCTTGCTCCCTGCTGCAGCGCCGATATGGCTTGCCGTGCTCCCCTGCTCGCGTGATGTGTGGAGGAAAGGAGAGAATGAGAGGATAGGGTTGAGGAGCTAGATCAATGACATGTGGGTCCCGCAAAAAATAAGAGCTGAGATTTGATAAAGTAAATAAGGATGTCTCCTATACCCAGCCTGTTCAATTTTGACAGCAACGAAAGCATTATTGGTGCTCCAGGAGATAGCTCATATATATATGTGATTAGAACTACCTACTTCAATGTATATGGATCTGGCTAGATTGTATGAACTCCGATGGTGGGTGTGAGAGGTATTAGGAATAGGCTGTTCTCTGGTGATGAGGCAATGTTTTATATCTTTTTTTTTGTGAATTACACAGTACAACTTAGACACTCACAAAGCACGCACACTCACCTCTATGAACGTACATACGCAAACCTTACCCCTTTGAGCATCGTCGAAGACTGAGCCGGCAAATCCTCGAGATTGACGAAGTCACCACTGGCGCCTCGCTGTCGACGGCCACGTCGCCTCCCGCTGAACGCACAACGCCGTTAAATCAAAGAAAATTCGCTCTCACCGGGAGTCGAACCCAGGACCTCAGGTGCTACTGAGGCTCTTGTAACCACTAACCAAAAGGAAAACAAATTGGCACAACACCGATATGACCGATGAGCACTTTAGAAACATGCATGAGAGCACTATGAAGTTCTGAGAACTCTATATATATGATACGTGAATTAGAACATGTATACTTGCTCCTCCAATTATGTATCACTTGCCAGATCATTAGATATTCATGAGTGGGTTTGAGAGGTATTAGGAATAAGTTGTTTTCCTGTTTTGGACGCTGTCGTACAAGGGACCTTTCACAGCAGCATAAATGCTCTATAGCAGAATTGATGTGTGGAGTTTTGAAGCCTCCTTAGCTACAATTTTCTTGTAGATGTTGCTTGACCAATCTTGGGCAGCTCTGCAGATGTAGCGTCTGATAACCTAAACATTTGTTTTGTAACATCTTTCCCTGATCCTTGGGCAGGCATGGACATGCATATTGAACATACCTTACACTTTGATATGCACCAAATGCACGCAGCACCAATCTTACATTTCGTTATGGCTTCATTTAAAAGTGTTACCTGAATGGATTCGGCTAATAATTATAATACACATGTATGTTTCGGTGGTGGCAAATAATACACTATATATGAACATTTTCTTCTATTTTTTTTCTGATTAATGTGGTAATTTCGTGATCTTGAGAGCGAACATAGTGGCTTCTTTTACCTAAAAATATTAAGATAATGGATTAACAAGATATGATATAAAAAATGAGGTTCACGATCTCAACATGATCACAGGCTGGATGGCGGGTTTCATCATAGTAATAAGTAGACACGATACTAGTCCAACTTAACTAATTATAGGGTACAGAAGGGTTTTGGATCACACACATGAACACACAAGTAGATAAGGTTGTTAATAAAATTAAGTCTCCTTATTACGATCAAAAGGATCCCTGCTTCCTCTTGACTCTTCACTCCTGCCCATCCCACCATGCGCTAGCCATGCTCCTTCACTCAACGGCATATGCGCCCACGTCGGCATATCCCTTGGACAAGAATCACATGTACTTCTTAACCTTTCCTATCATGCCAGACCCCCCATGGACAGAATCGCATGTAGTTCGAGAACTGATCAGGCCAGGCGAATATCTGGATAGTTGCTCGGCAATAGTTAAAGCTCGAGACTAACCTCTTCCCAATACCTCTCATGCCCACCATTGGGAGTCGATGATCTAGCAAAGGATCAATAGTCCAGACCTCAAAAATTAGGTGCCCATATGTAATCTGCTTCATGTAGCATATGTAGAGACCTCTTGGCACTCCCACTGCTATCAATACCCAAACACAGATCAGACAGGACACCAGTGACATTCCTATACACACAGTCTGCTCTGCATTATTCAATTTTTTTCCCTTGTGCTGACTGAATTCATGGTTTAATAACTACTTTTATGTCACTAGAAAGAGCCAACACACGCCACCCCTAGTGGCATGCAGGTTTTATTGCTATGGTTGGTGAGAAACATCACATGTAAACTGAAAACGCCAATCAACTAGTGCTGCATGAATTCCCACTATGCTTATCACTTCAAAGATCACAGGGCATTTTTTGAGTCTATTGGATTAACTAATCTTCCAGAGCACTCAGCAACCTGCTAGGAAGACGATGATTGCTTTAGAAAATTTAGTAATGTTGTTGAAATTTGAATAAAAGTTTAATATTTGGATCTCAGTATCCTTGCTCCTTCCCATTATATCCTTAACAATAGCAATTTATTAGCCACTTTCGTTGGTGATTATCTGAGTCAGCTGGACTGTGAGTAGTACTATTGAATATCTAGCCTTCAATCACACAAATGGGACCTAATTAAACTTGATTTTCTCAAGGCTGTTTAATTAAAGTACCATACATTTTGCTTCCTTATTAAAGCATCGCAAACTGTGGCGTATAGAATCTAAGGGCATTCTCAACGCACCCTTTCATAAGCATTAAATCTTATGCTACATATATACTTTTTCTGGCAAGGTACTTATGAGGAGAGAGAAGTGAAACTTTCATCTCTTGTGAGAGGTCTTTCATCCCCATGAAAGAAAGGTGGTTCTCTTTCCTAAAATTTGGTCTTAGAAACAATAAATTAAAATTTGCATTGAGAATGGCCTAATCTTTCATATGCAACAACCATTATTTCCTATGCGAATTTGCTAGTTTCTGCACACTTTTGTGGTCTTTCAGACTCTGTTCCAAATATGAGGACAAAGATGACGCCTGAATCAAGGTGTTCAATCCAATCACTAGATTTATAGATCAACACGACTAAAGGTTTATAGATTTTATCTAGCAGCTAAGAGGTAAAGTATTATCAGCATCCTTAACTTTTTCGATGAAACCTATGTGTTTTTCGCTTACCTTAAAACTGCAATCAGTTCAACAATCAACACGTTTCAGCAACAGCCTTGGGAATTGACCACTAGTAATAGGTCATTCAAAGGTGGAGGGATGTTCCGGCGGAGTAAATTAAACTAAAACACAATCCACTGTTCTTTTTTGAACATTGATTAATAATATAACTGTTGGGGAGCACCATGTTCTAAAGTATTAATTTAAGGGTTAATTTTTCCATGGTACACTTCATCGCAAACTGCAGTCAGCTACACATTTAAATTTGGTCATGCACCTGAATTGAAAGAAAAAAATATTGCATTTGTGCTAGAGTTTTATGTTGACACTCAGTTCTTGTTCCTGGATATTGGTGTTTCCTTTTATTCAGAATCTAACCAAACCAAGCAGAGTCTTATGTTGATTAGTATGTAGTCAGGTGTCCAACGTCTCTAGCAACCTAATCACTTACGCAGCAACATGCAGTAAACAACACAAAGTAGAGCCCAGCATCATCTCTGGACATGAAACAAACAAGAACTTATCTCTGAACAGGGGCCAAACAAGCACTCACAGTTGAGCCACAAGTAGCAAGGTACTCACAATCTCAGAAAGTATCAGGATTATAGCAGGCTGCATCACAGACGAACGAACAAGTAAATAAGATTATTATTAAGCAAGTCTTAATTCTGCACTTTTGCAGTGCCAACACGAATGCTACTTCTACTCAATGGCATACCTGTCGGTCTTTACTTGGTAACAGTACTAACACAAAAGAAAATGGTTTTCTGAAAAAAAAAAACATAACATGATGATTGGCCAAAAAAGAACTCATGTTTCCAAGTCAAGGCTAACATGAGGATCCCTGCAGTGCTGCCGACCATCCCACCATGAGGATGCTGCTTCACTCATCAAAGACATATGCATGGACCTCGGCGTAGCCCTTCTCGAAGTATTGGTCGATGATGTACTGCTCGTACTCGAACCCGTGCCTGGCTTTCTCTATGTTTCTGAGGCAGGCGGTGCGGAGGTTCACGGGCAGCAGGTGGAAGCCCTCGGGCAAGGGCACGGGCTTGGGCATGGCCATGTCGCGAGGGCGCACCTGCAGCAGGCGCTCGATCGCCTCCCCCTAGATCCGTACCTTCTTGATCGTCCCGCGTTTCTTCAGCCTCGGGACACTCAGGAGCTTCTTGTGCAGGCGCACCAGATCCATTTCCTCGCGGAATTCTCTCTCCCAATCCTCGTCGCTTTGCATCTCTGGGGGCTGTTTCAACGACTCCTCCTCGGGTTTGGGGCCGTCGCCGGCCGCCGCGTCCTCATCAGGGTTGACGCGCTCGATCGCGCCGCCGGCGTCCTCCGGCTGCACCACCTCCTCGATCAGCTTGATGGTGGAGCGCTCCATCGCGCCGTTGTCGCCTGCAGGCACCTCGTCCTCCATGGAACCACCCGTCGACGGCGATCTGATCTCCATTGCGGCGGCGGCGCTCGTTGTGGAAGCCGATCTGTACGTTGTTCACTTTGGAAAAGAAAAGTGACGGACGGGAGCATCGCAACCCCCGGCACCATCTCTTATACGAGAATGGACCCAAGTTCCCTCTTTTTTCTTTGTGCCGTGTCAAGGACAAACTGAGGATTTGTCAGCGGATTTACCATTAGTAATAACAAAGTTAAAAAACACTTAATAATTGTTGGTGTTCGCTTTGGAATACCTGACAGGTTTAGCACGGTTATTTTCTTTTCTTTTACTGATCGTTACTTTTAATTAAAAAAATAAAATCGAGATGGTTAGCAAGGTAATTTTCTTTTCTCTTCGTAATCACACAGGCGCATTTACCCGATGATCGATCGAACACATCACTATTAATTCCAACCCACAGATCTCAACATCACTGACAGCTGAGCAGACAAACTGAAGAAGTTAACATGACTGGTTGACAGATTTTATCAAGCAGTTAACAGGAATAGTATTATAAGCATATCCTTGCCTTGTCGATGAAACCTGTGTATTCTCTCTTGTACTGCAACCAGTTCAACAATCAACACGTTTCAGCAGCAAACCATGGGAATTGACCAACTACATCACAGTTTTCACTGTTGTTTTCTGAACATTGATCCATAATATAACTGTAGGGGAGCACCATGCTCTAAGTCCAAGCTATAAATTCGATGGTTAATATGCCGTGGTAGATTTCATCGCGAAATGCAGTCAGGTGTGCACTGAAAATTTGATCATGTCACTGACTTGAAAGAAAAATACTGTATTTGTGACGTTGGCATTCAGTTCCTGTTCTTGGATATTAGGAAACTTCGTTCTCGCTCTGTTTTTTCCCCACGCAAAATCCAACCAAAGTAAGCAGAGTTTTATGATGACTAGTATGTAGTCAGGTCTCCAACATCTCTAGCAACCTGATAAGTTATCAAGCAAAATATATGTAGTAAACATACTAAGTTACTACTAGATGGGAGTAGGCAACAGACTACACCAAGACTCCAGTTTCACATGCAGTTCACCAGGAGCTCGCTATTGGTCTCTGTCCTCCAGACAGTGCATGTGAATCTCATAAAGAAGTTTGAAATCGAAATTTTTACTTTACGTTTGATGTTTCTTACCCACCGTGCGTAGTACTGACATGTACTTCTCATTACAGAAATCACACGCATTTACTATTTTCTCTATTTTCACATGCCTACTTGGGGGATGAGGGAGGCAGCGTACATGCCTACTGATCATTTCTCTATTTTCATGATAAAAAATTCTAGTTTACATTTAATGATTCGCATGCTTATTGTACCAAGGGAAATGAAAACTGACGTAAAACTGATCACATAAGCTATATATATGAATATAGAGATGTAAAT
This sequence comes from Eragrostis nindensis, assembly GCA_012490785.1. Taxonomy (NCBI): domain Eukaryota; kingdom Viridiplantae; phylum Streptophyta; class Magnoliopsida; order Poales; family Poaceae; genus Eragrostis; species Eragrostis nindensis. The sequence goes on along the minus strand of JAAXCT010000254.1, from coordinate 82,712 downwards.
GATACATAGTTCAATCTGCAATTGAGAAACATGACAGCGCTATGGAGGTCTAAGAACTCTCTGTATATACCTGCTTCCCAAATTATGCGTCGATTGCTAGATCATTAGATCTTCATGGCTGAGTGTGAGAGGTATTGGGTATAAATTGTTCTCCGTTGGGGGATGATGTCTTACAGGATATCATCCTGATTGGAATTTTGAAGCCTTTTTAGTGACAATTTCAGTCAGCTATCTGCTTCCAAAACCTTTGTCGATGAAACCTGTGTATTTTCTGTTACCTTAAACTGCAATCAGTTGAAATGTCAATACGTTTCAGCAGCAGGCTATGGGAATTGACCACTAGTCATAGGTCAATCGAAGGTAGAGGAAAATTTTCAGGGGAGTAATCATACAACAGCGCATCTAGTTCACTGTTCTTTTCTGAACATTGATCCATAATGTACTGTAAGGGAGCACCATGTTCTAAGCTATGAATGTGAGCGTTAATGTGCCATGGTAGACTTCATCGCAAAACTCAGCCAGCTGCTCACTAAAATTTGATCATTTACCTGGCTTGAAAGAAAAAAGATTTCATTTGGGCCAGAGTCATATGTTGACATTCATTTCTTGTTCTTGGAGTACAAGTGAACTTCTTTCTTGCTCTGTTTTTTTGTTCTTTTCATTCAAAATTCTACCCCACTAAGCACAGTCTTATGATGACGTAGTCAGCTCTCCGATGTCTCTAGTGACCTGATCAGTTAATTCAAGAACAAGTAGTAAACATATTAATTAGAGCGTACCATCATTTCTTAACCGGGGCGCCAAACAAGAGCTCACAGTTGAGCCACAAGTAGCTGGACATGATAAAGATAAATAACGACACTGGTTCACAATCTCAGAAAGTATGAGGATTATAGCGGGGAGGCTGGATCACACAAACCAACAAGTAGATAAGATTATTAAGAAAGCGAAAGCCTTATTAATTCTGCACTGCTGCAGTGCCACCATGCGCCGGCCATTTTGCGCTTAATTTACTCAACAACATAGGCGTCGACCTCCGCGTATCCCTTGGTGTAGTACTGGTCGACGATGTCCTGCTGGATATTTGTGACGGTGACATTCAGCTCCTGTTCTTGGATATTAGTAAACTTCATTCCCGCTCTTTTTTTTTTCATTCAAAATCTTTACTATCCTTAAAAGAAGCGGTTGGTGGTGGTCGTGGTCGTTGGTGGCCATGCCACCACCCCTGCCTCCAGCCCGGACGCGCCGACAAGTGGGCCAGGCTCCAGCCCGTCCGCCCCTATCCATTGGTGGGCCAGTAAAAAAAGAAAAGAAAAAGGAAAACACGCCTCTCCTCTCTCCGGCTCTCCGCACGCATCGCTCGCCTCCTCTCCCCGACTTCCCGTACGCCGCCGTTCCCCCGCCCCCTCCCTTCCAGAACCGATCAGATTCTCCACCCCCTCCCCTGTACACGCCGCCAGGACGTCACGCAGCCCATGCGCTGCACAGCGCACGGAGTGGAGGTCTCGGTGGCGGGGCGGGCGTCGCCGTTCCATCCACGCCGGCGTTGCCATCGCCGCCGACGGCCCAGCTTCAAGGTGGGATATGGCCATGTCCTCGTCGCTCATAGGCGTGGAATGCTGTGCGGCCATGTCGCTCCATCTCGGCGACGTGCTCCACCGAATGGAGCTCGCGATGGATCTGGAAGCTGCGGAAGGAAGGGGCAGGCTCACCTGGTAGGCCCACGTCGGGGTCCACGCCTCTCCAGGCCGCCGCCCTCGATCCTCCCCCGCTCTCGGTATTCAAATTTTCGCCATCAAATTTCAAATTTTGAATCGGCAAGGCGCCATGTCCGCACCTTCTGGAAGTCACACCCGGTGCCCAATATAAATTCAGGAACGGCGACCAGGGGGCCGACTGGTTCTGCCCTCACGCCTTCAAGAAATCACGCTTGGATTAACACAGATCGAATAGGTATGGGTGTTGATTCATGAATGATTAGGAGTTAGTACAGTAGGACTGTCAGTATTAGTTTGGTCGTAGAATGTTGTGCTTCCTGCTCTCTTGGGAAGTTATCATCATGTTGTCGGGTAATTTTGGTGCATTTGGTGTCATTCGTGGAGGAAACTGTGACCCTTGATCTCCTGAATTTCTGTCATTAGAACTCACAAGGATTCTGTACGGGGATAGGTTCATCCATCAGTGCGCATGCCAGTTATGGGGATAGGTTCATCTGTACGCTACTCTGAATTTTGCTTGCACATGTAGTACGGTTCTCTGAACCATAGGAACCACAGGTTCATGTAATCCCTAGATTCCATTTTCACAAGTTTTTGCATGTGGCATTCAGTTTGGATGAACTACTCCACGATTCAGATGCTGCATTGTCGATTTGTACCTGTTCTCCTCTTGCATTCTATATTGACTTCATCTCCATGATTGGTGTGGTTGCAGTTGGTTCTCCCTAGAGTTCTCATTTTCGAATTGCATGAGCTGTTTAGTGGTTATATCAAAGTAGATTGGTAAAGATTAGTGCAAGATTCAGCAGTTTTACGGCAGTGACTAATAAGAGCAACCACGATGTATTTATGCCACCAGATTTCATTTCAGTTTTAAGCTGTTTATGCAATTCTGTAGCTGTCTGTTTGCACAGTATTCTAAGGAAAATGGTAATTAGATATGTGTTTTTTTTTTTCCGAAGTCTGAACCTGTGGTGTTAATGTACCAGTGATGAAGTTTGTGATTTACTGAAATGGTAATTGTACATTTGCTAGGAGTGTTTTCTTTTTCATTATCCCAACACAGGATGCTGTGTTTGAAATTCCATTGCTTATTACCTCCTGTCATGACACCATGTGGTTTTTAAGTGCATTTCACAATGCGACCCTTATTTTGGGCCTTCGTAAGTGCAATGTAGTACCTGCAACTTCTGTGATAACGCTAAGTCGCTAATATCAGCACTAGCTATGTGCAGCCTCGATAATTTAAGAGTTTTACTAGCATAGTGCCCGTGCGTTGCCACGGTAAAATTATGGTAAAATTGCTGTCAATATTAGCTTGCCGAAAATGCTTGGTGGCAGCAGGAAAAACTTCAAATCAATGCTTCTTGTAATTGATTGAGAATACAAATATTTAACCCCGACGGAAATCTGAACTTCACATCAAGTAGTATAACCATTATGTAAAGCAGATAAATTAGTGTTTGTCTTTTGAGCCCTTGATAGCAAATGTACCCATGCATTGTTACAAACTCTAAATTTAAATAATTGACTCTTTATTCTAGAGAAATCAAAACGAATTTTTCTTCGTACGAATATGAATCCTATTGTTATACTAAAAAAATCTTATGTATGTGTGGCGTCATTTTGTTGCTTGTGTGTTGTACAGTCACACGCATGTATTACAATATAAGCAGGTATTGTAACTTTTTTTTTCAAAACTCAATCTGAACGTACGATGATTTTGGATCCTATAAGATCTTAAGGTTAGATTTAAAGTTTTATATTCCTATATGTAAACCAACATCGCCTATTTGAAATGAGAATTGTATGTTTTATAAGACATGAGAAACTTTGGCATTCGTTGGAAAGAATTTAACACCTTCACACACAGTCACTAACGAAATTCTGGGTGTGTATTGCAATTGTTCCCTTTTTTTTATCAGCGTATAGTAGTTGTTTAGCAGCAGAGTAACTCGTTTTTCTTTACAGACTATGGGGTTGCTCGTTTCCGCCCCCCTAAACTTTAGTTCCTATCACATCAAAGAGAATCTTACTATTTAGAAGTATTAAATAAAGTATAATTACAAAACTTTTTTGTCAGCTGGGTGCTAATTTACGAGATGTTTGCTACAGTGATTCTACAGTAACTATCGTCTAATCACGACTTAATTATCCTCATTAAATTCGTCTCGCGAATTAGTGATTCTTCATGTGAGCATGACTATACAGCCTGTCCACTTCCTCTGTTGACCTGTTGCCCTGGTGGGGAGAAGATTATAGCTGTGATTCACATTTTGTGCATTTCAGTTGGCAGTTGGTTTAGATTTCTTAAAATTGACAGGCCAGTGTGGGTTTGCAGCGATAGGAGGGTGCTGAACCTGAGTAGCATCGTGTCTCTTGTTTTGTTCATCAGTTTCAGTAGTACCTGTAGTGTAGATGAGCACCATTCATTTCTAATTTTTTCTGTGTCTTGTAATATGAACGCGGCTGCCGAGCGTGTAACATGAACATCATTCATCTCGAATTAATGTGTCTTGTAATATTGTTTTTTATTACCTGTTACATCTGTCAAGCTTTTCATGTACATCTATGTTAGCATATAATCTGCTTTGTAGTCTCGTCTCTCATTTCTTGCCAATGCAAGTCTGCCAAGATGTTATCTTTGTGCCATTTGGACTCAGATAGTTTGACTACATTTTGGACAGCTTGTCCCAGGTACAGTCTGAGAAATTTGAGAAATGATATAATAGCCATCTAAGGCTTTGTTGCCAGCACAAAAATAAAATAATATCTATGACTAGAAAGATGCTACGGCACCCAGGCCAGGACGTTGAGAAAGGAGGTTCGAACATTATCCCTGCAATTGAGTAGAGCAGTATCTGAATTAAATTTTTATAACACAAAGCAATGAGAATCACGTTTGGACAAACATTACAGTTTTGGACGACCAAAATCAAGCAAAGAGATGTCGTTTCAATCTCGCACCACATACTCCGACAGGTTTCCTAATACGTGAGCCAGCAAATGTAGACGCCAGCTATTCATCTTCGGATGATGAAGTGCCAATTCAGTTGGCTGCTACTCTGCCCACTCATAGTATTCTCACACAGGTTGGGGATTTTGAACAAGGAGAATGCTCAAAGGGTATCATTATCCAACTTGGAAGTATTTTTCGTAGTTTCATTAAGCATCAAATAAATTAACTTATGGATGTTGCAGAAAGGAAGCGTTCTCGTGAAGCTGTTTACTATCCTAACTTTGCACCACATCAAGGGGGACAAATCAACACTGAACAAAGCAGTGCATCTCCGGTGCTTCCATCTTAAGAAATGCAGGCTCCGTTTGATCAACAAAATAGGTCACCTGTAAACCGTACACCAGGTAGAAGAAAAGCAAAACAAGACCGTGAAAAAGAGGAGATTAATGCTCGCAGAAGAGCTCGTTATAAGAATAAGACTAATAATTTGACATCTGAGGAGAGGGAGGAGATTAATGCTCGTAGAAGAGCCCGCAGTCAAAATTTGACTGCTGAGGAGAGGGAGAAGATCAATGCACGCAGAAGAGCACGTAGACATGGGTTGACACTTGAGGAGAGAGCCTGTCAAAAGGAGGCAACCAAATATCTGACGCATGAAGACAGGCAAAGGATGAATGCACAGCGACGAGAACGCAGACAATTGTTGTCACTTGAGGAGAGGCAAGAGATAAATGCTCGTCGAAGAGCTCGTAGAAAAAGCTTGCCACCGGAGGAGCAGCGTGCACTCCTTGACAAACGTAACGCAAGTTACGCAGCAAGACGAGACACCCCGTGCAAGGAATCCATTGCTCTTCAGTGTTCGACAGATTCATTAGTAGGACATCCCTTGTCATGCTCCTCCTACATGTTTAGCGGTCCAAGTATGCTGGCACACACATCAGCTACAATGCAAGGTAATCCTCGCAAGCATACACATTTCTTTACTTTCCAAATGTCAAACAATATTTATGTAGTTAACAAATTAACAGGTAACCTAGAAAGCATACAAGAAGAGGCCGAAAGGGAACACACTGATTTTGCTATCACAGGTGTGGTGTCGACGCCTATTTTTCTCTTCTACCAGCACAGATACCACTTCAGATAATTAATAACATTGTTCTTGTAATTACATTTAGGCGATGATGATACTTCTCGTTGCAATGAAATCATATCAGTGCAATATCCCTATTTAGCAACGATTGGCGATTCATCGTCAGCAGCAGACTTCACTACTGGTCAGGAATCCTCAGAAGAAAGCTTTGTTACAGATGATAATGGTTTCTCCGATGCGTCTCAAGAAGAAGATGAGGAGTACTTCATCTTTGCTGGGAGAGGTAACGCAGATGTCACACATACCTTCTTATTTTCGTACATGTAATAATATATGACATAAGAATGTAACACCAATCATCTCATTTATTCAGGGGATCACGAAGACAGTGATGACCAAGAAGAATCGTTCACAATGGAAACCACTATTACTGACCCGTATGATCATGTTTACCAGAATATACCAGACAGTACTCACCAGTTGGAACCAAAGCCTGATTGCAAGCATTGTGGAGCAAAGAGATTCCAGTACGAGCCAAATGGATTTTGTTGTCGATCTGGCAAAATTAAATTGGCACACTCGGAGCCACCGTTGGAGCTTCAGAGACTATACACAAGTCCAGATCCTGATGCCGTGCATTTTAGAGATAACATCCGGTATTTTAATGGGCACTTTTCATTCACCACGCTTGGAGTTAGCTTGGACAATAGATACACTAACATGAAGTCAGGAGTGTATACATTCCGAGCCCACGGCCAGATTTACCACAACGTCTTCTCATTTGGTCGAACGGAAGATGGGCCTAAGCATCTGGAGCTCTACTTTTACGACGATGATCCAAATCTAGAACAAAGGTTTCGGCGCTCCCCGAACCTGGACCGAGATGTCATCCGGAAGCTTGTTGACATCCTCAAGGACAATCCGTATTCCCAGACATTCAGAAATCTTGGTGGAGTAGATGACCTTGAGGAATATCGTATTGAGCTGAACACTGACATGAGGTTGGACCAACGCAGATATAACTTACCTATATCATCTGAGGTGGCTGCTGTCTGGGTCGAGAGTAATGACCTTCGTAAGCACTTTGAACGTAGTGTCATTCTCTTTGGTAACAACAACTTGAGATACAGAATCCAACCATATTATGGATGCTATGATGCATTGTCTTACCCTCTTTTCTTCCCGAGAGGGGAGATTAGCTGGCATCCTGAGATTCCAAAGGTCGGCGTCAGCTTGGAAGAGATAATTGAATCCCGTCGTAACCGCCGACAAAATCAAGGTATTCATCTAATGCAACTAGCACGTGTTCAATATTTCCTTATATTTGATTGTACTTCTCTATATAATTTTTTGTTGCCGAACATTTTTATAGGTACATATACAAACAGTCGATTGTGTGTCTCTGTTAGAGACTACTATTGCTACAAGTTCCAAATGCGTCGTGGTATATTTAACACCATGCTGCATGGGAAGCGGCTGTTCCAACAGTATGTGGTCGACATGTACGTTAAAATTGAAAGCTCGAGGTTGGACTATATAAAACATCATCAAAAAGAAATACGAGCTGACCTATACCAAGGTATTGTTGACTGCCTTCAAGCTGGAGAGTATCGTGGCAATGCAGTAGGCAAACGGACTGTGCTTCCAGGATCATTTATTGGGGGGAAACGTGACAAAAAACGTAGATATTACGACGCCATGGCCTTGGTGCAAAAGTACGGAAAACCTGACATCTTTCTAACCATGACTTGCAACCCCAATTGGGACGAGATAATAAGTGAGCTTGAACCTGGACAAACCCCGCAGGACCGCCCTGATCTCATTGTACGAGTATTTAGAGCAAAATTGGAGGATCTCAAGATACAACTTTTCAAAAGACACATGCTCGGTAAGGTAGCTGCATACAGCTACGTCATTGAGTTTCAGAAAAGGGGTCTGCCACATGCTCACTTCCTCCTAATTATGGAGGGGAGATATAAGCTAACATGTCCAGAGCAGTATGATTGTATCATATCCGCCGAGTTGCCAGACAAAAACAAGTACCCTGAGCTCTACAAAATGGTGGTCAAGCACATGATGCATGGCCCATGTGGGGCCTTGAACCCTAAAAATGTGTGCATGCAGAATGGTGCTTGCAAAAACCACTATCCACGACCATTCAATGCGGAGACCCTCCAGGGGAAGGACTCATATCCTCTCTACAGGAGGAGAGATAATGGACGTACAGCGCATGTACGAGGTCAAATGTTAGACAATAGGTGGGTTGTACCGTACAATCCTTACCTGCTGAGAAGATATAACTGCCACATCAATGTTGAGGTTTGCTCGAGCATAAAAGCTGTGAAATACCTTTTCAAGTACATATACAAGGGACATGACCGAGCATCGGTTTCAATCGATGAGGTAGATAGTAATGGAGATATTGATGAGATAAAGCAGTACAGAGATTCAAGGTGGGTTACTCCCCCGGAAGCACTATGGAGAATCTATGGTTTTGAACTCAGTGAGATATTTCCTTCGGTCAGGCAGCTACAACTCCATCTCCCAAATATGCACATGGTGTCATTCCCAGCAGAAGCCAATCTAAATGATGTCGTCTTGGAGGAAGGTGCTGATAAGACCATGTTAACTGAATATTTTGAGGCGAACAAGAAGTACGAGTGGGCTCGGAGGATCCTATATAAGGATTTCCCTGAATATTTTGTTTGGATGGCGGGCCAAAAGTATTGGAAAAGGAGGGATGAACGCACACAGGTTGGGAGGATCGTGTCTGCGCATCCATCCGAAGGGGAGAGGTTCTATCTCAGGGTTCTTTTAAACCATGTTGTAGGTGCTACCTCCTTTGAAGACCTACGAACAGTGAATGGTACATTTTGCCCGACATTTCGTGAGGCTGCGGAAAAGAGGGGTCTTATTGAGTCTGATAATGCTTTCGATGAGTGCCTTACTGAGGCTGAGGTTTTTCGGATGCCATCTTCACTTCGGAGGTTATTTGCCATTATACTTGTATTTTGTGAGCCTGGCGATGTCCGCGGCCTGTGGGATAGGCACTTGGAAGGAATGACAGAGGATTACCGACTATCCCATATGTGCCCTCATGTAGTCGAGCAGATGGCTCTATTAGATATCAGGAATATGCTCCAATCGATGGGGAAGGATATATCATCTTTCCCTCTTCCAGAAATTGATGAATCATTCGACGTGACAATAGGTGAGGCCCGAGAGATAATTGAGGAGTCCACAATCGACGTGGATCAAGAACATATTGATTTAGCATCTTCCCTCAACCCAGAACAAAGGTATGCTTATAACGAGATACTGTCAGCGGTCTATAGTGGGAACGGAGGTGTGTTCTTTGTTGATGGACCGGGAGGCACGGGAAAGACTTATCTATACAAAGCATTGCTTGCTAAGGTACGCAGCGAGGGTAAAATAGCTGTGGCAACAGCAACATCAGGAGTTGCTGCCTCCATCCTGCCAGGCGGAAGGACTGCACACTCAAGATTTAAAATTCCGTTAAATATTGAAGATGGCGCGGTCTGCAGCTTCATGAAGCAAAGTGGCACCGCTAAGCTTCTAATGACAGCATCTCTCATCATATGGGACGAGGCATCCATGACCAAAAGACAGGCAATCGAGGCACTCGACAGTAGCATGAGGGACATTACCGGTCGTTATGACTTGCCATTTGGTGGAAAGACAATTGTCTTTGGCGGAGACTTTAGACAAGTGCTTCCCGTAGTTCGTAAGGGAACAAGAGCACAAATAACAGACGCAACACTACGTAAGTCTTACCTATGGGAGAGTATGCGGCAACTCCGGCTTGTTCGTAATATGAGGCTCAAAGCGATCCATGGTTTGCCGAGTATCTTTTGCGCATCGGAAATGGAACCGAAGATACTTTGGATGATGGTTGCGTAAGGATTCCGAATGAGATTTGTATACCTTATACCGGCAAAGATTCCGACATCAACATGCTTATAGAAAGTGTTTTTCCAATGTTTGATGAAAATCTTTCGGATCCAAATTACATAACATCTCGAGCAATTCTTTCAACTCGGAACGAGTACGTTGACAAGATCAATATGAGGATGATTGAGAGATTTCCGGGGGAAGAGATGACATACCACAGTTTTGATCAAGCAGTGGACGATCCACATAACTATTGTCCGACAGAATTCTTGAATTCATTGACACCCAATGGCCTACCTCCTCATGTCCTAAAGTTGAAGATTAATTGTCCCGTAATATTATTAAGGAATATTGACCCGGCAAACGGTTTGTGCAATGGGACAAGGTTGGTGGTGCGAGGGTTCATGAGGAATGCAATAGATGCTGAGATTGTGTTGGGCCAGCACGCTGGCAAGAGGGTATTTCTTCCCCGAATTCCTCTTTGCCCATCAGACGACGAGATGTTCCCTTTTAGGTTCAAGAGGATACAATTTCCAATCAGACTTAGCTTTGCTATGACCATAAACAAAGCACAAGGGCAAACTATTCCAAATGTTGGAGTGTATCTCCCAGAACCGGTGTTTTCACATGGTCAACTCTATGTTGCGCTTTCCAGAGCTACCTCAAGGAGTAATATCAAGATTCTTACCGTCCCGGAAAATAAAAAGATAGCCGCTCTACATCTATCGGGACGTTTACGAAAAACATTGTGTACAAAGAAGTTCTCACTGGGTAGTTGAGGTACGAAATTACTTGAATTAACTACGCATTTGATATTCATATTAACGCCAGCTATCTATTAATAATAAAATTTTAATTTGCAGGTTTGAAATTTGCTACGAGCTACTTCCTACTTCCCGTGTAGAGGTAGAGACACGGGTGGATAGTTGTTGTAGTACTCCGATTTGTAAGAAACTGTGTTCAAGTTTTCATGTAAATAAATCGTGACTCTTCTTGGTTTATCGGCAGACATGAAAGTTCTCTCCTAGCAAAAAATATAAAATAAAATAAAAAAATGAAAGTTTTCTCCTCGCTATTTCACTGGCGACTGCTATATTTCGTTTGGTCCTTCCCTTGTTGCTTGACGACGTCTTGGGATCGATTAGAGAATTGGTCAGAACAGAGCGCGGAGATTGATTTTTGGAAAGGAAAAGCGTGCTTTGGAAACTAAGGGCCTGTTTGGTAGGGCTCTGGCTGTGCTGGCTTCGACTGTGGCTGTGGCTTATTTGAAAAACCAACTATGCCAGCTGTGGCTGTGGCTGTGTCTGAAAACGTTTGGCAGAACGGCTTCTTCTACGGCTTCTCCTGATTTGTATGAATGGATAGAAGAAGAAATTGTCTATATTGCCCTTACACATATGGCTACATTTTATACACTAATTTATGCTTCACCTCTCTTTAGATGAGAAAAAATAATAAAAAGAGAAATTATAGTTTAATTAACGGCCTCAGTTTACCGTGCTTTTGTTTCTTTACTCAAGTAAGACGTCACATCGATTTTTTTAATATTTTTTCTCTCCAACACACCTCTGTTCCACAACCGGCAGTGCGTCTTTCTCATCCTCCTCCCTCATCCAGTACTCTCTCTCTTCTGCTCTCTCTCTCTCTCGCAAGAGACATTTGTTATTTCACCCATGAAACCGATGGGCTTCGATATAATGCCCACCTGCCGTTGGGCTTCGTTAAAATGCCCACCAAACCGTTGCCCCAACCGGTCTTATGCCCACATACAAAATTTTGGACGAAATCACCCTCTCCTTTCTTCTTCCTCAGTCCAGACCGCCACCAAAGAGATCTTCTTCATAAAAAAAATCTTCTTCATTGCCGGCCAAGCTCATCTCAGAAAAAAGAAAAAAAAAAGCTTCTTCATCACCGTCGCCCCTTCTTCTTCCTCACCGCCACCTGCCTTCTGGCGCTGACTCGTCTCGATCCGCGCAAGGCTGGCCGCGGCGAGCGAGTGCGCACGAGGAGCACGGCCATGGCGTCGCGGGGAGAACGGGCGCGCAGGGGGCAGCCATGGCGGATTTGCAGTCGCCCCTTGCTTCGTCCCCTGTTGCAGTCGCTGCCATGGCTACAGCCATTGCCGGGCCCCTGCTTGAACAAATTGCCATGGCGGATTTGCTGCCAGGCGAGCCGGTCTGCCACCATCCCCATCTGAGCGCCATGGAGGAGGAGGCTCAGCGGCGGCACGACGGCAAGTCAGAGAACAAATTGCTCTCTTGCGTTGATTCAATCGGTCTCAAGCATGTACATAGGATTGGCCGATTTTGGCATCGTTTACCTGTGCTAATTGAATTGATCTTAGTGGCTAATTAGTCGTCTGGTTCTAGGATCGACTAAGTGAATGCAGTTTTTTTTCTTTTTTTTGGATTGGAGCAGTTCTCTTTGGTGGCGGCTTGGGCTAGCAGAAGCTTAGGCCGGTAATGGAGGTGGCGGTGGGGATTGGGTCTGGACTGAGGAAGAAGAAAGGAGAGGGTGATTTCGTCCAAAAATTTGTACGTGGACATAAGACCGGTTGGGGCAACGGTTTGGTGGGCATTTTAACGAAGCCCAACGGCAGGTGGGCATTATATCGAAGCCCATTGGTTTTGTGGGTGAAATAACAAATGTCTCGTCTGACTGACTACGCGCCCACGCCCAACACTGCCTTTCCACTTTGCAGTCCACCTGCTGAACCCTCCTCGTTCCCATGGCGCGCAAGAAGATCCGAGAGTACGACTCCAAGCGCCTCCTCAGGGAGAACCTCAAGCGCCTCGCCGGCATCGACCTCCAAATCCTCTCCGCCCAGGTGCGTTGCCTCGTTTTGTCTCCTCTCTTCCCCGCCACCTGATCTGCATCGCCTGATCTCTGGGTGGATCTCCGAGTTCTTGGTCTAGGCGCGTAGTACTATCCTGGGTACTTGCAAGAGTGTAAAAAGCCGATTTTTATGAGCGGCTGATGAATGAGAGACCGGCATTTGTGAACTTGAATTAGTTTATCACCCACTTTTTTTTTAAAAAAAAAAAACGGTGCTCCGTTCTTTAGAATTTCTTTGGGATCAGTCGACTTAAATGGGAGAAAATTTGGTTCAGTGTATTAGGATGGGGATCTGGACTGAAATCATGAGAACTTGGGTGCAGCAATCTACCGGAGTTTGATAGCTCCATTAGTTTTTTTCATTTTGGGTTTAGGTATTTTTGAGTAGTGATTTGTCAAGGTGCGATCTTTAGCATAAGTATGAGAAAATGGTAGCTGTATTCTAGTCAGATCTGGTATTTGTTTGTTTGTGTGATTTGCTTGTCCGGGTCTGTGTAAAGTATTGTTTCCTGGATCTGTGGATGGTGACATTGATGCTCGGCTTATTGTCTCCCAGTAGAGATTGAAGTACTTTTTATAATAGACATAAAGGTCATATTAAAAATGACTGGTTCGAGCTATATGAATTGAACTTTGGTTGATTTTACTTTAGTAGTGCTAGTACTTCTGATTAGGCATGGTATCATGTTGGCTGATAGTTCAAATGATTAGTCTGACTGAGTCAGCTACTTGCTTCTTGACAGATTACACAGTCAACAGACTTTGCCGAGCTTCTGAGCCAGCAGCCATGGCTATCAACCACAAAGCTGGTTGTGAAGCCCGATATGCTGTTCGGAAAGCGTGGCAAGAGTGGCCTGGTGGCACTCAACCTAGACTTTGATCAGGTCAAGGAGTTTGTCAAGGAGCGGCTGGGAGTCGAGGTAGTTCAGTTGCATTTTATCTTTTCCTGAAGGAAACGCCTCTGGTTAATTGGCTTGATGAACTGAGTTTTTTCTGATTTTTCAATTGGTCCTTCTCAGGTTGAGATGGGTGGCTGCAAGGCTCCGATTACGACCTTCATTGTTGAGCCATTCGTGCCTCATGATCAAGAGTACTACCTTTCTATTGTGTCAGAGAGGTTGGGCAGCACCATCAGCTTCTCCGAGTGTGGAGGGATTGAGATCGAGGAGAACTGGGACAAGGTTAAGACAATCTTTCTTCCCACAGAGAAGCCAATGACCCCTGATGCATGTGCTCCGTTGATTGCCACCCTTCCACTTGAGGTACTTATGATTTAACATTATTTGCCTCCTTAACTCTACACAGTTTGTCTCTCCTTTCTTATGTTCGTTATTAATTGCTCCCTAATTGGACATTAGGCTCGCGGAAAAATTGGTGATTTCATCAAAGCAGTTTTCACTGTCTTCCAAGGTACCATAAACTTGGATAAACTTCACTTGCCCATTTCAGCATAGATATAAGTTGTTATCGTTGCGATGACCCACTGCTTATAAGAATCTGCTCCTTTTGCAGACTTGGATTTCTCATTTCTTGAGATGAACCCATTTACCATGGTGAATGGAGAGCCATATCCTCTGGATATGAGAGGAGAATTAGATGACACAGCAGCTTTCAAGAACTTCAAGAAGTGAGTCTCATGCTTCCTAGGGACATGGTTCTTTGTGGTTGTTGCGTTAAATGTTGCTGACCGTTCATTAATTGTATAGGTGGGGGAATATCGAATTCCCTCTACCATTCGGGAGAGTACTCAGTGCTACAGAAAGTTTTATCCATGAACTAGATGAGAAGGTATATCTTGTTTACGCTTTTGATATTCTCTCACAATTTTTTTTTTTTGAAATGGAAATACGGCAAGGGGAACCACTAGTGATAACACAAATATTTTTATTGAGCAGTAATGTGATGTCATCCTCTCTATTTCAGACAAGCGCTTCCCTGAAGTTCACAGTTTTGAACCCAAAAGGACGCATCTGGACAATGGTTGCTGGAGGTGGTGCCAGTGTCATATATGCTGATACAGTAAGCATTAATTTCCTTATTTTAAATTTACATTTGTAAACTTTTCTTGTTTGTGCATGTTAAGAGGTTCGCCTTAATTGCGCTGGCACATGAAACAAAATTTTCTCCTTGTGTTCAAGGTTGGAGATTTGGGATATGCTTCAGAGCTAGGAAACTATGCAGAGTATAGTGGTGCTCCTAAAGAGGACGAGGTTCTGCACTATGCTAGAGTAGTACTTGATGTAAGCAATCGATATACCTTGACTATACTGCTCTTTTACTTGATCCTAGGATAATCCCATTTTAGACCAAAGTGAGGATTTTCTGTTAACGTAACATTTAATGCAGTGTGCCACTGCTGATCCTGATGGTCGTAAGAGAGCCCTTCTCATTGGAGGAGGCATAGCTAACTTCACTGATGTTGCAGCCACATTCAATGGCATCATCCGGGCCTTAAGGGAGAAGGTACTTGCTGGTGTTCTATTTCCTTGTCACCACTCATGTCTATCTGTGTTGCTACTTCACCCTAAAATTTACCTTCAGGAATCCAAGTTAAAGGCTTCAAGGATGCACATTTATGTCCGCCGAGGTGGTCCAAATTACCAATCGGGACTGGCTAAAATGCGTAAGCTTGGTGCAGAACTCGGCGTTCCAATTGAGGTACTGACCTAGTAACCTTCTAAGCATCCTACACCTCACCATGTGCACTGTCCTTTATCATCGAAGCATTTTAGCTCAGGAAGTAGTTGTGAAAGAGAACGTTCATCTGTTTGTTGTTAGTTGTGAATCACTGTCAGTACAGGTGCTCATATATGAGTTGATTGGTTTTGAACAATCCGCTGCAGGTTTATGGGCCAGAAGCGACAATGACTGGAATATGCAAGCAAGCAATTGAATGCATCATGGCTGCAGCGTAAACTGGAACAAAATTCTGGGTAGTTTGGGATCTGGAACAAACAATTAAACATGTAACAGACATTACAGCATAAATGAGTTTGTTGCACTGGTAGACACCCCAAGATGGTTGGTTTCTTGTTATTTTTGTTTTTTTTTTTTTTTTTTTTTTTTTTTTTTTTTTGCGGAAAGGGGAATTATATTTATAAGATAAACAGTACATCCATGGAATTTACAACAAACACCCTGGACATACTGAAAAGTACACATAACCCCCTACATCGAGAGAAACGTCGAACCATCTGGATGCCGGCGGCGACGACCACCGGAATCCCCATCGATCCATCTTTCTCCTCTGTCGGCGACTCCAGACATTGGAAGAGCCGCAAGATCCAGCGCCCGGAACACTTCCAGCACGCATTAGCCATAGCTGAACGCGAATCGGCCATCACCAACCAAAGAGAGAAAGAGGAAGAACATCTCACAGCCATCGAAGTCATCGACGACCGGAGCAACAAGATCCGGCGAGACCGCAGTTGAAACTCAACAGCGACCACCCGGAAGTAGCATCTCACACCACCAGCACCGCCGGCGGGGAGAACAAAGATCCCACCAAAAGGGGGCACCAAAATCTTCCGCCCTTCCGCAAAAGAGAAGAAGAAAACGAACCTCCACAGAGCTTCACCAAGGACTTCACCGCCGTCACCGACGCCTCCGCCTTTGGCTCCGCCAAGGGAGAACCCAGATCCGGCGAGCATCAACTCGGATGCCACCGAACCCTAACCCTACCCTACTAAGCTTAAGCAAAGAAAGGGAGGAATATGTACAGCACGCGACGAGAACCCGCTTCCCCGCCCTCTCCGACGCCGACGAGGACGCCGGAGAGGAGGGGGAAGCAGGCCGAGACGCCGGGCCGAAGAGGACTCCTTTTCGCCTGCTCTCGACTGTAGCGAGGAGAAGGGGAAGAGGAGAAAGCCGAATGTCCCGGAGCGATTGTTATTTTTGTTTCTTCACACATGTAGTTGTAAGCTGCTGTTTGGATGAAGCCTCCATAGATTATTGTTACAAAGAAACACTACTGTGATGCAAAGAAGTAAATGTGTTGTCTTTTCATTTTTGGTACACTGATTGATTGGCAATGAA
The DNA here is from genome assembly GCA_012490785.1 of Eragrostis nindensis. Classification (NCBI taxonomy): domain Eukaryota; kingdom Viridiplantae; phylum Streptophyta; class Magnoliopsida; order Poales; family Poaceae; genus Eragrostis; species Eragrostis nindensis. The sequence continues at coordinate 66,163 of JAAXCT010000254.1, read as the reverse complement.
ATGCAACAGCTCTTTCACACAGATTATTGTTACAAAGAAATTACTATTTTGATGCAAAGAAATGGAGGTGCTCATTTTTAATTTTTGGTAGACCGATTGAGTGGCAATACAATGTGATGAAGACATGGTTGTTCCGACCTTTCGATGAGAGTGGGGAATCGAGAAGCTGACGTCCACAGAAGCGAGATCCGGATAAAACTATCTGGGACGCCGTGGTGCTCCCGTGGCTGCTCCGTTGTTTGATTGTGGATATTGTGACCTGCGCTGCCGGCATGGATTAATCAATCGGATCTTCCCAACCTCTGTCCTTGGAACTGATGAGAGTGTCTAAAATGGATGAGCAGGGTCTGAAAATCCTGGGTGGGTTGCCAAAGCTCCGTCACCTTGATCTGAGATTGAGTTCCGGGGTAACAATAACCATTCATCCTGCTGATTGCTGCTTCCAGAAGTTGAGGACACTAGCTTTGAGTCGATCGGCGGTGTGGTTTGTGCTCAACGAAGACTTGGGTGTTTCCTTTACTCTCTGGAACAGGTGGAATGCTCCGGCCTTTGGTTCTGAAACGAGGGACAAGGGCAGAGTAGCACCGCCGGCCATTTTGCCAGACCTCGAAGTGCTTCAATTTGAGATCTACTTGCAGGACATAATTCGTGACAGTGGCAGTTGTGACAATCTCGGCCTGGAGACTGGAGTGCCTCCCTTCGCTTCACAAAGTCGGAGTAACTTTATGGTGTGACGGTGCCGTGGCTGCTGAGGTGGAGAAAGAGAAGGCCACACTGACGCACGCAATTCGAATCCATCCCAACCGCCCCACGCTCGAAATAGTCCATGTGAACATGGGCTTCTTTGGCCAGCTTCTTCAAAAAAGGCGTATGGACTGTAGCTACAGTATATAAGATGGGAAAAGACCCTAAAAACAGCTTTTTCAGACACCTCTGTTATTATATTCGTGAACAGGGACGAAAACGAGTAAATGCAACCAGTAGTCGATAAGAAATAAAAAAAGTCACTATTGACTGCATGAAACATTGTACAACTAGTCTATCATAAGTCAATAGCAAAAGTAGTAGCGGAACTAGGAATCAGTGACTGGGCATTCAAGCTTCAAGGACGTCATGAAAACAAATTGAATCACAATATGAACCTCCATATTGAAATTTGATGCGTCTTGCTAGCCTTTCCTCCCAAAAAAAAAAAGAAAATCTAATGTCTTAGTTTCTTCTTTTCTATTGATAATATATTCAGATTACTGTTCAACAAAAAAAAAAAGAACCAATTGGCATTTCGTTTAGCACTAAAGGTGCTTATGTGATGTGACTTTCGCAGTTCTAGCAAACACCGTAACACATCTCAATGTTTACTAATCTTCATTTGCGTAGGTCAAATATTTTGTTAAGCTAGTGCTTTTCTTTTGTTTAGTAGTACCACTCTCCATTCAATGTAAAAATTACAGTGATTATTATTATGCGCGTTGTAGGTGCATGTGGCAGGTTAGGCAGATATTCGCCATTTTTTACTAAAGTTTATTTCCTGGGACCTGCCACCAACCTCCACCTATAGTTTTCTTGATACGTTTCCCACTAAAGAATAAATGACTGTAACTTTTAAAAGGAAAAAAAAAGAAACTAAGGCTTTGTAGACAATAACTGGAACTTAAACTCGTGATACCATGTAATAGCAGTATGTAATTAATATGCTGCCATTATGGATTTGTAATGAGCCTCACCTGCAGTTTATATGGAGTACATAGTGACTTGGAGTAGCAATCCTAGAGATAAGATGGAAACATACCAGCAGGACTAACCATATGCTACCATAACAGTAGGATCATTGCCGTACACTTTAAAAGTTTGACAATATCTCTACTAATACAAAAATGCTGACGTGACATTGAATTCATAGCAAATGCTGCTGACCTATGAGTGAATTTATAGCAAATGCTGCTGACCTGTGAGTGAATTTATAGCAAGTGCTTTATTGAGTTATATGCTAATCCTAAATCATGCAACCAATCATGTTTCGTCACGTCAGGAGTGTATAGAATTTACGTAAAAAAATCTAAAACTTTTTTTAGAGGTAATATCTAGAAAGTAACCACCAAGAGTTTTTAAATGATAGTGGCTGATGATTCGGCTCGAGTAATTATGTCAAAAGATTCTTCGCTAATGCTAGTGATGTCTACGCGCATTTGCCACCGATTTACGATTCCGAACTGTCAATTCGATCAATGAGCCCCAGCAAAGCGTACACCTTTTGAAGTTGCACCTCTTGGCAGCGCTTTCCTGGCAGGCCAGTATACTGTGCTCGCCATTTCCATGCATATGCTGCCAGAAAGCATTCACAGACGCCTTTCTTCGAGGGTGCTTTGCGTGTCCGTTCGACTCTGCGGCCATCCCATGTCCTGAAGGACTGAGTGCATGTTCGGCAATTTAGGCCTAGAGGTCATATCAAAACTAATCTTGTTATTTAGGCATCTTAAATAAGTTTAATTACAAACCCTTGTTATAGATGTGGGCTAATTTACGAGACGAATCTAATGAGCCTAATTAATCTATATTTCGCTACAGTGATGCTGCAGTACCATCGTCTAATCACGGCTTAATTACTCTCATTAGATTCGTCTCGCAAATTAGTACAAGGTTCTGCAGTTAGTTTTTTAATTAGACTTATTTAAAACGCTTAAATAACAAGATTAGTTTTGATGTGACTTTTAGGCCTAGAGAAACGAACACCCCCTGAGCAAGCTCCTTCAGTCAAGTCCTAAAGCACCAGCCCAACCTTGCTGGCCGTCTACAGCAGCCACCGGCGCTGACCCTCTCCACCGTTGGGCCGCTGCAACACATGCATAGGGAAGAGGATCTGAGGTGAGCAGAAACATTTTGATTTGGAAGATGTTGAATTCAGTTTCCATGAGTTGAAAAGAACAGAGTCGAACCCAATTTATCAGGAACAATTTTACTGTCGATCTATTGAATTTGTCGCTTTTCATAATTTGAGACACGTACGGTTGGATCTGAAATGAAACTAGTATATTAAATCTCCTTGTTTCAGTTCCTGTTTGTCGTTGGCTTGAAGAAGCAAGAAGTGTTTCCCAAATGGACGCCACACAATTGGACAACAAGCGAGCAGATAGCTGGAGGAGGTACCAAACCAGTTGAGAGCTGGCGAGCATGAATCTCGTCACAGGGGCGCTGGGCAGCGTCATCCCCAAGCTCGGCGAACTGCTCAAGGAGGAGTACGACCTGCAGACGGGCCTCAGGAAGAAGATCACGTGTCTCTCGCGGGATCTGGAGAGCATGCACGCGGCCCTCCAGACGGTGGCGGAGGTGCCGCCGGAGCAGCTCGACAAGCAGGTCAAGCTCTGGGCGAGCGACGTCAGGGAGATGTCCTACGACGTGGAGGATGCCATCGACAACTACCTTGTGCGCGTCGATGGCTGGGAGGCCCGTGACCCCAACAGGTTGAAGCGTGCCGCCAAGAAGATCGGCAAGCTGTTCGGCAAGAGCAAGGCTCGCCATCAGATTGCTGACATGATCAAAACCATCAACGAGCAAGCCAAGGAGCTGGCGGAGAGGCGTAACATGTATAAGGTCGACAAGATCCTGGCTAAGCGTGCCCCAAGTTCGACTGTGTTGACCCTCGCCTTGCGGCTATGTACACACAAGTGAGAGAGCTCGTCGGCATTGAAGAACCAAGCGAGGAGCTCATATCCAAGCTGTCTCTCCAAGGAGACAGCGTGTCAAAAAAGAAGATGAAGACGGTCTCCGTTGTCGGAGTTGGAGGGTTGGGCAAGACCACACTTGTCAAAGCAGTGTATGACAAGCTTAAAGTAGATTTTGAGTGCACGGCTTTTGTTTCAGTCGGCCAGAACCCTGACTTGAAGAAAGTCTTTAGACAAGTTCTTATAGGTCTTAACAAGGACAAATATGCAGATTTGAAATTTACGGTATGGGATGAAAAGCTGCTCATTGACGAGCTCCGAGAGTACCTGGAAGCCAAGAGGTATACATCAGCCATGCATCAAATTATTTTTTTTTAAGTTTATCACATTCTCTTTTGATCATCAAAACAATGTTATCTCTTACAATATATTGAGCTAACAAATTGTTTTAGTTCTTCAGATACGACATAAATTGAACTATGCTGTTTCTTGGCAATATTTGTTGTTTGTACACCACCACGCTTATTTCACACTACTTCGATCGTGTCAGATGCTCCAGCTAGTTTTGCTAAGTCATTCACCATGATCCTGTAGCTATGTAGCTACTTCATCGTGATTGACGACGTATGGAAGGCCGAGATTTGGAAAACAATCAAATGGGCTTTCGTTGAGAATGACAATGGAAGCAGACTGATCACAACTACTCGAATCAACAGTGTTGCTGATCAAGCTGACGAGATTTACAGGCTACAGCCACTTCCGTTTGAAAAATCAAGAAAGTTATTTTACACAAGGATATTTGGTGGTGAAGGCAGATGCCCTGATAATCAGTTGGATGAGTTATCTGACAAAATTCTAAAGAAGTGTGGCGGTGTACCACTGGCTATCATAACGATGGCTAGTCTGATGTTGGGTAAATCAAAGGGACAATGGATTGAGGTGTGCGACTCTATTGGATTTCGTGATACTATGCAGATATTGTCCCTCAGCTACTATGACCTGCCCCCTCATCTCAAGACTTACTTACTGTATCTAAGTGCATTTCCAGAAGATCATTTTATTGATAAGGACTCTTTGATATGGAAGTGGGTAGCTGAAGGTTTTGTTCAAAGAGCTGTTTTACAATGGTTGGAAGGTACCATCCGGTACCATCCGGTACTTTTTGGCTAATTAATTGTAGCCGTTGATTTGGCTTTGTATTTAGTTTAGTATTTAGTTTTTTAGAAAAAGTAATGAAAGGGTATTATGGTAAATCTGCTCCCGCTGACGTTGTCTCCTCCGCGGTTCCGTGCGGCACCCGTTCCCCTCCGCGGCGCCTCCTCCAGTCCAGCCGCGGGGGCTCGCCGGCGACATGAGCGAGGGGAGTCGAGCCGAGGTGGTGCGCCGGCGACATGAGCGAGGGGATTCGAGCGAGGGATAGAAAGAGATGGTGCTGTGAGGAAGACGGTGACAACTCATATACGTATAATAATACTTAAGTTTTAAATTGACTTTCTTACCCTTTTCTGTAATATATATAAAAAATATTTACTAATGCCGTCCGGTACCTCTCTTTTGGGTACCTCCTGATACCGCCACCCTTACCACCCTTGGATCTTCGGCATTCAACGGCTCTCCTTTTTTCCAACCATTCTAAATCTCTCTTGTTCAAAAGGAAGAAAGAACTAGATGTTTTGAGGTTGGAGAGGGATATTTCAATGAACTCATAAATAGAAGCTTGACCATGGATGCAAAATCCAGCACTGTCCTTGGTTGTCGTGTTCATGATATGGTGCTTGATCTTCTTCAACAAATTTCTCAGGAAGAGAACTTCATGACAATCCCAGATAATGATGGCACAATCACCATACCACCCGGTGGCAGGGTACGCAGGCTAGCCCACCAAAACAGAGCAGCGGAGCCAACCCATCATGATCGTCATATGGGCCTTTTGGGTCATTTGAAATCACTTATTGCCTGCGTTTGTGATTATAAGGTGCTCTCGTTTGCAAGATTCAAATTCTTGCGTGTGCTAGCTTTGGAGGATTGCAAAGCTGGGGAGGGTTGTATCCATCTTGAGCATCTTGAGAGTTTACTTCATCTGAGGTACCTCGGAATATGGCGTACACATATTGAGGAGCTCCCAGAAGGAATTGGAGCTCTGAAGTTGCTGCAGACACTGGAAGTAGATGACACTGAAATCCTAGAATTACCATCGAGCATTGGCCAGCTAACACAATTGACACATCTACATGCTGAATCTACGAACGTGCCAACCGGAGTAATCGAGAATCTAACATCCCTAGAGGATCTGAGGATATTTTTTGATGAAGACAATATGTCGCATGAGCATCAGTTTCAGAGGGAGCTGGGCAACCTACGTGAACTCAAGGTGCTCAAGGCGAAGATCTGTATGGAAAAAAACAAGCTGCAACCAGATTTCGTAGATTCTCTTGGCAAGCTCCATAAGATCCAGTATCTACGTCTGGATGGTTATATCGCCAACACAGATCAAGATATGTGGGACACATTGGTTCTCCCGCAAACTCTCCAACATCTGTATTTGGCAGCTGTGAAATTCAATGCGCTGCCTTCATCATTCATTAATCCCTCAGCTCTTCCCAATCTCAGCTACTTGGGGCTGTGTGTGCAATATATGGATGAGGAAGCTCTGAAAATCCTGAGCGGATTGCCAGAGCTCCATCACCTCACGGTGGTTGCGAGTTCCAGGGTGACACTAACTATTCATAGCGGCTTATTCCAGAAGTTGAGGTCCTTGTTGTTGCCTTATTCAATGGTGCGGTTTGTGCCAAATGATAGCTCTAGCGTTTCATTGACAGTTGGGAATGGACAGCATGATGTGGTAGCTGGCACTGAAACGAGGGAAGATGCACCGTCTGTCATGCCAAACCTCGAAATGCTCGAATTTCAGGTCCACATGAAGAAATTAACGAACGAAAACCATAGTTGTGCCAGCCTCGGCCTGGAGTGCCTCCCTTCACTTCAGAAAGTCAAAGTAGGCTTCATCGATTTTCTGATGACGTGGAGAAAGAGGAGTCTGCACTGAGGCGAGCAATTGAAGTTCATCCCAACCGGCCCACGGCCGATGTGTACACCATTAGTCAACCTGTGTTTCGAAGGAGAGTCCGCCGCAACCGGCCCACGCTCAAATCTAGGTACGTTGTCCCCCCGCCCGCTCCTGCTCTGCTTATATTGGACTTTCTTTGACATTTTCCATCCAGACTCAATTGTTTCTTCCTAAATTCCCAATTCTATTGTACAACCACAACCGGAATCTGCTGATGAAAGAGATGAAGAAGACAACGAATTGGCAAGCCACTTGGCGGCCTTTTCCCTGGGCGCAGCAGGGCCTCAGGGTTCCACGGCAGCGAGAATCCACCGCCGTCATGGCGCCTCCTCCTCCTCCTCCTCTCTTATCCCTAGACCCTAGTGTGAGTCGCGACGACGCGTCCTCAGAAGCATCCGCTCCTCTGGTGAAAAGGTGAGTCAGCATACAGACAATAAATCCTTGTCACGTAGTGCTTCTACCAGTACCACGATGGGCTCTGTTTCAGCATCAGCTCTGTTTCTGTTCTCTTGTTGCATGTTGTTGTGGCTCCATAGTTCCCAGATTTGATTTCCATGCATCACTTGTTACCTACGTCGTGTTCAATTCTGCGCTATGAAATATTGCATTCACTAAGACAGTGGCAATAGATACTAAATATTTTGCTGCGCGTGGGAATCGAGATTTTGCTCATCAATGCCTAGTGCACAATAATTAAGAGATTTCTTAATTCCTTTCTGTTGCAGATTCAAATTGGCTTGCTCCTTGACCGGAGATTCTGATGCAAGTTGATTTCTGTTAGCTGGTGGACTGATGGCTGAAGCGTATTGCTTCCATCAGGGTCATCCATCCTGGACGCGTCACACGACCGATGGCTATCTGCTGCGTTCAACGTAGCTTTCTGAACCTGTCCCACGCCATCAGTGTTCCCATTCAGTTTACTGCTGCTTCCAGATTGTAATACTCCAATATTGCTCTTGCCGAACTGTTAGTTTCTTCATTTCTCTCTGTGTGTAGCACGTCGTACGTGCAAGGAAGTTTGGAACATCTATGAATGCTTGTGTGCGTCGGTCACATCATGAGGTTTGGAACATTTAAGAATGTTGTGCTACATTTCAATTCATGGACTTGTGTAAGTGTGTTGCTCATCATGTGATCCTTGTTTGGAGGAATGTTTGGCACGTTCTTTCCTTTTACCGCTTCAAGTACATGCATATTATTCGTTTATGCTAGCAACAGTAATGCATTGCAATTTATATGGACTCTGTTCCTCAATGCAGATCAAATTGTGTGATATTACCCACGGTAAAACTAAAAGTGGTGGTCCACTTGGACGATCGACCGACCGGATGCTGTTGTCAAATACGTACTCAAATAAATGTGGTTGTCTTCAGAGAAAACATCTGAGTGAGAAACAAAATGAACAGCAATGCGGAAGCCAGCTAAATGACCTGCATATGAAATGAAACTGGTATGGGAGAGTCAGGACGATGCAGCGGCCTCCCCGAAACTGCTCAAACGCCAAGGCGATCACAATCACAAGCAAGACGACGCCCTCGATCGGAGGCGGCGCTGAAGGTTGCCGCGGCAAACAACGTCGGCTTCGACGACGTGATCACGTTTGGGCGTTTGGCGAAGAGCCCATGCGTCTCGACGATGACGACGACCGGTGATGCAGTGTAGGTGGGCCTCACAACAAAGCCTATCCGACTGAGAAGACAATGATACAGTCGTTGGGCTTACATTTGTCCAAACAAATGGGCCTATTATTACCTTTCGTACGTACTGAGTGGTGGTTACATATCATGTGCACAATTTTTTTTTTGAGAAAAGTCTAATTTGCCTCCCTCAACTATTGTGGGTAGCTGTGCTAAAAAAAAAACTATTGGAGGTAGCGCAATTTTCACCCTTAACTATAAAACCGGGTATCCACAGTCCCTTCAATTGTATGGGTGGGTGCAAATCGACTCCTCGGGCGGTTTTGAGAGCGGATTTGTCCTACGTGGCACAGTGGGGCCCACATGTCAGTGCCACGTCATTTTTTTTCTTTTCTTTTTTCCCTCTCTTCTTCTCTCTCCCCGACGGCACACCTTTCCTCGCGCGTCGCCACCCCTCCCCGCGCCGCCTCGCCCGGCAGTCTCTCCCCGCGCCGGCAGTCTCTCGGCAGGCTGGGCCGGGGGCCAGCACGCGCACGCGCACAACGCGCCCGCCACAGCGTCGGCGGCGGCCGCCTCCCCACCGCTGTGCAGGCACACGCCGTCGTCAGCGACGCTCGATCTCCTCATCCTGCTGCTCGTGGTCCTGCCGCTCGCCTTCCTGGTCGCCTCCTCGCTCGCGCACGTCTCCCGCTCGCTCGCCCCGCTGCTCTACTCCCCGCCCGTCGAGGCCGCGCTCGCCTCCGCCGCCGCGGCGCTCCCCTACCTCGTCGCGTCTACCGTGATCGCGGCCGCTGCGCTCCTCTCCTGCCTCCGCCTCCCGCGCCGCAAGTGCCGCAACCCGCGCTGCCGGGGCCTGCGGAAGGCGCTCGAGTTCGACGTCTAGCTGCAGACCAAGGAGGTCGTGCGCACCGGTGCCGGGAGCACCATCGGAGGCGCTGACGCAGCCATGTGGCGCGAGATCGAGGCGCTGCCGTGGAAGGGTGGTCAGGCAGGGAACAACCCCAACTACGAGTGCCTCCGTGCCGAGCTCCACCGGATGGCGCCGCCCAACGGCCGCGCCGGACGACGTGCTGCCGACGGCACGGCGCTGCGGGCGGGATGGTTAGAGCGGCGCGAGGAGGGGCAGCGGCGCGTGGTTGGTGGTGGAGGTGGCGGTGCACGAGGAAGAAAGACGGCGTGTCGTTGGGGAGAAAGAGGAGAAGAGCGGGAAAAAAAAAAGAAAAGAAAAAGAAAAATGGCGTGGCACCTGACATGTGGGTCCTACTGTGCCACGTAGGACAAAATCGCTCTCAATACCGCCCGAGGAGTCGATTTGCACCCACCCATACAATTGAGAGACTTTAGATACCCGGTTTTATAGTTGAGGGTGAACATTGCGCTAACCCCAATAGTTGAGGGAGGCAAATTAGACTTGTCTCTTTTTTGTTCTTTTGGTCATCGACAGTGTCAAAGATTTGCCGGTACGTACCCTGGATGATCGACAAGTACGCCACGTGAACCCCAAAATGTAAAACACGAAGAAATGTTTAGATGCATGGATCGAGGATTTGCAAGAGATTCTCGAGATCAAAAATTGGGAAAAAAAAAGGTCTCTAGCTATATGACCAACGACGACGACGACTCCATGAAGCCACTAGCCACGCACGCCACCATCGATGAATTACTTGCCGCTCCATGGAGACGGAAGGTGCACACTAGAAATTTGAACGTTAGGATCATTTGACGTTACAGGGCATTACGAGCTTTAGGGTACCCCACATGCATGGACCATTAGGTGCAGTGCTCTACTAATTAATCTCGTCACAATGGGGTGCGTTTGTTCATTTGTTGGCGAGGCAGGTGCTTAATGATTCAACGTCAAGCACCTCGATCGTGAAACACATGGTCGTGCTCCTTGCCTTGGGCCCGTTGGCCGTGATGACTGATGGATGATTCATTGGACAGACACGATGCTAGTATAGTAGGACCGCAGGACTTGACTTGCTAGCTGCAGCATGCAGTACGTCCATGTGACTACACTAGTGCTGTGGACGTACTACTGCCTGATGGATGATCCAATTTACACATGGTGACGGATAACAGTTCACTAAATAAATCCCACAACATATAGTAGCTAGTTTTATAAGTGCGTACGTGCGAGCACTGATTAACACATGCCCATAGAGTAGTTTCCTTTTCTTTTTAGATTTGCAAAGGCTTCATAACCGATTTCAGCATATTAACCGTAACAAGTCGTCATCACCTAAAATTTATATTGGCAAACCACGACAACAGTACATGGGGATAATTAATAGAGATAGGGAAACACACACACAAACAACAAAGAGTACAACTCCCTCAGTAAGCCAAGCCTCACAGCCATGGCAGTAGCTAGAGAAGGGAGTCAGATCGACAAAGGTACCCTTAATTATGGGCTTATTCAAACAGACAGATCTACTGCGAACCACGTCGGGCAACAACAAGCATTTGCTCGATACGTAATGGTACGTATCAATTTGATTTAGACCGTGTAAGTGCCGATTGAGTCAAGATATACGCCACAACGGCCATGAAAGCCCACGACAGTGCCATAGCTGGAGAAGGGAGTGCCATTATTCTGCTCACGCCCGAAAGGTCCATATGTAGTGATGTTGGTGACAAACTTAAGTGAACGAACCACAATCTTGTTCTCGTATTCACCTGTTGTCCCTGACACTTCCTTTACAAACTCAGAGGGGCCAAGACAGATCTACATGCCAGACGAATGACCAAAAAAAAAAAGAATATTAGTTATCACGACATGATTGTATAATGCCTTCCAGAATATATATAAATTTTTAAATTTCTCGCTACATAATGGAAGCAAATTGTCAAGGTCTTTTGGCACATAAATATTATTCGTAATAAGGGAAAGACCATTTTACTACCCTCAACTATTACTCTCCTTTTTTTGTATCTCCTTATGTTCAAATTTTATAGGTGACAACATGTAAAATACATTAATATTTTTCTGGACTATCTTTATGGGTCCATCGCAGTAGATAATAATAGTTTAATAGTTGACATATCATAATTCACGACAACTATTGTAAGGAATTTTTTTTTAAAATGAGATTACCCGCCCTCATCCGAGACGGGGGAGTAAGGCATTTTTCTAACATAGAGTATATATTGTATATCTATCTTGAGTCGAAATTTTAAGTTAAAACACAATTTGTATGTGGAGAAACAGAAAAAAGAGAGGATAAAAATCACTACAGGATAAAATGACAGGAGAGAAATAGTTCACGCCGGTGAGTAAATGATCTGAAATATTGATTAGAGGGTTAAGTGGATAAACGGAAATAGTTCCCTCTAGCTAGCTTGATAATGTACTGAAAAAGGTGAGAATATTCTACTCACAGTTTTCTCTTGACCTCCAAAACCACCCCACGGACCGGCGTTGCGCCTCTGGCCAGCTTCGTCGACGTACGAAAATGCTAGCGAGTCGATGACCCAGCCGCTGCAAATGGTGATGCTTTCCAAACGCCGGGGCACCCCGATGACGTCCCTGGGTGAACCTCCGCATCCACCCCACGGTCCATTCGTGGTCGGCTTAGGGTGCGTTTGGATGCCCGAAACGTTTCTGATTCTGAGTAGAATCACCTGGAGCTGCTCCAAACGGTGAAAATTCGAAACGTTTCGCAGGAGAATCACCTTGGAGCGATTCGCAATTTTAGCCTACGAGCGTGAAACAGCAGAAGAGGTGTTCCGCAGTGTTTCGCTCCGATTCTCTTTCTCGATTACTCCTTTGCCCTTCTCTCTGCTCGACCTCGTTCCTCCATCACAGTCGCCGCCTGGAGCCTCACCCGAACTTCAACTTCCAATCAAACCTCAAAAATGGGTTGCTCTTGATCTGTAGATAATTTCCCCTAATTTTCCTCCTTCGATTAGTCGCTGAAAACCCGCAATCAATCGATCCATGCATCCACCTTTCTCTCTCTTCTGTTTCTTTGCGTTGACAGTCGGCGTCGTGAGGAAGAAGATGAGCAGTACGCCTGGTGGGCTGGTGGGCTAGATGGGCCTAGCATTACGACATCTTGGTGGCTGGCTGGGCCTAGCTAGAGAGCCCATCAAATACACTTCTTTTTCTTTTTTCTTTTTAAATTGATTATGACATGTATTTTGCATGACAATTCTTTTGAACTAAAGGGTAAATGAGTCATTTGGATACTCCTCTTCTCTTTGCTGAAACTGAAACCAAACAACTAGCCAAACATTTTCTGAAGTGATTCTGTTTCAAGTTCTGAAACGTTTCTTGGTTGAAACTGAAACGTTTCTGATTCTCGATGAATCTGGAGCCGTACCAAACGCACCCTTACTCTGCGTGTAAGTGCCGATCGAGTTGAGATAGTCGCCGCAATGGCCATGGAAGCCCACGACAGTGCCACAGCTGGAGAAGGGAGTGCCATTGTTCTGCTCACGGCCGAACGGTCCATACGTGCAGATGTTGGTCACAAACTTAAGCGACCGAACCACAACGTACCGGTTGTTCCTGACACTTCCTTTATAAACTCCGCGGGGCCAAGACAGATCTCATGCATGGCGCAAGAACAGATCGAAAGAAAACAGAACCAATGTTGGTTACTTATAGCTAGTGATCGTCGCATGATTGTATAGATTATTCCTGGTATATATATATATATATATATATATAGTAATGCACACCATGCATGTAATGAAAGAGAAAAAGGTTATACATACACACTCACCGTTTTGACGTTGTTGCCTCCGAAACCACCCCACGGACCTGCGGTGTGCCTCTGGCCATCTTGGCTGATGTACGAGAACTCGAGGAGTCGATGACCCAGCCGCTGCGAATGGTAATGCTTTCCAAACGCTGGGGCACCGCGGTCACATCCTTGGCTGCACCTACGTTTGCACCCCATGGCCCATTCCGGTGGGTCGGGCGGGAGTTGCTGCAAAGGCAGTTGTTGGCCATGGCAATTAAGCTTCAGCGAGCAAGCTAGTGGCACGAATTAAGGCAGGAGTTATTAGCTAACTCAGACGCTCAGCGATCGATGTGCCTGGTGCTCGATGTGTGAGAGGAGCGGAGATTATATAGAGCTAGCGGGAGGACCGAGCCCGAGGAACTAGTACGTACTGCTGGTGGGAGTCCCACGATGCGTGTTGCAAGTGTACGTAGATGATTTATTTCAGCTTTTTCAAATTTCTAGATTCTGGATTTTGCAATCACAAAGAACTAGGATTTGAGTTTGGACTCTCCCTTCACATTTTACAACCCATCAATTAATCCATACAAGGCCAGTTTTGCCTAGCTAGGTACCTTACGTACGGAGGCCAAGAATTATTCACTACAGTAATAAACAAAAAAGAAAGCAAGGAACTCTCGCTGGCAAAATTTAAGTTGATGAGTTAGATACATATTCGATTGTGCGTACGTAAGTCATAGTGGACGATGGATCCAGACGACGTTCTAAAAATGAAGTTTTTTTTTTAGACGTTCTAAAAATGAAGATGGCACTGCTGAAGCATCCAAACACGAAGATTTTTTTTTTAAAAAAAAGGACCGAGAAGAATGAGTTATCTCATGATCAAAATGGAGGCACGGCGCTCCTGAAGATGCCTTCTTGGCCCTCATCAGGCACATTAATGCTGTAGATCTTCATTCACAGCACCCACTGGTACCCAAGTCAAGTCTTTGGAGGCTAGCCATTGGCGCCATTTCACCCTGCTACTCGCAGTGATCGTCATCACGGATCGCCCTACCCAAGTCAAGTCTTTGGAGGCGCCCATTCGCCAGCTCGATCCCCGCATTGATCGTCGCTTTGATGGCATGCATGCCTGCTGCAGCCATCTTGGATCTATCTATGCTTGATACCTACGTACGTCATGGTAACGACGTCATCACTAGTGCATCACCATGTTGGTCATGGCTACCTACGTCATTCATAGTACGTCCGTCCATCAATTCCTCCCGCTGGGCGACAAGCATGCATCGTCCTCTCTCTTGTGGATCATCGATCGTTGCCAGCTGGTGAAGCAAGAACACCACAATCTTCTATCCCATGAAAGCGGCTCATAAATTAGTCGTCGACATTTCAAACAACATGCTAAATGTATACACAGTCCGTTCCTTGATGATTGTCATTTTAGCATTTTCAAGTTTTATCAAAATAATTAGTATTTTCACTTTTCAATGTATCTTTTCTTGAGATATCTCTCTACCATCCTCCTTCCTTATGCATCTATGTTTTCCACATTCCCTTGATTCCCGTGTCTATAGTTAAAACGTCAAGTAAATTAGGACACAGAGAGTAGTATAGAATTTGTCGGTGTCAAATTTTTGCTCGCGGAATTTGCTCACAGTCTTCTTGTTTCGCTGTTTCGACTTCTCCACTGCTTGATTTGGATCGTGCCTGCTTTGATCAATGGGCTCGCTTGTCTATGTTTTCTTTTGTTTTGTCCCACCAATGAGTCGGTCTGTTTATTTATATTCTCCTCTTTTTTTGTAATTGCTAAAATATGTTATTTCAGTGATTTTTTAGGAACCTGATACTTTATTATTCATCTCGAGAGTATGAGACCATAGAGCTAAGTATCAAACATGTCTAGCCGATGTGCATCGACATTGCTGACCCTTCCTTCATGCACGAACTCTACCATTTCCAAGTTTGACCACACACAGATTATCACACGCCAGACTGAATTTCCGTAGCAGCACATCAGCAACCAAGGCCATGCCTTCCCTCATTGCCAACACCTCCATCGTTTCGGCTTAATACGTTCATCCCTTCGACCACAACAGCCGAGGAACCCAGAAACAAATTGGAAGTGCCGAGTGCAATTGCTGCAGTTGAGGCTTTCCATTATTCTTGGAAATAGCTACATCAACATAAATTTTCATGAAACCAGTTGGGAGGAGCCTACCAACAGCTGATGTATCACCTGTTGGCCTGAGGATCCCGGCTCCATCTTCTTCTCTGACATTTCAGTGAATTTCTAGCAATGGTGCGTTAAATCACTATGCCTTCTTAGGCTTTCGATTTGCTTCTGGCCTAGTTCTTGCATTAAATCAGTCGCACATTTTTGTACTTCTCTTTTGAAACAAGACAGATTCTCGCATGCATATTTTCCTATGTCGGTTTGCGGAATGGGTTCTTATGGCTCCTTCCTAAGCCAGACAACGGACAAGAGAAAGGGAACCTTGCGCCAGTCATAGAGGTTTTAATTCCATGGCCACGCATCTTGCAGGGGGGATTCGAACCCACCCCCCCCTCCCGGAGGGGCTTCCTCCGGTTTGAAGAAGTAGGTGGCTAGCACTAACGCATGTTATCCCTTGTTGTTCTAAAGGAAATCTTCCGCAAAGAAGTTCTATTGCCCATTTTAGTCAAATGTCTTTTTGCCAGCTGTATACCTAGTCCCATTGAAGTAGTTCAAGTAGGGATTTTAGGCTAGCCGGCTTTCAATGCAAAGAAAAGATGTATTGATAATCTATAGCATATTCCCGAATACTGAAAGATTCCATTAGCCCCTACTCTGTCGGACATAGTTAATGGTGTTAATCAATTGGTGAAAGGCGTGTATGCCCTTTCACTGCACCATTGCCATTGTTTCCTATATGAAGCCTATATTTAATTTTGACTGGAGTTATGACAACAATTTGATAAATCTATGCAGCAAACATTGATTTCATTTTGTATAGAAATTGTTTTTTTCTTGAAATGTGAGGTATTGACTCAATTTTATTCAAGATAAAAAGGCATAGTGAAGGACCGAGAAGGCGACCAGAGGGGGGGTGAATGGGAGCCGATAAAAATTCTTGCAAAGAATTCGGCCTATGTCCCAATTACAACCCGACGCACAAAATAAATAACTAACAAAAGATAATGCTACTGTGCTAACAGAACTACTGGACAAGCATAGAAGTTAATTAAGCTAAACAATTACCTGAGCATACAGTCGGTTCATTAATTTATTTATTTTTTAAAGCTAACAGGAACTACTAACAAGTACTAATGATAAAGCAGAAAGAAAAGCTAAAACAAGTCTGCTCGTGAGAGGGAACAGGTAAAAGATTTCTACAGCATACTACTACAAGGAGGGGAAAAGAAGATTTACTGTTAGAGTCATAAAAAGACAAGGCAACATGATTATGATAAGTGCTAACACTGGTAACTCATCGGCATCAGACAAGGAAAGCAGTGCTAGGGCGACAGACTATTTCTACTGCTACAAACTCACTAGTAAACAAAGATGGGATTAGAGACTAAGTTAACTGAGATTCGCAAACATGTAACAAGGGCAGGCAGATATTGCAACTAAAAACAAGATTAACCCGCAGGCATCATCTTAACAGCCACACAGCATCAAATTTACCACCTGTTCCTCACGGAGTGGATCAACGAACTGAACTTCTTCTGCTGAAATCCAAAGCCTGAACTTGCTGTTGTTCTCTTATACCTGCACACACAGAACACTACAGAGACAAGCATCCATCGAGATTACAGAGCACCAGGTCCTGTCGCTCACAAATCAACCAGAAAATCCTCGCGCAAAAGCAGGACAGAGGCAAATCGAAAAGCGGGCCTGAGAAAACAAATCAAGAACCAGAACCAATTGCTTGACTCACAGATCGACCTGTCACCCGAAAACTCTGAGCAAAGCAGGACAAGATCAGAGAACCGCCACAAGAAAAGAAATCCCAGGCACAAAAACAGACACAGCTAGCAGACAGACTCAAATCTCGGAAGGGAAACTGAACAGCATAGAAAATAAATTCGTTTCTCCATTGAAGTAGGATGAGGTTCACAGCCTATACAGGCAGATGGCGCCGCCCTCCCTCCCTCATTTGTTTGATTAGAACACGAATTTCTCAGAAATTTCTCTCAATCCCTAACCCTCTCTTCTCTCTACCTCACTCTAGATCTCCGCGTGAACAGGAGGTGGGGAAAGGGCAGACCACACGCCCCAGCCCTTCTCTCCCCCTTATCTACTCTATTTTCTTTCCCAAAATACCCTTTAGACATAATACATTCCTACCTACCTACCTACAGGGGTAAAACCGTCCAACTATTTCTCCTTCGCCCGAACGCCATCGGACCCTTCACACCGTAGCTTCACCTCGAAGCCACCTCCACGATGGTGCCACATGCACCTCCATCCGTCGCCGCCGGTTTTGAGGCCTAAACCGGGAAACCGCCTTGCACGCTTCTCAAAGCGCGACTTCCACCGCCGGTTTTGAGGCCCAAACCGGGAAACCGTCCACCGCCGGTTTTGAGGCATAAACCGTGAAACCACCCCCACCGTTTTGAGGCTCAAACGGGGAACCGTCGCCACCGGTTTTGAGGCCAAACCGGGAAACCGTCGACCACCGGTTTTGAGGCCAAACCGGGAAACCGTCGACCACCGGTTTTGAGGCAAAACCGGGAAACCATCACCACCGGTTTTGTGGCCAAACCGGGAAACCATCCCGATGTCGACATGTGTCACCTCGTCCCGCGAACCTCGCCGTCAAGTCTCCTCGGTCCCAGCCCGTCGGGACCCTTCACTTGCACCGGCCTCCCGTTCGCCTTGACTTGGTCAACCCGCCGTCTTCATCGCCTCCACGGTTTTGAGGCCAAACCGCGAAACCCTCCTTCTTCGCCTACACATCATTAGACAAGCAAACACATTTTTCCTTCTCCGCCAATCAACCGTATTGTCAATTACTCATCATCATCGAACCATGGCACATCTCAACATGGTTCTTCAATCTCCCCCTTGATGAGTACATTGACAACAACACCAATCACAAGAATTCGAAGTTTGAAATGCGAAACCAAGAAAGCTAACTAGATGGTCCAAAACCCAAAAAAAATAAAAGCAAATGACCATCAAGTAGCAAAGGATCACAAAAGCCAAGAGTTGGTAAGGAAAGCGGCACAAAGTCGCAAAGATCACAAAAGACTCAAGAAAAAGTCGAACTTGATGACTTGATGAGATGCTCCCCCTTAAATTATTATACTACTCATGCAATGCAAAATATGTTCTCTAGGAGTCATTTTCTTAACATTTCGGATTTTGACATTGTTGTGCATGACTTCCCATGAGATCTCTCCCCCTTTGGCAATGAACTCATCAAGAATACAAGAGAGCCAAAAAATGCAATGCATGAGGTGGGAATCCTACCAAGCTTCATCAATCATGTCAACAAGCATTTATCATTGCTATGAACAAGCATAGAACCTTGAAGTGTAAAAGCATGAGCTCACAAATGCACGAAGGCCATAATAGAGAGCATAGCACAAAAGCAAAGAGCTAGACAAGCTAAGCATGAAGATTGAATTGAGCAAGATAGATTCAAATTTGCTATATCATGAAAAGCATGGTCACCACATGTATGATCATCCCTATCCAAGGCAAAACAAGTATTAAGTGAATCCATGAAAACTAGCAAGTGTCAATCTCAACTCAAGCAACAAACATTCGGAAAGATGTGTTTTGACAAACGCTCATATATGCAACAAAGACTCAATTTGATCAAGTGAAGATTGCAAGCTTTTGCTTGTCTTTTATTTTTCATCCTCAAGTAACCTCTTATCCAAGCGGAGGGTCGCACGACTGGTTACGGCAAACACCCCGAGGCTTCAAGGCACCGTATTGGATTTTTAGCATTTTGCACAAAAGATCAAATTGATTTTAGAAATTAAGCACAAGAAGCAAATGAGTATGCCTTTTGGCAAAAGGACATTTGTCCCCCAAAGTCCCATCATGAGCTAAACATTTGCCAAAATCCATCCCCCAAACAGTAAGTTGCCGAAATCAAGACATTTTCTAATACTAGCCTTAAAACAAGTCTTGACAAGGATAAAAACAAGCATACACATGGTGAACAAACATAGGCATGCATAGATCATAAGCTCACAAAGCCAATTTTCATCTCAAAGTTTAGCTAGCTTGCTCGAATGAAACTATGCCATACTATCTAAAAGAGCCTAAGTTTAAAAGCTTGCTACTAACAATCACACAACTTAGCTCAATCTCAATCATAGCAACAATAAATACAAGGAGACATAAAGGTTGAAGTTTCTTCTAAAGATGCATATTATACATAATGCTTATCTTACAATGCAATGCAAATGCGAGAAATAAGATACATATGTACAAAGAAGCCAACTCCCCCTCAACAATGCCATAAGGATAGCAAACACCAAGTTCCCCTCGAAGAAATGCAAAGCGCTCGGCGTCTAGGGGCTTGATGAGGATATCGGCTAATTGGTTGTGGGTATCAATGTATGTAAGCTCGATGTCCCCCTTGGCAACATGATCTCTCAAGAAGTGGTATCTCACCTCTATGTGTTTGACTCTCCCATGTAGGATTGGGTCTTTGGATAAGCATATGGCACTAGTGTTGTCACAAAAAAGTGGAACACTCTTGTAGGTTAACCCATAGTCCCTCAAAGTGAAAGTCATCCATAAGATTTGGGATAAGCAACTAGCAGCAGCAACATACTCAGCTTCGGTTGTGGATTGGGCTACGTCAGATTGCTTGCGAGAAGACCAACAAACAAGAGAAGACCCAAGAAAATGGCAAGTACCCGAAGTGCTCTTCCGATCAACTCGACACCCAGCAAAATCCGCATCCGAATAACCACAAAGAGAAAGTGTAGATGATGTAGAGTACCAAATGCCGAATTCAAGGGTGTACTTGAGATACCTGAAGATTCGCTTCACCGCTTGACGATGAGACTCCCTTGGTGAAGATTGGAAGCGAGCACAAAGACACACTGCGAAGTGTATGTCGGGCCTTGTAGCCGTGAGGTACAAGAGGGAGCCGATCATGCTCCGGTACTCCCGCTGGTCCACCGCTTCACCATCAAGATCCGGATCGAGCACGGTGGAGTGGCCATCGGAGTCGACATGGGCTTGGCATCCGACATGTCGAACTTCTTCATCAAGTCCTTCGTGTACTTAGCTTGATGAATGAAGGTACCCTGCTTGCATTGCTTAATTTGAAGACCAAGGAAGTAAGTCAGCTCGCCCATCATGGACATCATGAACTCATTCTCCATCATTGCCTGAAACTTAGACACAAGAGCATGAGATGAACCACCAAAGATGATATCATCCACGTATATCTGAACCAAAAGAAAGTCAGTGCCATGCTTGAGGGTAAACAAGGTTTTGTCCACACACCCCATCTCAAACCCGCGCTCTAGCAAGAAGGTTTTCAGCCTAGCATACCAAGCCCTGGGTGCTTGCTTTAGCCCGTACAAAGCCTTCTGAAGCTTGTACACTCGGTTTGGGTACTTGGGATTTTCAAAGCCTGGGGGTTGCCTGACATAAACCTCTTCCTCTATGTAGCCGTTTAGGAAAGAGCTTTTGACATCCATTTGGTAAAGCTTGAAGCCCTTAGACGCGGCAAAGGCTAACAAGATTCTAATGGCTTCTAGACGCGCTACAGGAGCAAAGGTTTCCCCAAAGTCTAAGCCCTCAACCTGGCTAAACCCCTGAGACACAAGCCTAGCTTTGTTTCTCACAACTAGACCATCCTCACCCTGCTTGTTCTTGAACACCCACTTGGTTCCTATCACATTGACATTGGGAGGAGGCTCAACAAGGGTCCAGACTTTGTTTCTCTCAAAGTTTTCTAGCTCCTCATGCATGGCATTGACCCAATCGGAATCAGAAAGAGCGTGTCCAACATCTCGAGGTTCAAAGGAGGCAACAAAAGCAGAATTTGTAAAGCATGCGAGATGGGCAGACCTCGACCTTGTTGTCCTTTCATTTAGATTACCGATCATTTGGTGGGGAGGATGTCGACTTTGGATGTGTCGAGGGGCCTCTCTCTCGGAGCGTCCCTCCCCCTCAACAACAGCTGGGGCTTGCTCGACGACGGCTGGAACTGGATCGACGGCCGCCGAAGAGGATGTAGATGCTACGGGACCCTCTGCTTGAACTGTGGAAGCAGGGACCGGCTCAGGAGCAGGCGAAGTAGTAGGAAGTAGTGGTTCATCCTCATCTTCACCTGGAGCCGGTAGATCACCGTCTACAAAGATGCTCTCTTCCATTTCCCTGTCACCTGCACACTCAACAACACCACTTGTACAAGGCATAGATTCATCAAAGGTTACATCGCAGGACTCCACGATGGTGTTAGTTTCCAAGTTCAAAACCCTATAAGCATGACCATGTGGGGTGTAACCAAGAAAAATGCCATCGGAAGATCTTGACTCAAACTTATCCAAATTGCCACGCTTGAGAATAAAGCACTTGCAACCAAAAGCACGCAAATGAGAAACACTTGGCTTCCTCCCAAAACGTAGCTCATAAGAAGTCACATTAAGAATTGAGCGCAAGAAAACCCGATTAGAAACATAGCAAGCGGTGCTAATGGCTTCAGCCCAGAACCGCCTCGGAGTCCTATGCTCATCAAGCATCGTCCGGGCCATCTCAACAAGGGTTCTGTTCTTTCTTTCAACTATGCCATTTTGCTGAGGAACACGAGGTGCAGAGAATTGGTGCTCAAGACCATTCTCAAGACAGAAAGCACTGAACGAGGAGTTCTTGAACTCGGTGCCATTATCACTGCGGATAGCTCGTAATGCACCAGGGAGTTCCTTGAACAACCTCAAAGCCAAGCTCCGAAAGTGATGAAACACTTCATCCTTGCTCTCAAGAAAGAAGACCCAAGAATAGCGAGAAAAATCGTCAACGACCACAAGAACATACCACTTCCCACCAGCTGAACGAACCCGAGCAGGACCAACAGTGTCCATGTGAAGCAATTGCCCAGGCTGCTCAGTCATCACCAAATTGATTGGTGGATGAGAAGCGGCAACCATCTTTCCATGACGACAAGGTGCACAAACAAGGTTTTCTCAAATTTGAGCTTAGGCAATCCTCGGATAAGACCTAGGCCACTTAAGCGACACAACAAGTCAAAGCTCATGTGACCTAGTCTCCTATGCCATGTCCAAAGCTCAGAAGAGGGTTGAGCAAACAAACACTTGTGAGAACCAGAGGAAGAAACAAAATCAGCTCGAAAAACTCTGTCAATCCGAGAAATATTGCAAATCAAAGCACCAGTCGAATCAACAACACGAGATGCATTCCTCTTAAAAATCACTTCATTGCCATCATCCAACAATTGAGAAACAGAAAGCAGATTGTACTTGAGATGCTCTACTAGGGCTACTTCCTTGAGAGTGAAGGAGTCATTTACCTTGACAGCGCCAATTGCTTTTACTCTACCCTTTTTGTTGTCCCCGAATGTCACATAGTCAATTTGCTTCACGGGGGTGAGGCTGGAGAACCATCTAGTATCACCGGTCATATGGCGCGAACAACCGGAGTCCATCAACCACTTGTCCTCCAGGCCTCCATCAGCTACCTACATAGAACGTGAAGAAAAGATCGAGGGCTCAGTGCTGGGGTTAGAGAGATAAGCTTTAGGAATCCAGCACCTAACCACACGACCTGCAGAAGTAAAAACAGTTCTATGCACTTGATCATTGGAACGCACGGGACGAGTACCACGATAGGGACGACGTGGATCGTCAAAGCGTCTAGACTCACTCCTCATGTAACGGGGATACAAGTCATACGAAGGATGACCATATCCACGCTGCGGATGGACACCACGAAAGAGAAAACGTGGCCCATCAAAGCGTCGCGACTCAGATCCTCTGTTTCGTGAACCAAAGTCATAGCGATGACCAAGTCCACTGTAAGCACGAGAAGGGATGTGAGGCGGATAGTCAACATAAGAATGATAGACTGCATTCCTAGCTAACTCAGCTTGCCTCCTTTCAATTCTCTTCCTTCTAAAACAAAACTCATCTAAATGACCATCCCTACCACAAAACATGCAAGTAAACACATTCCTGGGTTTTGGTTTTGATTGTGTAGGTGGTTTGGATTGTTGCTTTTGTTTCTTGACCTCTCTTGGGTTAAAGGATGGCTTTGGGTTTGATGGGTAGTAGGTGTCGGTGGGTTTAAGTTTCTCACTCTCATCTTGGAGGTTGGAGCTTGGTACAAACTTACCCACATTTTCACTCTCCTTCTCACACCTCTCATAACCCAAACCCAAGTTGTATCCTTGAGTTGAACCTTCCTTAACCCTCAGCAAGTCACTCTCAATTCTCTTTTCACTCTCCTTGGTTCTTGTGAGGCGAGTGGTGAGGTACTCAACTTCCTGGGATAACTTAGGTTCTCATCCTTGGTGGCAACAAGATCACTCTTCAGAGAAACACACACAACACATGGTGGTGGTGTAGCACGAGAACCACTTAGCAATTTTGCCTCTAACTCTTTGACTTTGGACAATTGACTATCCAAGTCCTGTGTGAGCTTAGGGCAAGTCTTGCAAGCACCCAAGAGTGGAGGTCGAGCCTTGAGCTCCTCTAACTCTTTCAAAGCACTCTCAAGCTGACCGGCAACTTGAGCATGCACATCTTTCAAAGAGACTAGATCATTCATGACAACACCACAAGACTCACACTCTAGCACCCTATCCTCATCAACACGAGACTTGAGAAAAGCAAGATCAACATTGGTACTTTCAAGCTCAGACTTTAGCTTGCGATTCTTGCGCACAGCCTCAACTAACTTCTTATCTTGCTCAAACAAGGCATTACGCAAGTAATCATTTCGAAAGATGAGCTCCTCACGAGTTTGTGATACCTTGCTTGTCTCAGAGTCGGAGTCGGAGTAGGGATCATCTTTTGCCATGAAGCAGAGCCCGGTGAAGTCGGAAGTCTTCTTCTTGTCCTTTGGCTTCTCCGGCTTCTCCATCTCCTCCTCAGCGCTTGAGATGTCGTCGCCCGTAGAGTAGTCGACGTCGCTGAGGGAAGCCACGAGTGCCCTTGCGAACACCTTCGCCATCTTCTTCTTAGTGCTCTTGCCCTTCTTGGAGAAGTAGTTCTTCTTCTTGGGTTCTTCCTCTTGGCGGTCGGTGTAGTCGAACTTTTTCTTCCGCTTGGGGCAGTCGGCGATGAAGTGACGAGGATCGCCGCACTCGTAACAGCTACGGGAATCACCAGCTCTCTTATCTCTTCTGTTGTTGAAGGAGCGCTTGAACTTCCTGATCAGCAAGGCAAGATCCTCCTCCGGAAGGGACTCCACCTGTTCATCTGAAGCTGCAACCAAAGAAGAAAGAGCAAACTCCAAAGTAGATTTGTGAGAGGGGTTAGTCCCATAAGATGCATTACCATGAGAGTCAGTCATCAAGGCCATACTAGTGGATGCATTGTGGTTCAGACGTGACTTCCTAGAGAGCTCGTGAGACTTGAGCTTGCTATAGAGCTGCTCGCAGGTGAGTGTGCCAAAGTCGGAGGATTCCTCCAGTGCGGAGATCTTCACACCCCAAGTGTTCTCATCTAGTGAGTAAAGCAATTGCTTAGCACGCTCATTGTCAGTGTAAACAAGATTACCACAAGCTCTGAGATGACACACTATGGACTCGAATCTAGCAAACGTAGCATCTAGTGACTCGCCAGGCAGCTGTGCAAAGGTCTGGTACTGCCTGTTGTACGAATCTCTACGCATGGTCTTAACTTGGTTAGTGCCTTCATGATAGGAGCAAAGCGTCTCCCATATGGCATGCGCAGTCTTAAGGTGAGCAATGCGATCGTACTCCTTTCTACCGATGGCGGAAAGCAAGATGTTAACAGCTTTAGAATTGTTATCGAATTGAGCGATCGCACCTTGCTGCGCCGTCTCCATGGTCTCCGGAATCTCGTAGTCGGTTTGCACAATGGTCCATATCCCAATGCCCTGACTCATGAGATAGGCTTGAGTGCGAGACTTCCAATAGGGAAAATCTTCCCCATCGAAGACCAAGAGCTTGATCGCACCTTTCTCCATGTCGCCTTCGGATCACAAAGCCGGTTAAGCTCAACACATGATCAAACCGGCTCTGATACCAATTGAAGGACCGAGAAGGCGACCAGAGGGGGGGTGAATGGGAGCCGATAAAAATTCTTGCAAAGAATTCGGCCTATGTCCCAATTACAACCCGACGCACAAAATAAATAACTAACAAAAAGATAATGCTACTGTGCTAACAGAACTACTGGACAAGCATAGAAGTTAATTAAGCTAAACAATTACCTGAGCATACAGTCGGTTCATTAATTTATTTATTTTTTAAAGCTAACAGGAACTACTAACAAGTACTAATGATAAAGCAGAAAGAAAAGCTAAAACAAGTCTGCTCGTGAGAGGGAACAGGTAAAAGATTTCTACAGCATACTACTACAAGGAGGGGAAAAGAAGATTTACTGTTAGAGTCATAAAAAGACAAGGCAACATGATTATGATAAGTGCTAACACTGGTAACTCATCGGCATCAGACAAGGAAAGCAGTGCTAGGGCGACAGACTATTTCTACTGCTACAAACTCACTAGTAAACAAAGATGGGATTAGAGACTAAGTTAACTGAGATTCGCAAACATGTAACAAGGGCAGGCAGATATTGCAACTAAAAACAAGATTAACCCGCAGGCATCATCTTAACAGCCACACAACATCAAATTTACCACCTGTTCCTCACGGAGTGGATCAACGAACTGAACTTCTTCTGCTGAAATCCAAAGCCTGAACTTGCTGTTGTTCTCTTATACCTGCACACACAGAACACTACAGAGACAAGCATCCATCGAGATTACAGAGCACCAGGTCCTGTCGCTCACAAATCAGCCAGAAAATCCTCGCGCAAAAGCAGGACAGAGGCAAATCGAAAAGCGGGCCTGAGAAAACAAATCAAGAACCAGAACCAATTGCTTGACTCACAGATCGACCTGTCACCCGAAAACTCTGAGCAAAGCAGGACAAGATCAGAGAACCGCCACAAAGAAAAGAAATCCCAGGCACAAGAACAAGGCACAGCTAGCAGACAGACTCAAATCTCGGAAGGGAAACTGAACAGCCATAGAAAATAAATTCGTTTCTCCATTGAAGTAGGATGAGGTTCACAGCCTATACAGGCAGATGGCGCCGCCCTCCCTCCCTCATTTGTTTGATTAGAACACGAATTTCTCAGAAATTTCTCTCAATCCCTAGCCCTCTCTTCTCTCTACCTCACTCTGGATCTCCACGTGAACAGGAGGTGGGGAAAGGGCAGACAGCACGCCCCAGCCCTTCTCTCCCCCTTATCTACTCTATTTTCTTTCCCAAAATACCCTTTAGACATAATACATTCCTACCTACCACTAGGGGTAAAACCGTCCAACTATTTCTCCTTCGCCCGAACGCCATCGGACCCTTCACACCGTAGCTTCACCTCGAAGCCACCTCCACGATGGTGCCACATGCACCTCCATCCGTCGCCGCCGGTTTTGAGGCCTAAACCGGGAAACCGCCTTGCACGCTTCTCAAAGCGCGACTTCCACCACCGGTTTTGAGGCCCAAACCGGGAAACCGTCCACCGCCGGTTTTGAGGCATAAACCGGGAAACCACCCACCACCGGTTTTGAGGCTCAAACCGGGAAACCGTCGCCACCGGTTTTGAGGCCAAACCGGGAAACCGTCGACCACCGGTTTTGAGGCCAAACCGGGAAACCGTCGACCACCGGTTTTGAGGCAAAACCGGGAAACCATCACCACCGGTTTTGTGGCCAAACCGGGAAACCATCCCGATGTCGACATGTGTCACCTCGTCCCGCGAACCTCGCCGTCAAGTCTCCTCGGTCCCAGCCCGTCGGGACCCTTCACTTGCACCGGCCTCCCGTTCGCCTTGACTTGGTCAACCCGCCGTCTTCATCGCCTCCACGGTTTTGAGGCCAAACCGCGAAACCCTCCTTCTTCGCCTACACATCATTAGACAAGCAAACACATTTTTCCTTCTCCGCCAATCAACCGTATTGTCAATTACTCATCATCATCGAACCATGGCACATCTCAACATGGTTCTTCACATAGAAATATCATTATTGCAACCATCACATATAATCTACTCCATCCGTTTCAAAATATATGTAGTCATGGCTATACAACTTATAGCTAGTTATTATAAACTAGCCTTTCAACCCGTGCACATGCACGGGCTAGCAATATTTTTTTAAATTTTTGAAAGAGTTATATTTACAAATTAGCCTATTTAAGAGTTGTCATTTTCTTTCTGTACTGCATCCTATATTTTTCTTCATTGTATACTAACTAATTAATAAGCATGGACGTAGCAGATAGTTCTTCTACTTTGCAATCATCTCTTCATCGTTGCCCCACTTCTAGTTTATTAGTTACTAACTAACCACTTCAATATCAAATAATCATATATATAATCAACCATAGAGTATAGCATCCTATGTAATGTTGCGCATCCCAAACACGGTCATATAAGAACATCCGCAACAAGAGTTGCTAATGCAACATGGTAGCTTGTGCGTTCGTCTTGTTGGCATCTGAAACATGGTCAGACTCACTCACGCATGTAGATATGTGCTCGTTCTACAGTAGGACTCTTCCAGCAAGGACTGAACACAATCATGGACGTATTGTTAGTAACGTAGTGCAAAATGACTCAATTGTTCATGAGATATTAGAACTCGTGTACTGGCTCCAGCTCCATGCATGCAAGCAGAGGCCTAATCTGCTCATACAAAGGTCATGGCAAAATATGGAAGACATGATTAGCCTCAAAATCTCTGCATTTTTTTCTATTCTATTTGAGGACTAAGTGGTTAAGGATGAACTTAAAAATTACAAAAGGATAGTGTAAACATAGATTCCCTTCACTTTTATTTTGTAATGAAAATTACATATATTAGTTTCATGAAATGCAGCAAGCAAGCGTGAGCATGACAATGTATTGAAAATTTTCAAAGGTAACTAAATAAAGCACTTGGACTGTGGCGATCACATTAAAAAGGCAATCAATGAACCTTTTTTTTTGTGGAACAACAAAGGATAAATTCTAGATTAATTTCTTGATTGCCTGATTAAATCCGACAGAACCCAGTTCCTTTGATTACCTGAATACTGTGATGGCAGCGTGAAACTTTACCTCAGTGAGCTAGTACATCTTCCTTCTTCAGCAAGAAAATTCTTCAATCCCATCCAATGTGGCATTGTACTGGTTCAAAAGTCTTAGCTGCTAAACAACATAGAAATAGAAATCCTGAAAACAAATAATCAACGATGACGTTGCACGGGGCTAGCACTTTCATCCCGTGCATTTGCAAATGCACAGGGCTGGCACTTTCATGGTGTGTGTAGATTTTTAGTTGCACTCCATGCTTTTTATAAACAAAGAGCGAGTAAATATTTAATTTTGCTCGATGCTTAGTAGAGAATATTAGATTTTGAGTCCACTGTTATTTCGGACAAAGACAGTGGAGCAAGTCACGTAACAAAATCAATTTGTAAAGGCAAGCAAAACTTAGCCAGATGTTTTGCTTCTTACTTGTCCATAACTTTTCTTGGATTAACTTTCAACGTATGCAGTTGCACAGGCTACCGGTAATTCACAACATCAGTTCCAAGTCAGTTATCAAACTCTCTCTAGCTAGATTGTTTTGTTTGTACTTTGCAATGTTCTACACACTCAAAACTCGTTGAGGGAACTTAAGTAGATCTAGCAATGCATGTGCATACAAAATTGAAGACTTAAATTATCCCCAGATATGACTAAACCATTACCTCTATTTATGAACTCTAACTAAACCCATTATACAGAACTTCATTTTACTGAGATACCTATAGAATCTTCTCAGGAATTAACTCATTCACATGATTTGAGAAAAATATTATGCTCCATACAGACTAAATCGTTTTCACATGCCGAGAAACACCCACAAAAGAATATGATCAAGGTTGATGCATGAGATATGTATAAATACAACTAATAGTTTATATATGTTCTTGTAGACACCGGTGTAAGGTTCTATTTAAAAGAAGATAACAATGTTTGATTTAATAAACCATAGTCACATCAAAATCATTAAAATAAAAAGTTACCTATCTAGGAAAATTAACCTTCCAGCAATCGACTCGATCACCATGCTTTTAACTTAGATATTCAAGTTCAACATGATGTCCTCTCCGCAAGTGTGATTTCTTCTCAGAATGCATACAAAATGCTTCTCTTATAATAAGCCTCCCAGCTATCAAGGACATGAGCCTAAAAGTTTGCTCCTTCTGCTCTCAACATATTATCTTACATGCAAACTCTTCCATCAGATTGTTAAGAGAATTATTTACCTCCTCCACTCTGACATGTATGACATGTGCTTCTTTCGAGATTGTTCATGCAGAGCACGATACGTGAAGCATCTTATATACATTTGGATGAAAAATTGGGTTGACTATCAGGTTACTTGATCAAACTGGCTGCAACAATAACAATTGGGTCTATGTTAGTCCATACATACACTATTCCTTTTTCTTTGTGAAAGTAAAGGTAGCTGTATCTATGTGGCTTGTGGAGAGAGAGAGAGAAAAATTCACATTCGCATCAGATGCATGCATGAATGGATAATAACAGCAAAGGAATTAGAAACACACAATTGTATGCTAACAATAAAAAAAATCCTAATGTGCCAGAAGACTCGGCCAGTACCCTTTGGCGAGAGTGCGGGGTCGATGGTCTTCTTTCTCTTTATATTTTTTCCTATTGTGTCCTCTTCATACATTTTCTTGGCACGTCTTGTCTCTGCCTCTACCTGCTCGTGAACAGCAACAAATTATAAGACAGAACAGCAGGATCTTGCAGTATATTAGAGGCTGGAGGGCATAAGGTAGAAGCTACGTCACAGCACAGCAGTCAGCAGGAGTAGAGCCAACAGCATCGGATCAGGCTTCAACCCAATATATCACGCCTTGAATTGGGCAGCCACATCTTCCTCGCCGCTGCACCTTTCGATTCGCGCAGTCACCGCTAGAACCCTTCTCCAAGTACAGGGATACGACAGTCCTCTGGGTCACCGCCAGAGCCCTCTTCCTGTGTAAATGCATGCGCAAACAGAAATCAGCGTCATAAAGTTAACAAACCAATTTGACAATCGAGAGGAGCTTGTAGATTCTGCACCTTTGCATGTCCGTCTAATCCAGGAAGCTGGACCCCATGTAGATCGGTAGCTACGGTAGCCAAGGTCGACGTCGACCACCGTAGAGACCCTTGACTCGATCGGCGGCAGCTGCATCGTTGGAGTGGCGCAGTCAAAGAACTGGCTTCGAAGGAAGCCTGGACGGAAGCGAAGGCAATGGGACAGAGGCGGCGGCCGTAGCTGTGCGTTGAAGGCAGGGATTGGAAGTTAGGGTATTAGAGAATTGGAAGTTAGGGCGGCCGTAGCTGCGCGTTGGAGGAGTAATGATTGGTGGAGACAATACTATCCATTGATCTCAAAATTAAAGGTCGGATGTTTTGCTTTTTTGTGAGAATTTCTAGGATTTTTCTCCCGATTAACGTGGAGGCCTCAAAAGGAGCCTCCAATTAGTAAATATAAGATTCAACAACTTGGCGTTTATAGAAGAGCTAGCTCATGGTCACTCGAAAAAAAAAACAGCTCATTTTTTTTTGAGGGGGTAAAAAAAACAGCTCATGTTTTTTTAGCGCACTAACCACCATTTATTGATCATCAGTAAGGAGGGAGTTACAAACACCATCAGATGGTGATAACAGCCAAACACGCCGACCCACAACGCTATAAATGGAGCTCCTAGCTAGGTTGTGGGCATCAACGTTTGAAGCTCGATTCTCATGAATAAAATCTACAGCAACAAAACTAACTTTTCTTGATCTAATCTCTCGCACCACCGAGCTCATGTGACGACGACTATAAGGGGGCCTCCTATATGGAGGGCGTCCTATGGTTAACATAAAATAGATCGGCCCAATAGCCCATCAAATCTGAGCATCCCAGCCCAAGCCAGAGCGTCAACATTTTAAAACAGAAGAGTCAATATTTTGTAGTTCTATTTCAACATTTTAAGAAATCAATCAACATTTTGCCGAAAATGTTGACATAGTATATAAAAAATGTTGGCACAGTGCAAATAAAATGTTGATTTAGTACATTCAAAATGTTGACAAAAAATTCGAAATTCAAAAAACTCAAAAAATATTCATATTGGATCTCATTTTGTAGCATTAATTCTAAACAATACGATGGTTCAAACGGATTCGAAAACAAACTTACGGTTTGAGAGAAAAATGTGTTTAAAGTTGAAAACCGTTTTTTTTTCCTCCTCCTCCCACCCACACCAACCAGAAGCTGACACATGGCGGCACCTCAGCTCTTCCTTCTCCACCTGCGCGAATCTGAGCTGTTGGATGAATCTCAAACACTGTTTTATCAAAGATTAACCATAACCCGCCCTACGTATAGGATCCACCGACTATAAGTTACTGGTCGGTAACTCTCATTTGTACTGTACAGAACTTGGGCTTTGCGATAAGAACATTTAAAAAGGTTACTGGGCTCATACTGGTCCTGAAAAAAGGCCTCTTACCTTTTCCTCTAGAAAAAAAAACTTTCGTTCCACTCACGGCCCAGTCACCGACAGTCGATCCAGAGAAGTCGGAAATGTATCTCAAAAAAAAGAAATGAGAAGTCGGAAATCCGCCCGGACTACTACTCGTCGCCGGCGCCTCCGCCGCCGTCGCCGGCGACGCTTCGTGGTGTAGGAGGGCGTCACCGCTTCTGCAGCAACTATGATTAGGTGAGAATACAAGATCCACTGCTTTCTACATCACGTCTAACACACCTTCCGTTCCGGATAAATATCTTTTTGATCCGCATTTTTGGGGAGGTGTTTTGGCTGCTATTGCAATTGCACCTGAAATCGCGTAGAAAGCGGAGGGCATGTGGGCCCGAAGGCCAATGCGTCGGTTTTGATTTGGATGCTGCTCTTGCAAAATAGCGTTCATATCCCTTTGCATTTCTCCAGCAAAGGGATAACCAGAAGAATTGTGAGAAATAAGTCAATTCGATTTGGATTCCAAACTCGACAGGAGGGGAATCAGGGTTTGGATTGTTCAAACTTCCGCAGAAGATTGTCGGCTGCTCTCCAAAACTCTGAGTCCCTTGAGTCGGTGTTTTCACTGTTGGGTCTTAAACAATTGATGAAATGGGCACTGACCTGGCTCATCGCGTAGTGTTTCTATTAGGTCCTTCTGTGGACATTGTGTACAGTATTTGATATTCTATTTCAGGGATGACAACAAGTTGGTTTTCTAATGCTACTGTTAGGTCATGCCTTTTTTAGAAAATTTCTATCTACCGCCGTTCTCTTCATCTGCTTTGTAAGAATGAAACATTATAGCCGCTGAAAAAAAAAAGAACCATGTTCAGTCATGCTTGTTAAATGTAAGAAATCCGGTCTTTGTATTCCTGAAAGACACTTAAGTCCTAGAAATTCTGCGTATGATCTTCCCTACTGAAATATTTTGTTGTATATTGAAATTCTTGACATCACCAAACTTTCTTTGGGTCGCAAGATATTAGTTTCTGCAAATGTGACCAAACTATGTTAGGTAATAGGGAACAGGATAAGAAATTTTCTGCCCATTTAAATGCTGAAAGATTGAATGGAATCACCGACTAAAGTTTCTGGAACCGTTTTTTTGAAATGCAACATATCCATTAATGAGTGAGAAACGTTTAGATGTTCTTATCGACATGTCATAAAAAAATCAGATCTTCTGATCTGGTAACTTGAATATCTCTATGAATAGTTTATTAAAAACCAGCGCTTCACGTAAAGGAAGTTTATTTCTTCGTTATGAATAAATCAATGCGCCATGTCCATTACTTCCTATTCCACTAGCATTTTTTTTTTTCTCGAATGTACTCCACTAGCATTCTTTGTTCACTGCACTTAAAGGTTTAACGTGTGGTTTCTTTTGGTTAGATTTCTCCATCTTTTAATATTTTCTCCATACTATGCATTATACAGAATACATAATTCCAACATGTCTTCTTTATTTCCGTCAAAAGAACATATCTTCTTTTTTGTATCATGCTTTTTCGAACATGAAGAAGCAAAAGGAAACAAAGTTTTAACACCTATCCTTTCAATTTTTTGTCTAATATGAAAGCTGTAAGTAACAGAGTAGGAATGGTGGGATCTAGGTGATCTGAGCAGTAGAAAAAAACCCTATGCTTAATTATTTGCATGTCATTTTCATGCAAGCTCCAAATCACAGACCACTTATCACCACCTTTTATTTTCCTTATCACTCTCGTTAATTTTATTTATTCCTTGATTATTGCTTGCGTGCATAAACGGCAACATCTTTCTAGTTGTCAATATGATTTAACTTCCTTTTATTAAAGTCTAACGCTAATCATCTTCTTAATTTATTAAAGACGGAATGATAGATCTCTGTCTCTCTCTCTCTCTCTCTCTCTCTCTCTCTCTCTCTCGCACTAAACCTGTCATCCATTTAGGTTAATCATATGTACTGATACCTCTACAGCATTTTGATAGGCTTTTGGGCCAGAAGCATGCTGATTGTAGTGTATCCCATTATAGGATTTTTTTTTTTTTTTTGCGGGGCATTATAGGCAAGGTTCACCAAAACGACAGTAACAGGTTCGGTTTTTACGGTTTTTCATCGGTTTGATCGGTTTGCACTGGTTACCGACCGGTAACCGGTTCGGTCGGCTCGGTCAGTAAGGAAAACCCTGATTATAGGATTTTCTTGTGGCTGTTGTTACTGACCTGTTTCATTACTAACTACATACTAGGTTCATGGGTGCACCAAGATCTCTACGAGATCCGAACTTTGAAATAAACGCTGTTCCTACTCTCTAGATTTCAATATAACACGTGGCCTTGTCTCTGCTCTACTTTATCTGCTTCTGCATTATTTAAATCATATTGAAAATCATATCATGGTTTCCGTGGCCTGTATTACTGGAGGATTTCTTATTTACTCTCTTTTTCGTTCCTATGTTTCCATAAACAGTTTGAAATGACAGTTCAGATATGGTCATGAGCAGTTTAAATAAAACATTTTGATATTTTTAATACGCATGACACGAAGCTCAATTTCGGAGAAATCAACCCATATCCCTGTGTTCGTTTTTGGATCTTTCATATTCGGACTGGTATACTGCTGTGTTTTTAGCAAGGGGAATTGGTCCATTTTGAGTGGTATGTTTCCAATGACACTTGGCAAGAGATTATAACTCATATGTAAGATAAATATGTCATATTACTTGTTTTGTGAACATACCTGCATTGGCAAAGACTAAAATGCAACTCTTCTAGTGACAACACTCTTCATCACTTATCCAGCATCATATAGTTGGTGACTTTTCTGTATCTCCAAGTGATCCCTTAGAATCTCATCATATTCACAATCTGTCTTCATCCAAACTCAGAATGTATAATTGTTTAGCATGTGAACTTCTCATCAATATAACAATGTTTAGACCCAATTGCGCTGTTACTTGATGGAGTAGTACCGGAGGATATCAACACCTATATCAATGTATTGTTCATATAAAACGCCCTTGTATTGCACAATATGAAAGGAACTGATACAAGCTATTTCACACACTACACAAGATACATCATGAGCATATTGTAGTATTACAGTAGAACCAAATCCCAAAATCCATACTATTGCAAATGTAGCTATGAAGTACTGCCAATTTGGTAGGTTGATATGTTGGTTTAACCGGACCTATATCTAGGCGTATAGCTTCAGTTTTCAATAGCAAGGGCACTAATTTCCATAACCAAACTGTGGAGACATCCTGATTTCATCATCTTCCATCTTCCAGGATAACTCAGGGCATTTGTAATCCCAAATGGCAGTTGTCAGGGGAGGGCAGGGGAGGCTACCGTATGCATTCTCTTTTGGGTCATCAATGCCCAGCATGGCAGGATCCTGCGGTGCCTCGATCTCCTTCCATATCTGATCCATGGGATATCCATCTTTGACGCTCTGAGTGCTCTCAAGGGCACTCGTGATGCAGCTGTTGCCATTGTGAGCATCACCACTGATGCCGGTGGTTGGAGTGGTGTCAAGGAGGAATGCTTGGTATGTCAGTGAGGAGGATGAACACGAAGGTGACACGCTCATCTTTCTATCCTGTGCTTTCTTCCTCATGTGTGTCCTCCAGTAGTTCTTGATCTCATTGTCTGTACGCCCTGGCAGCTTCCGTGCTATCCTAGACCACCTATATATATAAAAACCTTTAGTAAGTTTCCCCTCTGTAACCGAGAAAAGCTCATGTGTAGAACTAGAGAACTAAAAGGGCTTCCTTGGATCACCTGTTACCCCACCGAGCATGGAGCTCGATAATAAGGTGTTCCTCTTGTGGGGACATGCGTCCATGCTTGAGGCCAGGGTGGAGGTAGTTCACCCACCTAAGGCGGCAGCTCTTGCCTGTCCGATTTAGGCCTGAATGAACATAGAGAACATGAAGTATGAAGAGAGTTGGTTAGACCGGATGGCATTGCGGTTTGCGACCATGCGTGAAGGATTGCAAAATAGCTACCTAATTTGCAGTTGCCCAACCCCTCAAACCTGAGACTTGGGCAATAAAATCCCAACGCCGGTCACCGAACAGGCGGACAGTGGATACCAGTTGCATGTCCTCCTGCTCTGTCCATGGCCCCTTGCGCATCTCCTCTCTCACCGTCACCATGTTACAGCCACACTAGCGTTGTTCGCTTCTTCCTTGGATAGGCTGGGAATCAATCTTGGTGCTCTTATTCCTCTGGTTGCTTGTTGGCTCCAGCCTCAGATATTGGTCGTTGATGAACTCCAGCCTGATAGAAAGGAAGAAGGTAGCTATTATGGAGAGGAAGCCAGTATGTTTGAGCTGTGTACTGGATTGCTGGCCTTCTACGCTCATCTAGTCATTTATAGGCAATAGGGGAAGCTCTTCTGGCCAAAAAAAAAAAAAAGACAAAAAGAAAAGAAAAAGACATAGTTCTTGTGCTCTCAGATGATGTAGTGGGTGTGATTTATGGAATCCTAGAGATCCTATCATGGATTGTCCTGAGCCTTATAATGGATTTGTTTATCGAAGGGAACAGTCTAGTCAACTTCTTTTACATAATGGATTCAAAATGCATTTAACTCTTTTCTTAAAAAAATTGAGAAATCATGTGGCTCTTATTTGATTTCTGTTAACCCTTTGAGTTTATTTTGTTGCTTCTTTGTGCAGTGATGCGATCATTCTGATGTGTAACGATAGAAAAACTATGTTCGTCAATTTTCACTTTGCATGCATGTGCTTATCTAGGGAGGTTGCTATTACAGTAATTGTGATATCATTATGTTCCTTTATAGCTTGATTTGAAATCTTTTATGAAGTTATCATTTATGGAGTAGCTGTTGTGGCTTGATGATTCAGTAATCCTAGTAATTCCTATATGCCACTGGATAAAACTAAACCTGGGCTTCACATGTCATAAATGCATCGATGGCATATGAAGTATCTGGAAGTTTTTCAGTGGAATATAAGGGAATTTCCCTAACATTTTCACAATTAGCATCTTATTCTTTTATAAGACTAATAGAAGTCTGAAGTCTCAAGTGGGTACTGGTGCATGCTTTGTCTTTTTTTTTTCCCTCTAACAAGCAAGAGATGTGCTTGCTTTCTCGGGAACCCATGGTCCTCTACCTGGTTTATACCTGCAGTCTAAGCATGAACCTGTTCATTTATTTCCCCTTTTTGTAGATGCTCCATGGGCATTGCAAATAGGTTGATATATGTTTTTTGTTTCACTTACACAATCATAAAAGACAAAAAAAAACGCAATTATGTACCACTACTCTTCATCGGAGTTTTTGCCAGGTCATTCATGATACTGATACATTTAGAAGTTCTTCATGCAAATCCATGATTTTGGACTATTTGTTTCTATTGTTATACATTCATAGTCACAAATTACCTAAGGAGGGTGGCAATCGTTTCCCAGAATTTTCCGCATTTTCTTTCTCCTGGAAGTGAAAAGCATTTGCCTTTTCTGTCAGCCATTATCTTTGGCACAGAGGATACCATCAGTCCTTCCTTGTCAGCCACTATCCTATGCACTGCAAAACATCTCAGTCATACACGCACCTTCAATAGAGTCCATACGCAAATCCACAAATACATATTCCTCCACTCAGAGCGCCTAGTTAAAATGCCCTTCTGGTGTTACTTGAGCCACACAAACATAATCTGTAGTGTCTATATTGACTACTAGATGGCTTGTGCCATTATGGGGTGCACTGATGATAACGCTGATATGATGTGTGCAGTGTTTTAAATAGCACGTATCAAAAGTATAGCGGTGAAGCTTTATTTTTACCGAGGATAGCAGGTCGCATTGATTGGTTTGTGTTTTGTCACCCTATTGGTCCGTGAGCGCTTCACGGATTGTGTCTTTTGTCCTTTCTCTTATTCTCTTTTGTTGTGTTTTGTTTCTTTGTACTTGTCTGGTTCGACCATTTCCTTCTTAGTATAATGATGCACAGTTCTCTTGCACGGTCAAGAGGGGAAAACAATATGTTCAGAGAAATTCGCGAAGATAAATATATCTACTTAATCAACAAATTTAAGGTAAATAAGTCATCTTTCTTCCAGTTCTTATTTTAATATATTTCTAGATCTTAGAGCAAGGATCCCTAATGAAATACGGCAGAATACATAACATTTTCATACCTTATTATCTCTGCTATGGTGCTGATAGAAACATCATCCAACCCTTTTTTTCCTCCATTTCAGGTTAAAATTTTCCTTTCTTCCCTTGTTATACACATGATTTTTCACATGGCCTATGTCATCATTGTTATATTTCTTACGTCCTTGTTGTTGATAAGTGAGTGAGATGTTAATAAACAACAGATAACTAACTCTTATTACTGGCCTTTTGTATATCATTTCATCCTGCATGGAGAAGAAAGTTATGAAATGACAGGTTTCTAGAGAGTAGGGCCCTCATAAGTTTTATGTCCTTGAGACCTAACTTCTCCATTCATGGGGAATTAATTGTTTTGATTTTGAAAGGTTCCCTTAGCACAACATTAAATACCATTTCTAGTGTGAGGCTCAAGAGGCTGGCCCGGATCGAAGGGAGAAAAAAAATATATATGGATGAAGGTCTGATGTGGAGGCCACCAACCTGCAATCTGTGTTGCAGTCCACATTGTGGTGGGGGCGGCGTTTCACCAACTTCTTATCTTGGCATCTATTTTGCTTTTGGAAGACTCCTTCACACTGAACACTGTTATATCTCACTAAAGGGGGAATACAATCCCCAATCTCCCCCCACCTATTTTCTCATCCTATTGGCATTGCCTTATTTCTTTTATTTTGTTCTTCTTTTATCTGTCTCTGTCGCTTACTATTAAGAAATGAGCTTATCTTCCTTGCACCTCAGCCTGTGGCAGGATGTACTAACTTTAGGGCTGCTAAGTCTTCATCATTGTGATGACAACCATTTCTGTTGCTATGTCCATCAAAGGCACGACATAAGTCAGGTTCCTTTCTGAGATATATGCCTCTGGAATCCTTCTGGTCATTTGCGACTGTAGCTTAATTTTGCTTTATTGACGTGTATGAAGTTTTGCGATGATGTAGAAAATTAGTCTTCCGAGTGATCTGTTGTTTTCTGTTTAATTATTTCTGCAAATGTGCATGAGTGACAGCTTCAACCATCTTGACAATCAACAGTCTGATGATAATTTTCATTGTATGATGATGGAGACCACCACAAGTTTATCGACCTGTCAAATTATTCCAGGAAATTAAGTTGACAAGTGATGTAAGTCTTCACAGTCTCTAAATCCGAATGAATATTTTTTATGAGAAGGTGGAAATTTAGGGCTTCTTACTGATAACGTGAGCCTCATGCTTTCTCGGTAGTGCTGTCATCTCGGCCATGATGTAGATGCCTGCATGCTGACGAACCAGGCGGTTACCCCGAAAGCTTAAGTTGATAAGAAACATTGAATTTTGCAGGTCATCACGGTGATGACAACGATGTCAATCCAGATGAAACAAAAAATCACCGCCGTTTTGCATGATTTGGTATCGCTACAGGCAAGGTGGAGCATGGGGAGCCAAAGAAGCTAGAAAAAGCATCATTCCCTCGGCGATGGACAGAAAATTAACGATGCTTTAGCCTGTGACGTTAGCACACAAGGAGATCATAACAATTGTCCTGCCTTAGGGCTAGTGGAGGTCATCCTATCATTGATGTCTCGACCATTAGCGAGACGATGATCACCTTGTGGCCATAATTTAGACATGTCGATGCCAGGGAATAGTAAACTAAATGTTTGTTTAAGATGCTAAATTCTGCTTAGTTTTTCTGGTACGATTAGTCGGTTCATTGTGTGCCTGGATCATGGATAGTTCTTTATGGTGAACAGGCCAACGCGGGGGCAACCCGACTGGTCAGAGCCAGAGGGCTCCGGGAGCGTGAGCTCCTGTCGACCGGGGTTCGATCCCCCGCCGCGGCACCTGCGCGTGGTACTGTAGCTCGCTACAGTGCCGCGCGCGCACTGTAGCATGTGTGGCTGAAATATGTCACGCTACAGTGCAGAGTAAAAAAATCCCCTCGTCCTCCTCGGGTCAAAGCACATGGTAAAGACTCGCGCCGCAGCTCACAACGGCCAGCTGAGTCCCTGTGTAGGATCGGGGAGGGGGTTCGGGGGTTTTCTCGACCTGCGTGAGAGGTTGTTCTCCTTAATTAAATGCCGTTGGGGGCGGTCTTCCCCCGGCAGGTCGAGTTTTCTTTTTTTTATGGTGAACAGTGGAGGAGGACCGTCAGGGCTTATAGGTCAGCCATCATCTACGCAATGTCACCTTAAGCATCTCCAGCAGGGCCTCTACATGAGCTCCTAGATGGGATGTAGGGGCTTGGAGTTAAAAATCAACTCCAGCAGGACCCCTAGATGAGCCTTAGCCTTATTGGGTCTCTAGATTTCCCCCCAA
The DNA here is from genome assembly GCA_012490785.1 of Eragrostis nindensis. Classification (NCBI taxonomy): domain Eukaryota; kingdom Viridiplantae; phylum Streptophyta; class Magnoliopsida; order Poales; family Poaceae; genus Eragrostis; species Eragrostis nindensis. The sequence goes on along the minus strand of JAAXCT010000254.1, from coordinate 25,946 downwards.
AAGCCCCCAGATCTGGGGGCTTGCTGTTGCGTCGCTGCACGCGTGGGCCCCGCCAACAGACGCGCGTGCCGCCAACAGATGCCCTTCCTCTCCCGCTCGACTCTCCCGCCCGCCGTCGCCCCTTTCGCCGGTGCCGGGGAGCCCGCGTCGCACCTGCCCAAGGCCGTCAAGGCCAGCGCCACACCGAGCCCGCATCGGCCCTTCCGCCCCACGCCGCGCCTGCCCGAGCCGCCTCCCGAGCATGGCACCGGAGCCGCCTCCATCGACCTCGGCGGCGCGGCTCCGACTCTGTCCACAAGTCGTGCGAGAGCACACGTCATCCCGCGCTGCCTCTGCCGACGACCCGCACCGGGCTGCTGCTCGCCGCAGGCGAAGATGCGCCGCCTCCTCGTCGCCGCCCGCCCCTCCCCTCCCGTTGATGTGCCAAATCCGGCCATCGTCGGTCGTGGTCCCGCCGGATCTGGTGCTTTGCGGCGTCGCTCGGCCTCCTCCCCAACCTTCAACCTCCGCCAGCCCCTCCTCTCCTCGGTCCCGCGCCATGGCTGCGCACGCCCCGCGCGAGGAGCTGCCCCGCCCCCGCCTCCGCCTCCATGGCTCGTGGTGCCGGTGAAGGGGAGCCGCGCCTTGCCAGCCGCACCGCCGTGCAAGTCCGCCGCGCCACCATGCATCCATGGCCGCACCCCGCCTCGCCCGTCCACGCGCCATGGCCCGAGCTGCCCCCATGCCTGTGCGCGTGCGAGGCCGCGTCGCGGGGCGCCTGCTCCAGGCCGACGAGGCCGCGTCGCACCTGCTCCAGGCTGACAGGTCACGTCGCGCGGCGCCTGGCCCGCGCCATGCTGCGTCGCGCCAGCCCTGCCTCAAGCTGCGGACACGCCATGCTCCAGACCGAGGAGGAGGAGAAGAAAAGAAGAGAGGCTGACTAGTGTCTAGTGGGACCCGCGAATGTAGGGGCTTTGATGTAGGAGGTGCTGCTGGAGTTAGATGCATGTTCTAGGGCCTTTCATGTAAGGGCCGGCCCCTAGATGACATGTAGGAGCTCTGATTTAGGGGTTTTTGCTGGAGTTGCTGACCCTAGCATTCATGCTTCTCTAGCTTCGCGTACCCTTAGAACATAGATACTCCTATCATCTGAGAGCGCATGTTCTAACTGGCAGTATTTTGCATTTTATAGCTGCTGTTAAATGGAGTTAGGAACGAGCAACTTTGTCCATAAACGCTTGTTCAGCATCCATAATCTGGCATCAAATACTTGGAGTTGGATCTTTGTTTGATGGCGAGAACTCATGTGACACAAATTCCTGCATATATGTAAAATAAAATTTCAGTAGTACCTTGTTCATGGTCCTTTGGATTGAAACCTTCAATCTCTCCGTATAGACAGTGAGGACTAAGGAGACAAAATTATGTGGCGAGATCGTCTTACAAGTCTGTGGAGGCAAGTTATGCTGCTGTTGCTCCCTTGTAGTTTGAGCTACCTCTGCAACCGTTGTCAGCTTGACACTCTTGGTAAGGTAGCTCTCTTCTCTGGCGCAGATATTCTTTGCACAAGCATGGTGGTTCTCCATTATTGGGATTCTTGTAAAGTGAATGATCGATCCAAACGTTATTTTGTTTTTGTGTGTGGGTGCACAAAGTAGATAGAAGCATAAAGGCGTTTCCCTTTTACACTAACAATGATGTAGTTTCTTATTTTCTGGTAGTGGGAATATCGAGTATTCTCTTAATTATTGTTTCTCTGAATTTTTTATGAACACTGAATCGAGTCCAACACTTTTTATTTAACATTACTTTTGCCGACTAGATATTTGTAACCTTTTAAAATAAATGATACAACATATTATTTTTATGATGAATTTGTTGACATCACTTTTGTCTGACATGTATAAATTCTCCGGTGTATATCAAAAGGCGAAGCCTTGATCTCTTATCAGGTCGTCTTCCATTTATTCGCGAATCATAAAAGCTGGGCTTCGGAATGGAGGAGAATTTAGCCCAATGGGCCTGAAAATGTGGCAAGGGCCGTCTACGTTGCTAGCGCCAGGCCCAGGATGTTGCTACTTGATCGATAAGTGTACTGCGCGGACGGACGAGCGCGCGCGTCCATTGCGCGTGCAGCCCGGCCCATTTAGACCTTATCCAGACGCGCGAGCGGAGACGAGCGGCCGGGGGCGAGCGGCGCGACGCGGCGGCGAGCGCGCCGCCGCGTCGCCGGAGGTGGAGGAGGGTGGCGGGGTTAGGGTTCCGGGGTTGTCGCGCTTGGGGGAGGGAGCTCCAATACCCGTCGGCCATAGAAGAGGGGGGGGGGGGGGGGGGGGGGGGGGGGCGGGCGGCGGTGCGGCGAGGCGGCGGCGCCGCCGCCGGAGCCGCGGGCGGCAGGCGGGCGGTGGGTGGGGTAGGCGGCGGGGGCGTCGCATCCCGACGAGTTAGCGGCGGCGGCGGTTGGCGGGCGGCGGCGGCGTGTGCGGGCGGCGCGGAGCCGCCGGCCGCCGGGGGTGGTGGCGGGCGGGGGAGGGGCTCGTGCGGCGGGCGGCGACGTCGCCGGGGACGGCGACAGAGGCCGCGGGGGCGGGGCGCGTCGTGGCGGGGGCGGCGGCCGGAGTTGACGAAGAAACTCGACGGCGGCGGCGGTGCTCCGACCGGCTATCGGACACGTGTCGGCAGGTGGGGTGGTACGCGCGGTCTGCTAACGCGCGTACGGACGCGCATTAGCCGGCCCCCTACTTGATCAAGTTGCTCTTGCCATGCGGGGTGAAGTGACTTCCCTTGCAGTTCATCCAGCCAGCAACTCTAATTTCTTCGATTCACTACCGAGAATTATTCTTTTACGAAAATTTTCCAGCGCAATGTGAGACGTATGTATAGTCGTTGGCACTTCGTTAGTTTTGCTGCAGAGATACACTACAAAGGAAATGCTTTTGTCTGAATTAACCACATGTCATTTGCCTGCTTATCCTGTCTTACAGCTCGCTCATTTGATTCCAGCACGTTTTATTTCTTCAAGATAATAAATAGACGCAGAGCAGAACGCACAACTCATTTCTCAGCAAGTAACGCGACAGGATCGCAGAGCCTTATTAACTAGACCCAGTTCTTGATGATCCCGCTGTAGTTGCTGCGCTTGTCGTAGTACCTGTCCCAGAGCATGACGCCGCCGTAGTTGCTCGCCTTCTGCGCCACCGGCAGCACGGCGTCGCGGAGTGTCTTGGGGTCCGTGTATCCGGTCTTGGCCGCCGCCGGCGACGCCGGCAAGCCGACGTAGATCTTGGTGAACGGGTACGCCGCCGTCCACTTGGCCCACTCCGCCGCGTCGAAGCCGGCGGCGCAGTCCGGGTCGTCGTAGAACCTGACGTGGATGCGCTCGAAGATGCCCGTGTCGAGCGCCTCCTTGACGCGCTCGTCGGGGAAGGCGCAGTGCGGCGTCGCCGTCAGGTGCAGCAGCTTCCCGTCGCCGGCGCGGATGTTGTGCTTGGCGAGCTCCAGCGCCAGCGTGTTGTAGCGCTCCGCCGGCGTGGCGCGCTCGAGGAACATGTCGACGCCGTCGAGCCAGGCGTCGCCGAAGGGGCGGCCGGTGTCGTTGAGGTTGCCGCCGAAGTAGGTGTTCCAGAGGTGGTCGAAGAGGGCCAGCGCCGACTGGTTCGTCGGCAGCGAGTAGCCGCCGGCGCCGAAGCCGCCAATGGAGATGGACACGGGCACGCCGAGGAACTGGCAGCGCTTGATGGCGGCGTTCATGCCGGCGGTCGGGTGCCCGGAGATGTCTAGGTGGTACTTGCCTGCGCCGTAGACGTCGAGGAAGGACATGATCACCATGCTGTACTTGCCGGAGTCGCAGGCCTCGCGGAGGGAGCCCTCGTCCCTGTGCCGGCCCCAGAACACCGTCACCTGACCGGTCTTGCCCTGGGCGGAGGCATGGCCGGCGAGCAAGTTGCAGATCACGACGGAGAGGAGAGCGACCAGGAGTGGCGACGACGGCCTACTGCGTGCCAACGCCATTGCACCAGAGCTTCTTTTTGCTCCTGCTCTGCTCAGACAAGTGAGCGTGCAGTGGCCTGGGAAATTGAGTTGTAATTATGGGTTTATACAGAGACAGAATTGGCAAAAGAGCTGCTGATGTGGGAAGACAAGACAAGCTAGCAGCTGTCGGCCACAGTTGACTGCGATCAAGATTTTTTTTCTTCTTCAATGTGATAGGATGCTGCATGCAGTGAAATGCGACCATCGTCGACACTGACCAACCAACGAGTAGCATGTTTCAATTCAACGGATTGAGCAGACTCGAGCTGCGGCAGGCAGCTGGAAACGCGGAGGACAGCTAGCTCGCAGGGTTAATCCTGCCAAGTCTACATACACGAGTAATGACGAAAGAGACATAAGAGAGCGAAGGAGGAAGAAGGGCAACCGTACGTGTGCTGTGTGCACCCAAATCTCGACAACGCAACCGATCGACATGCTGACCAAAGACAAAAATGTGGGACCCGTCAATTATCATTCCTCTCCTTCTTCTGATGGCGCAGCACACGTATGTGTTGTTAAAAAAAAAAAAGTAGTTGTATTCAATGGTGTTTCTTCGTCCAGCTACTGCTCTGATTATCAGGGAAAGTTTTTTTTTTTTGCGGGAAAGTGTAGGTGGTCAAAGATAATGCGCCGCCACCAACCTGGCATATATGGGACGTGTTGATTAATTTGAATGGCGAAATCTTTATAATGTTTGAATGATATATATTTTTATTAATAAATACTTTGCGCTGATCTATCATATCAAAACTCATCTTAGTCAATTAATTCGACAGAGACGCTGCATGCAGATGCAGTGAAATGCGACCGTCTTCACTGACCTTGCTGCTAGAAGCATGTTTTAATTCAACGGATCGAGCAGACTTGGGCTGCATCTGGTCACGCGGAGGAGAGGACAGCTAGCTCGACCAAGTCCAAATCAGTAATGATGAACGGGACACCACAGAAAGCCAAGGAAGAAGAAGGGCAACCGTACATGGCCACCCAAATGTTGAGGGCGCAACAGACATGGTGACCATAGCGAAATGGGGTCCGCTCTTTTATCCATTTATCAGCTTCTGTTTATTGGCGTACAAGTGTGCGTGCCTAGATATTACTAGAAAGATGACACGGCTTTGCCGTGTCTTTAGCCCGCATAGTAGGATTCTAAGAAAAGTTTTTCCTCAAAAAGATAAATAGAAGAAGTGTTCAGTATTTAGAATCATGAGTAAAGGTAAACGTAAATAGCATATAATGTCAGATGGCTATATAATGTTCGAAACGCCACGCTTCGTTGTTGGTCACAGCGCGCTTCAACTGGGAAAGCTACGACGCCACAGCTCACTATCGTTTTCTTCGCTTTTTCCGCCAAACTTGTGGCGTCGATTTCTTGCGCCTTACCTTCAGCATCGCCAGATAGCGATAGTGTGGCCATTGTGGCCTGCAGCCAAGGAAACATACATAATCTTGCTGAAATCAACAGTCCTGCACAAACTAATAGTCTGATTTTCTTGTCATCCTTAATTAGTGAGGAGTACAATTGTGCTACTAAATGCTACTAAAATGCATTGCTTCCGTTTAAAGATTTGAAGATGCATGCAGTTAGCTTGATGTTGTTTCGATCTGGAATATAAAAAGAAAATGCATTTTAAGGTTAACGAACAATATACTGTTAGTATATAGTTGGCCTTCCATCATCAGTTCAACCAGAATACTGATTGGTCTGTGTCATGTTCATTAACTACTTAGATATGCCTCGAAAAGAAAACTTGCATAAACCAGTACTGCAACAATTTCGGTTGAAGCATTTGAACTTATATAATCATAGCCGTAGCACTATAATATAACACCTCTCAAGCTAGAAGTATAAACCTAAGCTAAATATAAAGTAAGATTACATGGTGACAGCTTTTGTTGACTTCACAAAAAGGAACAAAAACGAACTCATATTTAATTTGGCTTGTCAATTCTGTCAATTAAACCTAAATAAGCAATGGCAAAGCACAAGTTTCATCAGTTCTGAGGACAAACCTGTCAGTGTCTGATCATCATTAACTTTGTTATTCCTTGGTTCCATTAATTGGGATAGATCTTCCTTGCCCATTTCGTTGGGCAACACTACATAAGGAAAACCATGTAGTGGCATCTCTGTCTCCATGCCCTTCTCAGTCCTCAATGTTGAATTCCACCTAAAGGAGCTCTAAGTTGCCTTTAATTTCAGCACATTTTGAACTCCCGCTACTGAAGAAGCTCCAGTTCACCCTTTATCCCAGCAGCTTCAGCAAGGCACGCTTGCAACTTTCCGATGAGCACCACTATCAACGCCTCTATTTGATTCCCTGTCACTTTCCATCGAACACCTTAAGGGCGCTATGTTTTCTTGTGGATGAGCAGAAAACTTTAAGAGTGGATATGGTACCAGAGAGGACCATTACCAGGGACGCTTAGGATACCAGGATCACCTACTCCAGTGCAGCTAGCACGAAGATCTGTACTTCTGGCCCCTTACCATCTCACTGAGATGTGCCCTGCTGCCTGCGCCTCTTCATCTCGAGTCCCTGCGGGTTGTGTCCTGCTTATCCTCGCCGGTGCGTACAAGGATTCACAGCTGCTGCTCAACTCCATCAACGTAGCTGCATTCGTCTTTTGCTGCCGTGCTCACCACTAAAATCTGTCACCTCCTCTGTCAGCAGCGCCGGCGTGATCTCTCCTTCCTTTTATTCTTCCTCATAAATGCCGCGAGCCTGTATCTGGACGCAGCCAAAGCCAAGGTGAGGCGTGTGGGACGGGAGGATGCGATGATTAACTGGAGTCCCGAGACGCTTAGCCTGGCGGCAACCTGAACGCAATGAGGGATGGCTTGCCTCAGCTACTAGCGCTAGAGTGGCGGCGCGCCTAGGCCAGTCGGAGTGGGAGTGCTCCGCGGTGACAGGAGCGCGTGAGAAGAGAAGGGGGGCGGCGCAATGGAGGGGTCGGCAGCGTCAATCCGAGGCTTGAAGAAGGGTCCGGAAGCCGCTCGAGTTTTCAGCGATTTCAATGGGAACTGACGTCAGGCTGCTCGGCTCGAGAGGATCGAACGGTTAGATACACTGATTCCAGAATCCAACGGCCGAGGAAATTGAAGATGACGTGGATGCGTTCTCCAGCAAGGAATGCGACGGCATTGGGAAAGTAAGAGATTTGTTGCGCAAATATCTTATCCTGCATAACGTAATTCTTACTCACCGACGCTGAGTGGTTCTTCTTCTTCCCAGATAGCCAGCTCCTTGATGCTCTGAATTTGTCCAAAGCCAGCTGATTTTGTTGTCCTTACTTTAATAAAGAAAGTGCGCTTCTAGATTTTACATGTCAATGCAACACAGTCTAAGTTAGTCCTGCAAAGAAAGATGCTAATCCTTAAATAAATGGGCAACTGTTCAACATATAATATTCTGAGTACATCCATAATATTGGTTGGTCAAAAATAATACACCGCCAGCCTGGCATAAGTGGACTTGTTGGTTTGACCGGTGAAAATATCGAAAAGTTTGACTGAATTTTTTTATTAATTCTTGCACTAGCCCATCAAACTTACATCAAACCAGTACTCCCTCCGTCCCAAAAAGCTTGACGCTTTTACTTTCAGGTAAAAAGTTTGATTGTTCGTCTTATTCAAAAAAATTTTGTAAATATTATTTATTTTTTGATAACTTGTTTTATCATTAACAATACTTTAATTATGACATATTTGTTTTAAAATTTGCAAAAAATTTTGAATAAGACGGACGATCAAACATGATGGTAAAAAGTAAAAACGTCATTCTTTTTGGGACAGAGGGAGTATTGGTTAAGAACTCGATTTATTGTCAAAATTTCATTTGGAAAATAGAATACCGAGACATGACACAGAAGCCCTGGGACGACGACCCGGACTGCAGAGTGTGTACTTGCAGCAGGCGCTTCGTCACGCAATGGGCTTGTGATCATCGTTCCACCATCTGTATTCTGAAATGCTCCATGACTATATATTGTCATGGGCACACTATGTTTAGAGGGGAAAATCTCTCGATGATTTCTCTAGTCCTATGGGAAAGTAAGGAAATGCAGGAGGGACAGTGTAAGTACAAAGGAGATAGTACTCCACAAGGTATATTTCTTCTGAAAAATACATACAGATATAGTCTCTCCATGTGTGCTTAAAAAGAAGGAAAGAAATCCGAACAAACTGGTATAAAGCATCTGCACGAGTATGTATGCTAGAAATCCGGATCTATCCATCTTCATTCTGTTGATTCATCTGCCGGCGCGGCAGAGGAACGATACGAGAAGATGTGGGCGTGCCGGCAGTTCCTGAATCGACCTCGCGCCCTCCTCTCCCGGCTCCATCGCCCGGTTCTTGCCAAGCCCGCAGCCGCCCGGTGGCATGGCTGCGATTGCACGAGCCTTCTTGAGGAGACGATGAAGAAGAAGAAGCATCTGTACCTGGTGTTGGACGACACGAACAACGGGATCTCAATCCACAAGTTGGACCTCGAAAAACAACAGAATGGCGGTAGTGATTCCCCAGGAGGAGGAGGAGGAGGCGACGCTCTTGAGAGCCTACCCAACCCTCCTGTAATGCGCATGGAATCCCCATCGCTCGGTGATCACCCGACCGCCGCCATCGTCGGCAGCAGCATCGTCGGCTTCGGATCCGGATGCCCTGACCTCAGACCATTCGACCTACGCGGCGGCGCCACCGTGGCTTTCGACACACAGACGGCGGCGCTGATCAGTCTGCGTGATCTACCTCAAGATCTCTGTGGCCCGGACTATGGTATCCATCTCGCCGTGGCTGCCGGGAACAAGCTGTACGTGATCGAGAACAAGTGTTCGGGGCTGGAGTATTGCACTGACGGCCGGGACAAGTACTGCAGGGGAGGCTTGCACTGCCTCAAGCTCGACGACGACGACGACGACGACGACGTCGGCGGCGGGATATGGTGTTGGTACAAGGTCTGTTTCGAGTCTCCGTCACGGTGTCTCTGGTGCCACGACCCTCTGTTGCTTCCATTGTCCCCGGAGAGAATCACGGGTCACGCTCTTCATCCAGGTGGCCGCGCCTTCTTCGTCTCAGTCCACAGCTGCTTCTACAGGGACGAAGACCACCGATACAATGGTACCTTCTCCTTCGACACCCAGACCTGCCGTTGGACACGCCACGGTGACTGGAAGCTGCCGTTCGGAGGCCAGGCGCACTACGACGCCTCGCTGGGAGTGTGGATTGGGCTCCACATCAACTACAAGGACTTTGGCAACTACGACATGGACGGGCGCCTCTGCTCCTGCGCCGTCCCCTCCACCGACGACGACGAGCCGGCGCCGCAGTGGAAGCTAATTGATAAGGAAAAGCTGTTCCTCGAGGAGGATCCGGAGCGGCACGTCGAAGCCAAGCTCGTGCCTATGGGCGGCGGAGGCAGGTTCTGTCTCGTTGAGATCCTCGCGCGCGACAAGGTCGACATTGAGGAATATCAACATCTCGGCGATGGGGACAAATGTGTGCTCCGCCTAACAACGTTTCGTGTCAAGTATGGCGACGACGACGACGGACAGCTCGTCATCACCGATCGCCGCGCTGCTGGTTCCTACAAGCTGTCCAGGTACGTCGAGATGTTTAATACGCAAGCGTCCTGGATGTAAGTCAGTCAAAATATATACTCCCTCTGTCCGGCTGTCCCACAAAAAATGACATTCTAGTTTTGTCCTAAGTCAAATCATTTGAAGTTTGACCAAACTTTAATAAAAAAGTACTAATGTTTATAGTTTAAAATTAGTATCATTGGATTCATATCTTGGAATATATTTTCATATTATTCCTATTTGGTGTCACAATTGTTGATACTACTCCCTACAAATTTAGTCAAAGTTAAGATTGTTTGACTTAGGACAAAACCAGAATGCCATTTTTTCTGGGACGGAGGGAGTAGTAGCTAGCTAGGTCTTGAAATTCTTTTCAGAAATGTTGAGGACACAAAGGCCATATCTCAGACATTTCAGTAAAGAGACAAAAGGGAACATTTTTGCCTATGGCTGGTTCACATTGGTAAAATGCAATATAGCAAAATAGCTCTGGAATCTCAAATAAATTAAAATACAAAATTGACCCATCCGTAATATTGTACTGGTGGTTGGTCAAAGATAATACACACCAACCTGGCATAAATGGACTTGTTAGTTTGACCGGTGAAAATTTCGTAATGTTTGACTTAAAATCTTATAAATTCTTGCGCTGGCCCATCAAACCTCTATCGAACACATATTGGTTAAAACTCTCAATTTACAGTTCATTTGGAAAATATAATGGCTCTCATAAAGTACCTCTCAATTTAAGAGCCCAATTTTCAAAAAAAAAAATTATATATTTAAGAGTCCATATTGAGAGCTTGGCATGAGTATGGCTATAAGCCAAGCCTTATTGGCCTTTTACTCTTACGGCATGCAGCAGGCACCCAACTGACCTCTATGACCGATATTACAATAAGCTCTCAGCGACTTGAGCAGCTTGGTCGCGCAATGGACTTGAGATCATTGTTTCACCTCCTTTTTGTTTTTTACAAAGGAGATCATTGTTCCACCTTGTACTTCCGCTATGGATATGATGTTACTATACAACAGATAAAATCATTCTGTCACCGAAATAAATAAATAAAATCACTCTGAATTTGTTGTGTGCGCTTGATCTGCCTTTTTTTTTTTTGCGAGGAGCGCTTGATCTGCCTGTGTATATCGATCTTTGTATATCTGTCTTGTAATAAGTAAAAGAAATAATGGCGGGAGAGGATAAATAATCAAATATACTCTATTCATCAATAATGTTGGTAATCAGCAACCATGTAGTTAATACTCCTTTCTTGCTCTCGTGTAAATGAAAGTGTTGCTTTTGACTAGCCTGAGTTTCTGACATTTTGTAACACCCTGTGTTTTGCCATAATATAAAATCACTAAAAATTTGAACTTTTTGAATTCAAACAAATTCAATCAAACTAGAGGTCAAATCCATGTCCAATTTGAATTTTTGAATTTTAAATATGCATCAAAATCCATCATGAGCACATTTGGGATTTATTGTTTTTATTTATGTGTTCTTTGGTTTTGTTCCTTTTTTAAATTTGAATTGCATTCAAATTTGAACCTATCTAAATCTGGGAAATGTTTAAACATTTCTCTCCTCCCCGGGCCGCCCTTCCACTTTTCCCTCAGCCAACCCAAAACTCCTTCCCTTCCTTCCTTTTCCCCGCAGCCTGTTCTGGTCCAGCCTCTCCCGGCCCAACTCGCCCGGCCCACCTCTCCTCTCTCTGTGCCGCTGACGCGTGGGCCCGGCGACGTCGCTTCCCTCCTCCTGACGCCGCCATCGCCGCCCATGCCGCCTTGTCGCCGCCGCCGTCTCGTCCCGTCGCCGCACAGGACGCCGTCTTTAAGCCGCACGTGCACGCGCCGCGTCACCGTCGCCTCGTCTCATCACCCCGTCCTGTCGGCCAACCTTCGCAGCGCGCGCCCACGCCGACGACCGTCAACCACCCCGGAGACCGGCGAGCCGCCATGCCTCGACGTCAGCTCCGCTCAGCAGCGCTTCGCTCCATCCCTTCGTCGCCGCTGTGGACGTCCCGCGCGCCCGTCATCACGCGCGTGGGCGTCGTCCTCTCTCTGGCCCACCGTCGCATCGCCATCGATTTCCGGCGACCGACGGCTCCTTCCCCGGCCGCCTATAAAAACCGACGAGCTCCGCGTCGTCTCCCTTCTCCCTCACACGAGCTCAACCACTCCCCACCGCCACACAAGCGCTCCACTTTCCACTTTTCCCCACCGGCGTCCCCTTCTTCTCCGGCGACCCATTCGGCGACTTCCCGGCGAGCCAACAGTGGAGCTCCGCCCTCTCGCTCTCTTCCTTTGGCTTCGTTGAACTCCTCCTAACCCTGTCGTGCCTCCCTTTTCCGCAGCCAAGGTGCAGAGCATGGAGATCCCGGCGGGCTAGGGTTCTGGCCACAGCGAGCTTCGTCGACGTCACGACCCCGACCACCTCCCGTCTCGTCGAGCCTGCAGTGAGCACCGCCTCCCTCTTCTCTCTCTGTTGCGCTGCTTCTTTTTCTTCTTCTCCCGCGCACGAGCACCTGCACCGAGCTCCTCCACCCGCCGCCGCGCAACGTCGTCGCCGGCGACTCTCCCGGCCGCGCCCGGCCGAGCCGAGGCGCTCCACGCCCTCACTACACTCCCGCGCACACGCACGGCAGCACGCACTCGTGGGAACTCTCACTCCCGCGCCACTCTCACCGCGCACCTCCGCGCCGCCCATCTCCGGCGAGCCCGCGCCGCCGATCCGCTCGCCACCGTCGTCGACATCTAGCACAAATCGCTTCGCCGCCTCGCGCAGAGCACGTAGGGTCGCTTCCCGTCGCGCTCCGCCCCCAAATCTCGCCGCCGACGAGAACCCCGGCGAAGCACCGCCGCCACTGCTCTGTTCCACCGCCGCCCCGGTCGTTTGACCGTGCCGCCGCCGCCGACCGACGTGGCTTGCCACGTCGGTGTGTGGGCCCGCGCGACCCGGTCGCCCCGCACACGTGGCACGCCCGGCTCACCGTGAACCGCCCACACAATCGCGCCCGGTCCACCGCCCAGTAGACCGAGCCCATGGCACAGTGCCCACACAGTGAACCGGCCCCACGGGCCCATCTGTCAGCCACACATACGATCTGAAACAGCTATGCCCACACATCAATCGTACACAAATTCTTTTTGAACATTTTTTCAATATCATAAAAATCTCATAAATTCCATAAAAACACTAGATTATTTTCTAATCATCTTCTAATACTTGATCACCCCAGATTAATTAAGATCTGCCCATACTTAATTAATCAAGCTTAATCATATTTCATTTTAGTTCCGCGAACTTCCAAAATTCATATCTTTTTCATTCTAACTCCAATTTTGGCGATTCTTTCGCCAAAATTCATCTAAATTCAGGATCTATCCAATGCCATCAGAAACTTCCTCATTTGATCTTTATTTGGATTTTATTTGGTTTAATGCTTGTTTAGTTAATTGTTTGAGCGGTAGATTTATTTGTCGTTATTTACTTTAATCGCTAGATAATCAAGCTTACGAGGAAGAAGCTGAGGACCCGGATTATGAGGACTTAGAAGAAGAAGACTTTGGTGAAGGCAAGTCTTAACCCTCCTTTGATCATGATTGATCCTATGTTTACAAATTACCTACTTAAAGCCCAGATTATAAATAAAGTATGCATGATGTTTAAATGCTTAGTATGCCCTAAATACTTGTTGATTGCCAGACCTTGTTATTGATCACCCCGCTTCCATTGTTAGACTTAGGAACCAACATTGTTAATTATTTAATGATTAGTTGGTTTGCTATGCTGCTGTTACACATGTGTACTTAGTTTAATCTTGTTATACATGCTTTTTAGTGTTAAATGTGTGAGTGCTTGGTGGTGTGTGTTGTGAATATGATAATGTGGGATGGTAAGTAGTGACTTGTGCAACCTTATAGTGGGGATACTTTGGCGGGAGTAGGCGAGGTAGTCCTCAGCGGGGAGGGCTATCTCTGGGATGCGACTCCTCTGTGAGGATAGCTATTGAAGATGCCTGCTTCGGTCATATAAGGACCGGTTCCTGTGCCGCCTGGTCTAGCACCCTTCGTACAATCACAAGTCTTGTATGGACAAGATTTGGAACCACACCCTACTATAGTGTTCATCCGGTATCCCACTCGGAGGCTGGAGTTGCAGCGGAAGCCAGGAGAAGACTCGTGGACAAGTGGGAAGCGGGTTCGGCATATGGATACTTACAGGCCTTTTTATATGATATGATGTGATGAAGCCCCTGGTGGGATGAATTTCCGTGGGTGGATGCCGGTGACACCAAGTAGGTATGGGACCTCAGTATGCCTGTCCAAACTTCGACGGAGGGGAGGACAGGTGTACCTTGTGGGGAATCGTATACAACCTCTGCAGAGTGTATAATCTATCTAGATAGCCGCGTTCCACGGCATTGGATGACGCGAAAGCTTTGGCCACACAAGATTAGTATAACGGTGTGTGTTATATCCTTGGCGTGTTTTGGAATACTCCGGTGTGGAACCATGTGCTGGTTTCCTGCCAGCATTAAAACTTGGGAACTGGCGGGATGGATTGCATCTCTCCCAGGGCCAAACAACCCCACTAAATGTCAACAATAATCTTGACTGTAGTTGCAACTGGCTTTGCTTTTAAAACAACCTTGCATAAAGATGGCTTTACCCGCTATGCTTAAACCTCAGCCTATCATTGGATATACCCTTGCATGATTTTACCCCTTGTGTTAGAGCTTGCTGAGTACCTTATATACTCACCCTTGCTTTAATCATTCAGATGAAGAGCCCAAGTACGAGTACCAGGATGGTGAAGATGAAGAGTAGGGTTCTGTCCGCACTCAAATTGCCTGTAGTGGTCCCATTTCCGTTTTCCGCTGTAGTTGTGTTTAAGTGGTTCTGTTGTAGTAGTTCATCGATGTGATGTTTGTTGTAATAAGCCGGCCGTTGGTCGAGTGTTGTAAGACCTTTTATGTATGAAGGCTTGTATCAGACTTGGTAATATTTATGTAAGTTATGACTCTGTGATGACATTCTGTGTAAGTGTTCGTATCAGCGTCTGATCCAGGGACTGATCGGGTAAGCACGAGTGCTCCAGAAACGACACATTTGACTTTTATTTGTATAGAGACGTGATCTGATCTGTCGAATGCATATTAAAATTGCTTAATTTAAGAATTGTTAATAAGGACATACTTTAGGACATCTTCTGATATAATGTGAGAGAAATATATAATGGCAGACCTAGGCCGTTTTGCAAGACATGTAACGACCATGCATGATACTGGCAAAATACAACCCCTAGTGTTGAGCTTATTATCCCATGATTTTAGAGTAAGGAGACTTCCATGCCACACCCAAGATTTTTTTTTTTTTTTGAAATTCAACGGGGGAGGAGGACTCTCCACCTGAATTTCATTAATTGAAATATAGGTGACCCAAATCAGCCCGGTTCAGATTACAACAACCATGAAACACCAGTTGAAACAAGAGAGAAAGAGCTAGTCTACATGGGGACTAAACAGGGTACACCAGGAACTGATGATGTGCGAATCATCTCGAGCTAGTCGACAACCCCACATCCTTGCTTCTTCTCGGCACGCTGCAAGGAGTCTTGGCAGAGACGGTGTCTCTGATTGAAAAAACACTTCATTTTTATGTTTCCAACTCATCCAAAAACAGAGCAGGGCGAGGGTATCGCGGTGCTTGGCCGGGACTGCTTGTGGCCACTGAATCTTCCACGGCGCGCGCGCTGAGATGTCAGGTTGTAGAACGGTGCCGATGGAGGGCCAGAAAGAGCGAGCAAAGGTGCAGCCAAATATGATATGGGAGGAGTCTTCAGGTTCAGAATTGCAGACCTCACATTTTTCATCCTCAACGATGTTCTTTTGCATCAGATTTTGTTTGCACTAGACTCTTTCTTGCACCAACAGCCAGGCAAAGAACTGCACCTTGGGCGGGGCCTTGTGCCATACGAACTTGGCGAAGTCACATGTCGGATCAGTGGCGAACTTGACAAGGTTGTAAACAGCCGGTGCCGATAGCTTCCCATCCTTGGTGAGTAACTCACTGCAGCGTGTGTCGCGTTCTTGATTCAGCTCAATGTCTTGGATCAGGCCCTGAACTTCATCCAGTTCGGCCTGTGCAACACGCGACAGGAGCGGCACCAGCTGTGCGCGTAGGCCGGTGCCAACCCAAGAAACTTCTAAGACTGACTCCAACGCTGAAGCTGACCCAAAACCTTTATTGGGTGTGAAAAAACTTGAACATACCAAACCAAAAACCATCCATCTCCAATGGTAAGACCAAAAACCTATTTCTTCCTCCCCGAGCCGCGCGCTGCCCCAGCCGTCCACACCGTGACCTCGCGCCGTCGCTTCACCGCCGCCTCGCCGCGGGGCGCGGTCCCCGCCACGACCCCGCGGGCCGCCGCCCCAGCCGTGGCTCCGCCGTGCCCGCGCGTCGTCGCCTCGCCACGGCCCGCGCTTCGCCGTCCCTGCCGCGGCCCCGCGCTCCGCGCCGCGTCCCGCCGCCTCCCCTCCCCCTCCCCCTCCCCCTCAGCGGTGGAGGGCCGCGCCGAGCTCGCGGTGGATGGCCGAGCTCGTGGGGGTAGGGGCGGGGCGGCGCCGCCGCGCGCGCTCGCCAGGGGCAGAGATCAGGCGGGAGGACCCCGGCCCCTGCTCGGAGCTCGCCGGAGGGAGGGGGAGGGCGCGGCGCCGCCGGGGAAGGGGCGGAGGGGCTCGCCGCCGCCGTGGGAAGGGGCGGAGGGGCTCGCCGTCGCCGGGAAGGGGCGGAGGCCTTGCTCCGGCCTCTGCGCGCCGGGGAAGGGGCTTGCCGCCGCCGGGAAAGGGGCTCGCCGCCGCCGGGGAAGGGACGGTTGCTCGAGGTTGACGACGCGGGGCTGGCTGTGAAAAATTGGGGTCGCGCCCTTGGCTGCTTCATTTGTGGGGCGCGACCTCCACTATCCCCACAATGGGTGTGCCGTTTGGGTCACCAGTTGAAGAAGTATTTTTACAATTTAAGACCTAATATAGGTATGGGTCTCCAAATAGGACATGGGTTGGAGTCAGTCTAATAGAGGCATTGGCGTGTCTATAATATGAGGCCCACCATAGCCTAATAATGGCATATTAGAGGTTTAAATTTAAGCCAGTGGCATAAATTGGTATAACGGGACAGTTTAAGTATATACAAGATACTGTTAGAGTATATTGGGATATCTTCAGATATGGTAGATTAGGATCATGTAATCCCGACTTGGCTTATCTCTACCGAGGCTCCTTGCCCTCTAAGCAATGTACTCCTATATAATCCGCCCATAAGGCTCAGCAATACAATTATCCATTCCACCAATTCTATTCTCCTACATGGTATCTACGAGCGGGTTCCGATCCTGAACCCAAAACACGCTTCCGCCTAAACCCTAGCGCCGCCGGCGCCCCTCCTCGTGCGCCGACGCCGCCCCTGTTCTCCACGGCGCGCCGCCAGCGCGCCCCCTCGACGTCCTACTAGCGCGCCTCCGGGGAGATCACCTATGTCGATCTCTGCAGGGGCCCGCGCCCCACAAAGTCTGGCGGCGGGAGATCGCGTCGCCCCGCCGCCCTCGTCGTAGGTCGTCGTCAAGCAGCAATGGATGATGGTGGCTCACCTGGGGGTCGCTGACCACGAGCTGCACTCCTCCTCCGGCCCTCGTCGCCTCTCCATCACCCTCGCCAGGCCTGCAGCAAGAGCCGGCGTCCTCCCGCGACGACTCGCCCCTGGAGTCGTCCACGTCCCCCGGGCCCTTCTCCCTCGCCGGCGTCCCCGCGTGATGGGTCACCTGGAGGTCCTCCACCGCCAGCCCCGGCTCACTCGCTGGAATCGTCCTGGAGTCTACGCCGCCGCCCCTGATCCCTCTCTCTATCTCTGTACTTTTCTCTCACGCCCGCGTGAGTTTTGAGGATAAGAGGATGAGGGGCTCCTGCTACGTGCACCCAAGAGTTCACACAAGAAGTTGCTGTTGCTTCGTTTTTTTTTTTTTAGTTTCTCTTTTTTTACTCGATCACTGATCGAGATTGCGTCGTCCATCGCCGTCGAGCTCGGGCGCCTCTACATCGACATCGTCGGCGGCTACTCCTCTTCGTCGCCTTGTGGCTCACACTGGTGTGCGGTGCGCGCAGGGGCGCCCCTCCCGCGGCGCCGCCAGGCTCCTCCGCCACATCGTCTTCGCGCTGGCCGTCCCCGACTTCTTCACCGCCATGGCTGCACCCTCGGACTGATCACCTGATCTGTGCATCGTCGTGGCACCTTCGCTTTTGGGACGGGTGTCCTGAGAGCGCGCTTCGTCACTGACTACGAAGGCTGCGGCTGTGTCGCTTTGTTGCGCCACAGCGCCGCCTCCCATGATCTCCGTCGCTGCATCTTCATCGCCGTCG
The DNA here is from genome assembly GCA_012490785.1 of Eragrostis nindensis. Classification (NCBI taxonomy): domain Eukaryota; kingdom Viridiplantae; phylum Streptophyta; class Magnoliopsida; order Poales; family Poaceae; genus Eragrostis; species Eragrostis nindensis. Next base: position 7,938 of record JAAXCT010000254.1, on the reverse strand, counting down.
ACCGTCGTTGTTCACTCCATGCACAAGGTCTTCATCAAGCTGTTCGAGTACTTCGCCGCCTTCTTCAACCACCGCCGCCGCGACCACTACGCCAAGCACGCTAGTCCTTGGGCTAGCGCTCGGCCGTCTTACCTCACTTCGTCTAGCTCAACCTCGTCGCCAGCATCGTCTCCTACAACTACTTCGTCTACTCCGACAACCGCGGGCTGCATCGACATCTTCTCCCTCGCCGTTCTGCGCACCGCGACCGTCGTCGAGACCTTCTCTGCTGATCCCCTCCTCCAGATGCTACGACAAGGTTGGCCCTCAACCTCGTGTGCCCGGTATTGGCAACACCGTGCGTGCCTTCGTCCCCGACGCGCTATCGGGTCTGGCAAACCCGGTACCCGCCTCGGCCTTGGTGGATCGACGATCACATTCGGCATCGTCCTCGACGCGTCTCCATCTTTGTCTACGGCGCCTTCTCCTATGCGTCACACTACATGACACCTCTCAGCACGCCAGCGGCATTGTGCGTGGTTCATCTCCATCGGCTACTTCGACAGCTCCATCGACTACGGCTACTTCAAGCACGGCATCATCATCACGACTACCTGTCTTCGTCTCGGCTACCTCGACATCGGCACAAAGGGCTATCATCTTGCTTGAGCTCTCCAGTCACAACGTCTGCGTTGCTCCCGTTGCGACTGCGGGGGGATGTTAGAGTATATTAGGATATCTCCAGATATGGTAGATTATGATCATGTAATCCCGACTTGCCTTATCTCATTGCGCTCCAAGCAATATACTCCTATATAATCCGCCCATGAGGCTCAGCAATACAATTATCCATTCCACCAATTCTATTCTCCTACAGATACATTTCTTCTGAAAATACAATCTTCTCCACGTGTTTAAAAAGAAGGGGAAAAAAATCCGAACAAACTGGTAAAATGCATCTGCTAAGCATACATGGAATATATCCTAGGAATCCGGATCTATCCATTTTCATTATGTTAAGTTGATTCATCGGCCGGCGCGCCGTGGCGCGGCATACTAACGACGACACGAGGAGATGTGGGCGTGCCGGCAGTTTCTGAATCGACCTCGCGCCCTCCTCTCCCTGCTCCATCGTGCCAAGCCCGCAGCAGCCTCGGCTGCCCGGTGGCATGTCTCCTATTGCACGAGCCTTCAGGAGGCGATGATGAAGAAGAAGCATTTGTACCTGGTGTTGGACACACGAACAACGGGATCTCCATCCACAAGTTGGACCTTGAGAAACAACTGGATGGTGGTGGTGATTACCCAGGAGGAGGAGGAGGCGACGCTCTTGAGCGCCTGCCCAACCCTCCGGTATTGCGCATGGAGTCCCCAACGCTGGGTGATCATCCGACCGCCGCCATCGTCGGCAGCAGCATCGTCGGCTTCGGATCCGGATGCCCAGACCTCCGATCCAACCAACGCGGCGGCGCCACCGTGGCTTTCGACACACAGACGGCGGCGCTGATCAGTCTTCGTGATCTACCTCAAGATCTGATCTGGGACCCCTACTATAATATCCATCTCGCCGTGGCTGTCGGGAACAAGTTGTACGTGATCGAGAGCATGTGTTTGGGCCTGGAGTACTGCGATGACGGCTGGGACAAGTACTGCAGGGGAGGCCTGCACTGCCTCAAGCTCGACGACGACGGCGATGCCAGCGACAAGATATGGTGTCGGTACGACATCTTTTTCCAGTCTCCGTCACGGTGTCGCTGGTGCCACGACCCTAGGTTTCTTCCATTGTCCCCGGAGGGAATCACGGCTCACGCACTCCACCCAAGTGGCCGCGCCTTCTTCGTGTCAATCCCCACACCGACCACAGGTACAACGACGACGACCACCGCTACAGGGTACCTTCTCCTTCGACACCCAGACCGGCCGGTGGACGCGCCATGGCGATTGGAAGCTGCCGTTCGGAGGCCAGGCGCACTATGACAGCGAGCTGGGCGCATGGATTGGCCTCCACATCAACCATAAACCCTACGGCAACTACGACATGGACGGGTACCTCTGCTCCTGCGCCGTCCCGTCCCTTGACAACGCTGACGAGGACGAGCCGGCGCCGGAGTGGAAGCTAATTGGTAACGAAAAGCTGTTCCTCGAGGAGGACCCGGAGCGGCACGTCGAAGCCAAGCTCGTGCCCATGGGCGGCGGAGGCAGGTTCTGCCTCGTTGAGATCCTCGCGCGCGACAAGGTCGACATTGAGGAGTACCAACACCTTGGCGACGGGGACAAATGTGTGCTCCGCCTCACAACGTTTCGTGTCAAGTATGGCGACGACGACAACGGAGAGCTCGTCATCACCGATCGCCGATCTGCTGGTTCGTACAAGCTGTCCAGGTACGTCGAGATGTTTAATACGCAAGCGTCCTGGATGTAATATTCTAATAGTGATATAGAAGATAAACTAAGGCAGCGATAAGAATAGGAAATTGGACAGAAAATGGCATCAACAAAACATTGAATTGATTGATACATAATTGTATGCTCACAGTGTCAAGTCAAGAAGAATACATGCATGCAGCTAGCGTCATACCATAGTACCATACAACAACCAAGCTCTTAAATTGAGGAGTATGACGCATGATAGTGAGTCTCTAAGCCCAGTACTTGACGTAGCTGCTGTAGTCGCCGACCTTGTCGTAGTAGCGGTCCCAGAGCATGACGCCGCCGTAGTTGGGCGATTGCTGCACAACCGGCATCACGCCGTAGTAGAGATCCTTTGGGAATATCCAGTCGTTTCCCTGCTCCTCCGACGCCACCAGGCCGAGGAAGATCCGGCTGCCGGGGTATGCCGCCGTCCACTTGTCCCAATGCTGGCCCGTGAATATGCTGCAGTTCGGGTCGCCGTAGAATCGCACGTGGACGCGCTGGAACACGCCCGTGTCTAGCGCCTTCTTCACCAAGCCGTCCGGGAAGGAGCAGTGCGGCGTCGCCGTCAGGTGCAGCGGCGTGCTTGGGATGTTGTGCTCGGCGAGCTCCTTGGCGAGCACGTCGTAGTGCTCGCCGGCGGTGGCGTGCTCCAGGAAGAGGTCAACGCCGTCGAGCCAGGCGTCGCCGAAGGGCCGTCCGGTGCCGTTCAGGTTGCCACCCAAGTAGGTGTTCCAGAGGTAGTCGAAGAGGTCCAGCGCCGACTGTTTGGTCGGGAGCGAGTAGTAGCCGCCGAAGCCGCCGATGGCGAGGGAGACGAGAACGCCCTTGGACTGGCAGTGCTTGATGTCGTCGCCCATGCCGGCGAGCGGGTGCCCGGAGATGTCGAGGTTGTACTTGCCGTGGCCGTACACGTCGAGGAAGGACATGATACCATGGTCTACGGGCTAGTTTGGTTGGTGCCCTCGTCGCGAGATGCCTGGTCGGGAGCAAGCCTGAGAGTTGCCTGAGGTATGTTTGGTTGCTACCCTGAGAACCAGCCTGACTCAGGCAACCAAGCTCAGGCTCAGGCGTCCAAAATCGAGCGCCTGAGCAAGCTCGTCGCAAAAGCGTTCGTGCCTGAGCAGACAACCTGGTCAACGGTTCGCTGTTGCTCGTCTCTACCGGTGCTTGACGTCCCGACCACCGCCATCTCCATTGCACCCTGGTGGAGCTCTTCACAAAAGCCGCAGATGAGAACTTGCAAGGCCCCCAGTGACAAACCGAACCGAATGCAGGGTGCCGCGCTGCTCGCGCGAGCAACGAAGCCCATGGCGACGCCACACAGGTGACCCTCCTCATGTGGCTTCTTCCCTACCTCTCAATCGAATCGATCGGTTCCGCCGGTGACCCCAATTTCTTCTCTTTTCCATTTTTCCCCATTTCCACCCCCTACCGTGAATTATTGAAATTCACGTCACAAAACTAGGTACGGGACTTAACTGATCACACAACATCTAATTCAAGTCCTCACGATTCCATTTTGGTTACAAGGCCATCCATTCGATCCGAAATTGCTGGTCAGGTGCGAGCTCCAGAAGTGGTCACGCTTCTGACCTGGGAGGAAGATGAACACAGCCAAAACGTATTTTATTTTTTACGTATTCCATGTGACATAGCATATTTTCATTTATACGTTTTTCTCTCAGTCACATGGCAGCAACCAAACACCATGGAGCACCTCATGCCTCATCAGGCAATTTAGCATCTCTTCTCAGGGAGGTCCCAGTCACGTAAAATGCTCAGGCAAATAGATGAGGGCACCAACCAAACTAGCCCTACATGCCGGAGTCGCATGCCTCCCGGAGCGAGCCCTCATCCTTGTGCCGGCCCCAGAACACGGTCAGCTGCCCGGTCTGGTTCACCAGATCGGCTGAGGCCGGGCTGGCAAGGAAGGTCGTGGTTACAAAGACGAGAACGGCGCCGAGGACAACGAGCGTCGTCGTCGGAGTTCTCCTGTGTGAGAGCGCCATTGCAGCCTGCTAGTTCGTCCTTTTCTCGTGTGCAATTAAGGCTAGAAGGGATATTTATATTGTACTCCCTCTGTCCTACAAAAATGACATTCTAGTTTTGTCCTAAGTTAAATTATTAGAGTGATGATATGTTAAGAAAGAAAACAGCTTTCAGTGGAGCGGATGGACTAATAGGTCGCTTGGTCGCTTGGTCATAACTTGTGTTCCAAAAGCGGCAACTAGAAGACGAGAAAGCGAAGAACAAGGGCGCCCATACAAGAGAATTCTTTGAAGACTACACCACTTACATTACATGTTTGAACTCAATGGATGACAGCACATGCATGGAAGTCAGCTTACAAAGCTCGCCTCATTTCTAGGATAGATCAGAAAAGGAAAGCAGAACAAAATGCATTTTATCCACATCTACATCCATCTGCTAGTGTACATGCCACATAATTGCATGATAGTCGGGCGGTGGGAGACCTTGAAGGTGAAGTCGTTGGCGCGGCCGGGGTAGTGCGCGCGCGCGTTTTGTGTTTGCTGAAATGTGTGAAGAAAGTCGACACTCCATTCGATTTGCATCCGACGGATTTGAGGCGTCGATTGAAGCAGAGGCCTTTATATATAGGCGTTGATGTAAATAGTTCCTTTTTATTTCACAAACTTTATATTCTTCATACTAGAAACAGCTTTCTCCGACGACGTGTGTGAAGGAACATGCTTGTTTAATCTACGTATGACCCATGGACCATTGTCAAACCCGCATGTGCCTTGGAGAAATAAAGAATGTCACATAATTTCCACGTTCCCAACAATAGGAGGAGACAAAGCAATGTGTGTGTTGGGACCCCGGGGGGGGGGGGGGGGGGGGGGGGGGGGGGGGGGGGGGGGGGGTGCGGGCGGTTTGCTTTTGCTTCTGAAACCTAAAAAGGTGTTGAACTCCTGGTTCTTACCTCTGGATATGGATGGTCATAAACCTCAATATAAGTAGGTTCATCCTAGGAACATTCAGTGTGTGCTTAAACGTCAACCAAGACCCACCCATCCCCGTGCAGGAAGAAACAGGGTGTGCATAACCCTGAACAGTGCCGAGTTTAGGATCGGGGCATAGGGTGGGCCAAGAAAGGAAAAAACACCAAAAAATGTGAAAAATATACTATTCATAGTGCTACACAGTACTAAAAATGCTAGCGGGGCTGGATTTGGGAGGTGGACCGCGACCCACCCTCCCCTGGCTCCCGGTCGTGTTGCAAGTCAAAGATATGACCGGCATGGCACGTGGGTTTTGACGAACTTTTTTGAATTTTGGTGGATCTTTACCTGTGTGCTACCTGCAGACATGCACTGTGAGTAGTAGCACACAGTTGAGGTCTCCACGAACACGAGGAGACATATCCATCGTCGTTTTGACTCGATCGGAATGTGCATCCGTCCAGGTCGTCGATGTGGGGCCAGCCAGAACAACTGGATGGACCATATTCCCCGATCAAGTGGCCAAAAGCAAGAATATCACTTTTGCACAAGAAGTTAATGTGAGTCCAGAAAACCTTTAACCCCGGAAGTTAAGAACTTAAGATAGTATATGCATCTGAGAATAAATATATAAAACTCATCAAAGCGATGCACGCATAGTGAACTATAGTGTCTACTTAAGCCCAGTACTTGACGTAGTCGCTGTAGTTGGCGCGCTCGTCGTAGTAGCGGTCCCAGAGCATGACGCCGCCGTAGTTGGGCGACTGCTGGACCACCGGCATGACGCCGTAGTAGAGGTCCTTGGGGAAGATCCAGTACTCCCCCTGCTCCTGCTCCACCGACGGCAGCAGGCCGAGGAAGGTCCGGCTGCCGGGGTACGCCGCCGTCCATTTCCCCCACTGCCGCTCCAGGTACGCGCCGCACTCCGGGTCGCCGTAGAACCGCACGTGGATGCGCTCCACCACGCCCGTTGTCCAGCGCCTTCTTCACCAACCCGTCGGGCACCGGCAGTGCGGCGTCGCCGTCACGTGCAGCGCCTTCTTCTTCCTGCTTGGGAGGATGTTTGCGCCTGGCCGCGAGCTCCTTAGCGAGGACGTCGTAGTGCTCCGCCGGCGTCGCGTGCTCGAGGAAGAGGTCGACGCCGTCGAGCCAAGCGTCGCCGACCGGTCGGCGCACGCCGGCCTTGGCGCCGCCGAGGAAGGCGTTCCAGAGGTAGTCGGAGAGGTCGAGTGCTGATCGCTGGTCGGGAGCGAGTGGTCGCCGCCGAAGCCGCCGATGGCGAGGGAGACGAGGACGCCCTTGGACTGGCAGTGCTTGATGTCGGCGCCCATGCCGGGGATCGGGTGCCCGGAGATGTCGAGGTTGTACTTGCCGTGGCCGTAGACGTTGAGGAAGGACATTATCACCATGGTGTACATGCCGGAGTCGCAGGCCTCACGAAGAGAGCCCTCGTCCTTGTGCCGCCCCCAGAACACGGTCAGCTGCCCGGTCTTGTTCACCAGATCGGCTGCTGCCGGAACGGCGAGGACAAAGGTGGTTGCAAAGACGAGGACGGCGGCGTGGGCTAGGATTGTCATTGTAGCTCTTCTAAGGGGGATCGAGCGCCACTTGCAACCTGCTTGTTGATTTGTTCCTTGCCAGTGTGCAAGGCTAGAAAGGGCTATATATATTGTATATATAGGGTCATCATATACTCGAGTGCCTCGCAGCTAGCTAGCTTGCTAAAGGTCATAACCAGTGCCTGCGGTTACACAACCGGCAGCGAAACGAAGACCAGAAAGTGAAGAAAAAAAGGGGGGCGCCCATATAGAAGAATTCATCCAAGGATAGACCACAAGAATGTTCTGATTCAATGGATGGCAAAACATGGAAGAGAGCTCACCTACCTACCTCGTTCGTTAAACATATTCAGAAAAGGAACGCAGAGTAACGAAGGATGCAATGTTTGCCTCCTACAAAGTGCACACTATTCGCGTCTGCGTCTGTCTTGCTAGGGTCATGGTCTCCTTTCGCCTTCCAAACCGAGGACTCGTGGGTCGATAACGATGGCGCCAATATACACGAACCTGGTCCCCCAGCAGTACCTTGCATTGTACTCGACGCTGAAGTGATTAGCGCCACGGGTTGTCGTGGCAGAATCGGTATCGGGGACCAGAGTAAACGGTAGGGAGATAGGCCTATAGGTAGTTGTTCATCCCGGTTAGTTGAAATATGTCCTTAATTCCTCAACACCACCACACTTCATCGAAACTTTTCATGAAACACTAATAGACAAGATGGCTCGCGATTGAAGACCAGAAAGTGAAGATCAAAAGGGGGGCACCCATATATTGAAGAATTATCCAAGGATAGACCACAAGAATGTTCTGATTCAACGGATGGTAACACATGGAAGACAGCTCACCTAGCCTACCTCGTTGAAAGAGATTCAGAAAAGGAACGCAGAGTAACGAAGGATACAATGTTGAGGAAATTGGGTTCTCGACATTGAAAGATCACGTTTTTAAATTTACCATCGAAAGATTTTGTTCACTTTAATACCAACGAAAGTTCCCCATTTAGAAATCTACCACTCCATTAC